>BSBM01000204.1:0-1200000 GCA_027924585.1 Larix kaempferi | reverse complement strand
CCATGATTTTTTACATACTTTGGATGAGATACCGTGCTCGTGGTACACTGCAGCCGAGTTGTGCCGAGACATTACAACATGGGGGGAGTTGACGATCTGTTTTACTCATACATTCACTTTTGCGGATGCCAACCCTCATGTCCATAACGCTCTGTAGCTCATTCGCGACGTAGTACTTCAGGTTATTCCGGTGGCCTACCCTGTCGACCCACACACACATTGTCAGATGCATTCTCTCATGGAGTGCTTCAACATCAGTGGTGGGCTAGAGGACGATGATGATCCCTGGAATATTAACATTCCTGAATCTAAAGGAAGTCGCGATGTGCTCCCACCTGTTGCACCAAGTAATCTGTTAAGTCAACCATTGCAGCTCTGCAAGACGAATATCGACACCGAGGCTACTCCCAAGTTTGCCAATGTTGGGGATTATTGCGACGATGAGATGATGAGCAAGGTTACTGAGTTACTTCATGAGTTTCAATATGTGTTTCCCATGAATTTTTCTGAAATGAAGGGAATCTTGGGTGATTTAGGAGAGATGAAGATTCCATTGAAACCAGATGCTAAGCCAGTCCGACAGCGACCTTATCAGCTGAATCCGCAACATAAAGAAAAGTTCAAGGCAGAACTTGATCGCATTTTGGATGTTGGTATTATCGAACCTGTGGAAGAGTCCTAATGGATCAGTCCTATGGTGGTGCAGGGCAAGAAAACAGGCGAAGTGTGCATTTGCATCGACTTGCAAAAGTTGAACGATGCCTGCTTGCATGACCCTTTTCCGACCCCGTTTACTGATGAAGTACTTGAAGGAGTGGGTGGCTAGGAGATGTACTCTTTCACTGATGGATTCTCTGGATATCATCAGATTCGCATTGCCAAGGAAGATCGCCATAAGACAACTTTCGTTACTGAATGGGGTTTCTTTCAGTACACGGTAATGCCGTTTTGTTTGAAGAATGCACCTTCGATCTTCTCCCGGGTCGTTGTTGCTGCATTCAAAAATTTTATTTAGAAGTTTTTACAGGCATATATGGATGACTGGACTGTTGATGGATTGATTCGTGATCATCTGGCCAATCTGCGGTTAATGCTTGAACGATGCTGAAAGCACTAGATATCGCTGAACTTGAAGAAATGTATTTTCTGTGCACCATTTGGGATATTGCTGGGTCATATTGTGTGTAAGCAGGGATTCTTGGTCGATCCAGCTAAAATTGAGCTCATTTTGGGGTTGCAACTGCCAACCACCATTAAGCAGTTGCACGCAACCTTGGGTCATACGGGATATTATCGCAAGTTCATTAAGGGGTATGCTGTGATTACTGCCCCTATGGAAAAGTTGTTGAAGAAGGACGTAGCATTCAAGTGGAGCCCGGGTTGTCAGGATAGCTTCGAAACACTCAAAGCGAAGATGGCGTCGACCGTAATTTTGGTCTTTCTAGACTGGAGTAAGGAATTCCATGTCCATGTCGATGCTTCATTGATTGCATTAGGGGTTGTGTTGGCTCAACCTAGAGAAGGCAACCTTGATCATCCCATTGCTTTTGCCAGTTGGAAGCTGTCCTCGGCAAAACGCAATTACACTACCACTGAATGAGAAGGTCCGGCCATGGTTTATGCGCTGCAGAAATTCAGGCACTATTTGTTGGGTGGCCACTTCAAAATGTTTACTGATCATTCTGCATTAAAATACTTGGTCAATAAGCCTGTGTTGGGGGGGAAGATCTGCTGTTGGCTACTTTTGTTCCAGGAGTTTGAAGTCATTGTGAAATCGGGGCAGCTGAATGCTGGACCAGATCATTTGTCGCGGATCGACACAGGGGAGGAACTGACTAATATCGAAGACGGGTTGTTGGATGCCCAACTATTTCAAGTTTTCGCCCTTGATAAATATTTTGATGACATCCTTCAGTTTCTGGTGACTGGCACCGCACCCGCTGACTTTACCACTACTTAGAAGAAGCAATTGGTAGTGAAGACTGTTGAATTTCGGCTAATCACAGGAGAGTTGTATAAAATGGGCACTGATGAGATATTACACAGATGTGTCTTGTCGCATGAGAAAGCGCAGATATTGGCCGAGGCACATGGTGGAGTAGCGGGACGACACTATGGTGGTTGGGGGAATTCCCGGAAGGTTTTGCGTGCAGGGCTTTGGTGGCCCACATTACATAATGATGCGATAGACTATGTGTGGTCTTGCGATGTGTGTCAGCGAACTGGAAAGCAAACTAGACGCGACGAGATGCCGCTGCTACGTCAAGTGACACTGCAACCATTCGAGAAATGGGTTGTCGATTTTGTCGGACCAATCACTCCACCAGGGAAACGCACAGGTGTGCGGTATATTCTCACGGCGACAGAGTACTTGACCCGATGGGTGGAGGCAGCACCCGTAGTTGATTGCTCCACTGCAACGGCTGCTCAATTTTTGTTTGATCACATTATCACTCGCTTCGGCTGCCCCAAGATATTGTTGAGTGATCAAGGCAGCCACTTTCTTAATCGCACTATCAGTGCATTGACAGAGGAGTTGCAGATACAACATAAGAAGAGTACACCCTATCACCCACAGGCGAATGGAACAGTGGAGGCATTTAAAAAGGTATTGGAGCATGCATTGACAAAGGTGTGCAATGCGAACCCCGACGACTGGGATCTGAAAATCCCAGCAGTGTTGTGGGCCTATCGCACCACATGCAAAAGGTTGACTGGTCAGACACCATTTAAGATGGTATATGGGAAGGAAGCAATTATGCCTATGGAGTACATTGTTCCAAGTCTACGAATTGCGGCTGTTACGAGCATGGATGATGTCACAACATTAGATGAACATCTAGTGCAATTGGTGGAGCTGGAAGAGGATCGATTTATCGCTGGCTTTCTCCAAGGGGTGGAGAAGGATCGCTAGAAGGCATGGCATGATCGCCACATCGAAAGTAAACAGTTTCAGTAAGGCGACTTGTTGTTATTATATGATAGCAAGTTTATGAAACATCCAGGAAAATTGCAAATGCATGGCATCAATAGTATTACTTCAGGTGGAGCGGTTTAGTTACAGCGGTTGGATGGGGCGATGCTCCCCAAGCTGGTAGATGGTAATAGGTTGAAGCCCTATCGATCAGGCTTGGAGTAGTGCGATGTATGAGTCACACACACACAAAAAAAAGCTGTGTTGCAGGTTGCTTGGTGGCAGATGGTGCACCAATAGAAGAAGGTATGCGAAAGTAGGGAGACTTGTGCCGCAAGTTTGGAGACTCATGGCAATATTGCGACCAGGACCGATGGTAGATTTTGTTGACAGATTTTGTGATGATTATGGAGGATTTGGGGGGTACGGGGCAGTGTTGTGACTACTGTTCCACTAATATCCTGTGACCACTTCCCATCATCCCTATACATGATTGCACCAGACAGATTCGGCTGCATTACCACATGACGATGACATGTTTTGCACATGGAATACTGGGCCAGTACGATCAGCACGATCTGAGGAGATTACTCACACATATACATGTGGGATCTTCGGTGATAGTATGGTCACCGCCCCCCCCCGTTGCGTCAGTCGATGGGTTCACACACGCAGATGAGAGGTAGTGGGGCATCATTCCACTGTCCTGACCCGAGAATGGTCCGTCTATAAGTAGCCGAGGCAACTGATAGTTCACTACAACGAAGTTGTTCTGAAATAGAGTGGTTATGCTGGTTGATCAGTTTGCGAGTTGAGTTGTGAGGAATTCTAAGGAGGCTGCGGAAATGCTTCACTTCATTTCATGTGGCAGCACCCCAGGGGCCCTACGAGCCCAAACGACGAGTGTCCCTGAGCGACTTGATACGGCGGGTGCACTTACACTGTGTTATGCCTGAGTCGAGGGTCGGTCCAACATGATTAAGTACGCAATATTTGTTCGAAGGATTGTGCTCTTCTCAACCCTTGAGATGGTTGGGGCGGTAGCTCCCCGCTCACAGTAGGTACCGTTCGCCGGTGTGAAACAGATGTGCCAGAGTCATTTGCTAATTTTGCACCTTGGTACTGTTTGTCCTCTTTTTCTTCCCGTCAGTACCCTTCCAAGAGACTCTAGGATGAGTTTGAGAAGTACATGACAACAAGTTAGGCGATGACGATTTTGGGTTAAACATACAACACAATGAGTCGACGGTCAGTGTCGCAGAAGGAGTGGGACAACACCGTGTGATCCAGATAACAAGAATAGTTACCGAAACATAGTTCAGTTCGAAGGCACTATGTCCAGCAGTTGACGTGGCTCGAGGGCGAGCCACAAGATTGTGTTGGGGGCCTGTTGGCAGGCGGTTTGATGGGGAAATGTCGCGGTACCGCCGACGCCGCGACACATCGGATGAGGGCGCAAAAAGAGTATTTTGTGTTAAAGAATGCCACAGTTGGCAGGTTTGGAGTCACTTGGACCACATATTATGTAATAGTGACTCAGTTGTACCGCAGTATGCGGGTTTTTGGGGTCATTTGGACTGAGTCAGTTAGATATTGGGTCAGTTGTCCATAGTGTCGGTTAGGAACTCAGTTGTAAGTGGAAAAATATTGTAATGGCAGAAGCCTATAAATACATGACAGTTGTAAGTGTTAGATATAGATGGGCATAGACGAAGAAGAACGGTTGTGTACGGAGATCCGTGTTTTGCTTCTGGTATATGACTGCGATAGTAATATAATGATGATGTTTTAGTATGATCTTTGTGCAATGTTGCGAATTTTGAATGTTGTTTGATGCAATGTCTGCTTACTGTTTCTATGATGATAAATGTTGTGATTAAGTAATATGTTTTATGTCGAATGTGATGATAAATGTTGCGATTAAGTGATATGTTATAACTCCTTGCCAAATGTTCAAAGTTTCTGTTTAATTATTGCAATAGAGTTAGTCTGTGCAAGCCACAACTCTCCTCCTCCCTCGGTGGAAACATGGTTCCGTCTGCTCTTCCTGGATGCCTTGGGTGAGACCTCATCCTCTATGCAGGTGTTACTAGGTGGGCTCAAACCTGCTCAGGCCAGTGCCCAGGGAGACTGCGGTATGTGTCGACAGTGAGGCAAACCCCCGTCGACCGCGGTCGCGTTCGCATTGGTCAATAGGCTGTAAGAGCTCTTCCGATAATGACAATTCACCATGACCTTGCAAGAGAAGGAGGAAAAGTGATGACAGTTTACAAGGAGAATTCCAGAAAATCAAAGCCCCAACTTATGATGGAGAGATAAATACTATGGAGACAGCTGAGGAGTGGCAAGTATTTTAAATTCCACAACTATTCCAATGAAATGCAATCTCGGCAGGCCATTTACAACTTAAATGGTAAAGCATCCAGATTGTGGAGAGACTTGAAACATACAAAAGGGCACGAAATAAGAGAAATAAAATGGAGTGCTTTCAGCAAACTGTTTCAAGAAAAATACATGTCTGAAAGATTCTTTAGCAAGAAGATCAAAGAATTTAACTAACTAAAAATGGGCTCCCTAACTATGGAAGCCTTCATAAACCGATTTCTGGACCTGCTACATTATGTTCCTTATATAAAAGGATGAAACAGTCAAGATACAACAATTCTTGCGATGCCTACCACCAAATTTCGGAGAGAAGATCGAATTTGACATGCCCATAACTTTAGACATGACTTTACACAAAGCAAGACTCTGCTATGAACATGGACATCCAAGGAATGATAACAAAAACATAAATAGAGATAGGTTCAGAAACGTTTCAGACAACCAAAGACCAGGTTTTATACCACCACCTTACCGGAGACAAAATAATAGTTTCCCTCCCAATAGAGTCTTCAATCGACCTCATGCATAGCCAAATGCACCCCCACCACATACCAACAGACCAGCTTTCAACAAAGGAACAAAAGCTGTCCCACCAACCATTACTTGCTAGAAATGCCAACGGCCCCACTTCTTCATAGATTGTCCCAACAAGACAGATGGAGTTTTACACAGTGTCGAAGAAAACCCAATATTAGGGGACTTGGAAATAACACCAAGAATTTATGCTGCACTTGATGGCCGACAAGCAGATCACCAGGCCACTATGGTTGAAATTGAGGATAAGATCTCAAACACAGCTATTTCAGTTTTGATAGATCCCGATGCATGTCGAAGCTATCTCTCCCCTAAGATAGTCGACACTTGTAATTTAAACCGAGAGAGTCACAATAAACCATGGCTGGTACAACTAGCCACCGGTACCAAAAGGAAAGTCTCTGAACTAATCAAAGCTTGTGAGATAGATTTGAATGGGTTCCCAACTAGGATAGAGTTGAATATATTTCCACTAGCATCTTATGATGTACTAATAGGCATGGATTGGTTAGAGGAACATCATGCTCTTCTTGACTGCTTGAACAAATCAATACTATGCACAGATAGCCAAGGGAATCATAGAACAGTTCAAGGAATACATAAGAAGGTTTCCGTAAGACAGATATCTGCCTTCTAGGCAAAGAAATGCGTAACAAAGGGTTGTAAACTCTTTGTAGTTAACATTCAAGTAGTAAAAGTCGATAGGGACAAAATATCGAAGAATTCCCAGTCCTTGTAGAATTCAAGGATGTATTTCTTGAGGAAATACTTGGGCTACCGCCCAAATGAGACCTAGACTTCTCCATAGAGCTAACACCTAGGTCAGTACCAGTTTCCAAATCCCCTTACCACATGATTCCACCCGAATTGGTGGAACTCAAGCTTCAGTGACAAGAGTTGATCGAGAAAGGATATATTCGACTGAGTGTGTCTCCCTGGGGAGCACCAATACATGGCTTACTTTTATTATGTGCTTAGCATAAGCCCTTATGTACATGGTTTACTTTTGTTATGTGCTTAGCATAAGCCCTGCTGTATATGGATTACTTTTTTTATGTGCTCGGCATAAGCCATGATGTAGATGGTTGAATTTTTGGTTGTGTTGGGCATAAGCCCTGATATACATGGATGACCTTTGTTAGTTGTTGGGCATAAGCCCTGATGTACATGGATGACTATTATTATGCATTGGGCATAAGCCCCGATGTACATGGATGACTATTATTATGTGATGGGCATAAGCCATGGAGCGTTACAATATTATATGTTGAGCATAAGTTCTGGAGCACATAGATAACCCCACAAGATAAATAATAAGTGTTGGGCATAAGCACTGGAGCACACCAACCATTATGATGTCAATTGATTGAAATTTTAGTTTAAAATTAAGATATTTGAAGTAGCTATAGCTTTAAATGATATGTATTGGTTAATGTATATCATACAATGTAAAAACTTGAATAAAATTGATAAGATTATTAGCAATCTTAGTGAAAAAGAGCGTAAAATCTTCATGGAAATGTTGTAAAGAGAGAAATTAGGTAAATCAAAAGATAATTCAAAGAGAGAAATTAGGTGAATTCTAATGTCCCTAAAACAGTAAAATTTAAAAAAATTTCACTTACTACTGCCTTTGCCTAAACAGATAATGTATCTCCAACTTAACCTTGTTACTGGGAAGTCATGTCGGTACTTGTTTGAAGAAATGAGAACTAAGTTCTAAGAGAGTTGATTTTACAAATTATGTTTTCTGCGGAAGCGATGAAGTAAGGTGGCATGAGATGCATAACATCATCGTAGCAAGTTTTTATGCTAGACTAATGCTCAAGGTTTCTCTTTTAAGTGCTTCACTTCTAAAGCTTTAGATGTATGTTGGTTTCATTTAAAAGTGTAAACTGGTTTATCAGGCATGATGGACTTTATGAAAGAGAGTATGACTACTTCTGGAACTTTGTGTGGGTAGTCATACCCTGGCGTTGTTGCCGAGAGGTAAGGGATGAGTAGTTGGGTTAATCGAGATTACATAGCAATTCTTTGCTAATGTAATTCTTTTCCTTATGTTTTGTAGGCATAAGAGATTCTCCTCTAAGTTACCTACACCAACTACCTAGCAAGAATATGTCAATCAACCAAATGGGTCGAAGGAGTAACTCTTGAATGTACCTTGGAAAAAAATACATGGTGTGGCACCACAATGTCCCAAACTCTGATGTTTAGAGATAAATGGAAGTGCTTCCCAAACTTTATCATTTGGATAAATATTTGAAGTATTAAAGTGTGTTGTTTGTAGTTTAAATGCTACATGTGATAATCGAGTGGTTTTGGTTGCTAGCTGGAATGAGGGTTTTACCCTGGCCTTCACGACTACTCTTATCATTTCATGGTTTTGGTTGAGGGGTAGCTTCTTGTTGTTTATGGTTTTGATAGTGCTCTGACTTGATCTATGCTCATGGTCAGTGCACTCTTCGCTACTACAATGGGAGATGGAGGGTGTTACGAATGTGTGTCAGGTAAACTTCTCCCATAGATTTAACGAATTTCTTCACTATTTATCTAGTAAGGTGTTTATTTTGTCTCTGACTTAATTCATGGATTTTTGAGTCTTCACTTGAAGGATATAGGTATGGTGTCTCCTGCGTTGGATGCTAACTAGTGAGAGGAACTTCGGTTTTGGTGTAAAAATCTAGAAAGCCCAGGTCCTTCCACTATTTGTTCCTTCCTGTCGCAGTTGTGGATGCAAGCTTTGTAGCTTGAATTTTTTAAATGTAACTTCGATGTGCCCTTTGGGCTCACTGTAAATCATTTCAAAGTTTTTCTTGGGTCGTTTTTGGCCTGGACGCCTGTTAAGAGGGAAAATGGTTATGGTGATGTCGATTTTGGACTCTCCCAGGAATGTGAACTGTGGGTTGATGCCTATGATGTTTTTATTTCGATAATGATGGAATGAGGGTTTCATGTCTGCTACTGTAGATGAATGGATGGATCTGTAAAGTATTTTGAGCTTTAATGGGAAGTACCCACAACATTTAAGTTTTGGGATTTGGAATGTAGTGATGGTATTGGATTTTAAATCATTTTCTTCATTGAATATGTGCTTCTGTGAATTAAAATGTTGCTAATGTTTTGCTAGCCAAGCTAATTGTTGAAGTTGATACCTCTGTAAGTTTCGTTTTAATTATTTAGGCGTAGGGTTTTAAGTGGATACAATCATGCCTCTAGCAGAGGGGAAGATCTTGAAAAGCCCTGGTAAAATCCTGAGGGTGAGGACTCTGTGTTTTAGCTTTGGCGTGAAGAATTTCTAATGATAAAAAGGTGAAAATGAATCGTTGATAGTGTAGCTCTGTTTTGAATTCCCTGTGGGTTGATTTTATTTAATGGATTTTTTAAAAAGAAAAGTGTGGAGCTAGGATATGTGTTTGACCTCTATTGTGAAATATTTGGGTTTCGTCCAAGTTTGAGATTTAATTCGGTTATGAAGGAAACGAACATTCTGTAAACCCTGGATAGGAAAAATCATGCTTGAGTTGTTTTGCCTAGAATTTTTATTAGTATGGTTTGATGTTGCATATCCAAAGATACCAGCGATACTAAATGTTTAGAACGTTGGCAGGGGGTTTGGATATCTTAACCTGGGTTTACAAAATTGTTTAAGTTTGACTACGTTGGCTTTATAAATATTTTCGTGGGTCCTATCTTGTAAATCTAACTGTTAACTTGTACATAAGATTGCGTTTCTGTTGAGAAGAAATCGAAATGTGGAAATGGCCTAGCTAGGAAAAATCGTGTTTCATAGTTGTTTGTCTTGGAAAACTTTATGCACAGTGTGTGATTTTCTTTAAGCTATAGATTTAAATATTCCAGCGTTTCTTGTTTGTGCTATGTTGATGGGTAGTTTTTGAAGCTTTGATATAAGTTATTTCTATTGTTTAAAATAATGAATGAGATAGACTAAGTTTCAACTTGCATTGGTTTCATGGATCCTTTGTTTTGGAAACCTGAGTTTTAAATCTTCATGGATAAAAGTTGGACCCTAGCCTTCTAGGAATTTAATAAGTTAAAAGTACAACATGAGGGTTTGGAATAATAATTCGATTTTGTTTTGTGTAGAGAATAATAGTTCAGATATCGACACTTCTTAGTAAAAGTTTGACAATAGTAATTCTACCTAATATAGGTATCTAGCACAAGCTAGGTAGGCTAGCCCTGCTAGATCCTTGAAACATTTAGGGCAGTAGCTTGAATCAAACGAAAATATTAAATGACATTTGATCCTAGAATATAAACCCCGAGATCCCATGCCAATTGGCCCTTGCTCCATAAAAAGGAAAAGAAATAAAATTATAAATTATAGAAACATAATTGCTGCATAATAAATCATACATTAAATTCCTAAATCTAGTTGAACTGTATGGAAATTTGTATATCATACCTGGTTGTTGAAGCTTGTTCCTCCATTGCAAGATGTGCACATTCAAACACTAGTTAATGGAAAAATGTATGGACCTAGCTGACCTGTAGGATGATCTTTAATTGTATAACTTTGCGGCTACCATGTTCCTCCCAACCACGACCTTTAGACCATTGCTGGTTCTAACTGGATCCCGTCGAGCTGGTTCTGACATGCAATAAGAGAAGTAGAGGCCCTAGGATAAGTTGTTGATCAGATCTATGAAATATAGTAGGTTGCTTCAGTTCTACAGAATAATTCTTCTATGTTACCATAAGAGAATGATAGTAGAAAGATGATCCCTCTCTTGGACCTGCCATTCTTTATATAGGTGAGTTTTTTTGTTTGGAATATAGTTGTTTGAGTTTAAATAATAATATTCAGTTTTTTTTTAAAATTTAATTTGAATTATAATATCTATGAAAGATATTTTATTAATTATTTTCTCCTAGTTTATCTAGGACCTTTACTTTTTTATATTTAGATGTATCTTAAGTTAGCTCATAAATAATAATAAAACTTATTAATAATATTAATAGTGATAACAAATATGAGAATTATCTTATGCATAACCTTTATGCATTTTATTTATATACGTAATCTTTTCTTTTAAAAATAATAATAATACTATTAATAATATTAATAATAATATCAACATGAGAACTATCTCATGCATAACCTTTATGCATGTTATAAGAAATAAATCTAATTATCCAATCATTAATTATGGTAACTCTTCGATTTAATTATGTATATACCATAATAATTTTTTTAAATATTAAGTACAAGGCCCAACTCTTTGGACAGGGTCTTTTGGTAAGCTTGGATAGTTGGCTAGGTTAGGTATCTCTAAGTCTCTCTCTTGCATGTTGGATTCCCTCATTTAACATGGTAGTTCCCGCAGTCCTTGATGATAGATAGAAAATGATTCATTTAACCGAATTAAATAAATGTGATGAATAGAAGTGCTATTCAGAGTCTTCTGGACTCAACACTTTTATGATCTAGTAACCGTGAGTTCTCTTCAGATCTTTAACTCGACACTCTCACATGGGAGTTATGCTAGTGCAATTCCAGAGCATCCCGCTCAACACTAGTACTAGAATGTGGTTGTGAAGCACACCTAGAATGTACAAACGGCCTCGGATCCGGTATTCTTTATCAATCTTGGAGTGCTCCAAGTCTTATGCCCAACACCCTACGGACATCGGGGCTTACGCCCAGTACACAATAAAATCCTCTAGGTACAACAGGGCTTATGCCCAATACTTAGGTTATCTGCGTGTTCCTGAGTCCACGCTCAACACACTATATAAATCAATCATGTGAATCATAACTCTGCATAGTATGTAACAAAAAGGTCATCTTAGTATATTAGGGTTTGTACCCAATTCACATAACAAAACATAAATCAATCCATTCGGGCTTTCTTTCCCAATGTATAAAAATAATGCATTAGTCAGGTTCCACACCCTATATGTAATTCTATAAAAGAAATGAATCATGAACACTAGGGCTTATGCCCAATAATCAAAATAAATCATATGTGTTGGGGCTTTAGGCCCAGTATATAACATCAAAAATAGGTAGTCAAAATTCGAGATATTGAATAAAAAAGTAACAAACTTGCTGAAGATCTTCTACTTGCTCATAAGTAGATATATACTATAGCTCAACCTCTCCCTATTATCAATAGTATAATATATATCTTTTTTAGCTGAACTCCTACTATGTAATAAGATTGTATGTGTTATAGCTTGAAATGACACCTCTCCGCCCGTGGCAACACTTGCTTCCCTTGGTCGCCTGACGACACTTCTTGATATCAAGTTCAGTCACACAACAGGACATTTGTGGATGGAGGAGTCATTTGGGACACTAAAAATGGTTGAAATTACCTCATTCTTGACCCATTTGATGATTACAACCCTTAGGAACATTTTTCCAGACCAAACCATCTCCTGAAAATGAGCAGAAAAGCCTGTTTTTGGTCATTTTTCACATGAGAGCTACTCTACCTTAACAAACTAGCACCTGTACCCTACTCCAGTGTACAATAGTAGCGCTCAACCCTCATGGGCGCTACTCCTCTTCAATAGAGTAGTGTACAACATTTAAAAAGTGATGAGCGCTAGTTGGAAAACACTATAGTAGCACTCTGGGTGCTACTCTACTGTGAAATAGTAGCGTACATTCCTGTACAAGTCAAAATCTCGAAGTTCGGGTAAGTTAAGTTGGTTGGGGAACCTCCTACTCGGTTATAACTTCTTTTCCTCTCCTTCACTAACTATATAAGTAGGGCAGAAGGGCCATGTGAGGGGACCAAGTCTATAACATCGTTATGCTGGAGGAATGGAGACCTTCATCCCCCTCTCTTGTGCTTAGTTTCTGATAAACCCTAGCACAGTTGCTTAGAGGCTGGGATCCTTGGAGAACAGAAGCAGGAGACCTTGAATCTAGGTTTCATGAAGTGCCAAGCTTGAAAGAAGGTATAACTTTATGTACTTGCTTTCATTCATTAATAAAGATCAGACGTTCTTTCCTTTCCAAATATGACCTATTCATGTGTGTCTTAGATTTGATTACAGTTTGTTTATAATATGATGTCTTCTTCTATTATGAATATCAGTTTTATATATGTATTCAAATGTATTTGAGAAAGGTATCAAGTTGTTTTGCAGGTCTGGGCATTGCAACACTGGATAAGCATTGAAGAGCGAGGGAGGAAAAGCTAGGATCAACCTTCTGAACAAGGTGCATATATCTCTAAACCCTAATCTCTTCACTTATTTGTTGTACTTGCAGAATGCTTGTAAGTCTATCTTTATCACCATAAGTTGGTCGTTTCTCCCCTGAACTATAGGTGCATTTTCCTCACAACAGAATGGCGACTCTATTGGGGAAAGCCTAACTGCTTAGGGGTATCCAAGGTCATTTCTTTAGTTTTGTTTGAAGGTTTTTGTTGAATTTATTGATTAGAATCCATTCTTAGGCTTTGTTTGACCCTCCTTGGCTTTTACATACCCTTCCTAGCCCTTTCAAACCCTTGTGGACCCAGTTGGGGGGTTTTAACCCCATTTTTTCAACTTTTCACACCTGTATGCTACTGTTGTGAAGCACAGTAGCGCCCATACGCTACCTTTCCTCTGCACAGTAGCGCCCAACCCTCCATGGGCGATGGTATGCCTCATACACAGTAGTGCCCACAATCTGGGTTTGATTTTTTTGAGTTTTTGGGTTGTGGACCCAATTTTGGGGGCTGTGGCTGCATTTTTTGGGGTCGCTGATGACCCTAGGTTTGAGTTAAACCACTGTAAGTGGTCTCCCATCCTTGTACTAATCCTACATTCATGATTTGAACCTCTTTTGATCAATTTGGGCTTGTTTGGAAAGTTTTGGGGCTTGTTGACCCAAGTTGGGGGGTTGTGGACCCATTTGGTGTTTTGTACCCTAATTTGAGTCTGACTGAACCTGCTTTCCCCATTTCCATTGGATTTGAAACCTCTTGAGTCTTCTTGACCCTGTTTGTATCTATTTGAGTGAAATTTCGCTTTTAGATTGGTTTTTTATCCTCCCTTATGCTTTTAAGTTTTCTTTTGTAGTGAAAGCTCAAGTGTTTAGGCTGTTGTTCAAGACTTTGTTTGAATTGTTTATGTCGAGACCTGAATTTACAAAACCATACTTTTTCGTAGGTCATTTGCTTCATTTGGGTCTAAAAGTAGTTTTTGTACTCTTCTCCCAATGTTTGGCATGCTTACATCAATAAGTATCTGAAAGTCATATTTGGTAGCTTTTACTGTTTCAATAAAGAAAACTTGAAAGTTTCTTTGCTTTGCTTTGATAGTAGGTTAGTTTCAGTTTTGTTTCTTACCTTTGAAAAGCATAAAGAATTTTGATTTATCTTCTGAATAGAATACCTTGCAACTGGCTTAAAATATTTTAGAGTGCTTTGCATAAAAAAGAACAAGTTTTCTTTTGCATATCTATTTTCTTGAGTAGTTTAATTCTTAGGATTTGAGTTTAATTTAGTACATTTAGGCTTTATTTTTACCTTTTTTGCATTCAAAAGATTAAAAAATTGCATTTGCATATGCATTCTAGATCGTAATTTTAAGACTTGCATTGAAAAGAAAAGATTTGTTTATTGGTGAAAATTTCATTTTAAGTACTCTATCTCTATTATAACCACTCTCACACACCCACTACCTTTTTGAGTAAGCAAGTAACCTTTAAAATGAACTCTAATAAAATGTACTAGTAACATTTTCTTTTCTAGGTTACACTACACCAATTAGTCTTGGTTAGGATCTTGGGTTTAAAATACCTTAAACCACCCAAGATCACACATTACGCAAAAATCGTAGTTCGACTATCATAGGTAAACCCACCTCATTCAAAGATTACATGGGATCTATCAGTAGGTCATGTGAGATCAGATTGTTGGGAATACTCCTCCTACTTTCTATTTCGAGCATATACCAGGATTAGATCGCGTTTGGGGACTCTTTTGAGTTTCGGGCTCAGTTACCTTGCCCATGCCTTCTGATTCGACTAGAGACTGTTCCCCCAGGAGTTTTCGGTGTGGTGGTATCCTTAGTATCTAACCATAGTTTCATACACATGTGCCAACGGAGGGTATATCTGTTGTACCTAGGATAGACATGGGAGGAAATCCCTTGCAGGTCTTTGGGAGGGCGGTTGGGTGATTCCAGCGCTTGCACCCTTAGTCATTGTATTGTGTACCCCGAGTAACTGTTCTTCATCCTTTGTTGATCTGTTCTGGGCCCACGTCATCCCAGACTCTTCTACAGAAGGCATCTGTTTGCCTGGTTTGATTTACCTAAGAACTTTTTACTGGTGTGCTTTTTGTGCTACTGGTCTTAGTTTGCCTTGGAGAACTTCTTGTTCATTTGAGAAGGAAACTATGTCTAGCGTTCCGGTGAGTGCCAATCAAGGTACCCCTGTTCCAGGGGATCCTTGTGCTGTTCCATTCATTGGAAACATTGGTTCTCCCTTAATGGCTACTCTGAATCTTCCTGGATTCACCATAGGGCTTCCGGTTTGGTTGTTTTCCACTCCGAATGCCTTGCATGCTCCTAATGCTTCTTTTGTGAGCACCTCAAATCAAGAGCATCATAACCCTGTTCCTTCTTTGCTAGTAACGTCTTCTCCTCCTCCTTCTACCTCATGTGGTGAAAGTAGCAATACTAGTAACCAATAGTCTAAAAGGAATAGATGGAGGAAGAATAGGAAGAAGATGCCAAAACAAGGGGGTAGCAACCCAGCTGTCCGTGACGACACTTGCTTCCCTTGAAAAAACAAACATATAAATTTAAATAAAGGAAACTATTATTTATTTTAATATAAAATATGATCAATGCTCTTTGATACACTTACTGTTTTGAATTGAGATTGTATAAAAAACACACAAAAAAACACACAAAAAAAACATAGCATAGTAGCCAAAGTTAAAAGAATATAATAGTTATTATAAATGAATATGTAAGTCGAACATAATTATATCATCCATTTGGAAATACATTAATCACTAAACAAATTGAATAACTTCTATAATTAAACTCACTCGATTAAAGATCTGGTTGGTTCATGAGCAAAAATATCTGTCGCAAGCCATGCTTAGGTTTTCAACACTAGTGCCATTGTAGTAAAATTGGAATATATGGAAAGGACCGAATGTTAAATAGGGATATTCAAATTAAGAGCCTTCGACGGCATGGACAAGGCATCGAGTAAATGGTGCAAATAAACACATCCATATGTGTAATTTTCATCGTCGTTTTGAAGGTCAAAATAGTTATCTTGCCAATTCTACGAATGGTGTAACATCATAATATTTTATCCCTATTTAAATAAGTGAGAGGACTTGGATATAAATATGTTTTGATTAAGTCAAAAGACTTGTACCTATGTATGATGTGAGGAATCATGGAAAAATAACACTATATGACTTTATAACACTTGGACCTACTTATAAAGTTGTGATTACATGGACTAAACATATCATTGTATAAGATGTTAATGCTCACGTGGTGAGAACATCACCGCATATTTCAGACTAAAGCTTGAAGCTAGACTTTGTTGCTCCATTTTCTACTCTAACTGAGTGATGACGATCAATGTAATTTCGTACTCTTAAGGATGAAATGAAATTATGCTTTTTTTTTCCAGGAAAAAAAAAAACACTTGGACCTACTTGCTATGTGACAACTTGTTGAAAAAAAAGACAAACCTTAATAGGGAATTATGACTTGTGTGAGTAATTACATTTATAGAAGGGAAAGCTAAATAATATGAGAATAATAATAATTATGAATTTCAAGAAATGTGAGGAATTAAAATAAACCCTATAATGCTCTTCTAAACTAAGAAAAGATAAAAGGAAAAAAAAAAACAGGAGAGGGTGCTCTTACTTCTTTTCCCATAATATTTTCTAATTTTTCTAACTTTTCATGAAGCCAAAAGAGAGAGAAAATCCATTCTATAAAATGGATAATTACGTTAAGAATGAACAATAGATGAGGAATATTGCAGAGGAAAGTTTTCCCATTTCCACAATAGATGTAGAGCCTGGTTTTCCTTAGTGGGATCTCAGTGTATTTATTCCAAGTTTGTGAGATTTGGAATGTGAACTCCTGAAAGGAGAATGAATGTTTTACAGGAATGAGAATTCTATTTATAGTGATCCTATAAGCAAGGCGACTTAATAAATATATCACATTAAACATCCCTAAGTCTTAATTTTCTAGTAAGCTTGGCCTGGCTCGTGGGTGGTCTCTACAATAGTTGAGAGGTTATGAACTACTACATAAATATGTGGTTGGGAGGAACAATCTTGTTCCATACCGAGTTGGAAGAAAGCACATATAAGTTTATTTAATATTTTGTTACTAAATTTTTGTTTCATTTTATTGTATTGATACTATGTATGTTCATTTAATATTCGTTGAATAAGCTAGGGTCTAGAGTGAATCAAGAGCAATATGCTATCAATCTTCCTATCAAGTTTTATTTGATTATTCTATACAATTAGTATTTTATTATTCTTAAAATTGAAAATTGGAGGGATATATTTGTTCTAGTTTAAATATTAAGTTAACAATTCTTTTATCTAAAGTCAAACCTGATATGAATAATATTAGCTTATGATTGTTTTTGTAAGGTCTTCATATGAAAAGGGATAAGACCTATATTAAATAATCCTAGATAATCTTGGAATATTTTATTCGTGTTTATGTTGATACTTGAGTTATAGGCCACTATGATAAACTAGTTCTGTGTCAATTTTGTATTATTAATGTAGAGATAGAATTTTAAGGCATGAACTTACCTTCATAATATTAGGAATAACAATAAATTATTAAGGATAAAGCTCCATTAAGATTAACCTAAACACGATAGGAAAAGAGAAAATCCCTTGGCTATGCCATAAATACCTATGTCCCTATATGCACGGGAAGGCATAAAATGTACATATATTAATAAAATGAGTCACGAAGACAGCCATATTACAAACCAATTCCAAGCAAATTAGTTCATATCAAAATCCCAAGATGAGCTAACTAAGAAAGACACATTATTGATATAAATAAAAGCAGTATAGTGAACTTCTATAGAGTTATCCTCATGAAGTGCTTTATATTAAAACAAATAGAAAAGGACTTTAACCATTTATAACCTTAAAACATACAAGATATAAAAAGTTTGATTTCAAGATCAAAACCTAAGCCAACAATTAGGCTTTCAAAATATATAAAATCGTATTTACACAACATGAGTAAAATTGACCCATTTGCAAATGTATAAACAATAGCAACGTACCATCAAAACCTATACAAGTTCTTGGATTAATAACCAATCTTAAAATAAAATCGCAGTAGGATTTTTAATATTTATGGAATGTGATTCGCAGTCAAAAGTCAAATTAATCTCACTAGGGAGGTGAAATATTTACATATATAATGTAACATACCCTTTCATTGAAGTGAGTATTTTAGTGAGATAGATTAAGAGAAAGTTAAAAAAAAATTTCATGATGATTACTTAATTCAGAAGCCATATTCATAACGATTTTCAACTTCCACTTAAGAATAATTCATAGTTTTCCATACCATCTTCTGGTTTTATCCTAACCATAACATAACAAGAAGAAGACACATGTCTTTATAGATGTACATCCACTATAAAGGAATCTATAATGGAAGATAATGAGTATTACCGAGAGTCTATCTATTATTACAATCTAAAAAATCTGCATACAATCTGCATGGGGCAGTTGTGAAACAATAGTTCAGAGCTAGTCTGTTCCTTCTTTTATTGAAATAATATGTTACTAATGTTTAAGCTAAGATAATAGCATTTAAACAACATAGACAATTTATCATGATTCCCAGCAAATATTATTAAAATGCAAAAATGCAATTTCCGGCAATATCATTTAAATGAAATTACGATTCCATCCAGCCAGGTACGCAGTTACGACTTAGCTAGGCAACAAAATTTAAATAAAATACACTTCGAGCAATAACAAGTGAAAAATATAAAGTAAGGTACCCCTGATCTCTGTTCCCACAGGGCATAAAAATGATTATGCAAAGATCGAGGTTTTTTAACACATGCAGAAATAGAAATCAAATGATACTTCTCTTACTGTCAACGCAAATCCAAAGAAAAGGCTTAGCATATTATAAGATAAATTAACACAGAGTGCATTTGCCCGAGAAATGAATACCAACGCATTCTATAACATACAGATTTCTCTTTACTATATAAAATATAATTGACCGAGAAATAAACCCCTAATGTGTAACTCACCAAAGGCATGTTATAGGATATTCACCAAATTTGGGATCCTGCGTAATAATATACTAACAAGAACTAAAATATGGTGATCAAGCCCAATACTGTGATCTATCCATTCTCCGGGTACCATTTAAAATACACCGAAATAAAACACTAGGGGATCAACGCATTCAATACCTGAAATATGAGTACAGTGCCTTCAGCAGGGTTCAAGCTCACATTACCTACGATCTGCGATCTACCTTACAGTTCTCCCAACATGTTTCACACCTATACTCCCTGCGATCTTCGACAACCTTACCCAGGCCCCCTGCAAACCATTATTTACAGGATACCTATCTCCATGCATGGGCAAAGATGGAATGTTCGAGAGATTTGGAATGATCCAAGGATATTCGCAGAGTTGGAATGATCCCGAGATCTATTCGCTCAGAGGAAGGGATGTAGAATCGCCTTTCCAATGCAAAATCCCTCCATATTAAATGCCAACTTCCTTTCCCCCTATCATCCAGCATGCTCGGTCTATTTAACATGAAGGAAGCTTCGGTAGGCAGAAGGTCCATAAGCGGCACCTCTTTCTCGATTGAGAAATGGAAAAATAACTACTAGTGCTCTTAAAGAGCCAAGGGGCAGCTTCACGAGTTTGGCGGTCCTTCTCAAGGAGAGAATCTCCCAATAATTCCTCCACTGATGTTCCACCTACATTTATATTTCTGATCCGGATTTTATGAGCAGAACGAAATGAATACAGATTATTATCAGATGCTTAACAAAAAATAACAGAGATACAGTAAAAATGGTTTTCTTTTCAATAAGGAAATAAGCTAGAACTGTAAAATGCAGCAGAAAACAAGCTTGCTGGAATGGTGGCGGCTTATCTCTGAGAAGAGATGTGACGGCTGCGCTCATTTCGCAAGAAGATGGTTACAATTAGGCTCTCAAGGCCTTTTACAATAAACAGGAATGTCAAAAACCCTAGACATCCAAAAACCTAACCCTAGGAGATGAAGCGCCAAAAGTCATGTGGGCCCCGTTTGGGTAAGTTAGTACATCAACTTCCCGGGGTCGTAACTTTTGCATACGATCTCCGTTTGGGGCGCTCGGTAGCTCGTTGGAAAGGTCTATCCGAGATTTACAACTTTCAAATGGGGCGAAATGCATGTCGGTGGGAACCATTTGGCCCCCCAAATTGTCAAAAAAGGTCATTTAGGGCCTCAAAATGGCCCCAGAAGTTTAGGACCCGAAAAACTGCTAAAAATAGTACGATACCAAAATTGCCATAAAACTGTTTTGAGCCAGTTGGAAAGGTGGGTGGCCACCAATATCCACCTGGATCAATCCTCCCTTCTTAGGAAGCAATGGTCTCCATTGCGTTGAGTTCCCCCATCAGATGAGGAAATTTCTGCTGAATTTGGCCTCGTGTGAGCCACTTTCCTTGGTGCAGGAGCTGCCCTGCTTTGACAACTCGATAAAGCTGGATCCTTTGATGTCGAGTGCCCTTGATCTGTGTGTCTGCAATATGATCACTGGATGCTTGTTGTAGGCAGTCAGGGTTGAGCTCTGTTGGTGTCAACATCTCTGCTATCTCTGAGGTGTCTAATAGTGGTGGGAAATATGGCCGAAGGAGAGCCAAGTTGAAGACTGGATGCAGACCAAGGAAGGGGGGAATGTTGAGCTCAAAAGCATTGTCACCCACCGCCTTGGTGATGGTGTACGGCCCATAATGGAGTGGGCGAAGCTTTCGATGGGGCCCTATAAGGCGTTCTTTCTGCAGATGCAACCAAACTTTGTCGCCCACCTGAAACTTATGTGGCACCCGATGTTGATCATGGCGCTGCTTGTACTTGGCATTAGACTTCTGTAGAATATCCTGAACCTGTTGGCAGATATGCTGGATCCGTTCAATGAACCGGGTGGCTTTTTCAGCTTCTGGGGACGAGTCGGCCGAGGTGGTCGCAAGGGGAAGTGCAACATCCATGGGGCCCAATGGTTGGAATCCCAACCCCACCTGAAAGGGGCTGTGGCCAGTTGAGCTATGCAGGGCTCGGTTGTAGCTATGTTGGACATAGGGGAGACTTTCATCCCATGTGCGGGGGTGTGTTGAATTGTACATGCGCAGGATATGTACGACCATCCGGTTGACGACCTCCGTTTGTCCATCGGTCTGGGGGTGGAAGGCAGTGGATTTGGTGAGCTTGGTATCCAGCAGTGACCAGAGGCTTGACCAGAGTGAGCTGAGGAACCGACTGTCACGGTCTGAGATAATGGTCTGTGGGATCCCAAAATGTACCCATACTCGTTCAAAGAAGAGCTCGGCAGTGGCTTCTGCTGTGATGTTCTTCTTGCAAGCGGCTAGAATCGCCATCTTGGAAAAGCGATATACAACCACAAAAACACAGTCGTTTCCCCTCTTGGTGGACGGGAGGCCCGACATGTAGTCCATTGAGATGGATTCCCATGGCCTGTCAGGAGTAGGCAGAGGGGTGTATAGGCCCTGTTTCTTGGTGGTCGGTTTGGCAATAGCGCAAGCAGTGCAGGACCTGATATACTTGCCGACATCCTGTCGAAGTTTCGGCCAGTAGAAATGTTTCTGCAACACTGCCATTGTCTTTTCGACGCAAAAGTGTCCTGCCACCCGACTATAGTGAGCTTCCCAAATCAGCTTCGCACGCTCGCTTGATGGAACGCAGAGATGGCCCAGATGACACAACAACCCGTCCTGAAGATGGAAATTAGCAACCGCTGAGTTGGTGCCCAACATTTGATAGGTGGCGGATAAGTCAGGGTCTGTCTCGTAGAGGGGGGGCCATCCGGAGGTATCGTGGCCACAAGAGTCTAGCACTGTGGTAAGTGACGCAACTGGAGGTCGACTGAGGCAGTCAGCAACTCGGTTGGTACTCCTTGTTTTATATTTGATGTTGATGTGGAACTGGTGTAAATATGTTGACCACTTCTGATGGCGGTCATTCTGCAATTTTCCTTGGGTCTGCATGAACTGTAGTGGCTTGTGATCAGTGTGGATGACTGTCTCCTTCCCAAGAATGTAATGTCTCCACTGGCGGCAGGCTTGTACAATGGAGTACATTTCTTTGTCATAGGTAGGGTACTTGCGGACAGCATCTGATAGTGTCTCACTATGATATGCCACGGGGTGTCCGTGTTGAGTGAGAACGGCACCCACCGCATAATCTGAAGCATCTGTCTCGATCTCAAAGGGATGTTGCAGGTTCGGTAATGAGAGTACCGGCGATGAGCACAAACGCTTCTTCAAATCATCGAAGGCTTGTTGTTGGGACAGGCCCCACACAAATTTTGCCTTACCACCACCCCTGGTCACTTGGCTGAGGGCCCATGCGATATGAGAGAATCCCAGCACGAACTGGCGATAGAAATTGGCGAGGCCCAAGAAGCTCCGAAGTTCAATGAGTGTGGTTGGGGCTGGCCAGTCACGGATGACCTGGATCTTGGCTGGATCCACATGCACACCATGTCCATCAACGATGTAGCCTAAGTAATGGACCCTGTCCATGCCGAAGGAGCATTTTTCCAAGTTTGCATATAGTTTGTGCTTCCGCAGGGTGTGCAGAACCTGCTGAATATGCTGCAAGTGTTCCTCCCAAGTCTTGCTGTAGATGAGGATGTCATCCAGATACACCACTACAAAATTGTTGGTGAAAGGTCGTAGGATATCGTCCATCATCCTCATAAAAGTTGCTGGAGCATTTGTCAAACCAAAAGGCATGACCAGCCATTCAAAAAGACCTTCTTTTGACTTGAAGGCAGTCTTCCATACATCTGTCTGTTCTATTGGGACCTGGTGGTAGCCAGACTTCAGATCAATCTTACTGAAGTATTTGGCCCCCGTGAGCTGATCAAGGAGGTCGTCAATTCGGGGAATCGGGGTACCGGTTACGGACTTTGATTTTATTCAAGGCCCGGTAATCAATGCAGAGTCGCTATGTCCCATCTTTCTTCTGCACCAGCACGATTGGGCTCCCACAAGGTGATGAACTGGGAGGGATGTGCCCCTTGTTGAGCAATTCTTGGATTTGCCTCTTGATCTCCTCGTTTTCCAACAGAGACGGCGATAGACTGGCCCATTGGGTAGTGGGGCGCCTGGGGTCAGATCGATGGGATGCTTGACCTGGCAGTGCAGAGGTACCCCGGTCGGAGAGGAGAAGATATCTGAGTATCCTTCCACCACCTTATCCACTTGCTTCTGTTGTGTGGATAGATCGATCGTGGAGGCTTGGGATGTGGCTCCGATCTTTCTTTCACTCTGAGAGCGAATCACGAAGAAGACAAATTTCCCGGTCTCAGATATGAACTTCCTGCATTGCTTGGAAGAGATCAAGGAAATAGCACTAGGAGGGACTGCCTCGGGTATCCTGTACAATTTCCTGTTCAAAGAAAAAATACCACAACGAGGCCTAGACTCATATACAGCATGACGTTTCCATAAATAAGGTTGGCCCAAAAGAACATCTGAAACTTCGAGAGGAGCAACATCACACAATACCTCGTCCTTGAAGGGCTTGATGCCGTATGGCAGCCGGCACTGTTGGCTGACGCGGAGATCGCTTCCTTTGCGGAGCCAACCAATGGTGTAGGGTTGTGGGTGCGGCATTGTCGGTAGGGCCAGGCGCTTGACGACTTCTTCTGAGATGAGATTCTTCTGGCTACCGCTATCAACAATGAAGTGCAGCGGGGTGCCTTTTACCCACATCTGTGAATGGAAGAGGCGTTCTCCTTCTTCTGGCTCGTCTGGTTCATTAGGCTGGAGCTTGGTGGTAGCAATGGTGGCACTGGGCTCCGCGTCAATGATCCGTCTTCCCGTTTCTGGTTTGGACTCAGAGTCAGAACCCGCATCTGATTCAGATGCTTTCACTTCGGCCACCAGCGACTGCTTTGAGCGGCAATCAGCAGTGTTATGCCAAGGGCTCTTATGGTAGTCGCACCACTTCCCGGTATCTCTCTTTGTTTTTTCAGTGTCCTTCTTTGGTTGCGGCTTGGACTGGATGTCCTGATACTGTCCATCTTTGCTCTGTCCTTTATTCTGTGGGTTGGGGCCGCCCTTTCCTGTCTTTTGCTGTGAAGGGTTCCCAGGCCCAAATTGCCGCGTCTTTTGTTTGAGCTTCTGCTCGATTTTGACGGCATATCGGTAGGCCGCGCCCAAGGAAGAGATGTCCAGAAATTCCATTTCGGTCTGGATGTATCTATGCAAACCACCGCGATACTTGAGCACCAGATGTCGCCCTGAATCTTTGATACCCAGCCTGGTGCGCAAGGTATGTAAGATATTTGTGAAATCTGGCACTGCTTCGTCTCTTTCTTGTCGCAGTGTGGTCCATTTGGTATACAAGTCGTCATAACTTCCAACAGGGTAGTATTGTTCCTTAATAGCATCCCTGAAGGATTCCCAAGTGGCCGTGACTGAAAATAATGAGGCATCTTCTGTGTCCTTTTGCTCGCAGAATGTTTCCCACCAATCTTTGACATGGGGAACGGCTTTGAGGAGCGCAAAAGTAATCTTTTCTTTATTCGAAAAGTTATGGACAGAAAAATACCCTTCTAGTAGATTCAACCACTTATCTACAACATCTGCGTCTATCTGTCCTTCAAATATAGGGATATCAAAGTTGATTTGTACCTTGAAGGGGGGTGGCGCCTCCGCTCGAGGAAGATGCGTCGCTTGTTGGTAGTCGCCGAAGGATTTGCGCGAAATTATCCATCATCTCGTTCCTCTGCTGCGTGAGGGCTTCCTCAAGCAACATTTTGATAGGATCTCCTGTCCTATCATCTTTCTTTTCTCCTGCCATGAGAGGTCGCTTGGGCGTGCGAGAGCTTTTGTCCTCAAGAGAAACAAGCTCGAGACCCAATTCTTTGTACCCTGACCTCGTTGGGGACATGCATTAAGACAAGAAGGAGCAGACCGCTCTGATACCACTGATCCAGATTTTATGAGCAGAACGAAATGAATACAAATTATTATCAGATGCTTAACACAAAATAACAGAGATACAGTAAAACTGGTTTTCTATTCAATAAGGAAATAAGCTAGAACTGTAAAATGCAGCGGAAAACAAGCTTGCTGGAATGGTGGCGGCTTATCTCTGAGAAGAGATGTGACGGCTGCGCTCATTTCGCAAGAAGATGGTTACAATGAGGCTCTCAAGGCCTTTTACAATAAACAGGAATGCCAAAAACCCTAGACATCCAAAAACCTAACCCTAGGAGATGAAGCGCCAAAACTCATGTGGGCCCCGTTTGGGTAAGTTAGTACATCATTTTCCCGGGGTCGTAACTTTTGCATACGATCTCCGTTTGGGGCGCTCGGTAGCCCGTTGGAAAGGTCTATCCGAGATTTACAACTTTTGAATGGGTACAAATGCATGTCGGTGGCATCCATTTGGCCCCCCAAATTCCCAAAAAAGGTCATTTAGGGCCTCAAAATGGCCCCGGAAGTTTAGGACCCGAAAAACTGCTAAAAATAGTACGATGCCAAAATTGCCATAAAACTGTTTTGAGCCAGTTGGAAAGGTGGGTGGCCACCAATATCCACCTAGATCAATCCTCCCTTCTTAGGAAGCAATGGTATCCATTGCGTTGAGTTCCCCCATCAGATGAGGAAATTTCTGCTCAATTTGGCCTCGTGTGAGCCACTTGCCTTGGTGCAGGAGCTGCCCTGCTTTGACAACTCGATAAAGCTGGATCCTTTGATGTCGAGTGCCCTTGATCTGTGTGTCTGCAATATGTTCACTGGATGCTTGTTGTAGGTAGTCAGGGTTGAGCTCTGTTGGTGTCAACATCTCTGCTATCTCTGAGGTGTCTAATAGTGGCAGGAAATATGGCCGAAGGAGAGCCACGTTGAAGACTGGATGCAGACCAAGGAAGGGGGGAGTGTTGAGCTCAAAAGCATTGTCACCCACCGCCTTGGTGATGGTGTACGACCCATAACGGAGTGGGAAAAGATTTCGATGGGCCCCTATAAGGCGTTCTTTCTGCAGATGCAACCAAACTTTGTCGCCCGCATGAAACTTATGTGGCACCCGATGTTGATCATGGCGCTGCTTGTACTTGGCATTAGAATTCTGTAGAATATCCTGATCCTGTTGGCGGATATGCTCGATCCGTTCAATGAACCGGGTGGCTTTGTCAACTTCTGGGGACGAGTCGGCCGAGGTGGTCGCAAGGGGAAGTGCAACATCCATGGGGCCCAATGGTTGGAATCCCAACCCCACCTGAAAGGGGCTGTTGCCAGTTGAGCTATGCAGGGCTCGGTTGTAGCTATGTTGGACATAGGGAGACTTTCATCCCATGTGCGGGGGTGTGTTGAATTGTACATGCGCAGGATATGTACGACCATCCGGTTGACGACCTCTGTTTGTCCATCGGTCTGGGGTTGGAAGGCAGTGGATTTGGTGAGCTTGGTATCCAGCAGTGACCAGAGGCTTGACTAGAGTGAGCTGAGGAACCGACTATCACGGTCTGAGATAATGGTCTGTGGGATCCCAAAATGTACCCATACTCGTTCAAAGAAGAGCTTGGTAGTGGCTTCTGCTGTGATGTTCTTCTTGCAAGCGGCTAGAATCGCCATCTTGGAAAAGCGATCTACAACGACAAAAACACAGTCATTTCCCCTCTTGGTGGACGGGAGGCCCGACATGTAGTCCATTGAGATGGATTCCCATGGCCTGTCAGGAGTAGGCAGAGGGGTGTATAGGCCCTTTTTCTTAGTGGTCAGTTTGGCAATAGCGCAAGCGGTGCAGGACCTGATATACTTGCCGACATCCTGTCGAAGTTTCGGCCAATAGAAATGTTTCTGCAACACTACCAATGTCTTTCCGACGCCAAAGTGTCCTGCACCCCGACTATAGTGAGCTTCCCAAATCAGCTTCGCACGCTCGCTTGATGGAACGCAGAGATGGCCCAGATGACACAACAACCCGTCCTGAAGATGGAAATTAGCAACCACTGAGTTGGTGCCCAACATTTGATAGGTGGCGGAGAAGTCAGGGTCTGTCTCGTAGAGGTGGGGCCATCCGGAGGTCTCGTGGCCATAAGAGTCTAGCACTGTGGTAAGTGCCACAACTGGAGGTCGACTGAGGCAGTCAGCAACTCGGTTGGTACTCCCTGTTTTATATTGTTGACCACTTCTGATAGCGGTCATTCTGCAATTTTCCTTGGGTCTGCATGAACTGTAGTGGCTTGTGATCAGTGTGGATGACTGTCTCCTTCCCAAGAATGTAATGTATCCACTGGTGGCAGGCTTGTACAATGGAGTACATTTCTTTGTCATAGGTAGGGTACTTGCGGACAACATCTGATAGTGTCTCACTATGATATGCAACGGGGTGTCCGTGTTGAGTGAGAACGGCACCCACCGCATAATCTGAAGCATCTGTCTCGATCTCAAAGGGACGTTGCAGGTTCGGTAATGAGAGTACCGGCGATGAGCACAAACGCTTCTTCAAATCATCGAAGGCTTGTTGTTGGGACAGGCCCCACACAAATTTTGCCTTACCACCACCCCTGGTCACTTGGCTGAGGGCCCATGCGATATGAGAGAATCCCAGCACGAACCGGCGATAGAAATTGGCGAGGCCCAAGAAGCTCCGAAGTTCAATGAGTGTGGTTGGGGCTGGCCAGTCACGGATGACTTGGATCTTGGCTAGATCCACATGCACACCATGTCGATCAACGATGTAGCCTAAGTAATGGACCCTGTCCATGCCGAAGGAGCATTTTTCCAAGTTTGCATATAGTTTGTGCTTGCGCAGGGTGTGCAGAACCTGCTGAATATGCTGCAAGTGTTCCTCCCAATTCTTGCTGTAGATGAGGATGTCATCCAGATACACCACTACAAAATTGTTGGTGAAAGGTCATAGGATATCGTCCATCATCCTCATAAAAGTTGCTGGAGCATTTGTCAAACCAAAAGGCATGACCAGCCATTCAAAAAGACCTTCTTTTGACTTGAAGGCAGTCTTCCATACATCTGTCTATTCTATTGGGACCTGGTGGGAGCCAGACTTCAGATCAATCTTACTGAAGTATTTGGCCCCTGTGAGCTGATCAAGGAGGTCGTCAATTCGGGGAATCGGGGTACCGATTACGAACTCTGATTTTATTCAGGGCCTGGTAATCAATGCAGAGTCGCCAGGTCCCATCTTTCTTCTGCACCAGCACAATTGGGCTCCCACAAGGTGATGAACTGGGACGGATGTGCCCCTTGTTGAGCAATTCTTGGATTTGCCTCTTGATCTCCTCGTTTTCCAACAGAGAGCGGCGATAGACTAGCCCATTGGGAAGCGGGGCGCCTGGGGTCAGATCGATGGGATGCTTGACCTGGCAGTGCAGAGGTACCCCGGTCGGAGAGGAGAAGATATCTGAGTATCCTTCCACCACCTTATCTACTTGCTTCTGTTGTGTGGATAGATCGATCGTGGAGGCTCGGGATGTGGCTGCGATCTTTCTTTCACTCTGAGAGCGAATCACGAAGAAGACAAATTTCCTGGTCTCAGAGATGACCTTCCTGCATTGCTTGGCAGAGATCAAGGAAATAGCACTAGGAGGGACTGCCTCGGGTATCCTGTACAATTTCCTGTTCAAAGAAATAATAACACTACGAGGCCTAGACTCATATATAGCATGACGTTACCATAAATAAGGTTGGCCCAAAAGAACATCTGAAACTTCGAGAGGAGCAACATCACACAATACCTCGTCCTTGAAGGGCTTGATGCTGAATGGCAGCCGGCACTATTGGCTGACGCGGAGATCGCTTCCTTTGCGGAGCCATCCAATGGTGTAGGGTTGTGGGTGCGGCATTGTCGGTAGGGCCAGGCGCTTGACGAATTCTGCTGAGATGAGATTCTTCTGGCTAGCGCTATCAACAATGAAGTGCAGCGGGGTGCCTTTTACCCACATCTGTGAATGGAAGAGGCGTTCTCCTTCTTCTAGCTCGTCTGGTTCATTACACTGGAGCTTGGTGGTAGCAATGGTGGCACTGGGCTACGCGTCAATGATCCGTCTTCCCCTTTTTGGTTCGGACTCAGAGTCAGAACCCGCATCTGATTCAGATGCTTTCACTTTGGCCACCAGCGACTGCTTTGAGCGGCAATCAGCAGTGTTATGCCAAGGGCTCTTATGGAAGTCGCACCACTTCCCGGTATGTCTCTTTGTTTTTCCGGTGTCCTTCTTTGGTTGCGGCTTGGACTGGTTTACCTGATACTGTCCATATTTGCTCTGTCCTTTATTCTGTGGGTTGGGGCCGCCCTTTCCTGTCTTTTGCTGTGAAGGGTTCCCAGGCCCAAATTGCCGCCTCTTTTGTTTGAGCTTCTGCTCGATTTTGACGGCATATCGGTAGGCCGCGCCCAAGGAAGAGATGTCCAGAAATTCCATTTCGGTCTGGATGTATCTATGCAAACCACCGCGATACTTGAGCACCAGATGTCGCTCTGAATCTTTGATACCCAGCCTGGTGCGCAAGGTATGGAAGATATTTGTGAACTCTGGCACTGCTTGGTCTCTTTCTTGTCGCAGTGTGGTCCATTTGGTGTACAAGTCGTCATAACTTCCAACAGGGTAGTATTGTTCCTTAATAGCATCCCTGAAGTATTCCCAAGTGGCCGTGACTGAAAATAATGAGGCATCTTCTGTGCCCTTTTGCTCGCAGAATGTTTCCCACCAATCTTTGACATGGGGAACGGCTTTGAGGAGCGCAAAAGTAATCTTTTCTTTATTCGAAAAGTTATGGACAGAAAAATACCCTTCTAGTAGATTCAACCACTTATCTACAGCATCTGCGTCTATCTTTCCTTCAAATATAGGGATATCAAAGTTGATTTGTACCTTGAAGGGGGCGGCGCCACCGCTCGAGGAAGATGCGTCGCTTGTTGGTAGTCGCCGAAGGATTTGCGCGAAATTATCCATCATCTCGTTCCTCTGCTGCGTGAGGGCTTCCTCAAGCAACATTTTGATAGGATCTCCTGTCCTGTCATCTTTCTTTTCTCCTTCCATGAGAGGTCGGTTGGGCGTGCGAGAGCTTTTGTCCTCAAGAGAAACAAGCTCGAGACCCAATTCTTTGTACCCTGACCTCGTTGTGGACATGCATTAAGACAACAAGGAGCAGACCGCTCTGATACCACTGATCCGGATTTTATGAGCAGAACGAAATGAATACAGATTATTATCAGATGCTTAACACAAAATAACAGAGATACAGTAAAACTGGTTTTCTATTCAATAAGGAAATAAGCTAGAACTGTAAAATGCAGCGGAAAACAAGCTTGTTGGAATGGTGGCGGCTTATCTCTGAGAAGAGATGTGACGGCTGCGCTCATTTCGCAAGAAGATGGTTACAATGAGGCTCTCAAGGCCTTTTACAATAAACAGGAATGTCAAAAACCCTAGACATCCAAAAACCTAACCCTAGGAGATGAAGCGCCAAAAGTCATGTGGGCCCCGTTTGGGTAAGTTAGTACATCAAATTCCCGGGGGTCGTAACTTTTGCATACGATCTACGTTTGGGGCGCTCGGTAGCCCGTTGGAAAGGTCTATCCGAGATTTACAACTTTGGCCCCCCAATTTGCCAAAAAAGGTCATTTACGGCCTCAAAATGGCCCCGGAAGTTTAGGACCCGAAAAACTTCTAAAAATAGTACGATACCAAAATTGCCATAAAATTGTTTTGAGCAAGTTGGAAAGGTGGGTGGCCACCAATATCCACCTGGATCAATCCTCCCTTCTTAGGAAGCAATGGTCTCCATTGCGTTGAGTTCCCCCATCAGATGAGGAAATTTCTGCTGAATTTGGCCTCGTGTGAGCCACTTGCCTTGGTGCAGGAGCTGCCCTGCTTTGACAACTTGATAAATATGGATCCTTTAATGTCGAGTGCCCTTGATCTGTGTGTCTGCAATATGATCACTGGATGCTTGTTGTAGGCAGTCAGGGTTGAGCTCTGTTGGTGTCAACATCTCTGCTATCTCTGAGGTGTCTAATAGTGGTGGGAAATATGGCCGAAGGAGAGCCACGTTGAAGACTGGATGCAGACCAAGGAAGGGGGGAATGTTGAGCTCAAAAGCATTGTCACCCACCGCCTTGGTGATGGTGTACGGCCCATAACGGAGTGGGCGAAGCTTTCGATGGGGACCTGTAAGGCGTTCTTTCTGCAGATGCCACCAAACTTTGTCGCCCACCTGAAACTTATGTGGCACCCGATGTTGATCATGGCGCTGCTTGTACTTGGCATTAGACTTCTGTAGAATATCCTGAACCTGTTGGCGGATATGCTGGATCCGTTCAATGAACCGGGTGGCTTTGTCAGCTTCTGGGGACGAGTCGGCCGAGGTGGTCGCAAGGGGAAGTGCAACATCCATGGGGCCCAATGGTTGGAATCCCAACCCCACCTGAAAGGGGCTGTGGCCAGTTGAGCTATGCAGGGCTCGGTTGTAGCTATGTTGGACATAGGGGAGACTTTCATCCCATGTGCGGGGGTGTGTTGAATTGTACATGCGCAGGATATGTACGACCATCCGGTTGACGACCTCCGTTTGTCCATCGGTCTGGGGGTGGAAGGCAGTGGATTTGGTGAGCTTGGTATCCAGCAGTGACCAGAGGCTTGACCAGAGTGAGCTGAGGAACCGACTGTCACAGTCTGAGATAATGGTCTGTGGGATCCCAAAATGTACACATACTCGTTCAAAGAAGAGCTTGGCAGTGGCTTCTGCTGTGATGTTCTTCTTGCAAGAGGCTAGAATCGCCATCTTGGAAAAGCGATCTACAACCACAAAAACACAGTCGTTTCCCCTCTTGGTGGACGGGAGGCCCGACATGTAGTCCATTGAGATGGATTCCCATGGACTGGCAGGAGTAGGCAGAGGGGTGTATAGGCCCTGTTTCTTAGTGGTCGGTTTGGCAATAGCGCAAGCGGTGCAGGACCTGATATACTTGCCGACATCCTGTCGAAGTTTCGGCCAGTAGAAATGTTTCTGCAACACTGCCACTGTCTTTTCGACGCCAAAGTGTCCTGCCACCCGACTATAGTGAGCTTCCCAAATCAGCTTTGCACGCTCACTTGATGGAATGCAGAGATGGCCGAGATGACACAACCACCCGTCCTAAAGATGGAAATTAGCAACCGTTGAGTTGGTGCCCAACATTTGATAGGTGGCGGAGAAGTCGGGGTCTGTCTCGTAGAGGTGGGGCCATCCGGAGGTCTCGTGGCCACAAGAGTCTAGCACTGTGGTAAGTTCCGCGACTGGAGGTCGACTGAGGCAGTCAGCAACTCGGTTGGTACTCCCTGTTTTATATTTGATGTTTAGGTGGAACTGTTGTAAATATGTTGACCACTTCTGATGGCGGTCATTCTGCAATTTTCCTTCGGTCTGCATGAACTGTAGTGGCTTGTGATCAGTGTGGATGACTGTCTCCTTCCCAAAAATGTAATGTCTCCACTGGCGGCAGGCTTGTACAATGGAGTACATTTCTTTTTCATAGGTAGGGTACGTGCGGACAGCATCTGATAGTGTCTCACTATGATATGCCACGGGGTGTCCGTGTTGAGTGAGAACGGCACCCACCGCATAATCTAAAGCATCTGTCTCGATCTCAAAGGGATGTTGCAGGTTCGGTAATGAGAGTACCGGCGATGAGCACAAACGCTTCTTCAAATCATCGAAGGCTTGTTGTTGGGACAGGCCCCACACAAATTTTGCCTTACCACCACCCCTGGTCACTTGGCTGAGGGCCCATGCGATATGAGAGAATCCCAGCACGAACCGGCGATAGAAATTGGCGAGGCCCAAGAAGCTCCAAAGTTCATTTAGTGTGGTTGGGGCTGGCCAGTCACGGATGACCTGGATCTTGGCTGGATCCACATGCACACCATGTCGATCAACGATGTAGCCTAAGTAATGGACCCTGTCCATGCCGAAGGAGCATTTTTCCAAGTTTGCATATAGTTTGTGCTTGCGCAGGGTGTGCAGAACCTGTTGAATATGCTGCAAGTGTTCCTCCCAAGTCTTGCTGTAGATGAGGATGTCATCCAGATACACCACTACAAAATTGTTGGTGAAAGGTCGTAGGATATCGTCCATCATCCTCATAAAAGTTGCTGGAGCAATTGTCAAACCAAAAGGCATGACCAGCCATTCAAAAAGACCTTCTTTTGACTTGAAGGCAGTCTTCCATACATCTGTCTGTTCTATTTGGACCTGGTGGTAGCCAGACTTCAGATCAATCTTACTTAAGTATTTGGCCCCCGTGAGCTGATCAAGGAGGTTGTCAATTCGAGGAATCGGGTACCGGTTACGGACTGTGATGTTATTCAGGGCCTGGTAATCAATCCAGAGTCGCCAGGTCCCATGTTTCTTCTGCACCAGCACGATTGGGCTCCCACAAGGTGATGAACTGGGATGGATGTGCCCCTTGTTGAGCAATTCTTGGATTTGCCTCTTGATCTCCTCGTTTTCCAACAGAGAGCGGCGATAGACTGGCCCATTGGGTAGCGGGGCGCCTGGGGTCAGATCGATGGGATGCTTGACCTGGCAGTGCAGAGGTACCTCGGTCGGAGAGGAGAAGATATCTGAGTATCCTTCCACCACCTTATCCACTTGCTTCTGTTGTGTGGATAGATCGATCGTGGAGGCTCGGGATGTGGCTGCGATCTTTCTTTCACTCTTAGAGCGAATCACGAAGAAGACAAATTTCCCGGTCTCAGAGATGACCTTCCTGCATTGCTTGGCAGAGATCAAGGAAATAGCACTAGGAGGGACTGCCTCGGGTATCCTGTACAATTTCCCGTTCAAAGAAATAATAACACTATGAGGCCTAGACTCATATACAGCATGACGTTTCCATAAATAAGGTTGGCCCAAAAGAACATCTGAAACTTCAAGAGGAGCAACATCACACAATACCTCGTCGTTGAAGGGCTTGATGCCGTATGGCAGCCGGCACTGTTGGCTGACGCACAGATCGCTTCCTTTGCGGAGCCATCCAATGGTGTAGGGTTGTGGGTGCGGCATTGTCGGTAGGGCCAGGCGCTTGACGACTTCTGCTGAGATGAGATTCTTCTGGCTACCGCTATCAACAATGAAGTGCAGCGGGGTGCCTTTTACCCACATCTGTGAATGGAAGAGGCGTTCTCCTTCTTCTGGCTCGTCTGGTTCATTAGGCTGGAGCTTGGTGGTAGCAATGGTGGCACTGGGCTCCGTGTCAATGATCCGTCTTCCCCTTTCTGGTTCGGAATCAGAGTCAGAACCCGCATCTGATTCAGATGCTTTCACTTCGGCCACCAGCGACTGCTTTGAGCGGCAATCAGCAGTGTTATGCCAAGGGCTCGTATGGAAGTCGCACCACTTCCCGGTATCTCTCTTTGTTTTTTCGGTGTCCTTCTTTGCTTGCAGCTTGGACTGGTTGTCCTGATACTGTCCATCTTTGCTCTGTCCTTTATTCTGTGGGTTGGGGCCGCCCTTTCCTGTCTTTTGCTGTGAAGGGTTCCCAGGCCCAAATTGCCGCGTCTTTTGTTTGAGCTTCTGCTCGATTTTGACGGCATATCGGTAGGCCGCGCCCAAGGAAGGGATGTCCAGAAATTCCATTTCGGTCTGGATGTATCTATGCAAACCACCGCGATACTTGAGCACCAAATGTCGCTCTGAATCGTTGATACCCAGCCTGGTGCGCAAGGTATGGAAGATATTTGTGAACTCTGGCACTGCTTGGTTTCTTTCTTGTCGCAGTGTGGTCCATTTGGTATACAAGTCGTCATAACTTCCAACAGGGTAGTATTGTTCCTTAATAGCATCCCTGAAGGATTCCCAAGTGGCCGTGACTGAAAATAATGAGGCATCTTCTGTGCCCTTTTGCTCGCAGAATGTTTCCCACCAATCTTTGACATGGGGAACGGCTTTGAGGAGCGCAAAAGTAATCTTTTCTTTATTCGAAAAGTTATGGACAGAAAAATACCCTTCTAGTAGATTCAACCACTTATCTACAGCATCTGCGTCTATCTGTCCTTCAAATATAGGGATATCAAAGTTGATTTGTACCTTGAAGGGGGCGGCGCCTCCGCTCGAGGAAGATGCGTCGCTTGTTGGTAGTCGCCGAAGGATTTGCGCGAAATTATCCATCAACGCGTTCCTCTGCTGCGTGAGGGCTTCCTCAAGCAACATTTTGATAGGATCTCCTGTCCTGTCATCTTTCTTTTCTCCTGCCATGAGAGGTCGCTTGGGCGTGCGAGAGCTTTTGTCCTCAAGAGAAACAAGCTCGAGACCCAATTCTTTGTACCCTGACCTCGTTGGGGACATGCATTAAGACAACAAGGAGCAGACCGCTCTGATACCACTGATCCGGATTTTATGATTAGAATGAAATGAATACAGATTATTATCAGATGCTTAACACAAAATAACAGAGATACAGTAAAACTGGTTTTCTATTCAATAAGGAAATAAGCTAGAACTGTAAAATGCAGCGGAAAACAAGCTTGCTAGAATGGTGGCGGCTTATCTCTGAGAAGAGATGTGACGGCTGCGCTCATTTCGCAAGAAGATGGTTACAATGAGGCTCTCAAGGCCTTTTACAATAAACAGGAATGTCAAAAACCCTAGACATCCAAAAACCTAACCCTAGGAGATGAAGCGCCAAAAGTCATGTGGGCCCCGTTTGGGTAAGTTAGTACATCAACTTCCCGGGGTCGTAACTTTTGCATACGATCTCCGTTTGGGGCGCTCGGTAGCCAATTGGAAAGGTCTATCCGAGATTTACAACTTTCGAATGGGGCCAAATGCATGCCGGTGGCAACAATTTGGCCCCCCAAATTGCCAAAAAAGGTCATTTAGGACATCAAAATGGCCCCGGAAGTTTAGGACCCGAAAAAGTGCTAAAAATAGTACGATACAAAAATTGCCATAAAACTGTTTTGAGCCAGTTGGAAAGGTGGGTGGCCACCAATATCCACCTGGATCAATCCTCCCTTCTTGGGAAGCAATGGTCTCCATTGCGTTGAGTTCCCCCATCAGATGAGGAAATTTCTGCTGAATTTGGCCTCGTGTGAGCCACTTGCCTTGGTGCAGGAGCTGCCCTGCTTTGACAACTCGATAAAGCTGGATCCTTTGATGTCGAGTGCCCTTGATCTGTGTATCTGCAATATGATCACTGGATGCTTGTTGTAGGCAGTCAGGGTTGAGCTCCGTTGGTGTCAACATCTCTGCTATCTCTGAGGTGTCTAATAGTGGTGGGAAATATGGCCGAAGGAGAGCCACGTTGAAGACTGGATGCAGACCAAGGAAGGGGGGAATGTTGAGCTCAAAAGCATTGTCACCCACCGCCTTGGTGATGGTGTACGGCCCATAACGGAGTGGGCGAAGCTTTCGATGGGGCCCTGTAAGGCGTTCTTTCTGCAGATGCAACCAAACTTTGTCGCCCACCTGAAACTTATGTGGCACCCGATGTTGATCATGGCGCTGCTTGTACTTGGCATTAGACTTCTGTAGAATATCCTGAACCTGTTGGCGGATATGCTGGATCCGTTCAATGAACCGGGTGGCTTTGTCAGCTTCTGGGGACGAGTCGGCCGAGGTGGTCGCAAGGGGAAGTGCAACATCCATGGGGCCCAATGGTTGGAATCCCAACCCCACCTGAAAGGGGCTGTGGCCACTTGAGCTATGCAGGGCTCGGTTGTAGCTGTGTTGGACATAGGGGAGACTTTAATCCCATGTGCGGGGGTGTGTTGAATTGTACATGCGCAGGATATGTACGACCATCCAGTTGACGACCTCCGTTTGTCCATCGGTCTGTGGGTGGAAGGCAGTGGATTTGGTGAGCTTGGTATCCAGCAGTGACCAGAGGCTTGACCAGAGTGAGCTGAGGAACCGACTGTCACGGTCTGAGATAATGGTCTGTGGGATCCCAAAATGTACACATACTCGTTCAAAGAAGAGCTTGGCAGTGGCTTCTGCTGTGATGTTCTTCTTGCAAGAGGCTAGAATCGCCATCTTGGAAAAGCGATCTACAACCACAAAAACACAGTCGTTTCCCCTCTTGGTGGACGGGAGGCCCGACATGTAGTCCATTGAGATGGATTCCCATGGACTGGCAGGAGTAGGCAGAGGGGTGTATAGGCCCTGTTTCTTAGTGGTCGGTTTGGCAATAGCGCAAGCGGTGCAGGACCTGATATACTTGCCGACATCCTGTCGAAGTTTCGGCCAGTAGAAATGTTTCTGCAACACTGCCACTGTCTTTTCGACGCCAAAGTGTCCTGCCACCCGACTATAGTGAGCTTCCCAAATCAGCTTCGCACGCTCACTTGATGGAATGCAGAGATGGCCCAGATGACACAACCACCCGTCCTGAAGATGGAAATTAGCAACCGTTGAGTTGGTGCCCAACATTTGATAGGTGGCGGAGAAGTCGGGGTCTGTCTCGTAGAGGTGGGGCCATCCAGGGGTCTCGTGGCCACAAGAGTCTAGCACTGTGGTAAGTTCCGCGACTGGAGGTCGACTGAGGCAGTCAGCAACTCGGTTGGTACTCCCTGTTTTATATTTGATGTTTAGGTGGAACTGCTGTAAATATGTTGACCACTTCTGATGGCGGTCATTCTGCAATTTTCCTTGGGTCTGCATGAACTGTAGTGGCTTGTGATCAGTGTGGATGACTGTCTCCTTCCCAAAAATGTAATGTCTCCACTGGCGGCAGGCTTGTACAATGGAGTACATTTCTTTGTCATAGGTAGGGTATGTGCGGACAGCATCTGATAGTGTCTCACTATGATATGCCACGGGGTGTCCGTGTTGAGTGAGAACGGCACCCACCGCATAATCTAAAGCATCTGTCTCGATCTCAAAGGGATGTTGCAGGTTCGGTAATGAGAGTACCGGCGATGAGCACAAACGCTTCTTCAAATCATCGAAGGCTTGTTGTTGGGACAGGCCCCACACAAATTTTGCCTTACCACCACCCCTGGTCACTTGGCTGAGGGCCCATGCGATATGAGAGAATCCCAGCACGAACCGGCGATAGAAATTGGCGAGGCCCAAGAAGCTCCAAAGTTCATTTAGTGTGGTTGGGGCTGGCCAGTCACGGATGACCTGGATCTTGGCTGGATCCACATGCACACCATGTCGATCAACGATGTAGCCTAAGTAATGGACCCTGTCCATGCCGAAGGAGCATTTTTCCAAGTTTGCATATAGTTTGTGCTTGCGCAGGGTGTGCAGAACCTGTTGAATATGCTGCAAGTGTTCCTCCCAAGTCTTGCTGTAGATGAGGATGTCATCCAGATACACCACTACAAAATTGTTGGTGAAAGGTCGTAGGATATCGTCCATCATCCTCATAAAAGTTGCTGGAGCATTTGTCAAACCAAAAGGCATGACCAGCCATTCAAAAAGACCTTCTTTTGACTTGAAGGCAGTCTTCCATACATCTGTCTGTTCTATTGGGACCTGGTGGTAGCCAGACTTCAGATCAATCTTACTTAAGTATTTGGCCCCCGTGAGCTGATCAAGGAGGTTGTCAATTCGAGGAATCGGGTACCGGTTACGGACTGTGATGTTATTCAGGGCCTGGTAATCAATGCAGAGTCGCCAGGTCCCATGTTTCTTCTGCACCAGCACGATTGGGCTCCCACAAGGTGATGAACTGGGATGGATGTGCCCCTTGTTGAGCAATTCTTGGATTTGCCTCTTGATCTCCTCGTTTTCCAACAGAGAGCGGCGATAGACTGGCCCATTGGGTAGCGGGGCTCCTGGGGTCAGATCGATGGGATGCTTGACCTGGCAGTGCAGAGGTACCCCGGTCGGAGAGGAGAAGATATCTGAGTATCCTTCCACCACCTTATCCACTTGCTTCTATTGTGTGGATAGATCGATCGTGGAGGCTCGGGATGTGGCTGCGATCTTTCTTTCACTCTGAGAGCGAATCACGAAGAAGACAAATTTCCCGGTCTCAGAGATGACCTTCCTGCATTGCTTGGCAGAGATCAAGGAAATAGCACTAGGAGGGACTGCCTCGGGTATCCTGTACAATTTCCCGTTCAAAGAAATAATAACACTATGAGTCCTAGACTCATATACAGCATGACGTTTCCATAAATAAGGTTGGCCCAAAAGAACATCTGAAACTTCAAGGAGCAACATCACACAATACCTCGTCGTTGAAGGGCTTGATGCCGTATGGCAGCCGGCACTGTTGGCTGACGCGGAGATCGCTTCCTTTGCGGAGCCATCCAATGGTGTAGGGTTGTGGGTGCGGCATTGTCGGTAGGGCCAGGCGCTTGACGACTTCTGCTGAGATGAGATTCTTCTGGGTACCGCTATCAACAATGAAGTGCAGCGGGGTGCCTTTTACCCACATCTGTGAATGGAAGAGGCGTTCTCCTTCTTCTGGCTCGTCTGGTTCATTAGGCTGGAGCTTGGTGGTAGCAATGGTGGCACTGGGCTCCGTGTCAATGATCCGTCTTCCCCTTTCTGGTTCGGAATCAGAGTCAGAACCCGCATCTGATTCAGATGCTTTCACTTCGGCCACCAGCGACTGCTTTGAGCGGCAATCAACAGTGTTATGCCAAGGGCTCGTATGGAAGTCGCACCACTTCCCGGTATCTCTCTTTGTTTTTTCGGTGTCCTTCTTTGCTTGCGGCTTGGACTGGTTGTCCTGATACTGTCCATCTTTGCTCTGTCCTTTATTCTGTGGGTTGGGGCCACCCTTTCCTGTCTTTTGCTGTGAAGGGTTCCCAGGCCCAAATTGCCGCGTCTTTTGTTTGAGCTTCTGCTCGATTTTGACGGCATATCGGTAGGCCGCGCCCAAGGAAGGGATGTCCAGAAATTCCATTTCGGTCTGGATGTATCTATGCAAACCACCGCGATACTTGAGCACCAAATGTCGCTCTGAATCGTTGATACCCAGCCTGGTGCGCAAGGTATGGAAGATATTTGTGAACTCTGGCACTGCTTGGTTTCTTTCTTGTCGCAGTGTGGTCCATTTGGTATACAAGTCGTCATAACTTCCAACAGGGTAGTATTGTTCCTTAATAGCATCCCTGAAGGATTCCCAAGTGGCCGTGACTGAAAATAATGAGGCATCTTTTGTGCCCTTTTGCTCGCAGAATGTTTCCCACCAATCTTTGACATGGGGAACGGCTTTGAGGAGCGCAAAAGTAATCTTTTCTTTATTCGAAAAGTTATGGACAGAAAAATACCCTTCTGGTAGATTCAACCACTTATCGACAGCATCTGCGTCTATCTGTCCTTCAAATATAGGGATATCAAAGTTGATTTGTACCTTGAAGGGGGCGGCGCCTCCGCTCGAGGAAGATGCGTCGCTTGTTGGTAGTCGCCGAAGGATTTGCGCGAAATTATCCATCAACTCGTTCCTCTGCTGCGTGAGGGCTTCCTCAAGCAACATTTTGATAGGATCTCCTGTCCTGTCATCTTTCTTTTCTCCTGCCATGAGAGGTCGCTTGGGCGTGCGAGAGCTTTTGTCCTCAAGAGAAACAAGCTCGAGACCCAATTCTTTGTACCCTGACCTCGTTGGGGACATGCATTAAGACAACAAGGAGCAGACCGCTCTGATACCACTGATCCGGATTTTATGAGCAGAATGAAATGAATACAGATTATTATCAGATGCTTAACACAAAATAACAGAGATACAGTAAAACTGGTTTTCTATTCAATAAGGAAATAAGCTAGAACTGTAAAATGCAGCGGAAAACAAGCTTGCTGGAATGGTGGCGGCTTATCTCTGAGAAGAGATGTGACGGCTGCGCTCATTTCGCAAGAAGATGGTTACAATGAGGCTCTCAAGGCCTTTTACAATAAACAGGAATTTCAAAAACCCTAGACATCAAAAAACCTAACCCTAGGAGATGAAGCGCCAAAAGTCATGTGGGCCCCGTTTGGGTAAGTTAGTACATCAACTTCCCGGGGTCGTAACTTTTGCATACGATCTCCGTTTGGGGCGCTCGGTAGCCAATTGGAAAGGTCTATCCGAGATTTACAACTTTCGAATGGGGCCAAATGCATGCCGATGGCAACAATTTGGCCCCCCAAATTGCCAAAAAAGGTCATTTAGGGCATCAAAATGGCCCCGGAAGTTTAGGACCCGAAAAAGTGCTAAAAATAGTACGATACAAAAATTGCCATAAAACTGTTTTGAGCCAGTTGGAAAGGTGGGTGGCCACCAATATCCACCTGGATCAATCCTCCCTTCTTGGGAAGCAATGGTCTCCATTGCGTTGAGTTCCCCCATCAGATGAGGAAATTTCTACTGAATTTGGCCTCGTGTGAGCCACTTGCCTTGGTGCAGGAGCTGCCCTGCTTTGACAACTCGATAAAGCTGGATCCTTTGATGTCGAGTGCCCTTGATCTGTGTATCTGCAATATGATCACTGGATGCTTGTTGTAGGCAGTCAGGGTTGAGCTCTGTTGGTGTCAACATCTCTGCTATCTCTGAGGTGTCTAATAGTGGTGGGAAATATGGCCGAAGGAGAGCCACGTTGAAGACTGGATGCAGACCAAGGAAGGGGGGAATGTTGAGCTCAAAAGCATTGTCACCCACCGCCTTGGTGATGGTGTACGGCCCATAACGGAGTGGGCGAAGCTTTCGATGGGGCCCTGTAAGGCGTTCTTTGTGCAGATGCAACCAAACTTTGTCGCCCACCTGAAACTTATGTGGCACCCGATGTTGATCATGGCGCTGCTTGTACTTGGCATTAGACTTCTGTAGAATATCCTGAACCTGTTGGCGGATATGCTGGATCCGTTCAATGAATCGGGTGGCTTTGTCAGCTTCTGGGGACGAGTCGGCCGAGGTGGTCGCAAGGGGAAGTGCAACATCCATGGGGCCCAATGGTTGGAATCCCAACCCCACTTGAAAGGGGCTGTGGCCACTTGAGCTATGCAGGGCTCGGTTGTAGCTGTGTTGGACATAGGGGAGACTTTCATCCCATGTGCGGGGGTGTGTTGAATTGTACATGCGCAGGATATGTACGACCATCCGGTTGACGACCTCCGTTTGTCCATCGGTCTGGGGGTGGAAGGCAGTGGATTTGGTGAGCTTGGTATCCAGCAGTGACCAGAGGCTTGACCAGAGTGAGCTGAGTAACCGACTGTCACGGTCTGAGATAATGGTCTGTGGGATCCCAAAATGTACCCATACTCGTTCAAAGAAGAGCTTGGCAGTGGCTTTTGCTGTGATGTTCTTCTTGCAAGCGGCTAGAATCGCCATCTTGGAAAAGCGATCTACAACCACAAAAACACAGTCGTTTCCCCTCTTGGTGGACGGGAGGCCCGACATGTAGTCCATTGAGATGGATTCCCATGGCTTGTCAGGAGTAGGCAGAGGGGTGTATAGGCCCTGTTTCTTAGTGGTCGGTTTGGCAATAGCGCAAGCGGTGCAGGACCTGATATACTTGCCGACATCCTGTCGAAGTTTCGGCCAGTAGAAATGTTTCTGCAACACTGCCACTGTCTTTTCGACGCCAAAGTGTCCTGCCACCCGACTATAGTGAGCTTCCCAAATCATCTTCGAAAGCTCGCTTGATGGAACGCAGAGATGGCCCAGATGACACAACAACCCGTCCTGAAGATGGAAATTAGCAACCGCTGAGTTGGTGCCCAACATTTGATAGGTGGCGGAGAAGTCAGGGTCTGTCTCGTAGAGGTGGGGCCATCCGGAGGTCTCGTGGCCACAAGAGTCTAGCACTATGGTAAGTGCCGCGACTGGAGGTCGACTGAGGCAGTCAGCAACTCGGTTGGTACTCCCTGTTTTATATTTGATGTTGAGGTGGAACTGCTGTAAATATGTTGACCACTTCTGATGGCGGTCATTCTGCAATTTTCCTTGGGTCTGCTTGAACTGTAGTGGCTTGTGATCAGTGTGGATGACTGTCTCCTTCCCAAGAATGTAATGGCTCCACTGGCGGCAGGCTTGTACAATGGAGTACATTTCTTTGTCATAGGTAGGGTACTTGCGGACAGCATCTGATAGTGTCTCACTATGATATGCCACGGGGTGTCCATGTTGAGTGAGAACGGCACCCACCGCATAATCTGAAGCATCTGTCTCGATCTCAAAGGGATGTTGCAGGTTCGGTAATGAGAGTACAGGCGATGAGCACAACCGCTTCTTCAAATCATTGAAGGCTTGTTGTTGGGACAGGCCCCACACAAATTTTGCCTTACCACCACCCCTGGTCACTTGGCTGAGGGCCCATGCGATATGAGAGAATCCCAGCACGAACCGGCGATAGAAATTGGCGAGGCCCAAGAAGCTCCGAAGTTCAGTGAGTGTGGTTGGGGCTGGCCAGTCACGGATGACCTGGATCTTGGCTGGATCCACATGCACACCATGTCGATCAACGATGTAGCCTAAGTAATGGACCCTGTCCATGCCGAAGGAGCATTTTTCCAAGTTTGCATATAGTTTGTGCTTGCGCAGGGTGTGCAGAACCTGCTGAATATGCTGCAAGTGTTCCTCCCAAGTCTTGTTGTAGATGAGGATGTCATCCAGATACACCACTACAAAATTGTTGGTGAAAGGTCGTAGGATATCGTCCATCATCCTCATAAAAGTTGCTGGAGCATTTGTCAAACCAAAAGGCATGACCAGCCATTCAAAAAGACCTTCTTTTGACTTGAAGGCAGGCTTCCATACATCTCTCTGTTCTATTGGGACCTGGTGGTAGCCAGACTTCAGATCAATCTTACTGAAGTATTTGACCCCCGTGAGCTGATCAAGGAGGTCGTCAATTCGGGGAATCGGGTACCGGTTACGGACTGTGATTTTATTCAGGGCCCGGTAATCAATGCAGAGTCGCCAGGTCCCATCTTTCTTCTGGACCAGCACGATTGGGCTCCCACAAGGTGATGTACTGGGACGGATGTGCCGCTTGTTGAGCAATTCTTGGATTTTCCTCTTGATCTCCTCGTTTTCCAACAGAGAGCGGCGATAGACTGGCCCATTGGGTAGCAGGGCGCCTGGGGTCAGATCGATGGGATGCTTGACCTGGCAGTGCAGAGGTACCCCGGTCGGAGAGGAGAAGATATCTGAGTATCCTTCCACCACCTTATCCACTTGCTTCTGTTGTGTGGATAGATCGATCGTGGAGGCTCGGGATGTGGCTGCGATCTTTCTTTCACTCTGAGAGCGAATCACGAAGAAGACAAATTTCCCGGTCTCAGAGATGACCTTCCTGCATTGCTTGGCAGAGATCAAGGAAATAGCACTAGGAGGGACTACCTCGGGTATCCTGTACAATTTCCTGTTCAAAGAAATAATAACACTACGAGGCCTAGACTCAAATACAGGATGACGTTTCCATAAATAAGGTTGGCCCAAAAGAACATCTAAAACTTCGAGAGGAGCAACATCACACAATACCTCGTCCTTGAAGGGCTTGATGCCGTATGGCAGCCGGCACTGTTGGCTTACGCGGAGATCGCTTCCTTTGCGGAGCCATCCAATGGTGTAGGGTTGTGGGTGCGGCATTGTCGGTAGGGCCAGGCGCTTGACGACTTCTGCTGAGATGAGATTCTTCTGGCTACCGCTATCAACAATGAAGTGCAGCGGGGTGCCTTTTACCCACATCTGTGAATGGAAGAGGCGTTCTCCTTCTTCTGGATCGTCTGGTTCATTAGGCTAGAGCTTGGTGGTAGCAATGGTGGCACTGGGCTCCGTGTCAATGATCCGTCTTCCCCTTTCTGGTTCGGACTCAGAGTCAGAACCCGCATCTGATTCAGATGCTTTCACTTCGGCCACCAGCGACTGCTTTGAGCGGCAATCAGCAGTGTTATGCCAAGGGCTCTTATGGAAGTCGCACCACTTCCCGGTATCTCTCTTTGTTTTTCCGGTGTCCTTCTTTGGTTGCGGCTTGGACTGGTTGTCCTGATACTGTCCATCTTTGCTCTGTCCTTTATTCTGTGGGTTGGGGCCGCCCTTTCCTGTCTTTTGCTGTGAAGGGTTCCCAGGCCCAAATTGCCGCGTCTTTTGTTTGAACTTCTGCTCGATTTTGACAGCATATCGGTAGGCCGCGCGCAAGGAAGAGATGTCCAGAAATTCCATTTCGGTCTGGATGTATCTATGCAAACCACCGCGATACTTGAGCACCAGATGTCGCTCTGAATCTTTGATACCCAGCCTGGTGCGCAAGGTATGGAAGATATTTGTGAACTCTGGCACTGCTTCGTCTCTTTCTTGTCGCAGTGTGGTCCATTTGGTATACAAGTCGTCATAACTTCCAACAAGGTAGTATTGTTCCTTAATAGCATCCCTGAAGGATTCCCAAGTGGCCGTGACTGAAAATAATGAGGCATCTTCTGTGTCCTTTTGCTCGCAGAATGTTTCCCACCAATCTTTGACATGAGGAACGGCTTTGAGGAGCGCAAAAGTAATCTTTTCTTTATTCGAAAAGTTATGGACAGAAAAATACCCTTCTAGTAGATTCAACCACTTATCTACAGCATCTGCGTCTATCTGTCCTTCAAATATAGGGATATCAAAGTTGATTTGTACCTTGAATGGGGCGGCGCCTCCGCTCGAGGAAGATGCGTCGCTTGTTGGTAGTCGCCGAAGGATTTGCGCGAAATTATCCATCATCTCGTTCCTCTGCTGCGTGAGGGATTCCTCAAGCAAAATTTTGGTAGGATCTCCTGTCCTGTCATCTTTCTTTTCTCCTGCCATGAGAGGTCGCTTGGGCGTGCGAGAGCTTTTGTCCTCAAGAGAAACAAGCTCGAGACCCAATTCTTTGTACCCTGACCTCGTTGGGGACATGCATTAAGACAACAAGGAGCAGACCGCTCTGATACCACTGATCCGTATTTTATGAGCAGAACGAAATGAATACAGATTATTATCAGATGCTTAACACAAAATAATAGAGATACAGTAAAACTGGTTTTCTATTCAATAAGGAAATAAGCTAGAACTGTAAAATGCAGCGGAAAACAAGCTTGCTGGAATGGTGGCGGCTTATCTCTGAGAAGAGATGTGACGGTTGCGCTCATTTCGCAAGAAGATGGTTACAATGAGGCTCTCAAGGCCTTTTACAATAAACAGGAATGTCAAAAACCCTAGACATCCAAAAACCTAACCCTAGGAGATGAAGCGCCAAAAGTCATGTGGACCCCGTTTGGGTAAGTTAGTACATCAACTTCTCGGGGTCGTAACTTTTGCATACGATCTCCGTTTGGGGCGCTCGGTTGCCCGTTGGAAAGGTCTATCCGAGATTTACAACTTTCGACTGGGGCCAAATGTATGTCGGTGGCAACCATTTGGCCCCCCAAATTGCCAAAAAAGGTCATTTAGGGCCTCAAAATGGCCCCTCGGAAGTTTAGGACCCGAAAAACTGCTAAAAATAGTACAATACCAAAATTGCCATAAAACTGTTTTGAGCCAGTTGGAAAGGTGGGTGGCCACCAATATACACCTGGATCAATTTCTCTCTCTCTCTATATAAATCTATTATTCAAGATTTAAACAATAATCCAACCAACGTGGGGATGAAAAGGAAGGAGGTTAAACAAGTACAGAGGTTAAAAAAATAGACATATTGCACTAATAATCCATACAATGGTGAGGTAGCAATAATGGTATTACCGATATAATTAAACCAATAACCTCCCAAACATGGTGAGGAGAAAAAAAGAATGGTTAAACAAATACATATATATGGTAATAAAGGTCCAGATCATAGTATGGAAATTATGGTATTCCTAGTAGAAATAAAAGGTACAAACCTTCGAAAATAGATTGGAATTATTAATTTTAAGTACTAATATATGATTTAACATATGCACTTAGGATTTTTAAATAAATCCTTTATTAGGAGACGCGTGGTTACAAGGCTAATGAACCATTGAAATATGTATGTTTCGAGTATATTAAAATTAATAAGAATTCTAAAAGAATTTAGGAATAGGACTACTAGGAATAAAATTATATAATGCTATAAAGAAGTTATCAAAGATGTTAAGCCTTTGGTTACAGTCATACATTTTAAATATTTGACAATAATGAAAGTGATGAACACATTGCTTATTTAAAATAAAATTATGTATAATATTTGGGATTAAATTTGAGTTGGTACATATAGTAGCTAATGTTTGTATCATGGACATTGCTATCGTCTTGGTTATTTCTATCACAATTTAGATCAATCGTCATCATCGTCATCGTCCTCATCGTCGTAGTTGTCATCATCGTCATTATCATTATCATTGTCATCATCATCGTCATCGTCATCATTACAAAAATAATCACCACACCCACTCTCCACACACTCAGCCATCAAACGTCCTAAATTAAGCACCAAAGAATCAAAATCAAAAGTGTTACGATGGTCTTCCTTGTCCATATCATCTCCACTATTATCATTATCATCGCCACCGTCGTGATGATTATTTACATAATCTCCGTAATCATTATTATCATATTCATCATTGGCACCGCTGCCCCCATGACGTCTATGATAATGACAACCATAATTACCAAACCCACCATCCACGGTCTTAGAAGCATGGTTGTCTTCGTCACTGCTACTGCTACGGATACTGCTACTGCTGGACGGAGAAGGAGACCGAGAATAGGTATTGGTACTGCTCGACGGAGACGGAGGCCCAGAATTAAAATCCATTGAATGCAACAAACAAAACAGCACAAGCCGAGACCTTATCCTATGAAATCACACTAACTTTGACTCTGATTGCTCCCTCACGATAGTCAATACCACTCACTTCCTTTTCAATATGATTCCGGTGTTTGACTAGAGGTTTCATACTCGTAGAAAGCCGTCCAAAGAGTCGTGATGTCTATTCGATTACGGATCCGATGAGATGGAATTAGTTTATATATAATCATTGTTTGATCATTTTTCTTTTTTTCTTTTTCCTTAATAGCATGAAATGAACCATACTTATTTTTACCGAAAGGACCGAATATCTTCTCTTTCGTTTCAAACGTCAAAGACTTAATAATAACAGAACCTTTGTGGTTACTGTAATATCCTCACGTATTCATTTGGTTTCAAGATGTACTGCATGCAGACTTGAAGAATATTATTATTGGTTATTTTAATATTTATTCTGTATTTTTATTTTATAATATAATAATTTATTTTCAAGATTACAATATTACAACATCTTTTGTTTGTCTTTGCTGTTGAATCCTCCAGTGAGATCTTTACTTACGCCTTTCAAACCATACTGAAATTTAAGCGAAGTTAACTTTCTATCACTGGTTGTCACGGTAATCTTTCTGACACTTGAATATGCCGCATCATTCGAAGCTCGTCCCATGTTATATAGCCCCATCCTGTTTTCCCATGGTAGTTCAAAGTAACTTTCTATCACTGGTTGTCGCGGTAATCATTCCAAGCTCGTCCCCCACGCCCGTTACCGTTTCACTTACCGATGTTCATCACGGGCAACCCAGGAACGTTAGAAAATGCATTACCTGGTAAACTTCACTTGTTTTGCGTCCGGTCAAAATGCATTACCCGGTAAAGCTCACTTGTTTTGGGCATTGGGCTTGGCTAAGCTTTTATTTACAGTGATTGGCAGATCCATACTATAAAATATAAAATAAAAAAATATAAACTAAAAAATATAAACGCTACAGAAAAAAGGAAGGAGAGTTTGACAACGTGGCTATTTTCTTTAGGAGCACAGAAAAAGCTAAAGGAAGGAAAATCTGACAACGTGTACATATAACAAAGAAAAACCTTGGCTGCAATCTACAACAAAGGATTTGGAATTTTATTATTAGAGATTTTTAAATTAAAAAATAAAGTTATTTAGCATATCTTATTTTTTATTTTAGATTTAATAAAAAACAATTTAGACAAGAGCCACAAGAGCCACAAGGTGGCGATGTCCCCGACATTGCTAGTGGGGGCATTGTCAAGTGTATATGAAATTGTCGTTAATTGATAAAAGCGATTTTTTTGGCGAAAGGATTTTTCCTTTCTTGTATTAAAAGACGTTAAATAGAAACATTTATATATATAAAGACAGAGGTGTTTGCAATAAAAAAGGGGAAAATCGAAATATTTTAGTTCTACATTCAACATGATCATGAAAATAGACTTAGTTGGAGAAAAGAGGCAATATTTCTTGTTGACATATATATAAGCAAATATTAAAAATAGGTTCAACGATCTTTGCAAAAGAGAAACAGGTGTTGCTAGTGAAGTTATTCAAAACATAGAGCAACTTGCTGTAGAAGCTTTATATGTAGTACAAAAGGCAAGGAAGACACGATATCTCTGACAAAAACAACAAAAACTATAGTCATAGATCTGTTGGAGCTATAGCATATGCACTCCGCTTGAAAGGTTGGGGGAGGATGTGCTGTAGCAAAATCTGCAACACAATTACGAAGCTTCTTTCTATGATATTGTGATATAGATTCTGTTCTTGAAAGTTTGCTAGAATTTTTACAAATTTGCTATGGCTGATTGCCCAAAGAGCTGCCAGTCACCTTGAGAGCAAGTGGTAAAGCCTTGTTTTGTAGTTGAACACCCAAAAATGGCAGCCATATTCAAAATTGCATTTTGCAGTGGTATAATCAGTGCTGTGGCAGAGTTGGCAATGTTTTTTTCCTGCACATTGCAAAAAGATAATGAGCAAGTATGTTTGCATGGTTTTTGCAACTGATCGTAAATTGAATTTGCAAGGAGACTTATCTCTTTTGGTTGGAAAATACATTATGTCTCAAACATTGGTATGCTCATTTAAACAAGTATGTAATCATGTCTTATCATTATCAAAACGTTCAACAAGAAATTTATATATTCTCAAAAGAAATAATTGAAAATGTGGAGATCATTAGTGTACATGACTGAGTTGTCATTCTTCATTAATACTCTTGAATGTTTATATAATCAGAATCAACAATTTAGCATCCTAGCTGATAGATTTCTTAACCCTGGATCTCCTAACTATTAAGGGATTAAAAACAGGTGTGAACATCTCGTTTTGAAAGGGCCAGTGTTAATATGGATCTATTGTACTAGACACCTGTCTAACAAACTGGCATCCTAGCTGATAGACACTTTCAATTCTCAGAAGAGATCTTAGCTACATGCAATACATCAAACTAGGAAATAAATAGTAACTTGCAAAAGCAAAAGTAGCTAAAGATTTCTATTGCCTGAAAGGTTCAGGAAAAAGCATTTTAAACCTGTCTTCGTATAAAGAATTGTCAATTGCAAGATATCATATTGTGTGCAAATTACATTAACTAGATTTCATTTCTACATAATGCAGCAGATACAAGAGAGAGTTGGGCAGTAAAAGTAAAATGCAGCCATACAAGTTGCAGTAGTTTAATTTAAAAATTATACAGTAACCATAGAAAAAGCAATATCAAAGAAGTATTTCACATTCAAACAAAACATATACAAAGTTTAAAACAACATACCGAAAATATCATCAAGAAGAATAACAAATGTTACCTTAGCGAATAAATGCTTATGAAGCACATAATTGTCTTCTCCTGGAATATCAGTAATAATGGTCAACTGAAATGACAATAAATCAAATAAGCTCCTTACTGAGTGAATATTATGCCAATAACATAAACCAAAAAATAGTCCAACCCATGGTTAAGCCCACTAAAAATACAACATGAGCTAAAAAGAAGGAATCATCTTCTGGAGAAGAGACATACAAACTGTTCATTAAACTCAACAACAACAGTTTCTTTAGACTGTTCCTTTGCAAACACAGTAACAACTACTTCATTTGATTTTTGATGATGTTCATGTCTGCAAAGAAAACAATGAGAATGTTCAAATCATTAGAAAAGGAATACATTTAAACGAGTCATGCAAAGACAAACGCTGTGCATTCGTTGCACTGTCTGAAATGCAACATCAATAAGCCTCATTCAATTAACAAAATGGTTATTCAACAAACAGGAAGAGCTGAATAGGTATGTGTCAATAAGGACGCTCTGATTTAATATCCTTCAACAGGAAGACAACAAATGTTTCAATATCCAATGCTTGATAATAGAACACTATATACACATGCATAATTTTTATCCATATCTAGGTTTAGGTTGTTCCAAAGATTCAACAAGATTACTATTATGTGTGCAGGTTGATTGTTCTGACCCTGTGATTGCAAGACCATTATCTGATGGATGCAATATAGAGGCAATAGATCCATTGTTTGCCACAGGAGAAAGTAAGAAACAGCTTCTAATTCTTTTTTGTCTAATGCAAGTTCTTCTGTATGTTTTCAGATGAGCACAAAGATAGATAGGTCAAATACACATCGAAAACCAGACAATGTACACTTATACAAACATTTCCAGGAGCCAATAACATTTTCAGCATTTGTTTTGTCTAAAATCAGGCAACATAATTTGACATTCCAATTGTTAAAAAATAAAAATAAAAGTTGTATGACATAAATCCAAGGTAAGCATGTCTCGAGTTACGTTTTATGTTTTACCTTAGCCCAATTAATCTTCCATGGATTGTCAACATGTTGATTCGGCAACAAAAAATCAATGACAGGAGTTTGGTTGATGAGCATTGTTGTCAACAGGTGGGCACAAAATGGTAATAAGATAGTAAAACTTCAAATATAATTCCTGCAGTAACTCTAAAAGACGTAAAACATAACAAATCATATTGATCATGATTGAATGCATGACAGGTTAAAACCATTGCTAAGTATCATTTAGAGAATTAACTTGCTCAGCATATGACAGAAAGAAATTACATTCAAAGAAGAGTTACAATTCAACTTTATTTTTGAAGAAAACTGAAAGGGCAAAATATTTAACAAAATATTTTAGCCACTAGTTCTTTTCTTGTAAGGCAGATTTGACAGTGTATTTCTATTGATTCAAACATGAAAATTGATAATGAAAGTGAGCAAAAATGGACATCATTAACAGTTTTCTGATGCGTTGACATTTCAAAAGAGCAAAAATGTGCATTTGTAAACTAATTTCTACTTCTACATTTGAAAACTCTAGTATTGAAATCAAGTCTGTACATTCCTCTGATGGGAATATCAAATTGCTACAGCTGCTTTGAACTCAGAATCATTATTATTGAAACCAAGCTTCCAGATTTCTCTGATAAGAATATCAACAAACTGTGCAAGTTTGGATCTCTTTATTTGTGCATAGAGTTAAAAGAAATGTACTTTGAATACTGAAACTTTTAAAAACTGAAAGTCAAGACATGTGATAGAGAGAGGAACTTGTAACTCAATTAAACAAGTATGCGTTGTAAGATCACAAATATTAACTATTGTAGGGATTATGAAATGTGTTCATAGAGCAACCTCATGAAATGCAGCTTGAATATTTAATCTCTTAAAGCTACATACTAAAACATATAATAGAGAGATAATCTTGTAACTCAATCAATATTTGTGAAGGAAAGAATTAACAAATGTAAGTCAGGAAGAAAAACTTACCTTTGTTTATTTCTTTTGTCACCAACAAGAACATTGCATTGAATGATATTGTTTCTAAGAGGCCCAACTCTAAACAAGTTCTTCTCCCCATCAACAGCAAAATATTTTCCACCTAGTTCAGTATGACTATATATTTCTTTGACTTTATGCATAATTTTTGTGCAGAAGATTTTACTGGCACATTCTTGTTCTTGACCCCCACGTTCAGCAGTTATTTTCACCTGAAATCGAAGGAAGGAAAATTATCATCTGCCTTAACAAAATCTAATAAATAAGACAGATAAGACAGACAATAGAATGTTGAACTTACTCACATCGTATTGGAACGAGTCCTGGACATTAGTAAAGCTTAGTCTGAAGTGATTACAGAGTAATTTAACAGGTTTATCAGCTTGACCTTGTCCAGGTCGTTTGGTTTTTCTATTGATCCAAACATGAAAATTGATAATGAAAGTTAGCAAAAATGGATATCATTAACAGTTTTCTGATGCGTTGACATTTTAAAAGAGAAAAAATGTGCAATTGTAAACTAATTTCTACTTCTACATTTGAAAACTCTGCTATTGAAATCAAGTCTGTACATTCCTCTAATGGGAATATCAAATTGCTATAGCTGCTTTGAATTCTGAATCATTATTCCTGAAACCAAGCTTCTAGATTTCTCTGATAAGAATATCAACAAAAGGGGGTGTACAAGTTTGGATCTCTTTATTTGTGCATAGAGTTAAAAGAAATGTACTTTGAGTACTGAAACTTTTAAGAACTGAAAGCCAAGACATGTGATAGAGAGAGGACCTTGTAACTCAATTAGACAAGTATGCGTTGTAAGATCACAAATATTAACTAGTGTAGGGATTATGAAATGTGTTCACAGAGCAACCTCATGAAATGGAGCTTGAATATTTAATCTCTTAAAGCTACATACTAAAACATATAATAGAGAGATAATCTTGTAACTCAATCAATATTTGCGAAGGAAAGAATTAACAAATGTAAGTAAGGAAGAAAAACTTACCTTTGTTTATTTATTTTGTCACCAACAAAAACATTGCATTGAATGATATTGTTTCTAAGAGGCCCAACTCTAAACAAGTTCTTCTCCCCATCAACAGCAAAATCTTTGCCACCTAGTTCAGTATGACTATATATTTCTTTGACTTTATCCATAATTTTTGTGCACAAAATTTTACTGGCACATTCTTGTTCTTGACCCCCACATTCAACAGTTATTTTCACCTGGAATCGAAGGAAGGAAAATTATCATCTGCCTTAACAAAATCTAGTAAATAAGACAGATAAAACAGGCAATAGAGTGTTGAACTTACTCACATCGTATTGGAACGAGTCCTGGACATTAGTAAAGCTTACTCTGAAGTGATTACAAGGTAATTTAACAGGTTTATCAGCTTGACCTTGTCCAGGTCGTTTGGTTTTTCTATTGATTCAAACATGAAAATTGATAATGAAAGTTAGCAAAAATGGATATCGTTAACAGTTTTCTGATGCGTTGACATTTTAAAAGAGCAAAAATGTGCAATTGTAAATTAATTTCTACTTCTACATTTGAAAACTCTACTATTGAAATCAAGTTTGTACATTCTTCTGATGGGAATATCAAATTGCTACAGCTGCTTTGAATTCTGAATCATTATTACTGAAACCAAGCTTCCAGATTTCTCTGATAAGAATATCAACAAAAGGGAGTGTGCAAGTTTGGATCTCTTTATTTTTGCATAGAGTTAAAAGAAATGTACTTTGAATACTGAAACTTTTAAAAACTGAAAGCCAGGACATGTGATAGAGAGAGGAGCTTGTAACTCAATTAGACAAGTATGCGTTGTAAGATCAGGAATATTAACTAGTGTAGGGATTATGAAATGTGTTCACAGAGCAACCTCATGAAATGCAGCTTGAATATTTAATCTCTTAAGGCTACATACTAAAACATATAATAGAGAGATAATCTTGTAACTCAATCAATATTTGCGAAGGAAAGAATTAACAAACGTAAGTAAGGAAGAAAAACTTACCTTTGTTTATTTCTTTTGTCATCAACAAGAACATTTCATTGAATGATATTGTTTCTAAGAGGCCCAACTCTAAACAAGTTCTTCTCCCCATCAACAGCAAAATCTTTGCCACCTAGTTCAGCATGACTATATATTTCTTTGACTTTATCCATAATTTTTGCACAGATGATTTTACTGGCACATTCTTTTTCTTGGCCCCTGCGTTGAGCAGTTATTTTCACCTGAAATCGAAGGAAGGAAAATTATCATTTGCCTTGACAAAATCTAATATATAAGACAGATAAGACAGATAATAGAATGTTGAACTTACTCACATCGTATTGGAACGAGTCCTGGACATTAGTAAAGCTTACTCTAAAGTGATTACAGAGTAATTTAACAGGTTTACCAGCTTGATCTTGTCCAGGTCGTTTGGTTAGAACATAATACGAGACCTTTGGCAGTTTCAGTGCCATTTGAGGAGGCAATGGAGGAGGGGGTGCAAAAAATCTATTAAAAGTGAACAGGGTTTTGGTAATCTTATACTAGGGATGGCTCGTTTGCTTTTATTAGGGTCAGTGCTTTTTGCAATCTTCAAATAAATGAACACAGTAACAAAAGAGAACTTCAGATACATTAAAATTGAATCTTTGAAAAGCCGTTGAAAGTTATTATTGACTAAACAATAAATAGGACAAGTGACAGGTATATAAGCAATGAACATGATTACATTGCAAGTGTTGTGTGAATGGAAAAAGAGAAATTATTTAATATTGTGTGTATTTTATAAAAAACAGGTTCAAATAAATCAAAAAAGAAGTTGCAATAGAGAGTGTTTGAAATCTATTTTGAAATATTGAATCGAAGCTGAAACAATGGAAAAATTGTTCAAAGTGTTTGAACAAAAAGGGAAATTATGATCATACCTTTTGTTCAAATTTTTTTGACTTCGACAATTCTGCTATTCGTTGCCAAAGTGTAAAGCCCTTGTTGCTTCAACTTGCGAAGATTGTAAATGGTTGAGGAAACACTATTGGAGTATTGTTCATAAGAAATAGCTAGAACATCGGCACAACATTCTTTTAATTGTGTGTCTCGAAGTGTACATTCAATAGTCCCTTCTTCAGTCTCTAGCTTACATTGTAATATATGTTCATAAGTAGTTGGTGTTTCACGATTGCAAAATGTAAAAAAAACGGTGGTTTGTATCATTGGTAGTTTACACTGTGTGCAAATGCAGTGGTATGGTGGTGCAAAAACATTTTTTACTTTCAATGTCCCATATATCTGTTCTATGTAACTAAACAGAAAACATAAAAAAACATTGCAATGAGCATGTTTTGATACGAAGGCCATGCTAGGAAAAACCACAGAATCCAATTTATGAAAACATGTTTGCAAATGCAGGTTTTGCAACATGGTGTTTGAAAACATATCATGGTCCTTGACAATATTGCTTCTGATTAGTTGTTTTTTTGAAATGCTGTATTTTTTTTGTTTTCAATTTGCACATCCAATGAAGACTCAGAGCATGTTAAAATATTCAAGAATATATTTCAAATAGAAAAGCATCTTAAAAAAAGACAAAAAACAACGAAGACAAAATGCTGTATCAGTTTCTATATGCAAGTTGCAGGTACTGATAAGATACTAGTAAAATGATCTGACCAATATGCATCGGAAATGGTAAATGAAAGCCTGTCAATATCTATGTTTGTCCAAAAATGGTCAATCATAGAACCATATTCTGTTGTAGGTATGTTTGTTTTTAACTTTAGACATTTACTCTGCATAAACAATTCCAACCTCCTTTTCGATATTGTTTCTTTGTACATGTCAATGTTAAAGTCACCAGTTATTATGGTTAGCATTTTCTTGTTGTTTTGTAACATAACACAGTCCAAGACATCAATAAGGTTGTTAACAAGATTATTTGGTTTGTTATAAATATTGACAAGCTGGAGAATGTTGTCAGGGAGCGTAATGTAAGTGACAATTGCCTCGACTGATGGCTCGTTGACAAAAGTTGTTTTCATAATAGGAATCTTCTTATTGACAACTGTCAGAAGGCCATGAACTGAATGTGTTGCAATGAAATTGTTTTGGTTTACAAATGTTGCAGTAGTAGGTGGCAAATTCATATGTGTTTCTTGCAAACAAAGAATGTCTGATTGCATCAGTTCAAAGTCATTTGCAACGTCATCAATGTGTGAAAGCAGACTTCGTGTGTTAAGTGAAGAAATGAACATGTGCTTAGTATTTGGAAACGACTTAAGTCCATATTGAAATTGCAAAGAAGTCTGTTTCTCTAATCTATTTAATTCTGCAACTACTTTTGATGAAATATAAAAAAAAAATTGCTGTAATTTGCTTACAAGATAGAGACATTCGATGCTTTTTACACGTGACAATGCAGTGTAAACAAGACCATGTTTTGTGACTCCGTTTGGATCAAATGCCAATTTTTCAAGTGTAAGACCTTGTGCTCTATGAATTGTTCGAGCACATGCTAATTGAACTGGGAATTGTACTCGGATACAGTTATTTCTCTTTCCAAGAGAAATTTGTGTTGTAACTCTTTGTATAGGTGTCCAAGTGCATAGGATGGAATCATTGTAAAGGTGCTGCATAGATGCCCGTGCAATTGCTCCAATCTTTGGATATGAAAATTGAATCCATAAAATGTTTGTTGGTGCTTGACTATAATGTTTGAAGATTCCTTCAGCACCATTGACAAGGCCATCTTCAATTGAATAGTTCCCGTCTACTATTTCGACAACCATGTTTTTTTTTAGAGTAATTGTAGATGGAAAATGAATTCTCTTATCTACATTAGCTATGTTATCGATTTGATCAATTTTGGTGTCTTGAGCAGCAATTGTAAATGCTTCTGTATTAACAAGAGTCAACATCTTTGAGTTATGTTGTTGAACATCTTTATTGCAATAATAAAGAAATGGAAACGATGGATCAACTGGTGGTTGTCTGTAGCATTTCCGGTTCAAATATTGTATATCTTCAAATGTTTGTTTTCCTGTTCTGATTCTATTCAAGATCGATATAAAAGTTTCATCTTTTTGCCTGACAATGGTTTTTAATTCATAGTATTGTATGGAGTCATTCCAAAAACTATAAGGGAATTTTTTATTATTGAAACTTGGCAAGTCGAAAATCCAAGAATCATGAACAGGTTCTACTTGGCAGAAATCGCCACAAAAGATGACATCTAGATTTCCAAATGGTTTTGTTGGAGTATGCATGATCTCACGAAGACTTTTGTCTATGTTATGTAGCATTCGTGAACCTATCAAAGAAACTTCATCAATTAATAGAACACATACTTGTTCATAGTCTTTGCTCAAAAGATCTAGTGTGTTTGAACTTAATGGGATCAAGATCGAGGAACCCAAAGGAAGCTTAAAAGCAGAATGAACAGTAATTCCATCTACATTGTATGCTGCTTTTCCAGTGAATGCAACAAAAAGACCTTTTCTTTTCAAGGGGTTGCTACCAAGTTCTTTTTCATAGAAAAAGACAAGAGCATCATAAAGGGCCTTTGCAGTATGTGTTTTTCCTGTTCCTGCACTTCCCGTAAGGAAGATATGGATTGGTTTTGCAGGATTGTTTTTTTTCCTAGCAATAATTTCTTTCACAATGGACTGTTGCTCATTGTTTAAACTACGTCTAATTGCAAAGTATTCATCCTTATCAGGCAGAAATGGTTTTTTAGCTATGCTAAATGTTTTTGGTGTTTCAAATAGTCGATTCTTTCTTTTGTAGATAAGATCATTGCCCATGTCATACTTTTCAACACCATCCAATTTGACTGCATCATTGATATCTTTTGCAAAGTCTACAGGTATTTCAAAAAGCTCTTCAACTTTGTCTTTTGCAATGTCAATATCACCCCATTTTGAAATTCATTTTGCCATGATTTTTCCTTCAACATTTGCTATTTGTTCTTTGTGTTTTTCATATGCCTCTGTCCATGTTTGGAGGGGGTGCTCCAAGAAATTGGAAAGATTTTTGTGAGGCACAAAGAGCAATAGCTTTTCACGAGCAAAATTTTCAGGATCTTTTTCTTGATTGTAATGAATGTACCGAATGATAGATTGTTTGTTTCTTTTGATTGTTTTTCCATGAACTAGGCAATAGGAAGAAGCATATTCAGCTAAAGATACATGTTGTAGATCTGTCGGGCGTTCAATGTACCTGTCTATTATCGATGGGCAAATGATGTCTTCAGAATCATCATGCTCCTTTTCTAGTAGAGACGATTTTTTTAAAACAACAGTGTTTTTATCATCTGGAGCAGTGTTGATGAAAATTGTCGTTCTTGAAGATGAATATAGAGGTAACGAAAGCACAATATGTACTGCTTCTCTAATAGACATCTGTTGCATATTTAGAAACGTGTTTCCAAGCCTACGTATTGTTTTTAGCTGATTACAATTGTTTGAAATAGACTCTTCTTTGATTGTTTTCAAAGCCATTGTCATAGGCCTATCTAATTTCGTTATGTATGAGCTTACGTATGTTGTAGTTGCATATGCATCTAAGATGAATTGGGCATCTGTATTTGCTTGCCACAAACTTGGAATTGCTTTTGCAAAACAATTTATCCAAATATCTAAAGGGTGTCTTTTTAATAGCAATGTCGGTTTCTCAATTGTAGAACGTACTAGTTCAATGTACTCATCCTTGTTTAAATGTAGTTCTTGCAAGAATGAATCAAATGTCATGTTCCTTGAATATTCTTTAGATTCAAGAGCAAAAGAAAGGAGTTGTTTTTTTTTTTTTTTTTTTTTTTTTTTTTTTTTTTTTTTTTTTTTCCAGTCAGTCAACGCATCCGATTTAGTTTCAAGAGGTTCTAAAACCATTGTAATACCGATAGGGAACATCGGGAATCGAAACCTACATGCAGAGCGTCTATGTTTTTTGCATGTTCTTGTATGTCTGTGAGTTTGAATTTTGATGAAGTTTGCTTCAAGCAATGAAGAGTCTGTTGAAATATAGCAATCGACAAAAGAACTTATTTCATAGTTGCTATTCTTGCCAAAGACAGGTGCATTTTCAATCCAAAAAAGCCCATGGTCATGTTCATTTCCTCTTTGTTGAAATTCAGTTGTAAAAAAAAAGTCAGTTACTTTACCAAAAAGGTATTTGTTTTTCAAGATCAAGGACTTTAACGAATTCATTTTGTTTTTATAGTAACGGCTACAAAGTACAGGATGTTTTCTTATTAAATTATCAATAACATCTTCAGTAAGAATTTCATCACAATTTTCTTTGTCTTTTTTCTCTAGCATGTGCAAAGCATCACACAAAGGCTTCCAAAGATTTTCAGCAGTAGAAAAGCTTACAAAAAAGGTTGGTGGCCCTAGTTGACGTATCATTGCGAAAATATGTTTTCTCATGTTGTCAAAATAGTCAGGAGATGTTCGGACGGCTTTTAGTGAACGATATGCAATTGGCGATTTCATTATGTTAAGAAGGTTGGCTTTGCATTTTACATCTTTGGCTTTTAGTTTTTTCCCTTTTAACTCCCCTATGCGAATAGATATCCAAGCAGTACTAGAGATTTGACCTATTAACACTTTCACTGCTTTAAAGAATATATTGGTGGGATGTGCTTCAAAATGTGTGCTTTCATGTTGAAGCCCCCACTGGAAAATTTGTTGGTGTCGAAAGCGCTTGTACATGTCATTGGAGCGGCTGCATCCAAAGAAAAGTGTAGGGAAATTAAGTTCTTCAGAGAACCGATCTTGGAAAATTCCTAGGGGTCGGTAGTTTTCAGAAGGCGCAAGCTCAATGATTTTGGTGGCCAAATCATCTATTAGATGGGTTTCTCCATATCCATGTACCAATGTTTCTGTGATTGGTTCTATGAATTGGTCATGTGTATCCTCATCACTTTCTTTTAGCTTTGTAAGAGGTTGATCTAAATCATTTGATTCTGATATTGATATTTCATTAGATTCTTGCTTTGCCAACAATTCATGGAATGCCTTTTCCCAATCTGAATTGATATGTACATTCTCTATTTTGTAAAGATCCATGTCACAAAGAGTTTTCAATGCTTGCATGACAATATTTGGTCGAACATTTCCAGAAACAAATGCATTTTTGTATTCTAGTTTTCGCTTAAGCATAACTGCAATGGTCTTGTCCTCTTCTAGGTTCCTAGGCAATGCTCTTTGTACTTTGTCTAAAGATGCAGGCACATTGATGATTGTTCCTGTCAAGCCAACTTGAGCTCGTTTATAACCTAGTTGTCGAATTTGAGCAAAAGCAATTCTTGGTGACACAAGCCGCTCTTCAAGCGAAGTCAATTTGTCTACATCAGACAATGAAGTGTTGCAACGAATGTTAAGTGGTGTTGCAAACAATGGTGTCTCTGAATTTGAAATATTCTTTTTGCAATATTTGCATATGTAATTGTACAGTGCGATTGAAGAAGGCATGGTATTCCAAGGAAGACATTTCAATGCATAGAAAGTGTCTTCATTGATATAGCGAACATCCCTTTTAAAGTGCAAGCGTCTACAGACAGAACATGCATGAATAGGGGCATCTTGAATATTTTTTGAGTATTCTTTAAGTGCTTTTTTTGCCTTCTCATATGCCTTTTTCTTTTGAAAGGACTGAAGTGCTTTCAGACGCATTTGTTTTTTAATGGCACGTATGTTTTTGAACGAGGCAATGGATTTTTGCTGTCTCATAATGGAATCTTTCTCCAAGCATTTTTCCATCACAATTGAAATTTCTGGGCCAATGCAAAAGAGTCTTGGTTTTTTTTTTAATGTTTTTTGCATGGAACAAGTTTTCAGACGCATTTGTTTTTTAATGGCACATATGTTTTTGAATGGGGCAATGGATTTTTGCTGTCTCATAATGGAATCTTTCTCCAGGCATTTTTCCATCACAATTGAAATTTCTGGGCCAATGCAAAAGAGTCTTGGTTTTTTTTTTAATGTTTTTTCCATCGAACAAGTTTTTTTTCTTTTCTTTGTTTCTATCTTAGAATGTTCTTTGCAAAGGTCAGGAGAATGTTCTTCTTCAATGGCATTGCAAAGAGTTTGATGATGAAAATTGTCAATTGTTTTCATCATTGCATTCATAGGAAGATTCCTAGTCATGGCATTTGACAATATTGGAGATTTTTTCTCAATGCTTGTCTGAGACAAGGGATGAAAATGCGAATGGCATTTGTCAATTTCATGATGAAGAAGAAAATTGATCTTTGACGATGTATTTGTTGAGAAGAATTGGTTTTCCACTTTGTAAGAGTGTATGTTCAAAAGAAATATGTTGACTTCCAAAACCTCACACAACCATTGAATTGTGAAATGGCCATCATTTACATGGCCAATTGTATAAGGCTCTGCCAAATTCACTACAAAGGTTTTCCAACTAGAAACAAGTTGATTTTCTTGCACTGTCTCAAGATGAAGGAATGTTTCTAGACAACGAAGGGCTCTTGCATCATTTGAAAGTATGCAGTTGAAAAAAGTTTGCGCTATTGTTTTTCTGAGGCTTGCACTATCAAATGTCTTTGTCAATTTTGAAATTGATTCAAATAACGAGTCACAGCAATGGCCATCAATGCGAGAGATTAATTGGAATCCTTGTTGCAACAGACTTTTTCTTAACCGATGACATTCGAAAAGATATCTTGACAAGAATCAATAGAAGAAGTATCTGATCGTTCATTGAAAACAACATAGTCACGTCCTAGTAATTTGTATGAAAGAAAAGGTTCAAAGTGCCCAGCAGCTGGAACATGATCATGGAATAGAATATTGTAGCAATATCCGACACAGGAAGGGTTGAAATGAAGATATTTCCTTTTGCTTCTCAATGACCATATAGCAACAGGCACATTTAACTAGTTTGCAAACCATTTTATGCAGAAGATATCACCCCAAAGGCCATAAACATTTTTTGTATCCGGTTCAGATGCAGTTTGCGACATTCGTTCCAAGTAAAGATCTCTATTTTCTATCCCATGCAATTGAAACAAGTACGAAGGATCCAATTCCAAGTTCAAAGAAGAAATTGCGGCTGGATCGTTTGCAGCTAGACGCAAACGAAAATGGTTTATGGTTGCTTCTCTTATCTCCAAGGATGTGTAGCGAAAATGCAAGAGAACAGCAAAGGCATCAAAAAGACAATCTCCATTTCCGTAATGAAAAGCTTGTAAACGAAACAAATGGTTTGTTGACAAAGCAACATCAATACCATCAAATGCCTGTTGTATAATCGGAACAGATGTTGCTCCTATGGCAGAACATTGATTATGTTCAATGTTCTCCATCAGAAGAAGAAACATAGGAAAAGAAACCTGCATGGCAAATGCAACTTTGGAAATAAGCAAAAATAAGTCACATTGTTTGTGATACTTGCAAGCAATGAATCAAATAGAACAATGTCTTTTGCATAGCGACTTGCAATGAAAAGTATGTTGGAAAAGAATTCAATAAACATTTTTGTTAGGAATTTATTTTAAATGCAATTTTTCAAAGCCTTTAGATCAATACCACTTTTAAATTTTTTTCTCATTTTTTGTGAGAACAAATTACGTGTAATAACTCTAGGAATCATCCAAGGATAAGCAAATACACCTGTAAATGCCTGTTTGTAAATGCTTTCCCAATATAGTTATTCACATTTGCACTTTGAAAATGAAATGAAAGAGTTAGAAACCAAGAACAGGTTTTTGTTGCATTATTACATAGTTTTAAATCAGTATTCAATTGTAATGATTATGCAATAATGTGTACTCATTCTTTTGCATGAAGCACTTATATTTTCTGTTTTTCATTATCAAGGCCTATAACTAAGCATTATAGACAACTGCTTTGCAGAAATAAATTCTTGACACTAACTAATTTTTGTAGATTTAGCCCTAACGTGAAATGAATAATAAAATCTAATTAATATAGTATTCAGCAATTTATCAAAAAATTTGCAACCAGATTTCGCAAACAACAAATGAACAAATTATTTATATTATTAATTAACAAAAATTCCAATTTTCAGAGCTCTTTTATTTACTACAAAAAACAAAGACATTTTGCACAAAACCGAAATTTTGCTGACACTCAAGCTACACTGAATTTCCTAAATGTTATGTGATTCTGAAATTCCTATATGTTATATGACTCTGAAATGTCTCTATCCTAAAGGATGTCTGTACTTGGGATATGTGTATAGAAATTTAAATATATACATATTTTGGCCAATTGCAGCTAACAAATTCAAATGCAGTTTTGGACAAAATTAAAAAGTGTTTTTAGCACATATCATTTTAACTGAAACCATCAAGGTTGAGCGCAAGAAAATTGTGGTAATTACTAAGTGACCTATCCCCAAATCAATGACATCATCAAGGGGATTTATTAGTCTCGTACACTACTATAGAAGGTTTGTTCAAATGTGCACACAAATTGTCACACTATTAACATCATTATTTAAAAGTGATGCCTTCATATGGGATAAAAAAAGCTAAAGACTATTTTGAAAAGTTGAAAACCTTAATGACATCCACTCTAGTCTTGACAAATCCAGATGTCAGGAAAACATGCGTCCATGAATACTATGTTTCAGGAACATGCCTAGGAGTTCTGCTCATAAGTCATAAACATCTCATTGCCTTTGAGAGTCAAAAGTTACAACTGAATGAGCATATAAAATCTACATATGATGGAAAGACGTTGACAATAACACATGCCTTGGCCAAGTGGAAGCAGTACTTGTTGCGAGATAAATTTCTCGCAGTGTTCCAGTTGGCATATTGATGCGGTATCCAAATTAATGATGATAGTTTAATAACCAAATTATAATAGGTTTTATCATCATAAAAATTATATAAGAATTTAAAAAATAAAAAAAATATATTTATCTGTTTTCTTTTTGATTTATTTTAAACTTGATTTTATGTGGTTGTTGTTTGTTCCTTACGCAGTGATGTTGGCCTGGTTTCATAAGAACTGTTTGCGCCAAGAATTTTATGTTTTTTAATTTATTCCATAATTGCAATAAAAAATGTGGTTTAAAAAACACAAAGACTGTGTAATTGGTCATTGCCATTTCTTTTCTTCGGTAATGACATCCACTCCCTGAAATGAATGTATGGGGAACGGAATTGTATGTATGTATGTATCTGAAGATTTAATGCCAATAGTGCCAACCTCCCTCCTTCCCGGGTATTTCGGCCAGGTATGGAGTGGGGTCATGATATCACGAGCTGCGTCGGCGCTGGGATTAAATGCTAATACCAACCTGCAACCCAAACACTGGGTAGGAAATAAATGACATTATATTATATCATTAATTAAATTTACAGATCTGTTTGTATTTATTTTATTTTGCTTCATTCTTTTTCCATTTCCATTATGCCGTGTGGTATGAATGTGATATTTTTAAATGGTTCTTTGGTCTGCTTCGTTTAAGTGGTTTTGCTTTTCGCATGGACCTGTTTTTAAAGTTTTCTCAGAAAATAGATACTATACAGGTTTACTGAATCTAGAAATAGAAACCACTTTCAACCTAAGTATCTGTACTTGAGAATAGAAGTCTACCCCAAAACAACAGGCCGGGAGCTTAAGAGAGGGATGCTCATTTTCCATTGGCTTTGCCAACTGCCCATATAAGACAAACGACATTTCGGGTGCAGTATAAAATCTGGGTCTTTGGCGAGATACTCCATTGTCTTTGACTTTGACATCTGCCAAATGAGGTAATGACTAACAACTATTTCAGTTCCATATGCGGCTCAAGGGGAAACCCTTAGATTCAGTGATGCTGGAATTCACAACCTGCCGTTTTATTTAAGGATAAATTCTTGAAACATCCAATCTGAAATGAAGTCTATGATAACTTAGCAACAAGATGCTTTGGTTTTGTCTAAAGAAGAAAACGTGGACAGTGTTTGCAACAGAACACTGCTGTAAATTCACAGGAATCCTGTGAATATTTAGAAAGCCCTATATCAACAAAGTTTGTTACTTGTCAAGAATACTGTTACAAGAAACATGAACGCTAACAAATTCTTAGATGCAGTGATGGTTGTATTGACAACCTGATGTTTTATTTAAGGAAAAATTGATGAAATATCCAATCTGAAATAGCTTTTTCTTTAGATGAAACCAGATCAGCTTGTTGCTAGGCTACTATAGACTACATTGGTCATCTTGAGTATGCTTCAGTGATCTATAGTTTGTTGCAATAATGTAGATGTATACTTTTTTGCACTGTGTGGATAGGGGTTTGACACGAAGACAAAGGTTAATGGCCCAAAGACATGGCAATAACCATAGTAAAGGGATGAGATCCCGATTGTATGATTCTGACATGTCTACTAACACAGGACATTTGAGCTTGTCTCTCATATAGTATTTTGGTTTGGGTTGGTTTTTAAAAAACTTAAAAATAATAAAAAAAATATTGTGTGTGAGTATTCTTATTGAATACAGTGTAGCATATCGATCATAATCTGATATTTATCTATAAGCTTTTTTAAAAAACCATATGCTTAAGAGATAATAACAACCTTCAACATGATGTGTTAAGCAATTCTAAACTCACATAAATATATATATCATCCTCGTACTATATGTGCACCACTTTGTCTTTTCCAAGAGATATAAATCGGATTTTTTTCATAAAACAGAAAACAGAAGTCTCAGCTGGAGACAAAATTCCAACAGTTACCTGTCCAAAGAACCCGTCAATGAAATTGCAGAAGACAAAGCTCGTTGCACCAAGAAAGCGCTCTACACCTTCAGACACGAACACCGCAAATTACTCGACCAATGAAGCACATTCAGACAGCAACACCCACTACCAGAAACCACTCCACCTTCGCTGGACCACCGCAAATAATCCACAAACAACCATGCCACCGCAAAGAAGCCAACAAAAATAGCCACAACACAAAAGCAAGTCGCACCAAACAGAACAATCTTGAACACCAGAGAACCTATAAAATATAGCTTCAACAAACACGCCAGAAGAAATGTCCATAAGCAAGGACAGTGCAACCACATTTGCCAAGGTAAAACTCGGATAGGAGTCTTGAGTCACATCAAAAACGCCATACCGCATTAACACCACGAAACCCTGGACCATACCGCGTCAATACCCCAACAGCAACACCATTTAAACCCCTGGAACACCCCAACCCAACGCTAGCGAGCACACAACAGAGCTCGACGAAACGGACGATAAATCAATAAGACTGGTGAATAAATCACACAGGAGTCTTCAGTCCCGAGACCACCAACCTCATTTAAACTGGAAAACGTCAGCCCGCGCCATACTGCATTAACACCACGGAACCCTAGACCATACCGCAAGAATACGCCAACTGCAACACCGTTTAAACCCCTGGAACACCTCAACCCGACGCTACCGAGCGCACACCAGAGCTCGACGAAATGGACGATAAATCGACAAGACTAGTGAATAAATCGCAGTGGAGTCTTGAGTGCCGAGACCACCGTCACCTCGCGCCATACTGCATTAACACCACCAAACCCTGGACCATACCGCATGAATACGCCAGCTGCAACACCGTTTAAACCCCTGAAACACCTCAACCCGATGCCAACGAGCACACAACAGAGCTCGACGAAAGGGACGATAAATCGAAAAGACTGGTGAATAAATCACACACAACAGAGCTCGACAAAAGGGACGATAAATCGAGAAGACTGGTGAATAAATCACAGACAACATAGCTCGACGAAAGGGATGATAAATCGAGAAGACTGGTGAATAAATCCCATAGGAGTCTTGAGTCCCGAGACCACCAACTGCATTAACACCACGAAACAATGGACCAACACGTGTTGCATGAATATGCCAACTGCAACACGTTTAAACCCCTGCAACACCTCAACCCGACGCCAGCGGACGCACAACAGAGCTTGACCAAAGGCACAATAAATGGACAAGACTGGTGAATAAATCACACAGGAGTCTTCAGTCCCAAGACCATTTAAACCCCTGCAACACCTCAACCCGACGCTAGCGCACAACAGAACTCGACGGAAGGCACAATAAATGGACAAGACTGGTGAATAAATCGCACAGGAGTCTTCAGTCTCGAGACCATTTAAACCTCATTTAAAACGACAAACGTCACCCCGCCACCGGGGCCTGGGGCACACAGCCCCAGGCCAACGTCACTGCGTCCGGATCAAACCACAACCACGTAAAATGAATTTTAAAAAAAATCAAAAAATACAAATAAATATAAACTTTAACAAAAACTTTACAATTTCATATCCGTGATTTTTGCCACCCGAATTAATACCACCCGACTGAAAACTATATGTCGGGGACATAATAAAAGGAAATAGATTTATTGTTTTTTTTAGAGTAGCTTATGATGATTTTTTGTATTATAGATTTTTATAATTATTATGGTCTCTTTTTTAATGTTGGATAGAAAAGGTGTATATATATATATATATATATATATATATATATGAGAGGGGACATAAAGCTGGATGGGAAGGAAAATGTTTGCATGTCCACCACCACACTTCAAAGACTATCCCTTGCTTCCAATGTGAATAATAGGGCTTGATATTCTTTAGGTTGAAAAATAAATATATAAAGCTAATACAAGGTCCAATCTTCTAGCCTACCATATATGACCAGTTGACTACCACTTGGGGGTCTATATCTTTCACTTAAATTGGTCGTTTCAAGGGACCTCCAACAGTGTTGGGGTGACCATCTTCTTGAATATAACCTTGAACTAACATGAGTATCTAGAACTAGTAGCATTTGGACTTGAACCTAAAAAATCCTAGAAGATTCCAAAGGAGGGTGATTAAACCAACACACCTACAAACCTATGCCCTTGTCTACAAAGAAAAAAGCTAATTGCAACCAACTTCAAGAAAGTATTTTGTTGATTTTTTTTTCCAAGTGATTCATCGATTCAAGAAGGATAGGTGTTGATTATACATATAAATGCACACAGGTTTTGAAGAGGAATCGGTGCACCATACCTGTTTTGTAATTTTGTAGCAAAACTATAGAACTGGATCGAGACTTTCAGAGTGCGACAACTATGGAAATAACTTACTTAAGCAATCACACTAGGCCAATGTTGCATAACTAAGTATGATACAATTAATAATGTAAATAATAGAAAACATAAGGAATTGTATAGTTTCTAACTCCTTATTGAATAATACAACCATTCGTCCTATGGATTAAAATATGGACGTCGTAGTGTCTCTTCATTTCAAAATCCCTAAGCACGATATAGTATTTGCTCTCTTCTTCTCTAGTGTAGATGTGGAGTTGAAAATCCCCTTCTCCTATAAAAATTATTGGAACACCTTCTCTTGTTAATTTGATGGATTTATAATTTTCTGTAGTATTTCTCAACTCACATGGTAACCTAATTTCCATTGTAACTCTTCACCTCCTCCGAAGCTAGCTCTAGTAATTCCTATTTTAGCTTGTCATCAATCACCTCTTGATTATCCCAATTTAAATTTTAGCCTTTATGTAGCAAGTGTGAATTATGTAGTAATAGTGGCCTCTTGATTCCTCCTACTAAAACTAAACAATAGGAACTGTATATTGTAAGAAAATATTTGATGTTGTTTATGTGAGCACAAGGATGCTCCTACATCAGACACCCTTGGAAAGTAAACTTGAGTATCTAGCTCATATGTATGGAGCCTTGGATCCTTCGAGTAATGTAGGATACTAAAGGTGGCCTAATTCCTCCTCTGCAATTTGTGATGCATCCTCCAAATTTTTCTACTTCCATTTGATTAAACATTCAAATTGATATCGATCTAGATTCTTCCAACTAACTCTTTTTCCCAATATTTCTTCAATTTCTTTAGCAACATTGATTGGAAAATATGCTTTTCATTCTCACATGGTGCCTACTTCACCATCCTCTTCTTTTTCATGAAACTCATATAAGGTAGAAATATTAAACATAAGAGAAATATCAAAGGCCTCCGACAAAGTTAGCTTGTATGTGTTATCTGGTATTTTTATCAAAATCTTAATTTGCCAAATTTCTTGTACTTGAGCTTGTTTTAGGTTCCTCTAGGAAATATTTCCTTCCTCAAATGTGACATCACTATATCACCTTCTTTCATGTACCCAAATTTTGCATTGGGTTAGAATGGCCTAAGCCACTTGGTCATGTTCGGGATAGTTTTTCAAATTGGTGCTAAGGATCAAATAATTCCCAAGCATGATGTCCAAGTTAATAATAATGTAGAATTAGACCCAAATGGACAAGGTGGGTCACATAAATAGAAAATTCAAAACTCAAAGTTTGTAATGTCCCCATCCAAATAAACTATCATGGAGGAAAAATTCCGCTAACTTACTAGTTCCCTAGGTTGGGAGTGGAAGTATCAAAAGTTGGAATAAGGGAGCTACAAGACCCAAAATGACCTTATAATTACCAATTCACATTAAATGGGACAAATAAATAATAATAATAAATAAAATAAGGTGGCATTGGATCATGAGGGCACATAAGAGGTTGTGGGACCCACATGTCGCAAGATTCCCCACTACACTTGTGTAATATCCTAGGAAATATTTAACCCAGATATTAACTCAAGTTCATAATTTTAAATAATCTTTATTTGTCCATTTTTAATCAATTCACCGAACAGAGCAGGAAGTCAGTGACGGGAAAGGAGACTTGAAACTGAGTTTGGTAAGATGAACTTTCAATTCTGGAATTTATACGGGACAATGTGCAGCAGCAAATTTGAAAATGGAAAATTGGATCCTTTGTACAACATACGGAGACCATTTATGTTTCGGACATCAGCTACCGCTGAAGCCTACCACAATGCTTTCTGGGTACATCCGCATATACAAACAAGATTGAGAAAGATAATCAGGGTTTATGACACTCCATGGGTTGATGGTTATGCTCAGAATGATAAATGATCAGTTTTGGAAGAGTTTGCAGAGAATTGGGGCTTTTAGTCTCTTGTGGGATTGTGGAGCTAGTCTTTTTCAGAACTTCACAAAAACTATCTAAAGGCCACTAAATTATGGAAATGAGGGCTGTTATGGATACTGGGATGTGTCAAGGACCTTCTCTAACAGACGGAATAACAAAAGAGTGCACAAAATGAATTTTATAGATAAAATGGCAAAACTAGTCAAATTTAGGCATCAAACTAGCTAGTCTTGGATTTTTACATGGTAAACTGCTTAAAAGAAATGTAAACTATGTTATGATGATTATATTAGGTATGATATTAATTATTATGGCCAATAAACATTCAATATAGAGTTCAGAACAATTCTTTTATCTTTTAGTGCTTGCTTTGCAAATAACAATGCCTCACAGGCTATTTTCTTCTTACATGAGCTAGTAGAACAAAGAAGAGAGGAGAGTATTACTATGGATCTGCACTAGAAGTATTTATCAGCCCATCTACTTGTTATATGTCTAAAATTTCTGCAATCTGAATGCAAAGACATTCCATGAAATTCATAACCTTTTGGTTCTCCTCTTCTAGGAAAATCACCTCCAATCTGGCAGTGGGAAGAGTAGAAGTGAGAGAAGAGAGGGGGATCTCAATCTGCACTTGATATGCTGGAATGGATAGCCTCTTATGTCTACAAATGACCACTGATTGGCCTCACAGAATATTCTGAGAACACCTTTCCATATTACTCTTCATCTTTGGTGTTTTCTCCTCAATCTTAACTGCAAAACCCCTCCAATGGAAGCCTCTTCTCCAATCAGGCTATAGATCTTCAATGCTGCTCAACAATGGATGTCACTGGATGTAATACTGTCTATTGTACCTGCATAACACTCATAGAAAACTCAAAAGTCCTTGGGGCACATCTCCCAAGAGGAATTGTTGAGGCACAACACTCAAAAGTTGAGGAGCTCAGAGCTCTCAAACCAAAATTGCAAATGACAAAAGTTGTCTAATGGAGTTGGTTGGATTCTTTTATAAAATCTATGATGACCTACGGATCAAGTTGCTTGGCTTGGTAACCTGTGAGAGTAGGTTACCCACTTGCCCATCCTATTCCAAAGCCACGAGGGCACCATCTTGAGATAATTAGCAAGTTTTGTCTTTGAAAAACTTTCTTTCCTTTACCTTCCTTCACTGAAATTGGCAAGTGTCCCTTAGTGAGATTTTATGGATGTTTCTACTTTCCTTCTGATTTCTTTTCTTCATCTTTGCAATTTCTTTATTTTCCACTTTTCTGCTTTTGCCAGTTTCTAATTTCTTTTCTTGCCTTCTTTCCTCCAATTGATTCCTTGCTTTTCCTGAGATTTTGCCACTCAGGCAAGATTGGCCCTACTTGCTCAAATTCGACCTCCTAGTCTTGTCATAACCACTTGCCAATAATTATTAGCCAAAATTAGTAATAAAAATATTACAAACTCAATATTACTCCAAAAATAGGAGTTTAATTAATTACTTAATAATTAATCAACCACTATGGTATAATTGCCTCACAAATACCCCATTAATTAAATTCTCATTTAATTAATCACTTAAACTTAGTCATGGGGTTAATAACTACGTGGGAGGCCCCTCCTTGTCCATTTAATTCCCAAATACAAACTTAGGCATATTCCATAAGGTAGTTTCCATACTTGCTCATTAATTAAATAATTATTTCCTAGGTGACTTAGGAAAAAATTACCCCATGGACCATAGCAAAATTTGGGGACATGACAGTCCTCCCTTCCTAAGATTGCTTGCCCTCAAGCAATGTTAGGATTCCACCAAGCTTCTGCTGCACCACTTTGATTATAATTGTCCCCATCCATTGTACATTCTGAAAATTAAACTTGGGCCTTCAAAAAAATGAAGAAAAACTATACTGCAATTAATATCTGCAATTTAACTAGCAATGAACAAAATTTTCAACCCAACTAGGATAACTTGAGTAGAATTCCTGGATCCCACGGTTTCTCCTACAAGGACCAATTTTTTTTTTTCATCTTTGGAAATCTGTCACTCCCACGAATGCCAGGATCCCAAAGTATCAACTGCATTTTCCCAATCTCCAAGCATGTGGATTCCCTCCACATAGGCCAACTTCTGCAAGTAAAATGTTCCCTTAATTCATCTTGGCAATTTTCCTGATTAGCTGCCTTCCCTTGTCCATAAGCATAAACATATTTGCAAGGAGATTTCATGTTTGCCAAGTAATCTTTCAACCAATCGATATGTGGATGAGTGACATCAAGTGACTGCAAAATACACCTTTGTTGCTGCTCACAATTCAAGACAATGTTAGTTATAATAAAAATTGTATTGCAGAAACAAGAATTCCTTTTACCTTCTGAGGTCTTAATTGCGATGATGCTTCTACCCATCCATCCAATGGATAAATAAGAACTTTCATTTGATGAAATATATGGAATGTGTTCAGCCCTATGTTTGTCTTCCTCAAACAAAGAGATCTCATGATCTCTATGGAACTCTACAGGTGCCCCCCCCTTCATCCAATGGCTCAACTCTCTGCCATTGATTCAAGGGTGCAAAAATCCATCAATTGACCCAGACATTGAGGGTAAGTGTAGATCTGATGTCTTTTTGTCACAAGTGGCTGCACACATAGGAATGGGATGGCTCCCCTACTGCCGGTGAAAGAACATGTCATCAGTCTCAATTTTAGAATCTTCTTGCTCATCATGTGACACTAAAAGGCAGAATCCTTTTACCCAATTTTCATTCCCAAAATTTATGGTTGAATATGAAGTGGGGAATGAGGGATGGTGAGCCCTGCTACTAAACATTTTATCCACGGAAGTTGTGGATATATCCTATCTATTAATGGTTGATCCATCTATGGTGAAATCAGTTGCATCTTCCTTGGAAGAGGGACTTTCTTCAATGAACCTCTCATGTTCATTCTGGAAACAATCATGTGCTTGCTTTTCACCCACTGTTTCTGCACATTCTTCAAGCACATACTGAATAGACTGCTCCTCATGGCCCACCCACTCATGAGGTTCCTCCATGGAATATTTTATGTCATTAACCCAAAAGGGATGACTCTTAGGAAAAATTGAGGATTGAGTCAATTCTTTTCACTCTTGTTGGAATTGTTCTATCTTCATTTGCGATTCTAGGAGAGCACTTTGAGTGTATCTCAAAGAATCTTGGGTGGCCAACAACTCAATTTTGAGATTGTAGTTCTCTTTTTCATATCTGCAAATATTTTCTTCATCATGTAATGATGCTTCCCGCAACAATTCAACAAGCTCGAACATGTAATTTTTATCTGAAAGCAACTGTGAGAAATTACCTTTGATTGTGGACATTGCTTTCTGGATATTCTCCATGGCTGCAAATAAATATTGATCTTCCATTAAAGCAGCTTCCCAACACAACCTTGAAAATGAAGCATGAGTGTTATGGATAATTTTCATGGCCTCTTGGATCTTCTGTTCATCCATCTTTAAATATCCTGCAAGAAGTTGAGGTTTTTGCAGATGTTCCTCCTCTTCATTTTCCATCACCAGATCAATTTCATGCAGTGCACTTGAGGTTTTGAAATCTGATCTATATGTTGTTGTTGCAATATATTCATCTTTTAGGTCCTCAAAAACATAATTTTGGCTGCAACTTAAGTGCTCATTCATCCTCGGTGCAGCATAAAGGTCTTCTCTCAAAGTTTCATCCTTCACATTGCTTTCATTCTTTACACCGGAATTCTGAACCTCAACACTAGGGGGATCAACCATTCTGCACTTTTCAGTGGAAGTGGTTGCTATATCAGATGGACATAATGACACATAAAAATAAGAAATTACCAACTTACCATGTGTCATGTTATCCTCTTTATGCGGTGGAATTATGATGGTTTGTTCATCCACCCATTTCTCTGCTTCACATCCTACTGGGTTGTGCTCAATTTCTGCTTTTTTGAGAGGCTCAAGAGGTGACTGTAAATCTGAATTGTGTTCCTCTTTTGGATCAGATCCAAAATATGTCTCACCAACATCAATATGCCCCATCTCTTATGCACTCATCTTGAAATCACCCATGAATAAATTGGGAGTGGTTTCATCTTCCACATTGCCAACAATCAAATGTTTGACTGCTGGATCTTCCACTATGCACCGTCCTTCTTCATATTCTTCAGATGAAAGTTTGGGTGTCTTATCAGTATTATGTATGATGAAAATGGGCTCATTTATATTTACAATCTCTTCCCCTAGTGTGATGGTTGTGATGAAAAATCAGATTTCTTATCATACACATGACTAGTATTTTATCCCTTATGAACTGATGTCTTAGGGCATAGATTGGAAGAGTTGTTTGATGCTTTTCTTTGGTGCAACATGTGTTTCATTTCTTGGAAAATTTTATCAACAATGAGGGAAACCATCCTATTGTCTTTGATCATCCTACCTACCTCAAGTTCACAGAAATCTCGAAAAGATAAGAGATCCCAGATCTCTTCCTTCAAGGCATTGTATTCCATGAGATACTGGAATGATCCCTTTACCTTCTTTCCACATGAAACTATTCCATTTTCCCATTTAGACATAGGTATATCAAATCCTATGTCCTCTTCCATCATATAATCAACAAGGTAAACATCTTCAAAACTTTGAAAACAATAATCTCCCACTGAGGACATCTCCTCTTCTTCATCTAGCTCAAAATCAAATTCTTCAATTATAGGTAAGAGCCTCATACTGCAACTTGGAGAATATCTACAATATTCCTTTAATGGTGAGATTCTTTCTCTTCACAGGGGTGGAGGAAAGTTCACTGATACCACTGTAATATCCTAGGAAATATTTAACCGAGATATCAACTCAAGTTCAGAATTTTAAATAATCTTTACTTGTCCATTTTTAATCAATTCACTGAACAGAGCAGGAAGTCAATGACGGGTAAGGAGACTTGAAATTGAGTTTGGTAAGATGAGATTTCAATTCTAGAATTTATATGGGAAAATGTGCAGCAGCAACTTTGGCAATGGAAAATTGGATCCTTTGTACAACGTACGGAGACCATTTATGTTTCGGACATCAACTACTGCTGAAGCCTACCGCAATGCTTTTTGGGTACATCCGCATAGACAAAAAATATCGGGGAAGCTAATCAGGGTTTATGATATTCCATGGGTTTATGGTTACGTTCGGAATGATAAATTATCAGTATTGGAAGAGTTTGCAGAGAATTGGGGCTTTTAGTCTCTTGTGGGATTGTGGAGCTAGTCTTTTTCAGAACTTCACAAACACTATTTAAAGGCACTAAATTATGGAAATGAGGGCTGTTATAGATACTGGGATGTTTCAAGGACCTGTTCCAACTGACGGAATAACAAAAGAGTGCATAGAATGAATTTTATAGATAAAATGGAAAAACTAGTCAAATTTAGGCATCAAACTAGCTAGTCTTGGATTTTTACATGGTAAACTGCTTAACAGAATGGTAAAATCTGTTCTGATGATTATAATAGGTTTGATATTAATTATGATGGCCAATAAACATTCAATATAGAGTTCAGAACAATTCTTGTATCTTCTAGTGCTTGCTTTGCAAATAACAATGCCTCACAGGCTATTTTCTTCTTACATGAGCTAGTAGAACAAAGAAGAGAGGAGAGTATTACTGTGGATCTGCATTGGAAGTATTTATCAGCCCATCTACTTGTTAGATGTTTGAACTTTCTGCAATATGAATGTAAAGACCTTCCATGAAAGTCATAACCTTCTGGTTCTCCTCTTCTAGGAAAATCACCTCTAATCTGGCAGTGGGAAGAGTAGAAGTGAGAGAAGCGAGGGGGGAATCAATATGCAATTGATATGATGGAATGGAAAGCCTCTTATGTCTGAAAATGACCATTGATTGGCCTCACAGAATATTCTGAGAACACCTTTCCATATTACTCTTCATCTTTGGTGTTTTCTCCTCAATCTTAACTACAAAACCCCTCCAATGGAAGCCTCTTCTCCAATCAGGATATAGATCTTCACTCCTACTCAATAATGGATGTCAATGGCTGTAATACTATCTGCTATACTTGCATAACACTCATAGAAAAATCAGAAGGCCTTGGGGAAGATCTCCCAAGAGGAATTGTTGAGGCACATCACTCAACAGTTGAGGTGCTCAGAGCTCTCAAACCAAAATTGAAATTGACAAAAGTTGTCTAATGGAGTTGGTTGGATTCTTTTATAAACTCCATGATGACCTACTGAGCTAGTTGATTGGCTTGGTAACTTGTGAGAGTAGGTTACTCAATTTCCCATCCTATTCCAAAGCCATGAGGGCGCCATCTTGAGATAATTAGCAAGTTTTGTCTTTGAAAAACTTTCTTTCCTTTACCTTCCTTCACTGAAATTGCCAAGTGGGCCTCAGTGAGCTTTTATGGGTGTTTCTACTTTCCTTCTGATTGCTTTTCTTCATCTTCCAATTTCTTTACTTTCCTCTTTTTTGCTTTTGCCAGTTTCTAATTTCTTTTCTTGCCTTCTTTCCTCCAATTGATTCCTTGCTTTTCCCGAGATTTTGCCACTTAGGCAAGATTGGCCCTACTTGCTCAAATTCAACCTCCTAGTCTTGTCATCACTACTTGCCAATAAATATTAGCCAAAATTATTAATAAAAATATTACAAACTCAATATTACTCCAAAATTCAGAGTTTAATTAATTACTTAATAAATAAGCAACCACTATGGTATAATTGCCTCACAAATACCCCATTAATAAAATTCTCATTTAATTAATCACTTAGACTTAGTCATGGGGTTAATAACTACATGGGATGCCCCTCCTTGTCCATTTAATTCCCAAATACAACCTTAGGCATATTCCATAAGGTAGTTTCCATACTTGCTCATTAATTAAATAATTATTTCCTAGGTGACTTAGGAAAAAATTACCCCATGGACCATAGCAAAATTTGGGGACATGACAACTCTGCATCATTCTCTCACCAATTCGAGTTCAAGGTTGAGGGTAACGTACTCACAGGTGTTCAAGAGGCATTATTCATGGCATGAATCTTGGAAGGTCGAATTGGGGTGGAAGAGTAACTCCCATGGAAGAGGAAGAGGCTTCATAGAGAAGTTGTGACACTTGTAGCTAGATTCTCACGCATCTTTGACAACAATGATGGAGAATCTATGCAAAATATGAAAAATGCATACCTTATTGTATACCTATGACACATATGACATATCAGGGCTAAAAATAGACACCAATAGGGTGCATAGGGGGATTTATGGTAAACCAATATTCCCCATTCGAATTGGGGGAAGATGAATGCAATAAAGAAGTGCACACGTGTCTTCTATGGGAATCTCTCCCTAACTCAAGTTGAGTGACTAATCTTGGAGGGAATTCAAGATATAGAGTCCACATGAGCTTAATAAAAGAGGAGGATGACAAAGGATATCAGATTTTGGACATTTTTCATTTGCACCTTTGCAATTTGGGAGAGCCTTGCTTGTCCTTGCATGGTGGATGTTCATCCTCCCTGCCTTAGATCCAATTTCATGGGTGAAATATTACTATCGAAGTTGGTTGGAGGAGAGGAAATTCATAACTCTCAACAGATCTTCATGGATAGTTTTTAATCCATGTTCGATCCTCCTTTGACTTCGAGTTCATGTCTTATCGTCTTTCTCTCAAAACTCTCTCAATGTCCATGTATAAGTGTGATCACACACTCAGAGATACATAAAGGTTGTGGGGATGGATATTTTAACTCCATTGTCATGTTATTTGATGTATATCATTTTAATGAACTGCATATGAGATTAATAGCTTGAATTACCATACATTCCATGTAATATCTCCAACAAAAATCAAGTTTCGAGCTAGTTTCCTCGCTAGTTTTACATGGTGTTTTTGTGACGAATTTGTATCTGTTTGATATCAGAAATTTTCTGATTTATAGATTATGTTTCGAGCTTCGTATTAATTAATATGAATGACCCAAATTTTGTGTACAGGCCCTTGTATTTTTGCTAAAAGTTTGTGCATTAAATTTTATGATCTTGTTGACCATTTTCTCAATATTTCGATGTCATACAACCTATTGCTTTTTGGGAGTTGTAGAAGACCCTAAAACCTGATCTAAGGCTGCAATTCAGTTGAACTTGACGTCCTCTATTAGTTCTAAGTCTCATATCAGAAAATAGGGAATTCCGTACAGTGTTTGGAAGGCCAAAAAGTCAGTAGTCTAGTGTGGTTTTCAACTATCCAATTCAACTAGTTTTATTCCACTTCCTTCCTCCTTGAGAATTGAAAACCATGGAAATTTAGAATGAATGTATTAGTGTCTAAGAAATTCATTAGGATGTATTAATACCTCCCCAGCCCCTACATATAGAATTCAAAATCATTTGGGAGCATTTTGGACAATTTGGGTTTCACTAGTCCAAGGTTTGAAAATTGGCTAAAATGGAGTAATTTTCCAAATGAGGGATATTACAGTGGTATGCGATCATGGTCCTTGGACGTGTGCATTAAGTTATCCATTGAAGTAGAAAATTACAGAGATGTCTTATTCATATTGGGAGTATGAGTTGTATGACGATGATGAGAAGTATGATGCACAATATGATGACTACTGCAAATAGTATGAGGAACCCTCTTGCAGTACCTCTACCCTGTTCATATTTATAGATGATGATGGTTACTATTGTGATAAATTGGCCAATGAATGTGAAGGGTAGGATATCACAACACCAAGGAAAGATCCTTTTAAGGAAATAACATGGTGGAGGGAAACTTGCAAAATCCTGCCCCAATAATATCAAGCCTATAATGTTATTATGAAGTCATCCTCAAAAGTTTCCTTCAAATTTTTTGTTGATGCTTTGCCATTGGAGATAGGAACACCGATGAAGATGTTGAGTTAGTGAAGAAATGTCTATTCCCCTCTTGCAAAAAAACTTGGAGATCAAATGATATATGTTTGAGTGAAAATGAGGAGCGAAATGAGGAGACCCATGAGGCACATAGTTCTATAGGTGGTGAATCAAAAGAATCATTGGATGAAAAGGATCGAAAGTCACTCCCAAGTGTCTCTAAAAAATATGAAGAAGCATCATATGAGCATGAATAATATTCCATTTAAAATACTGAATATTATTCTGAGACACTTTCTATTTTGGACATGGATTAAAGAGAATCTATTGATGGATACTTGAACTGTGAAGGGGTACCTAACGATGGGGGCTCAAACCTATATGTTGGTGACATAGAGATCACTTTTGAAGGTGTTGTTGGAATTCAAAGTTCCATTGACCATGGAGATGAATACCTTGTAGGAGTTGGAGAATAACCAAGATAAAATTCCCCATCACCACTTGAGCTCCCATGTGAAGTTGATCCCAAGAAAAAATAAGAAGAGGACATTCTCTCTCATGAGCCATCCTTCATTGAAGGTTCATTGAGATGGGTCGCATGAATTACTCTACTATGTCACTATTCCCGCGGCCCACTCTACGTGGCTTCCCCGAGACATCCTTCTCTGTATGTCGCTCTACCTCTGATCCGATGGATCCTGCAGTTGTTAGCACCCATTGACCGTTCTGCATAATCTCCTCCTGTGGTGACACTTGGCCTGGCCTCAACCACCTTCTTAAATTCCATTAACTTCCTAAACAACCCAGAATTGATGCAGGTCTGTTGCCTCAACTGCTGCACTCCTCGGTCTCTGTGCCACTTTGAATTCGTTGTAGTTGTCGTTCCTCTCGATATCCACTTTCGACCGGTTCACACTTTGACACATTGACTAGACTTAACTTGTCGATCCTTGATTTATATTGTTTCCTTCACTTGGTATTCACAGATTTCGATCCACCCCATTCCCCTCGCTTGGCCTATGCCACTGCTTTCTCGATGTCGTTGTTTGACCTTGTCGACTCCTAACTTTGTCGAATTCTGCTTATGTCGATGTTGATGCTAGCCTTCATCGACCTTTGACCTTTACTCCTGTCGACCATACTTCGACATCTTCCTACTCAAGTACCTCAATTCGAATTCCAACCTTCTCTTTCGCACCAGTGGTTGTGGGAAATCCCCCTGGTCGACCTTCTTCTATCGATTAAATTTGATTGTTTTTCCTAGGCCCCAATGACCCTGCATCAAATTCACATTAAATCGGTTAAATAAATAATAATACTAAATAAAATGAGGTGGCATTGGATCATGAGGGAACATAAGAGGTTGTGGGACCCACATGTGGCAAGATTCCCCACTACACTTCGTATCATTCTCTCACCATTTCGAGTTCAAGGTGGAGGGTAACGTACTTGGGGGATTTGAAGAGGAATTCATCCTGGCATGAATCTTGGAAGGTCGAATTGGAGTGGAAGAGTAACTCCCATGCAATAGGAAGAGGCATAATATAGAAGTTGTGACACTTGTAGCTAGATTCCAAGGCATATATGACAACAATGATGGAGAATCTATGAAAAATATGACAAATTTAGACGTTCTTGTAGACCTATGATACATATGGCATATCAAGGCTAAAAATAGCCACCAAGGGGGTGCATAGGGGGATTTATGGTCAGGAAATATTCCCCATTCGAATTAGGGGAAGATGAATGCAAGAAAGAAGTGGACAAGTGTCTTCTATGAGAATTTATCCCTTACTCGAGTTGAGTGAAGACCCTTGGAGGGAATTAGATATATGGAGTCCACATGAGGTTAATAAAAGAGGAGGATGACAAATGATATCAATTTTTTTTCATTTTTCATTTGCATCTTTGCAATTTGGGAGAGCTCAGCTTGTCCTTGCATAGTGGGTGTTCATCCTCCCAATCTTAGAACAAATTTCGTGGATGAAAGATTCCTATACAATTGGGTTGGAGGAGAGAACATTCAGACCTATGAATAGAGCTTCATGGAGATTTTCTTATTTAGGTTCAATCCCCTTTTATTTTTACTTATTGTCCTATCTTCTTTCTCTACTATCTTTCTCTCAAAACTCTCTCAATGTCCATGTATAAGTGTGATGGCGCACGCATAGCTGCAAAAGGGTTGTGGTGACTGATATTCAAACTCCATTGTCATCCTATTTTATTTATATAATTTTAATGAACTGCATATGAGATCCACAGCTTGAATTACCATACATTCGATTTAACATATTGAAGCAAAATCAAGTTTCGAGCTAGTTTCCTCAGTAGTTTTACATGGTGTTTTTGTGATGAATTTGTCTTTGTTTGATATTAGATCTTTTCTAAATTTTAACTTATTTTTAGAGATGCATATTAAGTAATATTAATGACCCATATGGTGTGTGCAAACCCTTGGATTTTTTCTAGAAATTTATGCATTAAGCTTTATGATCTTGTTGACTATTTTCTCAGTATTTCGGTGTCATGCAACCTGTTGCTTTTTGGGATTTGTAGAAGACCCTAAAACCTGATTTAATGTTGTAATTGGGTTTAAATTGAGGAGCTATGTCAGTTGTAATTGGATTTTAATTTTATTCCCCTTCCTCCTTAAGAATTGCAAACCCTGAAAATTTAGAATGAATGTATTAGTGTCTAAGAGATTCATTAGGATGTATTAAGACCTATCCATCCCCTCCATATATAATTCAAAAGAAGTTGGGAGCATTTGGCAGCATTTGGGTTTCACTAGTCCAAGGTTCGAAAATTGGCCAAAATGAAGTAATTTTCCAAATTAGGGTTATTATAGTGGTATCAGAGCATGATCCTTGCACCTGTGCATTGATTCATCCATTGAAGCATAAAATTACAGACATGTCTTATTCATATTCAAAGTATGAGTTGTATGAGGATGATGAGAAGTATGATGATGACTATGATGAGCATTATGAAGAGTGCTGCAGACAATATGAGGAACCCTCTTGTAGCACCTATACCCAGTTCATATTTAGAGATGATTATGGTTACTATTGTGATATCTTGCACAATGAATATGAAGAGTGGGATATTAAACCATCAAGGAAATATCCTTCAAAGAAAATAGCATGGTGGAGGGAAACTTGCAAAACCGTGCCACAACAATATCAAGCCTATAGTGTTATTATGAAGTCGTCCTCAAAAGTTTCCTTCGATTTTTTTGTGGATGCTTTGTTTGGATATAGGCCCAAGGATGAATATGTTGAGTTAGTGAATAAAGTTTTGTGTCCCTATTGCAAAAAACCTTGGAGAGCAAATCATATATGTTTGAGTGAAAAGGAGAAGATGGACTTGGAGAGTTTAGCTAAATGAGGGGACACCACCATGGCACAAGAGAACATGTGTAATCAAGCTAGAGAGATCTTTACGAAACAAATCCAATCTCAAACTAAATAACTAGACAAGATCCTAAATCATAGGGATTTAAGGATTGATTGGAGATTTTATTTGGATGGCATAAGAGCTCGGCAAAAACTATAAATAAGAGTGCATTGAGATAGCATGGGACGCCATGTTGTGCATAGAGAAACGTGTTCAGTTTTCTCTCTTTTCATAAGTCCATATGCTTGTTACGAACTTTGGAAGAGAGTGTCACGAGGAAGTAATTGCTTGCGATCTAGTGCATGGTGGTGATACAACTTGAGGATGGAGTTGGCTTCTATGGTTTGGAGGAGCCGACTCTCTAACTTGTGCTTCACGCTGTTTTCCAGTAAGTATGATGCTATATGTTGAAACTATGAATGTAAATATTTCTCTTCATATTGATTTCTGGTTATTATTTTGTTTATGAGGGAAGCTATGGTGGCATTATTAAGTGTTTTTCTCCTGTATTGTGAAGTAAGTTTGTTGGTTGCAATGTATGTTAATATTTTTATTATGCGGTTAGGAATATGGCCGATGGATTAGTCTTGATGAAATTGTTGGGTTATCTATTTTCAAACCATGGTACTACATAATATACAGGTCGAATGGATTATTCCCTTAGATTGACGTTGATCGATTTATCCGAGACTGAATATGGATTGATTCTTTGTAATCATTGCTTAGTATCGATCTCATCAGTTAGCCATAGAGATAAATATCTGTTCTTTTATTTATACACATAATGGATTGGAATTCTTTCTTTTATATGGAGCTCTGTTTTTTTATTTATACACAATGGATCAGAATTATTTATTTTATATGGAGTTCTGGTTTTTTTTTTTATAACCATAATGGATCAGAATTCTTTCTTTTATATGGAACTCTGTTTTTTTTGCTAATACATTTATAACCAGGAAAATCGAATTCCTAAATGTTAAATATATATATAATGCAACTAATTCCAATCGGATCTCTTTGTATTTCCGTTAAATGTCGAACTCTGTACATATATGATCTATATTATTTCTACGGTCTCATAAACTAGATACCTCTGTGAAGAGAAATATCTATTCATTAGCATTTTAAACCTAAGAGAGAGGTAAGAAAGGATTGATTCTGGTCGATATTGTCAATTTTGGGACCTCTGTACTGAAGATCTCTATAAAAATTGTTTAAACCGAGACGTTTGTATTCCTGTGGAATCGTTTTAATCCAAGAACTATGTGTTGATATCGCTTCCATGACGAACGATTCTTATTGGAATCTTTTAATTCAAGGCCTCTGTGTCCTCCTTGTTGAAGCATATGGAATTATGTTTTCGTTTTTACCATTTTTAGCCTGGATTTCAATTATTGTGAGGTTTTGCTTGTTGGGGATCGGTGGGGTCAGGTGGTTTCAGATAACTTAAGGTACGACTGGAAGTAAAATCTTCCATATCTTTTTCACATCCATGGCAAATATCCAGTTTATTTTTCTTTTATATATTGATATCTGTCTTGGAAAAAAATATCGTACCCTTTTTATTTAACACTCGGTTCATAATCTGAACACTTTAAATCCTCTCGTCGATGTTGTAAGATTGGTTGTTAAGATGATCCAGCATTTTTTGTTTTGGATCATTTCCTTGATTGCCTAAAACGGCTTAATCTCCACGCATATTAACTATTCCTTTTTTTCCCATGTAATGTTGGAACTTTGTTTTGATGACTCAAATGATGGTTGGCATCTCTGAGAAACCCCATTTCTGCTTATGAATATTTGTTGAGCTATTTTAACAAGCATTAGCCAACTCTTACCTCGTGGGATCCGCCTCCACAAGGCCCACGATAGAAAACCATAGTTGATGATCGCTTTCCCCAAAAGAAAATTTGGGATCGCCTCAGTTCAACTCGTTGAACGATAAAGACCTTAAGTAGGAAACGTTTGTGGCATGTTAATACTTTAGGGTAGGTATTGATCCTTAAGGTGTAGTTTAAAAATCATTATTTTCCACCCTTAGTTTGCAAGAACCTTGTCTCGGGATATTACTTCCATGTAGTTGTGCAATATTAAAAAAAAAATATCTTAGTATAGATTCTGTCGAAATCTATCATCGATCTCCATCTTTTGACCATTATTAGTATATGATTGATAACTCTTTGTTCCATGTTGTCTTTAAATCATGTTGACAACTAATTATTTAAATATAACCAAATATGTAGATGCATGTTACATTAATCCACCTATGTCATGCTTGGTAGATGATATTTCATTGATATTAATTAACCCTCGTAATGGCAATGAAGTGGATGGGTCAATGCTTGTTAATGTTAAAAGTGTTTATAAAATGTTAAACTCTTGTAATAAAGGTTAAAAGGAGTCATTTATAATTCTATAGATATAGTAGGGGTATAAATTTAAAAGAGCATGTGGATAAAGTATTTATCAATTAATTTAATTTGGAATCATGTGTTAGGAAAACTATATTGTGAATATAGCTGAATTATATTGCGAAGAAAGTATTAATCATCTTTTAGGTTAAAAAGACATAAGACAAAGAATAGATTATTGATTATTAAGTTATCTATTATATAGTTAAATGGTATGGGATATTATCTAAAGTAATATATACATATCATCAATATAAATGGTCGACTATCCTTGATATATAAATGAGTTAAATAAAGAGAATGACATACTTTTATGAACATGAGATAACTAAGGAAGACATTATAAATGGTGCATTAAAGAAATTTACTTTAGATTTTTTTTTAAATCTTGTAAGTAGTAAAAGAGAGGCATCACATTTTATATGGTTGGATTATATTTGTGAAAAAAAAGAAACATTAAGTGTATTGTATTGGTTACATAAATTATTGGAAATAATATTGTTTATAAAGGATGATGCATCACTTTTACTTTAAAGGAAATTGAAATAAGGCCTATAATTAGTGATTTCGCCGAGTTTTAAATTCATTTTTTTAATTGGGGTTTTCACATTTAAGACCAAGAAGTTATTTTATTGTAATATCCTGAATTTTGATGTTTACATTGATGCTATATATTGGGCGTAAAGCCCTGATACATATGATTTATTTTGATATACTGGGCATAAGCCCGAATGCACATGTTTTACTTTTATTATATGATGGGCATAAGCCCTAATTCACATGACATATTTTTTATTATAGTTATACATATTTGGGCATGGACCCGAACAGATGTAGGTTATTGCTATATACTGGGCGAAAAGCCCCAATGTATGAATTGGTGTTTTATTATGAGATTGGGTACAAAACCCTAATATACTGAGATGATGTTTGTTACCTAATCTGCAAAGTTATGATATGCATGGTTGATTGTTACGATGTGTTGAGCGTGGACGCTGGAGCACATGGATGACCTATGTGTTGGGCATAAGCTTGATGTACATAGAGGACTTTATTATGTACTTGGCATAAGCCAAAATGTACATAGAGAGTTGGGCATAATCCCTGGAGCACTCCAAGCTTGATAATAAGTACCGGATCTGAGGCCATTTGTATTCCTAGATGTGCTTCACAAACACATTCTAGTACTAGTGTTGAGCCAAATCTCTGAAGAGCACTCGGGGTTACATGATCTTGAAAGTGTTGAGTCGAGAAGACTCTTAATAGCACTACTATTCATCACAAATATTTAAATTGGTTAAATGAATCATTTCTATCTTTCATCAAAGAACTACGGGAACTACCATGTTAAACAAGGGAATCCAACATGAAAGAGTAACTTGGAGTACCTAACCTGGTCGACTATCCAAACTTACCGAAAGACCTTGTCCAAGGAATTGGACCTTGTATTAAATAATTATCAAGAGTATTATGCTATTTATTTAATTGAAATAGTTATCATAGTTAATTAATTAATTAATTAGACTTATTGTTCATAAAAGAATTCTCACGTATATATAAATAATATGCATGAAATCTATGCACAAGATATTATTTGTATTATATACTAATTATGTATAAATAGTATGCAGAAAATGTATGCACGAAATAATTATTTATGTTACATATAAAGAAAAAGTTTATGATCTAAATTAAATAGAAACACTTAGTTATAAACAAAGTAATAAAGGTTCCTTTAAAACAAAATCTTAGAGGAACAAGGTTAAAGTCCTAGATAAAATAGGTGTGAAAAATTAATTAAATATTATTTACTTATAATTATAATTCAAAACTAAAATGGATTTGGAGTTAATATCTATCTATATATATATATATATATGTATGTGAGCTCAACATCTATGTTCCAAAAGTTCACCTATATAAGAAGGACAATTTCCCAAGAGAAGGATCATCTTTTATTCTATCATTCTCTTATGGTAAGAGAAGATAAATTCTTTTCTATAGAACTAAAGAAGCTTACTATTTTCCCAAGATCTGATCAAGATTCTATCCTAGGTCCTCTACTTTTCCTATTGCACGTTGGAACCAACTTGGGGGTGTCTAGTTAGAGACAAGAATGGTCTAAGGGTCATGGTTGGGAGGAACATGGTAGTACCAAGGTCATTCAGTTAAAATCAGTCTACAGTTCAGCTAGAACAATACATAATTATTTCCATTAACTAGTGTTTGAGTGTGCAGGTTCTTCAAAGGAAAGGCAAGCTACAAGAATTATATAGGCAACTACATTTATTATAGCTGAATAAATTAGGATTTAAATTCAAAAGTATTGTACATCACTTTAGTTTTTATAACTATATCGTTTATTTCTTTTGATATGAAGCAAGGGCCTTAGGGCATGGGCTTCCCACGGTAAAGAAACCTCTAGCTTAAAGATTCACCTATCATTTTCTGTTTAGAAATTTTTTTTATCAAATTTAAATGCCCTGTCCTAATCGTAAAGGAATCTAGCAGGGCTAGCATAGCTATCCTATGCTAGATAACCACATAGACAGAACAATTATAATTTTAAAAACCTCATTAGACCTCTTTCCAAAACTTAAAATATTACTGCATGGTTTCAAAGAATCGCAACAAACCATTTTAAATCTCCATACTGTATTAATTATTAAAGCTCAGATGATTATGGCTTAATTTCTTTTCAAAATCGAATGAATGCAAACTTTATATTTAAAATTATTTCAGTATTTATATGCTTCCAAAATAAACTTCAAAACCCCACGATTATTTCAGTATTTATATGCAGCATCAAACATTTCATCCATACTCTTAAACATTTGAAAAATGATTTAAAAACCAACGTGGAAACCAAATGAAGGACCCAGCCTTCTCTTATTTAAGTCTTTAAAACATTCACCCTTTTAAAATCAACCCACTAAATCTACAGGGGATTGACTCGTAAACTGGGCATAGGTCTTCCAAATAACCAATGCATGCAATGACAGATCTAACACTCTCAACATCGTACACATTAAATTATTAACAGATTTTTCATCACGCTAGAATTAAACACAAAGCCATTATGATCTGGATCAAAGAAGTGCCAACGAAAAAAATAGAGCCATCAGCATTCCTATTTTAAAGAACAAGGAATTATACAATAGACTTTCTATTTATCCATATTAAGGAAATATTTCTGCAGAGTCACGAATTCACCACACATGGCTAACTCAAACCCTACGCATAAAACCCGAAAACAAAATCAAGACTCATAGGAGTGTCCAAAGATCAACAAAACTCAATTTTAAAACACCAAACAACATTCAGGTATTTAGAAAATCTTACTAAGACAGTGATACGATTTCTTTCCAAATACTAGACATAACTCTTTTAAAACCCCAATGTTGTATATGAAAGTCTGTTAGGATTAAAATATCATAGTCCCTTTTCCATTGTAAACCATAGGGAAGAGAATGAGTCTGTGACATTTAAACGAAATCTATTAAGGGTTTATCCCTTCAGTCACATCCAACACTATTCAACTTAAATATATAAATTATATTACAAACATTGGCCCAACACGCCCATAATTCGAGAAGGCCCATTTTGAAACCCACAAACACCAACGCCTATGCTAGACAGACTGGGCACAACCAAGAGCTTCACCTAGAAAACTAAAACGCCCGAAGGACATCTCTATTACAAAAATTCAAACTCAAACTACAGAACATTCAACCATTTGTTCCATGCTGCATCGAGAAGAGATTTAGCCATGAAGAGCCCAGGGCTTACCAGGTTTGCAGAAGGAGTATCCTTCTTTTCCATGCTACACCACTCCAAAACACAGAATATCATTTTGCTATTACTTATAGAACCTGCCAGTAAGAGTCAGAAGAACAAACGAGCTTAGTATGATAAACAAATACAAAATATAGTGAACAAGATTACTGAAAGTCATGTTTTGGGAAGGGACGACTTACCTCATACTTCAACTAGGTAGTCTCCACATCTGCGTAGCACTCTAGTGAACATGCTGACCATGAGCGTAGCTCAGGTCGAGCGTGAAGCGCCTTGAACCCTGACGGCAGCAGAAGGCTATCTCCCCAAATCAAAAATGCATAACTAATCATGCTGGTCGTTAGGTTCAAGAGCATAAACCCTCATCTAGCTGGCAAGTAGCCATGTGAAAGTCATAGGGGTAGCATTCAATTTTACAACCACCCAATAGAAATACAATACTTTGTTTCCTCTATAGTTAGGGTCGCGTTTTTTGTTCAACACTCCATCCATTTAATGCTTAGACTTTTTATCCTAAAGTGTATTTCTTCCCATTTTTCTATTTCATAAAGTTTAGGTTAGTGCTGGGAGGTGACACTTAGGAACTTAGTGTAGAGTCCATGTTTTAATACACCTGCAAAACAAAGTCCCAATGAAGCTTTAGAAAACTTGATAAGTAAGCCCAGTAGCTCATTACTCATCCCTTACCTCTCGGCAGCCCTGACAGGTAACACAACTACCAACTCAAAACCTCGAAAGTATTCTTACTCTTTTCATGAAGTCCATCAAGCCTAAATTATTAACATAAATATTTCAAACTCTTTAGATTTCCAAAGCATACATACATTTAAACTTTAATCAAGGTGCAGACATGAAAACCATTGAGGTAAAAGACAAGTACTAAAACTGATCGATCAGATTAAGATATTTAGTTAAGTAGCATTATTTACCATTACATCGCTTCTGCAGAATTGTAAAATAGAAGACAATCACATCCATTTAAACTCAAACAATGAATCGTAAACCAAATCTCTAAACCATGTTTTTCTCATTGTATCGACGATACTTATATTATTTCCCAGTACTAAAGTTAATTTGTTAAATATGTACTTGAAAAAAAGATGTTAGCAGTAAGTGAATTTTGTTTTAAATTTTTACTGATTTAGGGACATTACAAGTGGTATTAGAGCCCAACTACAATACTAAGTGACCTATTGGGCTCATTACAGAAAAAATCCACTGTAGATACTTATAATTTAAAACATGCACTTATAAATTTATTTTATATATATGAACTAACAATTTTTTGTTCTTACAATTGATACGACATTACAGGTACAATTACAGTCTGGGTTATGAATACAGAAAAAGACAGCAGCATACATGGAAATTTGAACTCTCCACCACGAGAGCAAGAGATCATGGTGGAATTAAACTTGGATTTAATGAAATCAGTACAGCATTTGCAAAATGAGTTGTAGAGTTTCAAAGATGATAATATGCAGGAAAGACGGGGACAACAAGTCATAAATGAAGCTCTACATCAAAGCTTAACAGGGGAAAGGTCCCATGGACAGGCCACCCACTCAACCAACAACTCCCATGAAAACAACTATCACACAAAAAGATCCATCAGTCCTAAAGAAGATGAGTATGAAGAGCACATACCTAATTAAATGGAAGATGGATGTAAGAGCTCTTCCGATAATGACGGTTCACCATCCTCTTACAAGAGAAGGAGGAAACGTGATGACAGTTTAGAAGGAGAATTCCAGAAAATCAAAGTTCGAACTTACGATAGAGAGATAAATAATGGGGAGAAATATGAGGATTGGCTGTTAGGAATGAACAAGTATTTTAAATTCCACGACTATTCCAGCGAAATGCAAGCCCAACTTGCAATTTACAACTTAAATTGTAAAGCAGCCAAATGGTGGAGAGACTTGAAACATACAAAAGGGCATGAAGTAAGAGATATAAAATGGAGTGCTTTCAGCAAACTGTTTCAAGACAAATACATGTCTCAAGGATTCTTTAACAAGAAGATCAAAGAATTTCACGAACTAAAAATGGGCTCCCTAACTATGGAAGCCTTCATAAACTGATTTCTGGACCTGCTACATTATGTTCCTTATATAAAAGGATGAAAAAGTCAAGATACAACAATTCTTGCGATGCCTACCACCAAATTTTAGAGAGAAGATCAAATTTGACATGCCCATAACTTTAGACGTGACTTTACACAAAGCAAGACTCTGCTATGAACATGGACATCCAAGGAATGATAACAGAAACAGAAAGAGAGAAAGGTTCAGAACCTTTTCAAATAACCAAAAACTAGGTTTTAGACCACCACCTTACCGGAGACAAAAGAATAGTTTTCCTTCGAAGAGAGACTTCAACAAACATCATGCACAACCAAATGCACCCCCACCACATGCCAACATACTAGCTTTCAAAAAAGGAACAAAATCTACCCCACCAACCATTACTTGATGGAAATGCCAAGGGCCCCACTACTTTAGAGATTGTCCCAACAATATGGATGGAGTTTTACACAGTGTCCAAGCAAACCCAACAGTAGGGGACTTGCAAATAACACCAAGAATTTATGCTGCACTTGATGGCCGACAAGCAGATCACCAGGCCACTATGGTTGAAATTGAGGGTAAGATCTCAAACACAGCTATTTCAGTTTTGATAGATCCCAATGCATGTCGAAGCTATGTCTCCCCTAAGATAGTCGACACTTGTAAGTTAAACCAAGAGAGTCACAATAAACCATGGTTGGTACAACTAGCCACCGGTACCAAATGGAAAGTCTCCGAACTAGTCAAAGCTTGAGAGATAGATTTGAACGGGTTCCGAACTAGGGTAGAGTTGAATATCTTTCCACTAGGATCTTATGACGTACTAATAGGCATGGATTGGTTAGTGAACATCATGCTCTACTTGAATGCTTGAACAAATCAATACTATGCACAGATAGCCAAGGGAATCACAGAACGATTCAAGGAATACCTAAGAATGTTTCCGTAAGACAGATATCTGCCTTACAAGCAAAGAAATGCATAATAAAGGGTTGTAAACTTTTTGCAATTAACATTCAAGCAGTAGAAGCCAATAGGGACAAAATATAGAAGAATTCCCAGTCCTTGTAGAAATCAAGGATGTATTTCTCGAGGAAATACTTGGGTTACCACCCAAACAAGACCTAGACTTCTCCATAGAGCTAACACCTAGGTCAGTACCAGTTTCCAAAGCCCCTTACTGCATGAATCACTCGAATTGGTCGAACTCAAGCTTCAGTGACAAGAGTTTATCGAGAAAGGATATATCCGACCGAGTCTGTCTCCTTGGGAAGCACCAATACATGGCTTACTTTTATTATGTGCTTGGCATAAGCCCTGATGTTCATGGTTTACTTTTGTTATGTGCTCTGCATAAGCCCTGATGTACATGGATTTCTCTTTGTATGTGCTCGGCATAAGCCATGATGTACATGGTTGACTTTTTGGTTATGTGTTGGGCATAAGCCCTGATGTACATGGATGACCTTTGTTATTTGCTGGGCATAAGCCCCGATGTACATGGATGACTATTATTATGCATTGGGCATAAGCCTTGATGTACATGGATGACTATTATTATGTGTTGGGCATAAGCCATGGAGCATTACAATATTATGTGTTGAGCGTAAGTTGTGGAGCACATAGATAACCCCACAAGATAAATAATAAGTGTTGGGCATAAGCCCTGGAGCACACCAACCATTATGATGTCAATTGATTGAAAGTTTAGTTTAAAATTAAGATATTTGGAGTATCTATAGCTTTAAATGATATGTATTGGTTAATGTATATCATACAATGTAAAAACTTGAATAAAATTGATAAGATTATTAGCAATCTAAGTGAAAAAGAGGGTAAAATCTTCATGGAAATGTTGTAAAGAGAGAAATTAGGTAAATAAAAAGATAATTCAAAGAGAGAAATTAGGTGAATTGTAATGTCCTTAAAACAGTAAAATTTAAAAGAAATTCACTTACTACTACCTTTACCTAAATAGATAATGTATTTGCAACCTAACCGCAGTACTGGGAAGTCATGTCGGTACTTGTTTGAAGCAATGAGAACTAAGTTCTAAGAGAGTTGATTTTACAAATTATGTTTTCTGCAGAAGCGATGAAGTAAGGTGGTATGAGATGCATAACATCATCGTAGCAAGTTTTAATGCTAGGCTACTACTCAAGGTTTCTCTTTTAAGTGGTTCACTTCTAAAGCTTTAGATGTATGTTGGTTTCATTTAAAAGTTTAAACTAGTTTATGAGGCATGATGGACTTTATGAAAGAGAGTATGAGTACTTCAAGAACTTTGTGTGGGTAGTCATACCCTGGCGGTGCTATCGAGAGGTAAGGGATGAGTAGTTGGGTTAACCATGCTTACTTAGCGATTATTTTCTAATGCAATTCTTTGGTTTATGTTTTGCAGGCATAAGAGATTCTCCTCTAAGTTACCTACACCAACTACCTAACAAGAATATCTCAATCAACCAAATGGGTACAAGGAGTAACTCTTGAATGTACCTTGGAATAAAATACATGGTGTTGCACCACCATGTCCCAAATTATGATGTTTAGAGATAAATGGAAGCGCTGCCCAAACTTTATCGTTTGGATCAATATTTGAAGTATTAAAGGGTGTTGGTTGTAGTTTTAAATGCTACATGTGATAATCACGTGGTTTTGGTTTCCATCTGGAATGAGGGTTTTACCCTGGCCTTCACGACTACTCTTGTCATTTCGTGGTTTTAATTGAGGGGTAGCTTCTTATTGTTTATGGTTTTGACAGTGCTCTGACCTGAGCTACACTCATGGTCAGTGCACTCGTCGCTACTATAATGGGATATGGACGGTGTTACGAAAGTGTGACAAGTAAAATTCTCCCATAGCTTTAACAAATTTCTTCACTATTTATCCAGTAGGGTGTTTATTTTGTCTCTAACTTAATTCGTGGCTTTTTGAGTCTTCACTGGCACGTTACAAGTATGGTGTCTCCTGCGTTGGATGCTAACTAGCGATAGGAACTTGGGTTTTGGTGTAAAAATCTATAAAGACCAGGTCCTTCCACTATTCATTCCTTCCTGTCGCAGCCGTGGATGCAAGCTCTATAGATTGACTTTTTTAAATGTAACTTAGATGTGCCCTTTGGGCTCACTGTAAATCATTTCAAAGTTTTTCTTGGGTCGTTTCTGGCCTGGATGCCCATTAAGAGGGAAAATGGTTATGGTAATGTCGATTTTGGACTCTTCGGAGAATGTGAACTGCGGGTTGATTCCTATGATGTTTTTATTTTGATAATGATGGAATGAGGGTTGCATGTCTGCTAATGTAGATGAATGGATGGATCTGTAAAGTATTTAAAGCTTTAATGGGAAGTACCCATAGCGTTTAAGTTTTGGGATTTGGAATGTAATGATGGTATTGGATTTTAAATCATTTTCTTCATTGAATATGTGCTTCTATGAATTAAAATGTTGCTGATGTTTTGCTAGCCAAGCTAATTGTTGAAGTTGATACCTCTTTAAGTTTCGTTTTAAGTATTTAGGCGAAGGGTTTTAAGTGGATACAATCGTGCCTCTGGGAGAGGGGAAGATCTTGAAAAATTGTTGTAAAATCTTGAGGGTGATGACTCTTTGTTTTAGCTTTGGCATGAAGAGTTTCTAATGATAAAAAGGTGAAAATGAATCGTTGATAGTGTAGCTCTGTTTTGAACTCCCTGTGAGTTGATTTTATTTAATGGATGTTTTTAAAAGAAAAGTGTTGATCTAGGATATGTGTTTGACCTCTATTATGAAATTTTTGGGTTTCATCCAAGTTTGAGATTTAATTCGGTTATGAAGGAAACGAACATTCTATAAACCGTAGATAGGGAAAATCGTGCTTGAGTTGTTTTGCCTAGAATTTTTATTGGTATGGTTTGATGCTGTGTATCCAAAGATACCAGTGATACTAAATGTTTAGAACGTTGGCAGGGGGTTTCAATACCTTGACCTAGGTTTACAAAATGGTTTAAGTTTGACTACGTTGGCTTTATAAATATTTTCGTGGGTCCTATCTTGTAAATCTAACTTTTTTTTTTTTGTTTGTTAGTTAGCTTGATTCCTTCTATTAATGTGGAAAAATATAGTACAAAATAGGATTACAAATGAGCAACACTGGCTCGTACCACACCGAAGAGTCCAGACATGGCCGACTTCATAGAAAATGACAAAAAAGGGGAAAATTACATCACATGCTGAGTCCTAGCACAAAAGAGGTCTGTCAAGAGGACTAGATGCCCCAAGATCCACAAATGAAAAATACAGTTGCATTTTACCAAGACTAACAGTCTATCAAAATAAAAGACCAAAAACACCTGAGTCGAGACCCACAGAGAGGAGAGCCTATGTGCTGCTGGAGCTATCCGAGACCAATGAAAAATGCCAGCAGCTAGACATATTACAGGTGACAAAAGACCGCCATCACCGGAGCCGAGGGACGAAAAACCAAACCTCAAAACCATGGAAACCAACTAGGCCAATTACGAAGCCGGATTCACCTCCTCGGGTATCTCAACTTCGTCCCTTATGCCATCTTGAGAGGTCTCTGTTACCTCTTTGAGTGCTTTCTTCATCAGTCGGATCCCAAAGGAGTTGGCTTATCGGCCCCCCTTCATAATATGCAGAGCTTCACGAATGCCCTATACAAGCTGATTCCGAGCTTGAATTTCCCGCACTAGGTGGATTCACGTCGCCCAATACGGACTCTCCACCACCTTCCGACGGAGCCGGGATTCAACTTCATTAACCAAATCAATTTCCTTATACGCAATATGGGATCCAATGCTGGGAGGAGTTTGCTCCAAATACATCGCACTCCAATTGAACGGCTGGGGTTCAGATGAGTCCCACTCTTCTGAATTGTGGTGGGAAGAAGATGCACCAGCCTCGAGACCATCGCCTCTCATATGCCCTAAACTCCCACCCCATCTTCCCCCTCTGTGACTGCAATCTCTCATTCATGGGGCCATATTATCACCTCGGAAAAGGAACCAAACCCAAACATCCCACAGCATATACAGGGGCAAAAAAGTAGAATTAACACAACAATTACCCCGCTAAAGGAAAAGAAGACAGGAGATATGGACAAAACCTACAACATGATCCATACTTATACTCAAACTCCAAGGAGGATCATTAGTTGTCCACCTAGGGTCATGATACGAGACCATCACTACCACAGAAACTATAGAATTTCCTTTAGTGATCTTGTACCTCCTCCTTAACTCAAAATCGCCTGTACAGGTACTTCCCCACATATGAAATCTAGAAGTCATGTACCTCCATTTATCCGAAGTACTGACCAAATTCCCATCTGGAGCACGGAGGTGGTTTATAACCGCTAGGCTCTCATACCAACGAGAAACAATCATTAAGTTGGAAGAACCATTAATAAGCCTAACCATTCCACTCCACCGACGTATCCATCCCCGATATCATTCCATACCCTGAATTTGCATTATTCAGCTAGAGGATACAAGTGGAATCCCTTGTGGCAGCATCGTGGGTCACAATCGCCTCTCTACTGCTCTCGATATTCCTCCCACCATGACAGATTTCTGGCTGACTGTGATGTAATCCTCCATTAGAACCCTCTACCACAATAAATGCATCAGGGATTGAGATCTCAGTCCGAGCCAGTGGGGCCCTTCTATCCACATGAAAGGTACTAACCATGAATCTACCCTGCATGCAACCCTCCATGTGTCTCATATCCTCTGCCGCTAACTTTTTACACTTCTCTCTGAGTTCCCCATCATCTATTCCAAGATGGTTACCCCGTAAAATGAGATTCTGACATTGACACCTTTATTGGCTAAGGCATCCCCCACCTTATTTCCTTTTCTTCGAATATGCATAAACTGGAAAGCCACGGAGCCATGCACCAGAGTTTGCAAGACCCTGAGACGAATTTCCCATCTCCAGTTGCTCGCAATTTTATCAATGGCCGACCAGCACTGCACTTTTCTTGCCATGGAGATTATGATAAGAGAATCCCCTTCAACCTCTAGCGACATCCAACCCTTCTGCAACGCCCACCTGCAACCACTAACCAAGCCCTCCAACTCAGACACATTATTCATGTTCTCTCCCAGATCACCCCAGAAGACCCCGAGGATACCACCTGCATTATTACGGACAACACCCCCAAAACCAGCCGCTCCAGGGTTTCCTTCGCAGCCCCATCAACGTTGCGTTTGAACACCCCAACAGGCGGACAGCTCCAGAGCTTTGGGCTAAGAGGCCGAGAACTCGGTTTACATGGACAACGAATAATTATAGGTATGTTAACAGTCCCCCATGCGTTTAAAATGATTCTTTCCTGAGTATGATTATTCCTAACATCCCGGCTCCAGTGACACGGGGTGAGGGATTCCTGTAAGTGTTTTTCTAGAATGCTCCAAACACCAATAGGGGTATTATATTTAGCTTCAAAGATTCACCTATTTCGCTCCTTCTAGGTCACCCACACAACAAAGCCAGGGAAAAGCTCCCACAACTTGTTCAAGATTTTATTTTTGAAGGCTTTAGGAGGCCAATTCGCAATAGAAAGATCCGGTCTATCCATTACCCTGGCCGTCTTACGAAAGCGTCCCCCTCCTTTATCACATAGGTATGAGACAAATGGGCAAGCATCCTGCAAGTAATTAATGGTCTCTGAATTCTGACTCCACATTGGGCACATAGAAGGACCTACGAAACCCCTTTGTATCAAGTTGTCCGACGTTAGAATTCGTCGGTGGATAAGAAGCCAACATAAAATAACCAATTTGGGCCACCATTGGCCCTTCCAAATTTTCTTCCATTTTTCCTCTGCTTCCAGTAAATAAGAACCCGTCATAAGCCCCAGGGCTTCTTTTATGTTGAAGTTACCTAAAGTGGTATAGACCCATTTGATCTTTTCGGCCCCATCAAGAATTGAAATTCTCTGCTTTGAAAGCTCCAAGTAGAATTCCTCAATGTTCTCGCCCGGCACTAGGGCCTGCCACTAGTCCTTGGTTTTCCAAACTCTGAAGTGGACATCCTCCATATTTTCTTCCCATAAGTTCTTCACAACCTTTGGTGGATCATTACCAAGGTAAGAACGGAGATTGTGGCTAATAAGTAGATTTTCGAGACAGGGCATCTGTTGCCACGCATCCTCACCGAAATGGGCTAAAGGCCCATCTATGATTTCCCAAAAGCTGTGTTTGTGGATAATTCTCCTGTTCTCCAATTCTGCCTTCCAAATACTTGAACTCGGACGCTCCATATTAAAATGGATAAGCTGATGCTTCGTCCAACGAGGGGCATATTTCATGTGCCATAATCTACCCCAAGGTTCCACTGTGTAATTAATCCACTTCCACCAAATTTTACTTCCCATGATGTTGTTGCAGCTCACAAGGTCACGAAGGCCTAATCCTCCAGCCACTTTCGGCCTTCATAGGGTATCCCAATTAGCCAAGGCCCACTTACGCTGCCCCTCAAAGCCGCCCCAAAGGAAATTTCTCTGGATAGTGTGAATCTGTTTGAGGACAGTTTTAGGCACTGCGAGGACAGAGAACAAATAAACCGGCATAGCCTAGAGGACCAATTTTACAAGATTGATGTGACTTGGGAGGTTCAATGTTCTATAGGTCCAATGATCAAGTTTCATCTTCATTTTTTCAAGCAGGTCTTTCCACGAAATTTGTCTTATGGTGGACTCTGCTAGGGGAGCTCCGAAATACTTGGAGGGAAAAATCCCTTCCGTAAATTCAAGGATTCTGATGATATTTATTCTGGTAATTCTCGGGGTATTAAAGAAATAGACTTGAGACTTGTCCTTATTAATCTCCAAGCCGCTATCTAGTAAAAAAAATTCCAACCCTTCCTTGATCCCTTTGGATTTCTGCACGCTGGGAGGGCCCATCAACATAGTATCATCCACAAATTACTGATGAGTTTGGGATTCCATTCCATCAGATAGAGTGAGTCCCCTGATTCTGTTACTACGCTTCAAAGATTTAAGTAGATGACCCAGCCCTTCTGCCACAATGATAAACAAGAAAGGAGAGAGGGGGTATCCCTGCCCAATACCTTTGGAAACCTGGAAAGGCTTAGAAGGAGTACCATTCACTAAGATGGAAAAAAGGCCGAAGAGACCAAACTCATCACCCAGTTAGTCCAATCCCTATTAAACCCAAATTTACTCAGAATTTTATTAAGAAACTGCCAATTTATCCTATCATAAGCTTCAGAGAGATCAAGCTTTAGTAACATACCAGGGATTTTCTCAGTTTTAAGGGAATGAATTATTTCATGCACTAGAATAATCCCATTAGTGATTTGGAGACCTTCCACAAAACCTGCTTTCTCCGAGGAAATAACGCGGGGGCTTCACTCGATAAATTGCTATCATAGCACGTTCGTTCGTGTCATATGAATCAATACCCTTAATTTCACTAAATATTGGAAAATACCTTCCAAAATCATTTTTTTTTTAACCCCCTCCCAATATACCTTCCCAATTTTAAAAAACCCCTATTTTCACTAGATATTGTATTATCAATTTTTTCATTAACATTTTTTATACCCCTTTATATTTCTACGTAGTATATTTATATGATACCCCTCTTATGACCCCACATGCATTCTACAATGCACCTTGCTTCTTTCGATGTATATTGTGGATGCACACTACTTCACCCACAATGCAATTACTCAACCACATATCATTATGATTTGAAACATCTAATGGCCTAATGAAGAAATAGGAGATCACTTCTTGTAGTCACTAGAGCCAATGCACATAGTACAACATTTAGATTGCATGTTGCAGTTCCCCAATCGCTGACTAAGCCTGTTGTGGGCTAGGTATCCAAGCCCCTAGGGCCTGTAACAATCTCTAGGAGGTTGACTAAACCTCCCAAGGCCTATCATAGGCACGAGTGGTTGGGTATTCAAGCCCCCAAGGCCTATTGAGGGCCTATAACAGGCCCTGGAGGCTTAGAACCTCGCAAGGCTATTGGTAACAACTGGCTGAGTGCTATTGGTAATAATTGGCTGTCAATGACCACTATCTCTCGACTATGATCGACTGGAAACCCACTTCACCATGAAACCCCTAGCCTTAAGCATGCCTCAAGATGTGATTTCTCTACGTACTGGTAAGCCCGAGCCTTGCCTCAAACTGATTTCTCATCTGGCCATGATCCCGCCATCTCCATTTGGCGGATATTTGTTAGCTCCCCCATATAAAAAAGACCTCAAAGTATTTTTGCATTGTTACATTAAATAAAAAAAACCCTTTGCCCCTTGATATATAAGCAATATAATTTTTAGGTTTTCATGAATATTTAATACCACAATATGAATGAACGTGGTATTATATTGCCTTCTAGTGAAGGCCCCATGGGAAATAAGAAGCAGGAGGAGAGGATGTAATCTATTTGGTATTATTTTGGTAATAATCTTGTATCACATTGCAAAGGGATATTCGGTGAAACTTCCCTGGATCTTTGGTTCCTGACTCTTTTGGGATGAGTGACAGGTGGGTAGCATTGAGATCTTTCAGAATAGTCCCTGATTTTCTAGAGTTTTCCACCAGAGCTAGCACTTCTCTCTTAATCTATGCCCAGCATGCATGAAAGAAGTTAGTGGTAAAACCATCTGGGCCCAGCGCTTGATCTTCCGCCATCTGCTTAACTGTTTCCTCCAACTCTTCCATCTCTATAGGTTTCATCAGCATAAGGTTGTAATCGTCATTAATAACCCTAGGAATAACCTGTAGGATTTGGGATTGTGCATCATCCCTGCTCACCTCTGGTTCCTGTAGGAGGTATTCAAAGAATTCATTGAGAGTAGTTTCCAGATCTTCCTGGGATTTGGAGAAAGTGCCATTCCTTCTTTTAAGGCGCACCACATGATTCGCATGTTGGTGTTGGATGGCTGCTCTATGAAAGAGTTTAGTATTATATTCCCCTTCTTGAAACCAATGATTCCTAGATTTTTTTTTCCAGAGGAGTTCCTCCTGTCTCTCTCAAGCATTGAAGCCAGAAGCAGAGTCTGTTCTTCCTGTTTCAACTCCTCCGAGAAACCCTGAGAAATACCTTTGTGCTGAACTTCTTTCATTTTCATATCCAACTGCTTTTTTTCTTGGAAGATGCTCCAAAACGATTCTAAGTTCCAATGGTTGATTTTACCTTTTAGGGATTTTAACTTTTGTTGGAACTTGTACATCAGCGTACCATCAATAATCGTAATATCCATCCACCACTATTTGATTTTCTCACGAAACTCCTTGTTGAGCAACCAAACCTGTTCAAATATGAAGGGTCTACAAAGGTTCTCCCTGATCCTCGACCATTCTAGACTGACCGTCCAATGATAAGAACCCGCCAAAGGGAGAATCGTCACCGATAAATCCCCCCCCCCCCCGCCATCATAATTGATTCCGTAACTAGGAACCGGTCCAACCGACAAGCAATACTTATGTCCCCTGCCCTTTTATTATTCCACGTAAAGGTACCATTTGTTGCTCTGATATCCACCAACCCCAGAGCTTCAATAGTATTATTAAAGTGATTGTTGATGGGACTTAACTAGCGAATACCACCTTTTTTCTCCTCCAAATTACGAATCAACTTGAAGTCTCCTCCCAAAATCTAGGGAGAAGATCCTACCTAGTCCTTAAGAGTCTGCAGGGAGTTCAAGAAATAGAGTTTCAGATTGAGCGTTGCAGGTCCATACACATTAGAAAGGAATCCACAGGTTTTCGTCCCCAACACATGAAATGAAACCGAAAGGTGATACTAGGAGGCAAAGAAGCCTAGCAGAGCAATTTTCATTAGGTTCCATAGGATACGAATGCCACCTGCTGCTCTTCTGGATCTTGCTGCCATTACCTCACATTTATGCCAAACTTTCCCACCAATATATTTAAGTTTTTCCACAGAACATTTAATTTCTTGAAGAAACATTATCATAGGTCTCTCCACTTCAATTTTCCTTTTTAGAAGCCATATTTTAAGAGGAATTTTACAACCTCTAATATTCCAGGTTGAAATCGCATTAAATAACTATTTGGGGTTGGTCGCAAGGGCTGCGACAATGGTAGTATATTGACCTGAAGTTACCAACTGAGAGCCTAGCATTTGAATCCTCTACGCATTACTGTGCCTTCATCGTTTATCCTTCCTTTCTTTCTTTCCCCCCCCCTTTGTTTCTTTCATGGGGTCCGATATAATTCCTAAGCCTTTGGTTTGCTTGGTTTTGAGTATGGATTTCTCTAACAAGGATATTTGAGTTTCCGAAAGAGGATTTGGATCCTTTGTCGAGGCCACCGCCTCCAGGCTTTCCAGATCTAGCCCTTCGAAATTCATTTCTTCCTCTTCTTCTTCATGTATTTCTACTTCTTCCATTTCTACTTCCGTTTCCAAATCAGAGATGGGATTTACCTTTGAGCCGAGATTTTCTTGAATCTGGTTTTCTTGAGAGGTTTCATCTCCCTTTTCAGCCTATAGGACTGCATATCTATTATGAGTTTGAGTTTTCTTGTTCACCTTTGGTCCAACTGGCCTCTTGGATGATCTTTTCTTATTGGTAACTTTGGTGAATCCATCTTCTTATTTCTTATCCTGATTATTGACCGTTCCTAGATTTTTGTTAAGGGGGCAGTCCTGAAAGAGGTGACCATGTTCATGGCATCGTCTACATCTATAGGGTATTTGCTCATAATCAATAGCTTGAAACCACTTCTCATCGTCCCATGATATCTCAATCCCTTCGGGTAGATCCTAGGAAATATCCATATAAAGACATATTCTTGCATACAAAGTGTATCTCATTTGTTTCGTTTGTTCAAACACTTTAGCAAACACCCGCAACATATTACCAATTTCGGTAAGGATCTCTTCTTTTCAGTATTCTGTTGGGAGCAAATACAAGCGTATCCAGACCGGTGCTATCGTAAGGTTCTCCTTATCTGGGTTGAAACGTTCTTTCCATGGCCTCAGGTACAGGCCTGCTAAATGAAAGAAGTATGGACCATTATCAAAGATCCTAGTATGATCAGCTTCATTAAAGAATACCACCGTGAAGAACCCTTTAGCTACGAGCTGGAGATTGAAGTGACCTTGGGGCTTCCATGTAGTATTGATCCACCATAATGGAGCTTTTTCATATGGACAAATTCCAATGAATTTGACGGTGAGAGCATACTCCTTCATGTATTGTATTTCCTCTCTGATACGATCAGATCCGATCTGAAGTCTTGGTATCTTTCTTGACTTTGGCATGAACTGCCTTGGTTTCTGGGGTCCCGTAGCTAGTGTAGTCTCTTTGATTATTCCACTATGCCCGGCTTCATCTTGACCAGGAAGAGAATCCAGAGCTTCCACAACCCCTTTTCCTTTAATATTGACCAATCCGGGGTCAGGAGGCAGAGCCTCCCCACCCCCTGGCACCTCCATTCTGGTTGAACCCTGCTGCATCTGGGGATCCAGATTTTGGCCCGAACCTTCCCGACAGCTTCTGAGTCTAACTGTCTTCCCTTACGACACCGTAAAACCTTCTGCCTTCATCGCTCAAGAAGCTAGGTCTTCTCACAAGGCTACAAGAAACAAGATGATCCTTAGGGAACTCGTTACTTTCTTCAGAATCCAATCTAACTGTTAACTTGTACATAAGAGTGTGTTTTTGTTGAGAAGGAATTGAAATGTTGAAATGGCCTAGCTAGGAAAAATCATGTTTCATAGTTGTTTGTCTTGGGAAACTTTATGCATAGTGGGTGTTTTTCTTTAAGCTGTAGATTTAAATATTCTGGCGTTTCTTGTTTGTGGTATGTTGATGGGTAGTTTTCGAAGCTTTGATCTAAGTTATTTCTATTGTTTAAAATAATGAATAAGATCGACTAAGTTTCAACATTCATTTATTTCTGGATAAAATTTGGACCCTAGCCTTCTGGGAATTTAATAAGTTAAAAGTACAACATGAGCATTTAGAATAATAATGTGATTTTGTTTTGTGTATAGAATAATAGTTTAGATATCGACACTTCTAAGTAAAAGTTTAACAATAGTACTTCTACCTAATATAGGTATCTAGCACAGGATAGCTAGGTTAGCCCTACTAGATCCTTGAAACATTTAGGGAAGCAGCTTGAATCAAACGAAAATATTAAATGACATTTGATCCTAGAATATAAACCCTGAGAACCCATGCCAATTGGCCTTTTCTCTCTAAAAAGGAAAAGAAATAAAATTATAAAGTACAGAAACATAATTGCTGCATAATAAATCCTACTTTAAATTCCTAAATCTAATTGAACTATATGGAAATTTGTAGTTCATACCTGGTTCTTGAAGCTTGATCTTCCCTTGCAGAATGTGCACACTCAAACACTAGTTAATGGAAAAAAGTATGGACCTAGCTGACCTGTAAGATAATATTTAACTGGATAACTTTGGGGCTACCATGTTCCTCCCAACCATGACCCTTAGACCATTCCTGGTTCTAATTAGATCCCCCCGAGCTGGTTCCAACATGCAACAAGAGAAGTAGAGGCCCTAGGATAAGCTGCTAATAAGATCTGGGAAATATAATAGGCTGCTTTAGTTCTGCAGAATAATTCTCTTTTGTTACCATAAGAGAATGATAGTAGCACGGGGGCGGTAGGTGCGGGGGGGGGGGGGGAATTTTTGACCCTGGAGGAAATAAATTAGTAGATTTCTCTTGGGGACTCGGTATTAGCACCAACAATCAAGCAGAATGGCTCGCCTTGTTCTATTCTCTAGAATTAGCAGTCACCCTCAACATGAATCGCCTTCAGGTCTATGGGGACTCCAGGCATGTTATTCAAGTTATGAACAATGGCAATTCCTTAAAGAATGACAAAAATCGGAGAATTCAAAAAAGAATAAAACGTCTCACTCTCCCAAAGGACATACTCTATTACCATGTGCTAAGGGATCTCAATGGTATTGCTGATACATTGGCTAACAATGGAGTCAAGTTAGAAATGGGGCAAGCAATCCTAAACAATGCTTTAACATACCACTTTATTCCCTAATGGACTCGCGGTCTAGGCATTCTCCACTTTGGAAAAGATTAAGGCATAATAGCCCAAACTCTCACGGCGATATTGGCTATGGTCTCTGCCCTCTCCACCGCCATAGCATGGTTCGAATACCTCACATCACTCCACGTGCTCACCTCGTGGCGGGTACAGTTCCCACGCCTAAGCATTTATCAACCCAGGCGACGGTAGTTGATATTATTTTCAACATGGATAACCCTCCATTCGATGCTCTTGGCCCGGCTCTACAAAACCTCTGTCTCTCTCAGGAACCCGCAGTGCTGTTAGCAGGCAGTTATCTCCAGGCTGAATGCGAAATGGAGGGCGTCAGGCAGGCGATTGTTACTCTGAGTCGCCTCACCTCCGATATCAAGGTTTACCTGTCAATAACTTATGCTGCAGTGTGCAACACAGACAACAAAATTGATGAACTCGTTGTGGAAGACAAGTACATTCATTCCAGGCTTTCCTGCTTGGAATCGCGCATGGAGGATATTGATAGAAACATCATTGAACTAATGGGGAAGCTTGACAGTGTTAAAAATGACATCTCTACTCTTGTATACAAAATGCAAGGTAGCGGCGTACAGGAGGCTCCTACAGTGAACTTGGAAATGGCAGAGGCGGCTTCAGTCAACCAGCAGAACTATGGATAATGGCATTCCCTTGCCTGCAGGTTCACCCAGTTGTTTTTTTTTTAATGTATTTTTGCCTTAAATTATGTAATCAGTTTGTGAGGGTTTACCCCACCAGTAATTATAGAGTTTTTAGGAATTCTGATAGTAAAGAACTCCAGGGGACAAACTCTAAAAACCTCTGCAATTTTCCCTCTCTAGATGCAGAGAACTGGATTTTGCCAATGTACTGAATGGCTGTGCACAGCCTTTGTTAATACAACCTTTTTTACCTGTTTCTGTTTAAAAAAAAGAGAATGATAGTAGAAAGATGATCCCTCTCTTGGATATGCCCTTATTTATATAGGTGAGTTTTTTTGTTTGGAATATATTTTTTTGAGTTTAAATAATAATATTCAGTTTTTTTTTTAAATTTAATTTGAATTATAATATCTATGAAAGATATTTTATTAATTATTTACTCCTAGTTTATATAGGATCTTTATTTTGTTATATTTAGATGTATCTTAAGTTAGCTCATAAATAATAATAATACTTATTAATAATATTAATAGTAATAACAAATATGAGAATCACCTTATGCATAAGTTTTATGCATTTTATTTATATAAGTAATCTTTTCTTTTAAAAATAATAATAATACTATTAATGATATTAATAATAATATCAACATGAGAACTATCTCATGCATAACCTTTATGCATGTTATAAGAAATATATCTAATTATCCAATAATTAATTATGGTAACTCTTTGATTTAATTATGTATATACGATAATAATTATTTTAAATAAGTACAAGGCCCAACTCTTTGAACAAGGTCTTTTGGTAAGCTTGGATAGTTGGCTAGGTTAGGTAGCTCTAGGTATCTCTCTTGCATGTTGGATTCCCTCATTTAACATGGTAGTTCCCGCAGTCCTTGATGATAGATAGAAAATGATTCATTTAACTAAATTAAATAAATGTGATGAATAGAAGTGCTATTCATAGTCTTCTCGACTTAACAATTTTATGATCTAGTAACCCCAAGTGGTCTTTAGAGCTTTAACTTAACACTCTCACATGGGCGTTATGCTAGTGCAATTACAGAGCATCCCGCTCAACACTAGTACTAGAATGTGGTTGTGAAGCACACTTAGAATGTACAAATGGCCTCGGATCTACTATTCATTATCAAGCTTGGAGTGCTCTAGGGCTTATGCCGAACACTCTACGTACATCAGGGCTTACGCCTAGTATGTAATAAAATCCTCTAGGTACAACGGGGCTTATGCCCAATACGTAGGTCATCTGTGTGTTCCTGAGTCCATGCTCAACACACTATATAAATCAATCATGTGAATCATAACTCTACATAGTATGTAACAAAAAGGTCATATTAGTATATTAGGGTTTGTACCCAATTCACATAACAAAACAAAAATCAATCCATTAGGCATTTCTTTCCCAGTGTATAACAATAATGCATCAGTTACAGTCCACGCCCATAATGTAAATCTATAAAAGAAACGAATCATGTGCACTAGGGATTATTCCCAATAATCAAAATAAATCATGTGTGTTGGGGCTTTAGGCCCAGTATATAACATCAGAAATACGTAGTCAAAATTCGGGATATTACATCCCTCCCCGCTTAGAACAAAACCGTCCCGGTGTTCTAGGGACTAGAAATGAAATCATGAAATAAGGCGGGGTATGCCTCTTTCATGGTTGTCTCATTTTCCCAAGTAGCCTCTTCTAGTCCGAAGTGCCTCCATTACACTTTCAACTGGGTGATGGTCCTTCTTCTATGTTGTACCTCTCTCTTGTATAGAATGTGGAGCGGCTCCAACATGAATTCCCCTTCAGGTTCCACCTTTAATAAGGACCAATCTATCACATGTTTAGTATCGTATACATATTCATTTAATAAGAATGCATGAAAAAAATTATGAACTTTTACATGAGCTGGTAAGGCTAACTCATATGCTACTAGCCCCTTCTTGGCCAATATCTCAAAGCATCCACAAAATCTGGGGGCTAGTTTCCCACATCACCCCAAGCTCAAGGATCTTTGTTTTTCCTTCACCTTTAGGAAAACATGTTCACCGACCTGGTAGTCTTTATATTTCCTTTCCTTATCCGCATAACTCTTTTGGCGGTCTTGTGCCTCCTTCATGTTTTGTTGTACCTTGGAAACTAGTTACTCCAAGTCTTTTAGTAAGTCGGGGCCTAACATAAGTCTATCTATTGGACTATCCCAAGTTACAGGTGTCCGACACTTCCTGTTGTAGAGTACCTTGAAGGGGCTCATCTTGGCAGAATTTTCGTATCTGTTGTTGTAAGAAAAATCTGCGAGGTACAAATAATCTTCCCACTTTGTGGGGTTGTTCATAACATACATCCTCAGCATATCCTCAAGGATTTGGTTTACTCGTTCTGTCTATCCGTCGGTTTGGGGGTGGTACGCGGTACTGAACTGTAATTGTGTCTCCAAACCGGAGAACAATGATCTCCAGAAGTTGCTAGTGAACTTCGTGTCTCAATCGAAAATGATTTCCTTCGGTATCCCATGCAATCAGAAAATATCCTTTAGGAATATGTCCGCGATGTGAATGGATTTGTAGGTAGATTTTACTGATATAAAATGTGTTGCTTTGGATAACTTGTCTACTACTACATAGATGGAGTCATTCTGCCTCTTACTTTTTTGTAAACCCGTTATGAAATCCATACTGATGACCTCCCACTTCCACTATGGGATGGGTAATGGTTGCAATAGTCCCGAAGGGTGTTGGTGTTCTTCCTTAACCAGTTGACACTCTTGGAAATTAGCAATGAATAAAGCTATGTCGGCTTTCAGTTTATGCCAAAAGAAGTGTTTCTTTACTGCCAATATCGTCTTTTGATATCCCGAATGTCCCGGATAGGGCTTTTGATGGAATTCTGTGAGGATGTTAGGTCTAATGTCTCCGCTTTCTAGAACATTAAGTCTCTCTTTCGACCACAGCAGTCTCGACTCGTCTATGTTATACTCCTTTTGTTGTTGGAATAACCTATCCTCTTGGATTTTTAAAGGATCTCAACATAGAATTGGTCACTCCGACATGTCGTTCTAATCCTGTGGTGTAAATCCGATTTAGTTTGACTCATGGTCACCTTATATAATATATGGGCCCGTCGACTTAAAGCATCGGTGATCTTGTTCTCCTCTCCCTTTATGTGTTTTAGCTTGAATTGGCACTCGCTAAGGAAGGCTAGCCACTTGGCCTGTCTGGCGTTTAGGTTAGGTTTGTCAAAGAAGTACTTCAGACTCATGTCTTCCATCTTTAATAGGAATTTCTTTCCCATAAGATAGTGTCTCCACATATTCAAGCCGTGGATAGTGGCAGCTAGTTCTAGATCGTGTGTGGGGTAGTTCTATTCGTGTTCCTTCAATTTCCTTGACTCATAACAGATAGGGGATTCATTTTGCATAAGTATTCCACCGAGCCATTCCTTTCTTGCATCCATGCAAACCATGAAGTCCCCATCAGGGTCGACAATCCGTAAGATGGGTGCACTAGTCAAAAATTGCTTTAAATTTTGGAAACTTTCCTCGCATTTTTCCGTCCAAAGAAATTTGGTTGTCTTCTTCAGCAAGGCTATCATTGGACAAGCAATTCGAGAGAAGTTCTCAATGAACTTTTGGTAGTACCCAGCTAACCCTAAAAATGATCTTATGTCGGTTATGCATGTGGGAGTAGGCCATTACTTTATGGCTTTAATCTTCTCGGGGTCGACTACTATCCCTTTCTCCGAAATGATGTGTCCTAGGTATTGTATCTGGGGTTTGTAGAAATCAAACTTGATAAACTTAGCGTAGAATTGATGTTCTCATAATACTGGTAACACTATCCGGAGATGTTCTTTGTGTTCTTATTCATTCTTCGAGTAGATTAGAATTTCATCGATGAAGACTAGAATGAACTTGTCTAGGTATTAATAAAGATGTTGTTCATCATGCACATAAAGTTGGCAGGTACGTTAGTTAGTCCGAAATTTATTACCACAAACTCATAATGGCCATATAGGTTTCGAAACGTGGTCTTACTGATGTCTTCATCACAAATTGTCACCCGATGATATCCAGATCATAAGTTGATCTTTGAGAATATCTTCACTCCTCCGACTTGATCAAATAAGTCATCAATTCTAGGGAGTGGGTAACGGTTCTTGATGGTCAACCTGTTGAGTTGGCGGTAATCAATGCACATCTGCATCATCCCATCCTTCTTCCTAACAAAGAGTATTGGTGCTCCCCAGTGAGACAAACTAGGTTGAATATAACCATTCTCGATCAACTGTTGTAACTGAAGCTTGAGTTCCACCAATTCGGGTGGAATCATTCGGTAAGGGGCTTTGGAAACTAGTACGGAATTGTGTGTTAACTCTATAAAGAATTCTAGGTCTCATTTGGGTAGTAGCCCAAGTATTTCCTTGGGAAATACATCGTTGAATTCTACAAGGACTAAGAAGTATTCGATCTTATGCTCCCTATCTGCTTCTACATATTCGATGTTGACTACAAAGAGTTTACAACCCTTTCTTATGCATTTATTTCCCTGTAAGGCATATATCTGTCTTACGGAGACCTTCTTAGGGATACCTTGAATCGTTTTCTGATACCCTTGGTTATCTGTGCATAGTATTGACTTGTCCAAGCAGTCAAGAAGGGTATGGTGTTTTTCCAACCAATCCATGCCTATAAGTACATCGTAAGATCCGAGTGGTAGGATATTTAAATCTACCCTAGTTGGGAACCCTTTCAAATCCATCTCACAAGTTCTAACTAGTTCAGATACTTTTCATTTGGTACTAGTGACTAGTTGTACCAGCCATGGTTTCTCATGTCTTACTCGGTTTAACTTACAAGTATCAACAATCTTAGGGGAGACATAACTTCGGCACGCACCAGGATCTATTAAAACTGAAATGGCTATGTTTGAGATGTTACCTCAATTTCAACCATAGTGGTCTGATGGTCTGCTTGGCGGCCATCAAGTGCAGCATAAATTCTTGGTGTTCTTTCCATGTCCCCTACTGCAGGGTTTGCTTGGACATTGTGTAAAACTCTGTTCGTCTTGTTGGGGCAATCTCTGAACTAGTGGGGCCCTTGGCATTTCCAACAAGTAATGGTTGGTGGGGAAGCCTTTTCCCCTTTGTTGAAAGCTGGTCTATTGGCATGTGGTGGGGGTGCATTTGGTCGTGCATGCGGTCGGTTGAAGCCTCTGTTGGGAGGGAAACTATTTTTTTTTCCAGTAAGGTGGTGGTCTAAAACCTGGTATTCAGTTGTCTGAAAAGGTTCTGAACCTATCTCTGTTTATGTTTATGTTATGATTCCTTGGCTATCCATGTTCATAACAGAGTATTTCTTTGTGTAAAGTCACATCTAAGGTTTTGGCCATGTCGAATTCAATATTTTCTCCAAAATTTGGTGGTAGACATCCCAAGAATTGTTATATCTTGACTTTTTCATCCTTTATGTAAGGAAAATAATGCAGCAGATCTAAGAATATGTTGATGAAAGCTTCAATGGTTAGGGAGCCCATTTTTAATTCATGGAATTCCTTGATCTTCTTGTCAAAGAATCTTTCAGACATGTATTTGTCCCGAAATATTTTGCTGAAAGCATCCCATTTTATGTCCCTCATTTCCTGCCCTTTGGTATGTTTCAAATCTCTCCACCATCTGGTCGCTTTACCATTTAGGTTGTAAATGGCCAGTCGGGCTTGCATCTCATTGGACTAGTTGTCGACTTTGAAATACTTGTTCATACCTAATAGCCACTCCTCAACCTTTTCCCCAGTATTTATCTCCCCATCATATGTTGGGGATTTGATTTTCCTGAATTCTCCTTGTAGACTGTCATCATTCTTCCTCCTTTTCTTGCAAGGGGAAGGTGAGTCATCCTCATTGCAGGAGCTTTTACAGTCTTCTTCCATGTAATCAGGTATGTGTTCTTCCTGCATATCCTTTGTAGGACTATTGGACCTTTTTTTGTTATAGTTTTTTTCCTTGGTTTTATTAGCTGATTGGGTGGACTGTCCATGGGACTTGCTCCTGTTAAGCTTTGAAGTAGAGCTTCATTTATGGCTGGTTGTTCCCATATTTCCTGCATATTATCATCCTTGAAACTCTGCAACTCATTTTGCAGCTGTTGTATTGATTTCATTAAATATCAGTTTAATTCCACCACGATTTCTTGCTCTCGTGGTGGAGAGTTCAAATTCCCATGTATACTGTTGTATTTTTCTGTATTCATACTCAGACTGTGATTGTACTTGAAATGTCATATCAATGTTAAGAACAAATATCGGTTAGTTCATATACACATATAAAATAAAATCATAAATGTATGTTTTTGATTTAAGTCGCTGCAACGGATGTTTTTCCTGTAATGATCCCAATAGGTCACTTAGCATTGTAGTTGGGCTCTGATACCACTTGTAATGTCCTTAAAACAGTAAAATTTAAATTTTGCTCACTTACTACTACCTTTGCCTAAACAGATAATGTATTTACAAATTAACTTCAGTACTGGGAATTCATGTTGGTACTTGTTTGAAGCAATGAGAACTAAGTTCTAAGAGAGCTGATTTTACAAATTATGTTTTCTGCAGAAGCATTGAAGTAAGGCGGTATGAGATGCATAACATCATCGTAGCAAGTTTTAATGTTAGACTAATGCCCAAGGTTTCTATTTTAAGTGCTTCACTTCTAAAGCTTTAGATGTATGTTGGTTTCATTTAAAAGTTTAAACTGGTTTATCAGGCATGATCGACTTTATGAAAGAGAGTATGACTACTTCTGGAACTTTGTGTGGGTAGTCATACCCTAGTGGTGCTTCCAAGAGGTAAGGGATGAGTAGTTGGGTTAATCAGACTTACTTAGCAATTCTTTGGTTTATGTTTTGCAGGCATAAGAGATTCTCCTCTAAGTTACCTACACCAACTACCTAGCAAGAATATGTCAATCAACCAAATGGGTCCAAGGAGTAACTCTTGAATATACCTTTGAATAAAATACTTGGTGTGGCACCACCATGTCCCAAACTATGATGTTTAGAGATAAATGGAAGCACTGCCCAAAATTTATCGTTTCGATAAATATTTGAAGTACTAAAGGGTGTTGGTTGTAGTTTAAGTGCTACATGTGATAATCACGTTGTTTTGGTTGCCAGCTGGAATGATGGGTTTACCCTTGCCTTCACGACTACTCTTGTCATTTTGTGGTTTTGGTTGAGGGGTATCTTCTTGCTATTTATGGTTTTGACAGTGCTCTGACCTGAGCTATGATCCTGGTCAGTGTACGCATCGCTACTACAATGGGAGATGGAGGGTGTTACGAATGTGTGACAGGTAAACTTCTCCAATAGCCTTAACGAACTTCTTCACTATTTATCCAGTAAGGTGTTTATTTTGTCTCTAACTTAATTTGTGGCTTTTTGAGTCTTCCTTGGCAGGTTACAGGTATGGTGTCTCCTGCATTGGATGCTAACTAGTGACAGGAACTTGGGTTTTGGCCTAAAACTTTGGTAAGCCCAGGTCCTTCCACTATTCGTTCCTTCCTGTTGTAGCTGTGGATGCAAGCTTTGTAGCTTGAATTTTTAAATGTAATTTCGATGTGCCCTTTGGGCTCATTGTAAATCATTTCGAAGGTTTTCTTGGGTTGTTTCTGGCATCGACGCCTGTTAAGAGGGAAAATGGTTATGGTGATGTCGATTTTGGATTCTCACGGGAATGTGAACTGCGGGTTGATGCCTATGATGTTTTTATTTCGATAATGATGGAATGATGGTTTCATGTCTGCTACTGTAGATGAATGTATGGCTCTGTAAAGTATTTTAAGCTTTAATGGGAAGTACCCACAGCGTTTAAGTTTTTGGATTTTGAATGTAATGATGGTATTGGATTTTAAATTTTTTTCTTCATTGAATATGTGCTTCTATGAATTAAAATGTTGTTGATGTTTTGCTAGCCAAGCTAATTGTTGAAGTTGATACCTATGTAAGTTTCATTTTAAGTATTTAGGCATAGGCTCTTAAGTGGATACAATTGTGCTTCGGGAAGAGAGGAAGATATTGAAAATCCCTCATAAAATCATGAGGCTGAGGACTCTGCGTTTTAGCTTTGGCATGAAGAATTTCTAATGATAAGAAGGTGAAAATGAATCATTGATAGTGTAGCTATGTTTTGAAATCATTGGAGAGAACAAAGAAGATATTGTTTGGGTATGTTAAGACATAACCAAGCTTGATAATTTAGGTATGTTTTCCTATATAAAGTTAGAATCCTAATTTGTTAGGATCTGAGGTAAGTATACCTATGTATGAAATAATCATGACCATACATACTTAAGATTATTTAGAATCATAATTCTTTGATAGTATTGAGACTATACTAATTAATGTATGATTATGTATGAGATCATGAGGATGACACTAGTGCACACTTGAGCATGCATAATGGTCTAGGATGGATAAGAAGTTCAAAGACATATAGAGATCAAGCAGGAGGCAACCACACAACATAAAAGATAAGTATTTGAGTTGTTATTTGAATCTCTGAATAGTTAATGATATTGCTCGTAATAGTTGCATGCGTATTTGTATATATCATGCATAGTGTGAGCATTCATATAGCATTGAACAGTATAGTACTAATATGCATATGATGGGTAAGTTGGACAAACATTCCATTGTTGCTTCTCTAGAATGAAACTTCTTTGCTGACATGCTGAGAGTTGTGCACACTCTTGATAGTATGTTGTAAATATGGAAGGCATCTAGATAGCCACTATATGCATACATGATATGGAAATGTGTTGTTCCAAAGTATTGGTCAAGATAGTTCTATAACTATGTGAATCATATTTGTATGCATTATAGGTTATCATGTCAACATGATTTGATGATTATGAAGTATTACTAATCATGTGATTAACTTTGATTTGTAGAAAAGATCATGGGCTATGATGATGAACACCTATTCCAAAGAATGAGTGATGGATGTTCAACAAGAAGACTTACAAATCAAACATACTATAGAAGGCTCGTGGCTAGAAGATTCTCTTAGAAAGAAGAAGAGGATCATGATGAGATGTTTTCTCCAAGTGGCTAGATAAGACCACTCTCTTAATGGTGTTATTGAAGAAGAAGTGCGAATCGAGAAAACTCCCAGGATTCAATTGAAGAAAGCTCTGTACAACTACCCAGGATCGATAGTCATTTGATGAGCTTAATGATCACCATGGGTGATGCGGATTTCAACCTTAGATACAAGGTTGAAGATGGTGTCTATATACAAATGCCATTCTTCTCTTAGATGGATGCAAGAAGGAACTCACCACAGAGTTCGAATCATCTTGAGGCTCATATCAGTAGACCCATCTGACGAGAGATGACACAGATAGATATGCAGAAGATCGCTAAATGCAGAGTGTGAATGATGTACAGTCACAGAGGGAGAATTGATAACTTCTTGACAAGTTGGGATTTACCATAAGTAAAGATGATCCTAAACTTTACCTTAAGGTTATGGATGATGCACCTGTCATACTATTACTGTATGTGGATGATCTCTTTTTGATAGGGAATGAGAAACGGATCATGGAAAGCAAAAAGAAGCTAGCTACATAATTTGAGATGAAAGATCTCGGATTGATGCATTACTTCCTAGGTATGGAAGTATAGCAAGGCCCAGAAGGAATCTTTCTCAACCAGGGAAAGTATTTGATATGTTGGATTGCAAAAGCCATGGCCACTCCCATGGATTCCAACTTGAAACTGTTAGCTGATGACTCATCAGAGTTAGTGGATGTGACTCTTTACAGACAGATTATTGGGTCATTGATGTATCTAACGAATACCAGGCCAGATATATGCTTTGTTGTGAACACCTTGTGGAACCTAGGCATGTTCACCTGATAGTTGCAAAGCATGTGATGAGGTACCTAAAGGGTACGATAGAATTTGATCTATGTTATCTTGGAGATCATGACTTCAGATTCTATGGCTACACAGATGCTGATTGGGTAGGAAGTATATCCGACAGGAAGAGCACATCAGGAGGATGTTATTGTCTGGAATCTTCCATGATCTCGTGGTTTAGTAGGGAGCAGTCTAGTGTGGCTCTCAACACAGCTGAAGCGGAATATATTGCTTCTTACTCTGCTAGTTGTGAAGCGATATGGCTTCGGAAGTTGTTATCAGGATTGTTTGATTTGGAGATGGACCCCACTGTGATCTTGTGTGACAACCAGAGTTGTATCAAGATGAATAAGAATCTAGTGTTCCATGATAAGTCAAAGCACATAGAGATCCGATATTTTATATATGGGATATGGTGCAAAAAGGAGCTATCAAGCTCGAGTATGTGAGCACTGACAAACAATTTGTTGATATATTGACAAAACCTATGTCTCGAGTAAAGTTTGAGTATTTCTGAGACAAGCTTGGTGTTGTTCAGAAGGACCCTCCTCGAAAGGGGGAGTGATATGGTCGATCATGATATTTGGATACTAGTATCGATGTGGATACCTGTATTGATGATGAGATTGCCCATATCGATGGTAAGGTCAATGATGACGATACCTGTATTGATGAGGATACATGTATCGATGATGAGGTTACATGTCTTGACAATGAGGTTGATGATATCAACGATAAGGTTGATAAGTGGTCCTAAGACTTGGTCTAATTTGTCGAGAGGGATTGTATCATCCCTGGACCTCGGTCCCTTAATTGATCCGTAGACATATGTCTTAGAGAAGTGGTCCCTAGTGGACGAGAGGGATTGTATCATCCCCGGACTTTGGTCCCTGAATTGATCCATAGACTCTTGTCTTCGAGAAAGATGTCGGTGAATGATGTAATGTGTGCTCCTGGACTGCTCAGCATAGTAGTAGGTGATCATTCACAAAACCTGTAATGATGTAATGTTTGCTCCTGGATTAGCAGGTGATCATTCACACGTTGTAAATCCTAGATTTGATCTAGCTCAAACCCCAGTTTAAATAGTACTCGCTCTGTGGTTGTAAATCCTAGATCTGATCTAGGTCACACCCCAGTTGAAATAGTATTGGCTCTATGGTTGACTGGAATGATGTAATGTGTGCTCCTGGACTGCTCAATGTAGCAGCAGGTGATCATTCATAGGTCCTGTAATGATTTAATGTTTGCTCCTGGACTGCTCAGGGCAACAGCAGGTGATCACTCACAGGTGGTAAAATCCTAGATTTAATCTAGGTCACATCCAGTATGAAAAAGGACTCACACTGTGGTCGGGATTGCATCGTCCCTAGACATGTTGAGGGGTCTTAAAGTGATAAGGATTGGTCATCCTATAAGTAGATCGGGATTGCATCGTCCCTAGACATGAGAGGTGTCTTAAAGTGATAAGGATTGATCATCCTGTAAGTAGATCGGGATTACATCGTCCCTAGACATGAGAGGTGTCTTAAAGTGATCAGGATTGATCATCCTGTAAGTAGATCAGGATTGCATCGTCCCTAGACATGAGAAGTGTCTTAAAGTGAGAAGGATCGATCATCTTGTAAACAAATTAGGACTGCATCGTCCCTGAATGTTTGGTTCAAAACGTACGTGATAGGACTACATCCTCCCTGAACGTTTGGTTCAAAATGTACATGATAGGACTGCATCATCCCTGAACGTTTGGTTCAAAATGTGCGTGATAGGACTGCATCGTCCCTGAATGTTTGGTTCAAAATGCACGTGATAGGATTGTATCATCCTTGGACCTATGTCCTAAAGTGAGAGGGATTGATCATCCCGTAATAGGATCTTGTACATTGCAGAGTATGCTACTATGTTGATGCTATTGATCGAGAGGATCCAGCTATTGATCGAGGGGATCCAGTTGTTGATCGAGGGATCCAAATATCGATGTTGATGATCTAGAGGATCTAAATGTTGATCGAGAGGATCCAGATGATGATGTTGTTGATCGATAGAATCAGATGACAAGGCTATTGATCGAGAGATCCAGATGATGATGTTGATTGGTAGATCCAGACGATGAGGTTGTTGATTGAGTGATCCAAATGATGATGACGTTGTAGCTGATCAAGTGCTGCAGAAGATGAAGACTCAATACTGATGATGCTGATGTTCCAGTAATTAATTGAGTTACTGATGATGATGTATAAAGAAAGCTTCCAATGATTTATAGATGTATCATGTATCATGTAATTGATGACTCCTTGATTGTGCAGATGTTGTTATAATATCCTTCTCGTTAAGAGGGAGTGTTGAGATATTGTAACTTCTAAGAATATTATATTTGTACTTTATTATTCTGGAGATGTTTTATTCCTTCGTGAAGACCTTATTGTATGTCTGGAGATGTTTTATTCCTCCGCAGAGAATGTGGTAACTTGGGTTATTAGACTTCCCTAGTGGGGGTCGGCCCTGTATGAGTCATGTGGGTTAAAGCATTATTAGACCACCCTAGTGGGGTCGGCCCTGTCACATTATGTTAAGTGGTTAAGTTGGGGCCGACCTAGTTAGTGTAAAATTCAAGTCGGAGTTGTGCATAAATAGAGGAGGTGTGTTCCTCATTTAACACACATTCACTCACTTGTGATTGGCGCATAGTTGAGAGAGAGATCTGCTATGGAGGAGAAGGAGATCATGTTTGGGATATACATCTCTGTATTGTTGATCATCTATATTGAAGAAGCTTTGTTGGGTTTTCTACTCCATGAGGGTTTCCTAGGATAAATCTGTGTCTCTTGTGTGTATGTTGTGCTTGTCATTCTTTCAGTGATCCTGTATATGCTATTATTGTGAAATGAAAAACAATGCTGATATTTTTTGTCTTAGCATATTGAATCTTAACAACTAGAGCTCCCCGCAGGGCTTAGATGCCATGGGGTCTCACTATTTTTTGTATCGGATTGTATATTTGAGAGCTATGGGCTCTAGTTTTTTTATTATGACACCACTTTTTGGGCATATTATTAATGAAAAAACTATGATTTTCTGGTTCTACTATTGTGTATGCACAAATGTATGAATGAATTTTATTTGTGTGCTTCTTTTATTGACGTGACAAATGCTAATCTAGGACATAATTAGCATATGCATCAATTATATGATTAAAACGTCTCGAAACATGAATGTATGTAATGAAAACAAAATGACGCTCCAAGAGTCTTACACTTAAGAACCTCCTTAGTAACGTAGGATCCCTCACATGGTATTGTCCATTCAACTTAGACACAACCAGTTGTGCATCCAAGCGGACTTCTAAATACTGGATACCATGCAAAATGGCATCGCTAAGTCACTCGATAACAACATTGTACTAAACCACATTGTTGGATGTAGGACCATGACAAGCACCTCCTGAAGACACAATCTGACGGTAGGGTGCATAAATAACCCACACAGCAGAAGCTAGTCTCTGCATATGATGGCTAGCCCCATCCGCAAATCCCAAGAACACTAGAGATTCCACTGACATCTATCAACCAAACAAAAGCAAATCAACAGACTTGAAAAATCAAAAGAAAGCTAGAGTATGTACAGAAAAGACTATACAATAGTATACAAAAGTATCAACTCGAGCTAGAAGATCAAGCATAATACCGCTGGAGGTAGAGCCCATTTCTAGGTTCTTTCAAGGCGTTCCCTTCGTAATCCTCTAACTCGTAGGCTCCTTTATCAAGGACACGCATCACAATGTAAGGACTGTGCCACATGGGGTTAAACTTTCCTGCCCCCAGTGGTTCCTTAGCTTGATCATAAAGGAGTACCAAGCCACCTTGAGCATATTACCGGGGATAGGAAAACCTATCATACTGAACCTTAACATGTCGTTTATTGGCATCAATTGCTGCGGTGGCATCCCAACGCTGCTCGTCAAGTTGCTTGAGCTAGACTAGACGTTGCTCTACTTCTAAAGTGTCAAGTAGGATGTCTATAGCTAGTTTCAAGGAAGGGATTTCACATTCAATTGGTAAGATAGAATCCACACCATGAACTAACTGAAATGGTGAGAAACCAGTGGGAGTGTTTACTGCGGTTCAATATTCCCACAAAGCAGGATACAACATAATATGCCAATTACTCTTGCTTTCTCAAATGGTCCTTTGGAGAATGGCCTGAAGCGACTTATATACTGCCTCGAACTGGCAATTCTCTTGGGGATAATAAGAAGATGAGTGATCTTTTCGAAACCCAATATTAAGTGATAATTTAGCCATCATCTTGTTTTGAAAGTGGCTACCATGGTCAGTGACAATCTCCTTCGGAATACCGAGTCGAGGTATAATTTGATTGAATACGAAGTGGGTTGCAGTTGCACCACCGGCTTTAACGGTTGGCATGGCCTCAACCCATTTGGTGAAGTAGTAAATGACCACTATGATATGGTGGTGCTCCCCTAGCCGAAGCTGGGTTCAGTCCATGAAATAAACCCCCCACTTGGTGAAGGGATCGACGATGATGACTAGATGTAAGGGAGCAGGATGCAAGCGCATGTTGCGAACAAACACCTGGCAAGGGTGACATCTCTTCACAGCCTCAATACAATCTTTAAATATTGTGGGACAAAAATAGCCTGCTCTCAAGATATGTTGGGATGTCGCAAGCCGGGATAAGTGACCACCACACGCTGCACTATGGAAGTCATTGAGAACCAGCTCCGCTTCTTCATGAGTTAAGAAATGATGGAGGATAGAGTCTTTTCCTCGGCAATACAAAGTTTCATCGATGATGACATAATCTTTGGCATGATGCCTCAGACGCCTTCGTCCATCTCGCGAATAATGTGGAGGGAACTTTAGAGTTTGGAGATACACAATGATGTCTCCATACTAAGGGTCCGTTGACAAGATAAGAAATAAATGTTCATCCACAAATGAGTCTTCACGGAATACTTCCTCATCAAGTCTGGGAAGATCCAACATAAGTTATGCGAAAACCAAGGACTTCACTGACTTCGCCGAAGCAAAATCAAGATCAAACTGCTGAAGGATGACAATCCATATATATATTCCCCAGCAATTAGGCGTCGTGAGAGCACGAACTGAAACTAATTTAAATGCACTATAACTGTGGTATTCCTAAGCAAAATATAATTTCGTAATCGTTGGACTACATGAATAATCGCAAGGGCCAATTTCTCGACGTGAGAATATATCAATTTAGCGTCTACTAGGTTTCGACTAAGATAATAGATGACATGCTGTTGGAGCACATCATCCACCTGAACTAAGACCATACCAATTGTCTCTTGAGATGCGGCCACATAAAGAAAAAAATATCTTGCAAAGTTGGGCGGCCTAAGAAGAGGGGCCGATACCAAGGCTTTCTTTAAGGCATCGAAAGACTATTGGGCTCGCTCATCCTAGATAAAAGGAGTGTCCTTCTTCAATAATCGCACGAAACCCTTAGTAATATTTGCATAGTTCATGATAAAAAACCATAAGAAATTTTCTCTCCCTTGGAGGCTCTGAAGTTGAATCAAATTACGCGGGGGAGGCAACTGAAGTATTGCCTCAACCTTTCATGGATCGAATCAATACCCTCTTTTGAGACTACAAACCCTAGAAGGATACTAGTTTTCACGACAAAGATGAACTTGTTGGGATTCAAATGAATCTTATAGCACTAATATCTTTCAAAAATAAGGCAGATGTGACTCGGGTGATCTACTCTCTTACGAGAGTGACTAGCAAGATCGTCCAAGTAAGCCTCCACTATGTGCTTAAGGTCATGAAAAGCATAGGTCATGTCCCGCTGAAAAGTATCTCTGGCATTTTTAAGGCTGAAGGGAATCTTCTGGTATGCAAAGGTACCCCAAGGACATATAAATGCGGTCTTATGTTGATCCTCAGGTTTAATCTAGATCTGATTGTAGCCTGAAAAACCGTCCATAAACAAAAATACTTTGCTTCCCGCACACACATCCAAGATTTTGTCTATTAATGGAGTGGGAAAGTTATCTTTAGGACATGCTCTATTTAGATCTCGAAAATCGGTAGACACTCGGATGGTTCTTTGCTTCTTATCCACAGGAACGGGGTTGGATACCCATTCAGTAAGGGGAACCGGGTAGATGAAACCAGCTTTGAGTAGTTTCTCTACTTCTACCTTAATAGTGGCTGCCTTCCTAGGATTCATAGCATGAAGACGTTGTCAAACAGGCTTAACATTTGGGTAAGTCTTAATCTCATGCTCGACAATACTAGGGTCAATACCTGGCATCTCCTCGTATGACCTGGCGAACACATCCAAAAATTCTTTGAATAACTCGGTGTAAATGTGGATCTCCTCAGGGGAACAATCAGCATCGATGTATACGTTTTCAATCTTTTCGGGGTTGCAAGAAATATTGATCGGAATGGTAGGGGAAATATTATCCATATTCCCCTCCGCGTAAATACCATGTGAATCCAAAGGAGCCACAGGGTGACCAATTTTCTCTGTAAGAGTCGACCGAAACTCCTCCTGCTCAATAAGGTCAAGGATGGGAAGAAGATAAGATTAATGATAGAGATCTTCCCAAGGCTTATCACTACCATACATGGCCTCGATAATAGCTTCATCCGAATGAAAAGTACCATTAAGGAAATCATGTGAGCAAGATGAGTCGACTTCCCATGTGGGCAACATAACGGGATCTTCTTCTTCTATCCGTGAAGATGAGAGATCAGGCCTTGCAGTGTCTTGTTGAATATCACGATAGGAAAGCTCAGCTGCAGAAAATGGCATAGCCATTCCGACGTGCACAACGTCTCCATACGGGGAACTCGTGGAAGGTAAATTCCACAGATCACTAAAATACAATGTCTGGAATGATACATTATGTAATGAGAAAGGGGAACTATCATAAATGGTTCCTATGAAGGAGATTGATTCAACAAATTCAAAGGATCCCATCAAAGAGGAATACAATCCTACACCAACATTCCCAGTTGCCAGCTGAGAATTTCCAATCTGAGGAACTACAGTTCCTGGTGATGCTGCGGGACTGGAACTAGTGAAATCTAGCTGATCGACGGTCACAATCTTGCCTTCGTGGGGAAAGAAGATAAATCTAAAATTAGAGGACACAATCACTTTCATAGAATAGATCCAATTCTGACCCAATAAAAGGTTGTAGTCGATGGGTGCATCAACCACCTCGAATTCTATTGGCACAGCATTCCCACCCAAGTGGACCTCAAGGGAGGGGATAATACCATGCGGCTTGAACAAATGAACATTGAATGCAGTAAGTATGGTCATAGATTTCGACAATGGAGGAGAACCGAGAACCTTCCAACAAGCTAACAACATTACTGAAGTAGAAGCACCTTCGTGAACCACAGTACGCTTAACAACCATATTTAGGAATCTAACATGGACTTGGAAAGCCACATGATAGGGAAACAAAGGCTTAACATCAGTAGTATCAAACTTGATAATGTTTGGGATACATTGATCTTGGACTCCTAAAGCACATAAAAGGCTGGTGCTTTGTGAAGGACAATCCTGGAGAACCTCGAGATCCGACATAGCACACGGAGTCAGGCCGAGATCTTCTACAATTGAGTAGTTATGGTCGGCTCAGGCATTGGGATTGTGCATCGAGCACTTGAGAACACCTTTCGGTATCCGTGGCATAAATTTGGGCTTCTCAATATACAATGGAGTCTTAGGTGGAGCTCCATAATCCCATGAGCGAGTACCAACACTAACCTATGATTTAACCTTGTTAACGCATCCAAAACCATCGACATGGGTAGAGGACATCAAATTTTCATAAGTCCCATTACCGGTGATGGAAGCACTCAAACCCATATTTTGATGATGAGGAAGGGGATCCTTCAACATAGTTGGGATCTGTCCAAGGTGCTTCGATGCTTCTTCGATATGAGGACACAAATGTGTAAGGTGATCTTCCGTGCAAAGCTTACAAGGAAACTTCAGTTTACGTCTAGGTTTGCGGTCCCCACCAGCATTTCCATCGTCCCGAGGAGGGTTGGCGGTATCTTTCTTAGGGTTCTTGTTTCTATTGTTCCCACCCCTACAATTATTTTTCCCTTTCTTTTTCCCACCAGGTTACCAGTTACCAGATGGGTTCGCTAATTGTATAGAATGAACATCAGACGACTGGGTAGAAATGGACGAGGCGTGAGACTATCCAGGGGCATATTGATTAATAGATAGATTGTGCATCTGATTCGTAACCAAATCTATGGGACAATTACTTGTGGAACCAACAATACCATCGGGATTTGGTCCAAGAATGGGCTTGGGATCATGTTGTGATCTCGGCGCGTCGGGTATAATGTCATAAAAAATGCCATACTGAGCATAGACTAGGTCTAGGTGCTGGGCTTTAAAAATGGCTTGCTCCTCAGTCATAATTCCAGATAACGAGACATCCTTTGAAACGTAAGGTAGCAAAGACTTGAGGAACCATTCCAACAAAAACTCTGGAGGAATTTTTTCTTTCACTAGCATCTTCTGCTGGTGCCACTCTTGAATATGATCGGATATATGTGTGGCCTTGTCTTGGAAGAATGTAGATAAGATCTCAGTGCCAGTATTGTAATGAATCGAAAACTAAAAATGATCAAGGAAAACCAAAGGAAACTGGACATACCATTTCGCGGCTGCCCCCGTGAGGGTGCATTGAAATGGCCTCAAATGAATTTAGTAGGGGTTCAAGGAATTCGAGGAGCACCATAAATGGAATTTGGTGACATGATCACATAGATTCTCACCCTTCTTCCCCTCGAACTTTGGAATGTCGGTAGGGATTTTGGTGGGAACTGGAGGCCATGTAGGGTCATGACACACCAGATCATTCATGAGCTTTGAAAGATTGGGTAAATTTAACCTAGCAAGAAAGGGGATATGGGGTTGTGAATCTTGACTACTAGCTCCCAAAAGAGACTGATTTTGTGAACCGTAAGGCGGGACTGTGTACATCAAATTCAACACTTGAGGTGTCGATGAAATCTGGTAGAAACCATGACCATGACTGTAAGGATGATAACCTCCACCAAACTGGCCCATGTTAGAATACACAGGAATGTGCGTGGACAGGATTCCATAGGAGGGAGTGGGATAATAGTTAGGACCTATTGAAAAACCATAAGAATGACCTCCATAAGAATGGGGTCCCACATAACCACTCGAGGTAGGAAAACTAGACGAGTGAGGGCCGTGTGAAAACGATATTTTTCCACTCAACGGAATCGGTGAACTAGAGATAGGAGGAGGGTTTGGAATCATATAAGCGTTCGCGGGCACGGGCATATGAATAGAGGTATGTGGGTGGATAGACAGAATGTAAGTCGTAGATCCAATGCCTATTGTGAAACCTCCACTCGAGAATGGGTTCACACTAACACTACGGGCTGACGAAATATACCACTCCCAAACTGATGAGCAGTGTAAGGGGGTATAGTGCTCCCAATCCAAATGCTAGAGCCGGCATGACTACTAGACACGGTGGAAGTAAAAGTTAGCATAAAACCAGGCATACCCAATGAAAAATGCGTTGAGGACATAGATACGGATGTAGAACCAAAACCTGGCATACCCAAGGATGAACTATACAAATAACCTGATGACCATGTTTCATCAAATGGATTCATACTCGTGGGATCTGAGGTCCCAAACCCATGATGAGTGGTGTGTGATGAACCTCCCTCCCAATCAATCCTCAGAGAGTATATGTTAGGAGGGGAAGTTCGATTTGGACTAGTGGAAAGATTCGAGGGGACTCCCAATGTGTCAGATGCGGAACTCATAATGGGAGCTCTCTGAATCTCGTGAGATGTGTATAAAGGACCAGTGGTAGTCCTCCGAAATCTCTTGAGAAGAGACTGTGACAGATCGCTAGCTGGTAAACCAGCCAACCGACGAGATCAATGGAGAGTTGGATCTCGATCCACGATGACTTCCAAAAAGTCAGGAAATAAACATCTCCTAATGGCCTACTAGATCGTCATAGAGCACACACCCAAAATAAACTACAACCAAATGCACACAACAAGGGGATTGGCTCAAGGGACCTCTCGACACTACAGTCGGTATGTCTCGCCTAATAGAGGCTTGAGACTCCCAAACTATAACTGTAGGTAACATAATCAGTTATAAGGGCCCTCAGTCTTCACTGTGTAAACACAATTATGTTGTCTGACCCCTATCTGACTCAGAACACTCTTAGAATAACCGCTGCAAGTAACCTATGTGATACATAGGTAAAGAAACTATGGCCATCATGTATAACCGATGCTCGGGGGAACAGTCGAAGGTGGGATCCGTTGTATGGGTAGGGTAGCTAATCCCGAAACTCAAGACTATCAAATCCCACAAGAATCTTCAAATACAAACAAATCCTAGAAATATCTCCCACATTCTAGCCAGTATTGGAGGGATATCTCCGCAACAAAATTTTCGTGACCTCGTGCTGAACTCTTGTTTGAGTAGAGGCTCTTGAGAGCACCGATGTATACCAATGGATTTCACCACTCTGTGGTCAGAAACATAATGGTTTAATAGTCTTGGATTGTTAACTCACAGTTAATATATATTCCAAGACTCTAAATCTATACTAGTTGGTGCACCCTATAAAGGAAAATGTTCTAATCAAATCTTTAGTTAAGCATTAATTTTAATGGCTGTGATTACTCAAACGATATGGTCATGAAAATAATGATGTGAAAAGACTAAATGATATGCACACCCAAACAAAACACTAGACTCATCTATCCATAGAAAAAGTATGCCACTATATGACAGCCAACCAACGTTTCGTTTTTCCAAAAATGAAAATGCAATCTCTTTATAATTTCATGCACAAGCAAGCCCTAATGAAAGCACAAGCACTTTAATGCAAAATACATATACATAAAGCAAATTTTATTTTGTATTTTCACTATAAATTGAATGAAAATGCAAACAATGTTTTTTGTATTTTTCAATATAAATGGATGGAAAATGCAAGTAGAATCAACAGTTTTCAAAAGAGAATGCAGAGCATGCAATGCAAACAACCCAACAAATGCCAAAAAATAAAGACTGAGCTAAGCTCATGAGCTATGAAAAGAAAAAATTGTTGGAAACCAAATTCTCAAAAAACTAAAGAAAGAGGAGTTTCTAGTCAGTAAAAGGGCATGGAATAGTGAATATATAGGCCTACTAAGACTCAGGAACACCCATAATTCACCCAACAACAACCAAGCACCATAAACAAGGCAATCCGAAGTTGTACGGAACTATTCACAGAACAGTAGCGTATATACGCTGACTATTGTACTAACAGTAGTGGGTACATGCAAGCTAACGAAGGCTGACTTGCGTACAGGGAAGAGTAGGTGGACCAAAAATGAATCAAAAGACCAAGAAAAATCAAGATTTTCTATGCAGACCCTAAGAACCTATCAACGACACAGAAACTCGACAGAACAAAGACTCAAAATAAGGAAAAATGCCCCAAATCCCCAAAATGGAGGTTTGTCCCCAGTGGGGTCTCCATTTCTGTTACGAAGAAAAACTTCCTATGGCTTGGGGTAGACCACAACAGACAGATGACTACCAGAAATCAACTCAATTCCCAATGCATGCTATATAAATTTGAATGCTAAGAAGTGGAATAAAAGACCAACCTTCAACCAGACGTTTGATGTAGATCCCCATTGAGCTTTCCAATCAACACACTTGATCCGGCATCTTAGTCTCAACAATAAACACAAGCAAGTGCTTATGATATATGAAAGTTGTTAGCTTAAACAATAGCATAGTCCATTATATATGTAAGCAAATGTACTCAATGATAATAAACCATTCACAACATCAATTTGACGAGAAAATGAGTATTTCTATTTATATAAACAAGAAGTACATGATACAACCTCTTGTCGGCAGCTCATTTGAACCAAGAACTAGGTCCCTCAACTTGTGTCTCCACCACTTCAATCCCCCATGCAATGGAAAACTCGCGAGTAAAGGAATGAGTCCTTCACAAGATATGGAAGCATTTGGTAGGTGAACATAAAGGGTTCACAACAACTAGGATCAATGGATGTAGACTCAAGCTATGGCAAAAATCCAATAGAGTTTTGATGCTCTCTCTTTCTCCACCTTCCATGCACCATAAGAGCTCAATATATAATCCTTCCAAAGGTAGTTTAAAGTTCCAATTGAGTAATTTCAGGATACATGGAGGGCCAAAGGTCACCCTATGACTACTTTTTGGAGTGAAAAAATAGTTTTTTACCCTTTTTACCAATTAACTTGATTACGTGGGCTATAGTGGGACAACTTGCGGATGCGCGAGTTGCATTGAAGCAGCTCGCGTACAGAAATAAAACTAAGAGAAAAAAGGGTTTTTGGAGGACAAAAAGTGGTTCTTATTCAATCAATGGATAACAGAGGCCAAGGTGTGCTAATGTTCATAAGGTGGAAAAACAGGTTGTAACATGGAATTGAAGAGGCATTATTCATGGCATGAATCTTGGAAGTTCGAATTAGGGTGGAAGAGTAACTCCCATGGAAGAAGAAGACACATCATAGAGAAGTTGTGACACTTGTAGCTAGATTCTTGGGCATCTATGACAACAATGATGGAGAATCTATTACAAATATTACAATTTCATACCTTATTGTATAACTATGACACATATGACATATCAGTGCTAAAAATAGCCACCAATAAGGTGCATAGGGGTATTTATGGTCTGCCAATATTCCCCATTCAAATTGGGGGAAGATGAATGCAAGAAAGAAGTGGACAAGTGTCTTTGATGAGAATCTCTCCCTAACTCAAGTTGAGTGACTACTCTTGGAGGGAATTCGAGATACGGAGTCCACGTGAGCTTAATAAAAGAGGAGGTTGACAAAGGAGATCAGATTTTGGTCATTTCTCATTTGCATATTTTCAATTTGGGAGAGCTTAGCTTGTCCTTGTATGGTGGATGTTCATCCTCCCTTCCTTAGATCCAATTTCGTGGGTGAAATATTCCTATCCAAGTTGGTTATAGGAGAGGTCATTCATACCTCTCAACATAGCTTCACAGAGATGTTTTGATCCAGGTGTGACCCCCCTTTGACTTCGATTTCATGTCCTATCTTCTTTCTCTACTATATTTCTCTCAAAACTCTCTCAATGTCCATGCATAAGTGTGATCATGCACTCATAGTTACATAAAGGTTGTGGTGACTGATATTTAAACTCCATTTTTATGTTATTTGATATATATCATTTTAATGAACTACATATGAGAGTCATAGCTCGAATTACCATACATTCCATGTAATGTCTCCAAGCAAAATAAAGTTTCAAGCTAGTTTCCTCACTAGTTTTACACGGTGTTTTTGTGACTACTTTGTATCTATTTGATATCAGAACTTTTCTGATTTATAGCTTAAGTTTAGAGATGCATATAAATTAATATGAATGACCCAAATTTTGTGTACAGGTCCTTGGATTTTTTCTAAAAGTTTGTGCATTAAACTTTATGATCTTGCTGACTATTTTCTCACTATTTCGATGTCATACAACCTATTGTTTTTTGGGATTTGTAGAAGACCTTAAAATGTGATCTAATTCTGCAATTGGGTTTACCTTCAGGTCCTGTGTCAGTGCTAAGTCTAATATCAGAAAATAGAAAAGGTCGTACAATGTTTAGAAGGGAAAAAATTCACTAGTCTAACCCATATCCTTTAATATCACCTGGAAACTTCTTCCTTCATAACCAAGTACAAAAGATGCCATTATATGACACCCACCAGTCGATATAAAACATGTTGTTACTTATGTTGATTCACAATCTTGGTTTTCTACTATCCAATTAACCTTGTTTTATTCCCCTTACTTCCTCCTTGAGAATTGCAAACCTGGAAAATTTAGAATGAATCTATTAGTGTCTAAGAACTTCATTAGGATGTTTTAAGACCTCTCCATCCCCTAGATACAAAATTCAAAAGAATTTGTGAGCATTTGGGAGAATTTCGGTTTCACTAGTCCAAGGTTTGAAAATTGGCCAAAGTGGAGTAATTTTCCAAATTAGGGATATTACAGTGGTATCAGAGCATGGTCCTTGCATCTGTGCATTGAGTCATCTATTGAAGCATTATTGAAGCATAAAATTAGAGACATGTCTTATTCAGATTCAGAGTATGAGTTGTATGAGGATGATGAGTAGTATGATGCTAACTATGATGAGCAATATGAAGAGTACTACAGACAGAATGAGGAACCCTCTTGTAGTACCTCTACCTAGTTCATATTTACAGATTATGATGGTTACTATTGTAATAAATTGGACAATGAATGTGAAGAGTAGTATATCACACCACCAAGGAAAGATCCTTTTAAGTAAATAGCATGGTGGAGGGAACTTAAGCTCATAGTGTTATTATGAAGTCATCCTCAAACGCTTCCTTCGAAATCTTTGTCGATGATTTTTTTGGATATAGGCCCAAGGATGAATATTTTGAGTTAGTGAAGAAAGGTTTGTGCCCCTCTTGCAAAAAGCCTTGGAGATCAAATCATATATGTTTGAGTGAAAAGGAGGAGTGAAATGAGGAGACCCATGAGCGACCTAGTTCTATAGTTGGTGAAGCAAAAGAAGCATTACATGAAGAGGATCGAAATTCACTCCCAAGTGACTCTAAAAAATAGGAAGAAACATCACATGAGCATGAATAAGATTCCATTGAAACTACTGAATATCATTCCGAGACACATTCTATTTTGGACGTGGATTAAAGAGCATCTATTGGTGGATACTTGATCTCACACCTATATGTTGGTGACATAGAGATAACTTTTGAAGGTGTTGTTGTAAGACAAAATTCCATTGACCATGGATATGAAGACCTTGTAGCAGTTGAAGAAGAACCAAGATCAACTTCCCCATCACCACTTGAGCTCCCATGTGAAGTTGATCCGAAGAAAAAATAAGAAGAGGAGGTTCGCTCTCATGAACCATCCTTCATTTAAGGGTCTTTGAGGATGGATGAAAAGAATATTCAAGAGGACTCGAAGACTCTCCATTATACACATGCATTGGTTTCGAAATTTTGTTTCTATGTGTTGGAGAAATATTCCCCTAAAGACACGAAGAAAATCTATAAGGCAATGTTGGACACCAAAGGTAATATTTTGAATTTTATTTCTGATAGAGACTATTTAATTGAGCTTGGTGGTTTGTATCATGGAATAAACTTGAAGGATGGATAAGAGAATGGCAATCTCTCAAATGAGTTGGAGTCCACTCAAAATGCACTCCAAAAATCTATGGTGCAGATTGAGCAACTTCACGAGAGGTTGAAAAGGTCCTTTACACCCTCCTACATTGTAATGTCCCTCAAAATACACCCTAAATTCTTTTTCTTAAGGGTCTTCGTAACGTCATAACTTACATGTGGACATAGATTAAGAGTCAATCATTGATAACTTCGTTGATTTTCTCTTCACATTTAATTAAGTTCAGCATTGAGAAGTTGTTGACGATATTTATGCTTACATCCAAGGGAGTTCTATTAGCTCCCCATACTAAGGATTCCTTTAAATCCTTAAATATGGTTTCTTACATTAATTTTCACTTAGTCCCTTTTGACGGTGAACTATGTCACTAGGTTTGTTTGCATTTAGTTTTCTTAAACATAAAGTAACAATTTCTAGTTTTGTCTTTGTTTAGAGATCATAATCCAAGAAGTTTAGTAAAAATATTGTTGTTCAAAATTAAGCTACCTATGGTTAAGAGTTCAATACTACTTTTAAATTTTTCTAATCCTACACTTGTAATTTTTTTATAAGGATGTTAATCAATCCCATAATTGAGCATGTCTTGGCAAGGTTCCATCATATAAGTGTACCGTATATATGTTAATATACTAGACACATACATGAGCTCACATATATGTAATCTTCAATTTAACACACATACAACAATTTATAAGGTAATTTATTTTGCCACATAATTTTATACTTTAATTATAAAGATTGCAAACCAATTTAAATTTCTAAAATATATATAAATCTTATTTATAGATATCTTCCCACAAAATGAACCCACTAAGCAACATTCAACCATTTCAATAGCTAGTTTATTTATATGTACATTCCACGGTTGACTATTCTCTTAAACTAAATTCGTTTCATATATATATATAACTTTAGGTAACTATATAGTAATTATATATATATATATATATATATATATATATATATATATATAACCTCAAGTAACTATATAGTAATTTTAAATGTGAATTTAATTTACAATAAAATTCAATTATATATATTTTCTTGATAGAAGGATCCTTTCCTTTTCAATTTCCACAAACATATAAAACTTTATGTATAACAACTATATATGCTTCTTTTTAAAAAATAACTATAATAATTATATTACGATTTTAAAAGTAAAGTATCTACAATAATCATCATCTTAAATTGAGAAAACATGATATCAATATTACATATATTCAATCCAAAATAAATATTTCCCTTACCATATATATATTTACAAAATGAACCTTTGCAACAGAAAATTAAACCGAATCTAATTTTTCAATTGCACACCAATATATATATTATCAATTTAAATCAATTTTATATCTGTGAGTGTTTGTTTGAAACCTACGCTTGATTACAAAATCAACCTTTGCAACCGAAAATCAAACCGAATCTAATTTTTCAATTACACACCTATATATATATTATCTATTTAAATCAATTTTATATCTGTAAGTGTTTGTTTGAAACATACGCTTGAGTTTCAAACTGGTCGTTAAAAGGAACCAAACCTTCGAGTTCATCAAGATAATTACAATATTCATCTATAAATTTAATTGAATGAGATTATCTACATATTCATACCAATTTGAGTTGTGTCCATTTCATCTCAACGACAATGTGGTTTCAGATTCCATTATCTGCACAGAGAAATCAGATCCATAGAACAAATCTAGGGCCGTATGAAGCGTTTGGTTTTGGTTTGTATTGTCCTGGTTATATAACAATCAATGCAGACAGAACTTAGTTAATAAGATATCAGAACGAGTTCGATGGTATTGACCCGTTCGGATATGGGCGTATAGCCCACAACATAACAGAGTTTACTTAAAGAAAATCAGAACGAGATCTATGGCGAAGAGCTACTCTTTGACCTCGGCGTATAGCCATTACCATAAAAGAGTTTAATTAAAAGATATCAGAATGAGATCTTCTCTGACCTGGGCTTTATGGTGTTTACCCAGTAAATAAAAACGTTGCTCAAAGTTTGATCGTGAGGATCTACACGACCCTGTGTTAAGTCGTTAACCGGTAATTAAAACGTTGCACATAGTATGTATAGTCGGATCTACCACAATCTGGATTATTAATCTATGACAAAGATTCATGAAACCAATTCATACCGAGCTTAATATACCCCGATTGGGCGTAAAGGTTGAGCTATTATAGAGATCAATATAGAAATAAAGGAGCAGAGGTCAACGATGCCATGATTGAGCGTATGGTTGATCTAAATCAGGGATTTATATGAAACAGTGGAACAGCATTCGGATATACCAAGAATGAGCGTGAACAAAGATCACTCATAAATAAATGAAACAGAGTTTTAGAATACTGCGATTGAACGTGGGTTCCTTAATTTCCAGGATAGTGGCGTCAGAAATATATCGGGTTGCTTGAATTCGGAAGGGGAATGTTAATAAACAGAGATACAATTAATTCCATTTTCCAGCTAACCATAACAAGGTTAAATTGCGCTATTCAGGAAAAATGAATGTAAAACAGAGATAATTAAAGTCCTTCAAGCAAATAAAGCTTGTATGTTTTAGGAAATTAAATAAATAGTTAGACAAATTAAAGAACAATTCTCTGGACATTTCACTCACTGTAAAAATTTATAATTTATAAGTATCTAGGAAACAAGCTTACTAGCAATTTTATGGCCGTTAAAACCAGGAGTGCATTGATATTAGCCATTGTCTGCACTGTTATATGCATTTGATGTGTGTTTTAGTGTAACGTAAATCCTGCTGGAGCAGGGCCACATCTCAGAAACGCGCACCTGTACTGGATGCAGATGGAGCATGACGAAGGGCGTGCAGAAGGGAGCGTGTAGAAAGGCGTGAAGAGGGGAGATAGCAGGTGAAGCGTGCAGAAATTTGGGTTTTAAAAGTATTTGATAGGCTAAGAAGAAACACACAGACTCCAGAGAAATCATTACATACTCAGTTTCACTTAATAGAAATAAGAAAACGGGTAGTTGATAAAGAATGCCTTCTCATCTTTCCATTTAAATTGATGAATGCAATCTACGTACATTCAATCGAAACAGAATAATTATGCAAACAATACCCAGTCATACAATCTAAAATGACTCATCTGCTGGTCATTTAGATTGGTGAATAAAAGCTTATGGAGAGTCATTCAAAAATAGAATACTTATAAACAAAAAGACAATATCTAAACTTTAACTCAAATAGATAACTAAACGTCAATAAATAAACTTTCACATAACTAAACTATATATATACGCGGATCATTGGCCTCTTGATTATCTTTCTGTTTGGTGGGCACTCTCATGATGATCTCAGAGAGATCGAAACATCGAGCCTTAAAAAGCACCAATGCAGTTTCCTCCTCATTTCAAGTATCAAAACGGTTCCAATTATCTTCCGCGTTGTCGATATCATCTCCACTATGATGCAGGAGCATCAGGGCCTAGGCATAGTGGTCGAAGTTGATTGACATGACGGAGACCGACCAGAGGGAGTGCCGACGACCACTGGTGCGGAAAAGTAGATTGGGTTGTCTAAGTCAATAAGTTGAGCAGGAGCAGTCGGGTATGTAATCGTCGGATGAAGCAGAAGGTCGAGAGTCAACATGTTGTGGTCGAAGGACGACATGGTTGAGCAGGGACGTCGAGGGTTGAATTGTGTTGAACCACGACTTCAACAGGTTTGGGCATGAGGCGAGCAAGGAGGAAGGGGCAGACTGGCTAAGCTTGAAGAGTGTGAAGGAAGCCGACAGAAGAGTCGAAGATGACAGACAGTATGGATGACGTGATGGATTACTATAGCCTGTTAAAAGGATGCGTAGGAGTCAAGAAGTGTATTTGGCAACAGTTCGGCGCTTCTAAGGAAGTTATAGATAGTTATTGCAGGTGGGTGAAAACATGATAGATGTCGTCATAGGCAGAGGCTGTGCACCACAGTTGGGGCGCTGACAGTTGCAGGTCTGTAGGATCTGAGGAGATCGACAGATAGAGGATGCGTTTCTTGGGGATCAGAGTGATCTCCGGAACAACAACAACATAGTAGAAGGCCGAGGAGGGCAGATCAGTTGAGTGACTTGGCATTTTTGGAGAAGTCTGGTAGATTGGATAGAAAAGCCACACATCTTCAGAGCCAAGAAGATCGAGCCATAGCTCAGAGTTCCGCAGTGAACTAGGAGAGGTTGAGGTCGACACACTAAGACAACAAACAATTACTTTTGTATTGTAACGGCTAAGGCCGACAGTTAGTTAGTTATTACATTCCTTGTAGTTGCATTGTAACCGATTCGAGGAAGTAATATAAGTCAGTTTCTGGCATGTTGTTTGCATCTTGTCTATGTGAACGTGTGTGTGGTGTGTATTGTTAAGCAATAACCTTACTTGTCTAAGGCGATTTATGTCAAGTGGTATACGAGCCATAGTATCCTATGATTTGAAGGATAGCCATATCAGAGCAGGAAGAAATCTGCGTAGCAAAAGAACGTCAGTGGTATTAATCCTATAAGTGTGTTTACAGCTCCAGCTTAGGCTGGGTAGAGTTGTGCACGACTTGTTGAAGTCCAGTTGTGATTGGACGAGTGGGAGTTTCAACCGAGGTTGAAAATGGCTCACAGAAGCGTTAATGTTTGAGGACGAAGAGCGCGTGGCGCAACAGTCATGGTTGATTGTGAAATGTTCGACAAGTGCATCCGAACAATGCGAACTTTGACAAATGAAGTCGCATCGATCAAAGAAAGCCAAAGGCATGGTTGTATTCCTGATGCGTAAGACCACAGCGATGAGGAAGTCGAACAAGTGGAACCACGGGAAGAAAAACAAGATGAACCAACAGAAAAACTGATGAAACTTCTAATAGATATGAGAGGACAGACAAAGATAGATGTATGTACCTACTCGGGGAGTTTGGATCTAGAAGACTTGATCGAATGGTTCAGAGAGATGAAGAAATACTTCGGCATAGAGCAGATCGAGGATCCTAAACGGGTTAAGACTACATGTTTGAGGTTAAAAGTTCATGCCTCAATGTTGTGGGACAATGTGCAGTCTGAGAGAGTTAAGAAGGGAAAGGAGAAAATCAAGTCTTGGGATAGGATGGTCGTCAAGTTGAAAGGGAAGTTCTTTCGAAACGACTATGTAATTTCCTTATTCCGGAAATTGCAGAACTTTTGACAAAAGGAGATGGCCGTGAAGGAGTACATGGAAGAGTTCTATAGATTGTTGATAAGGTTGGGTTAGACCGACGAAGGAGAAGAAGCTGTTGCTAGGTATGTGAACGGCTTAAAATATGCCGTTCAGAACGAATTGAACATGTCAAGATTTATAGCAGTGAGTGGATCCTACCAGTTAGTTTAGAAGGAAGAAGAGAAACTGTTGAGGATATCCACAGCGACCAGAGACAGGATGATTGGTCGGGGTGTGAAAGCTGTTGCCGCGAAAGGCCAAAGTAGCGGTTACAGGAAGGAATCTGTCGAAGAAAGTCATAACAAGGAAGGGACATCGACAAGGGAGAAAGCACATGAGAACTGACGCGATAGTCGTGAGAACCACGGTCGAGCTACGTATAGTCGAAGTGGTCCATCCGACAGAAAAGGAGCTAACAGACCAGCCATAATCCGTTACAAGTGTCGTGGAGCGAGACACAAGGCATATGAATGTGCAGAGAACCTACATGCTGTAGAGAAGTCGAAACACAAACATCGGAGAGATGAGCAAGTTGACAAGAGGGAAGAATCGGCATCCGACAGCAATGAGGATGGTAAGAAGATAAGTCATGCCATGACAGCTAGGAAGACAGTGGTTTTGGACAATAGACGCGACAAGCAAGAGCCGACACAGTGGAAGGAAATCTTTCGAACCAAAGTGCGGAACGGTGAATGGCGTTGCAAGACCATACATTAGAAGAAATTTGGGTAAAAAATGGGCCTCCTAAGGAAAATAATAAAATAATAGTAGAAAGAGTGTAAAAAAACTACTTTTTTGGATCACATTTTCAACTTATCTCCTTGTAGGTTTACTCAAATTTTAAGCGGGAAGACTCATTGGATGCATTATTAAATTATGCATCTAACAAGTACACATGTTGCATACTTTTAACAACATGCACACTATGAAAAATTGAAAATACATTAAAAAACGTGTTTCTAGTGAGAGAAAACACGTTTTTAATGTATTTTCGATTTTTCATGGTGTAAATGTTGTTAAAAGTATGCAACATGGGTACTCATTGGACGCATAATTTAATTATGCATCCAATGAATCCTTTCGCTTGAAATTTGAGTAAACGTACAAGGAAATAAGTTGAAAATACGATCCAAAAAAAGTAGTTTTTATTTTTTCACTCCAATTTTTTTACATGCACCTTCTTTGAATTTTAAAGCATTTTGATTGGCTAATATGTGATGACAATAAATTGTACGTCAGGGTTAAAAGGCCCATTTTCATCCAAATTTTCTGTAATGGTTGATGGTGGAATCACTGAGAATCTTGTGTGGATAGAGGTGATCGACAAGGCAAAGTTAAACTGTCGGGAACATCCACACCCTTACAAGATCTCATGGTTGCAGAAAGGGCATCATGTGAAGGTGACCAGACGATGCCTGATCAACTTCAGAGTTGAAGGATTTGAAGACAGCATACTGTGCAACGTAATCCCAATGGACGCGTGCTATCTGTTGCTAGGAAGACCATGGTATTATGATCGGAAAATGATCTATGATGGTCAACCCAACACAGTCACAGTGTGGAAAAGTGGCATGAAGCGAGCCAAGGCTAGAGTAGCGAGATGATGATAAGCACGGAGAGAGCAAGTTTTGGGAGAAGCGAGTGTTGATGAGCTCAGTGAAAGAATTGCGTGCAGGGGAGGAAAAACAGACAGGGTGTTATGCTATCATTCTGAAAGGACCATGTGTCAAGAGGTCGACAATGGAGAATATTCTGGTCGAAGTCGAAAAGATGCTTGACGAGTTTCGAAGCATAGTAGTCGATGAGACACCGACGGGATTGCCGTCGACAAGGAGCATATCCCATCAGATCGACTTGATTCCAGGGTCGAGTCTTCCAAACAAAGCACCACATAGGATGAGTCCGACAGAAGGTTAGGAACTCAATTGATAGGTCTAGGAGTTGTTGGATAGAGAGTTTATCAGAGAGAGTTTGAGTCCATGTGCCGTACCAGCAGTATTAGCACCGAAGAAAGGTGAAGAATGGAGGATGTGTACAAACTCTAGAGCCATCAACAAGATCACGATCAAGTACCGGTTTCGATTGACGAGAATGGACGAACTGATGGATTGCTTGAGTGGAGCGAAGTACTTCACGAAGATAGACCTTAAGAGCATTTATCACCAGATTCGGGTTAGAGAAGGAGATGAATAGAAGACGACATTCAAGACAAAGGAAGGGATGTATGATTGGTTAGTCATGCAATTCGGATTGACTAATGCACCTAGTACATTCATGCGATTCAGATTGATGAATGAGGTACTGAAACCATTCTTGGGAAAGTTTGTCATAGTTTATCTTGACAAAATTCTAATTTTCAGTTGAACCAAGATAGAACAGTTGGAGCATATTCAACAGGTATTGCAGAAGTTGCAGGAAAAGAAGCTGATGGTGAACCTGCAAAACTATTTCTTCATGAAGGAAGAACCGGTGTACTTGGGATTCGTAATCTCGGGTAAAAGGTTGGTGATGGACCCAGAAAAGGTGAAGGCAATATTGGATTGGCCGGAACCGGAAAGTGCGACTAGAGTAAGGAGTTTCCATGGACTTTTCAGTTTCTACAGGAAGTTCATTTGGGGATTAAGTCGAATTTGTGCACTATTGACAGAGTGCATGAAAAAGGGTGAGTTCAAGTGGATAGAAGCAACCCTGCGAGCTTTCGACAAGCTGAAGGAAAAGGTCACTGAGAGCCCAGTGTTGGTGCTCCCAGATTTCAACAAAGTTTTCCAGGTCGATTGTGACACAAGTGGAACGAAAATTGGAGCAGTGTTGAGCCAAGAGGGCCGAACAATTGCATTCTTTAGTGAGAAGTTAGATGATGCGAAGCGGAAATATTCGGTCTATGACAAGAAATTTTATGCTATTGTCCAGGCATTGAAGAAGTGGAGGCATTATTTGCTTCCCAAGTAATTTGTGTTGTACACAGATCACCAAGCAGTGAGGTATTTGAATACTCAGTCGAAGTTAAATCAACGTCACATGAAATGGGTCGAATCCCTACAACGATATACATTCATGTTGGGACATAAGTCGGGAAATTCAAACAAGGTTTTTGACGTGCTGAGTCAAAGAGTTGCATTGTTGAACATGACGACAGTTCAGGAAATAGGAATATAGTCGGTAAATACAAAGTATGAGACAAACGAGGATTTTGCGAAAGCATGGGAGGCTTGCCATGAACCTTGGAGTGTCGACAAGACTCCATACTTGGATACTTTTATTCAAGAGTGATACTTGTTCAAGGGACAATAGTTGTGTATTCCCAGAGGATCCGTAAGGGAGAACCTAATCCGAGATTTGCATAGTGGCGGATTAGCAGGTCATTTTGGAAATGACAAGACCAGGGCATTTATTGAAGAAAAGTATTATTGGCCAGGAATGATGGAAGATGTTGGAAGGTGAGTTTGAAAATGTAGAGTTTTCCAATTGGAAAAAGGAAGAAGTCAGAATATGGGGTTGTATACACCATTACCTGTATCGAATACCCCATGGGATCACCTGAGCATGTATTTTGTGCTAGGATTGTTGAAGACACAACAATGGAACAACTCAATCTTTGTTGTAGTCGACATATTTTCGAAAATGGCACACTTTATTCTGTGTCGGAAGACAAGTGACACCACAGGAATTGTTGTACTATTCTTCAAGGAAGTAGTCAGATTGCATGGGTTGCCGAAGAGTATCACATCGGACAGAGACACCAAGTTTATGGGACATTTCTGGAGAACCCTATGGAATAAAATGGACACGAGGTTGTAGTTTAGGTTGACATATCACCCGTAGACAGACGAATAGACCGAGGTGGTGACCAGAAATTTGGCAAACCTTCTGAGATGTTTGATGGTCGATAAACCCAAGCAGTGGGAAAATGTGTTGGCGCAAGCAGAGTTTGCATACAACAATTCTGTGTTAATCGGTCGATAGGTTTGAGCCCGGTCCAAATTGTTCAGGGAAGGAGCCCAAATGGAGTGGTTGATTTGGTCAAGTTACCGACAGAAACTAGGATGTTGGTTGTGCAGCTTGATCTCTAGATTCAGAGATATTATTATTCAGGCGTGTTTGTACCCTAGTTTTATATGATATGTAGGTGGAATTTACACTCACACCAGCGGGGGGGCATTTCCCCCCCTCGGGGTTCCAGGGGGTCCGGGGGCGAAGCCCCCCAAGGAAATTTTTGGGGTTGTTTTACGGGCCCATGGTTTTGTGTAACCCGTGGTATTTTCCCATTGTATCTCCCTTATAAAAGAAAGACATTGTAATACGGCTAGGGAAAGATGTATTAGGTTTTATGCATTGTAAAGATCTCTGAGATCAAAGAAGAGAGATTGTGAGACAGTGAAGAGGAAGTGTAGCGGTTGTGCTGCAGGTTGTATCCCTTCACTTTGTTGGACGGAATAATAATAAGGACTGGCAACTTTAGTGTGGACGTAGCCTAAGTTTGGGTGAACCATGATATATCTGTGTCTCTCTTGTAATGTGTGTGTGATTATATTTGCATTTTTGTTTATTGTTATTGCTCTGCGATCCTGTTTTTCTAACACAGGAAAAGCACAGATGTAGAATCATTTGCAGAGCATATGAAAGAAGTGCATGAAGATGTGCAAAAGCTCATAGAAAAGAGTAATGCGGCATACAAGTTAAGAGCCGATAGGAAGAAGAGACTACAATCATTCAACAAGGGAGACTTGGTCTAAGCACATTTGCAGAAAGAGAGATTTCTTATAGGGACATATAAAAAGCTAAAGCTGAAGAAGATTGGACCATGTAAGATTCTGAAGAAAATTTTGGACAACGCTTATGTGTTGGAGCTGCCAAATGACTTGAGCATTTCACCAACGTTCAATGTCTGATATCTATACAAGTTTGAAGAAGGTTCAAGTAGTGGAAGCACAGAAGTGTCGAAGATCAACTAGACAGAGCAAATTCCAAATCGATTGAAGGAGGAAATCACAGAAGTAGTAGAAGAACATGAATTCGGGCGTACGCGCAGCTCACGAAGGAAGGAATACTTGCTGCGATGGAAAGATGATGAGTTGCAGGAGGATACATGGATTTCCAAAGAAGATTTCAGGAGACTGATGGAGCAGTTGAGTTCTTTTTCACCTGGGGAGCCTGATGCAGGAGCATCCATGCCTAGGAAGAGTGGTCGAAGTTGATCGACATGACAGAGACTGACCAGAGGGAGTGCCGATGACCACTAGTGTAGAAAATCAGATTGGCTTGTCTAAGTCAACAAGTCGAGCAGGAGCAGTCGGGTATGTGACCGACAGATCAAGCGAAAGGTCGAGAGTCGACATGTTGTGGTCGACAGATGATAGGTTTGAGCAGGGACGTTGAGGGTCGACATGTGTCGAACCACAAATCCGATCGATTTGTGCATGAGCCAAGCGAGGAGGAAGGGGTAGACTAGCGAATCCTGAAGAGTGTCAAGGAAGTCGACGGAAGAGTACAAGCTAACAGACACTATGGCCAATGTGATGGATTACTGTAGCTTGTCAGAAGGATGCGTAGGAGTTAAGAAGAGTACTTGGAAACAGTTTGGGGTTTCTAAGGAAGTTATTGACAGTTATTGCAGGTGGGTGAAGACATGACAGATGTCGTCACAGGCATAGGATGTGCAGCACGGTTGGGGCACTGATAGTTGTAGGTCTGCAAGATCTGAGGAGATCAATACATAGAGGATGCGTGTCTCAGGGATCAGAGCGATCTCGGGAACAACAACATCAGAGTAGAAGGCTGAGGAGGGAAGATCAGTTGAGTGAGTTGGCATTTTTGAAGAAGTCTAGTAGATTGGAGAGAAGAGCCACATATCTACATATCCGAGAAGATCGATCCATAACTCATAGTTCCGCAGTGAACTAGGATAGGGTGAGGTCAACACACCAAGACAGCACACAACTACTTCTGTATTGTAACGACTAAGGCCGACATTTAGTTAGTTATTTACATTCCTTGTAGTTGCATTGTAACCGATTCAGGGAAGTAATATAAGCTAGTTTCTGGCATGTTGTTTGTATCTTGTCTATGTGAACGTTTGTGTGGTGTGTATTGTTAAGAAAGAAACTTACTTGTCTAAGGCAACTTGCATCACACTATTATCATTATCATCGCCACCCTCTTAATAATTATATCCATAATCACCGTAAACATTATTATCATATTCGTCATCGCCACGGCTTCCATATACATAGCCACCATGATCCCTATGATCATTACAACCATAATCACCAAACCCATCGTCGCTCTCAGAAACCGAACCTCCTAGATGAGCATCCAAACCATAATAGTGAAAGCATGGAAGATTGGTAGGAGTATATGAACCATGGTTGTGATATTCATCACTACTACTGCTATGGGTACTGCTACTGTTGGACGGAGAAGGAGAGCGAGAATAGCTATAGCTACTGCTCAACGGAGACAGAGGCCCATAATTAAAATCCATTGAATGCACCAAACAAAACAGCACAAGCCCAAACCTTATCCCGTGAAATCAGACTACTGTGATTGCTCCCTCACGATAGTCAATACCACACACTTCCTTTTCAATATGATTCCCTTCTATAATTAGATATTTTAAGGATTAGAGGAAATGGAACTAGTTTATGTATAATGGTTGTTTGATCTTTTTTGTGTTAGTGATTGTGGTCAGCTTTTTCTTTTTCCTTTTCGTAAGGACTTATAAACATGACCTTAATGAACCATTTATATGAATTAGTCTATTGAATAATCCACACAACAATAGCACATATAAGGGCTACTCTCTGGGGCTATTTTCCTCATTATAACATCAACGGTATACCAACCCAACAAACCCATGTTACCCAAACCTGACTCGCTACTGCTCAAATAGTTGTCTCAACGAACTTACACAAAGGAAGGAGAAGCGCTTCTACACACCTACACCTGGATCACTTCTAGACCCACTTATATGTTACTGATGGATAGAATTCTAGTGTTCATTTGAATCTAGGTAAGGTGCATCAATGTATGTGAAACCGATCTCATCACCACTGCTACCATTTCCATAGACCCCATGATATACAACAAATCCCTTTACCTCATCCCATGTAGCAATCACCAATTGCTACTCAAATCTTAGTTACAGTATCCACTATCAATAAGAAACCTTAATCAACAAAATGATGTCCTATCTTGCATCCAAGAAATCTACCTAGCCACAAACCTAACCAACAAAATGAGGTCTCATTGAGCATCCCACAAAGATATCTAACCACACCAGAGGCTCCAAAAAAAGCCAGCACCAATACCAAGAATTCCATTGTCCCACTTGTATTGCATAAGCTATCAAGGAAATGGAACATGTATGCATCACACACACTCCACTTGCATCAAGTTCTAAAAATCTTGCTCTAGGGTTTCATCCCCCAAGCCCTAACACTAACTCACACGTAGATTTCAAATAAAACCCTAGCAACACAAGTCTTCCCTAGAGTTCATGTACACAAGCCTTAAGTCTTCCAAATCTTGCATCTCACAAGCACAAAGAATCTAACAAAAATACATCAATACTTTAAATAAACACATGAATTGTCTATAGAAAAAATTCTCTTTGGATCCTTTTATATAAGATTCAGTGAGGCTAGTAATAGAAAACTGGACTAGGACCAAAAAACCTAATTTATCACTAGACTAGGCCGAGAAGTGGAGTGCTCATCTACTATAATACCCCTAATGTTGACACTTGGAATGTATTAAATCATATTTCGTAAAATGATGTAAATATGATAGTAAAAATTCCTAGCCCAGAGCTCAAAGCTAAGGACCAACTAGTGAATGGCTAGGCATGTATAATGTAATATTTATATATGAACCATGTGGTTGTATTGTCATGATGATTCAAAGGCCACACAAATATTATGGTGGAAAAAAATTATTCCAAGATGACTATGTAAAGAGCACTAGAGGGGGAATGGTTCCACTATAAAGGAAGAGGAAAGGGGAACTAAGAAGGATTAAATAATCTTTTTCCAACTACTATCCTTAGAACTCATTAATTTCTGTCATGTGCCTTGAATGAACCATTTACCTTATTTTGACTTATTAAATCCTTATTGAATGGATTGTGATTTTGGCCTAAAAATCTTATCATGTAGCTATAGAAGCATGTGATGAATATATTTTTACAACAATTGTAAGAGTCCTTCCTATTGATCAAATTTGTGGTTAAGCACACTTAGAGGACAAATAATTTACATGCTCCCCTTTTATTCCAAAATAACATTGTCTTTACTTGTCTTCCTACCTATCCCTTGCACAACTTTGCAATTCTAGCCTAGGTCTCTAGCTAACTTGAAGTCATCGTGGGTTTCCATCGGTCAGGGAATCTTTAACATTTAAAAAAAATGATGGATGGTGATGTACACTTCACAATTTTATTCTTAAGTATTGCAATGATGCCATTGGTAGGTCAATGATTTTCATGTTTGTTGTTAGTACATTGGTATGATTGGCTTAAAAATTCGCTTGGTTTGGTTCTTTCATACATATATATTCAATTTGAAATCGTTGCTAGTGCTTTCTTTACACCTACATATCACCTCTTATTATCCCCTACCTTGCAGTAAGGACTCTTGGAATCACCTCTAGCAAATATATTAGTCTCAATGTGGTTTCCAAAACATTTATACTAAATTTTTAAGCTTGTCTTTGCTTCTGATAAATAGCATAGTTGGAGGCCTTATTTAGTCTCATATTGAGGAAGCTAAAAAGATATTTGGACTATTTTCTCTTATGTATTTCATAACTAGCTCCTTGAACACTCCTTTGATGAATCTACATGTCCTCTAGCTATTGATGTTGAAGCACCTTCACATCCTCCTATTAATGGGAGCCCTAGGAACTTATTCTTTGCCTCTACTACCCACGGGGACTTCAACCACATATAAGGTGTGGCTTTACTAAATTACACGCTAAAGAATTATGAAGGTATGTGGGAACATGCGATGCTCCAAGCATAGAGGTTATTGAGAGATATTTTCCAGCATAGGGGTGACCTTTCACCTCACATGAGCTACGTGCATAGAAAATTCTAGCCCTTCTACTTCAGAATATTGGAGGTCAACCATTCAGTAGAGTTGTAGATGCAACCTTGAATATCAATCTTCATATCTTTTAGCTGCAGCCACTCCACATCTTTTGTTGTTTGTTTAAGCAATGTTAGTACAGAGTTCATCACATGCAATATATTTGTGTTTCGATATTTTTGTTTTCCTTTGAAGTGAAAATCAAATAATATTAAAGACTCGATTACTAAAGCCACTGCCAAGGCTAAGGAGAATGAGGCCACCAATAGTAAGGAGAATGATGAGAAAGATTTACATTTGCACCCTTCAAACTCGATCCTAAAAGGAAATTGAGGTGCTCATCCCATTTTATATTAAAACAACTTGTTAGTCTTCAAGTGCCCTATATTCTTTTCTATATATTTAAGTTCCCATAATTTATATAAAAATATTGCAACATAAAAATATGATTTTTTTTTAGAATATACAAAATCTACATCGGTTCAAGCCTAAAGTGTTATGAAAAATAAAACGTACATGTTCATAGACTAGTCTTAGAGTTCAAGGTATCCTTTAGTAAACCCTATCAAACCCTATGATGATAGTATTTAACTTGTATTGCCTTTCTAACATATTTTTAGTGTATCGTTGTACTCGATTAGCTACACATAATATTTAGTATTTGTTTCAAAGATGCACATAATTTTTAGCATTTGTTTATTGATGGTATGAACAAAGCTAATCACACTGACCACGATTGATTTATATCGTCTTATGGTTCTCTACAATAAAAATAGGCCCAACTTTGTGAACCTACTCACACTTTATGATTCTATTAAGTAAAACTATGCCTAGATTCTATATAATAATCATTTAATCACGGGGGGTTCAATAGAAAGGAAATATCATATCACGTCCATTCATATTGGGGGTTTGAATACTCTGAAAAACCTCAAAAATATATTGCCATGTATTAGGGGTCAAGGGGGGTTTTTAATTTGACATAGTAATATAAATATTGGGGGTTATTTTATTTGGGTGGGTTGAGGAATAACCTCCAAATCATGGGATGGATTCATACCTCCAACTCATGGGCTCAATTCATACCCACCTAAAACTTAAAGACCCTCCATTTTTATTTGATATTGCTTATGATCCTAAGTTTTGCATAAATATGATAATAATGTACCAATGATAATATCGATGGAAGTCTCTTTGGATTACTAGCCTTGAGCAATACTAATTTAATAGCTTATTTAAGATTGGTTTGAATTGATGTTATATTGTTTTTCATCTTTAAGTTAAGAGATGTAGATAATTGGGATTTCCAGAGTTGAACACTTGTACTGTATTTTTTGTAGGCATTTGAGTAAAAGATCTAACTCTTCATTTTTTAGGATGGGTTTTAGGTGGCTATTGAGATTCAATCAAACCTTTCTCCATGAGAACCAATAAAAATGAGATCAATCTTTCTTGGCTCACTAGAGCCAAGAAAATTTGGATCAATCTTTCTTGACTAATTATTTCTTTCAACTTTTTATATTATTCTTTAACATTTTCACATTGCTATTTAGGAATAGTTCTTAAATTGAGTTATATTTGGCACATTCATAATTATAATTTCAATTATTGTATGCAAGGTATCCATCTAAATATTGTATTAGAATTGACATGAACATAGGTGAAAATCTAAATCCTTATTTGCATACCCTATGTGTTATCGTTACCATGAAATGGTATCATATAAGTCTCACCATTTGTGTATCTTTATAAATATTGCATGCTTGAAACCTAATAATGGATATTTTCCCCTCTCTTGTAAAAAAAAAAACTAGATATAACCCAAGAAAATGTAACTAAATGTTGTTAATTCCCTTGATTGCAAGAATAAATGTAGAGGAACTAGAGGAAATTCATTGCATCTTGTGAATAACTCAAATTCAAGCTATGCACATGATCATATGGCGTTATTGGAAAGTAAGAGGAATTTTGTTGTGTTCATTTGGGTTCAAACATCAACGATGTTTGCTTTGATAGGAAGGTAGGGGAGCCCATCCAAGAAAGGGTTTCAATTTGGAATTTTTATGGAGTATAATTTATTAATATTATAGAAAACATGAGCTCTCTATGGATATACTTATATTGAAATGACATAAAATTGGTAGATTGACAGACTGTGGTGTTAAACATATGCAATTCTCATATTTTATAAGTATTACACTAACTATTGGTCTATCAGCCTTTTATATTCTTTGTTATGTTGATCTCTTGACTCGGTTTCCTTTTACACGTTTTCCCTTCCCAATACTATTTCATTGGGTCTTCCACTATCCAATGATAGAAATTGATTAGTCACCTCTGCAATCCTGGTGGGATCATTATTAGCATTATACTATTATTTTATTTAGCATCATGTTTGCTTATACTAAGACGTGTTAGGGATCCTGTTTGTTACAACTTGATAATATGATATAATGGAGATATTAAAAATGGGTTGATAAAAATGGATACATACAATATCTAGTGAAACTAGGGGGTTTCTTAATTGGAAAGGAATATTGGGAGGGGGGTTCAACAATAAAATTTTAGCAGGAATTTTCCAATATTTAGTAAAATTAGGGATATTCTTTAATATCATGCGAATGATCATGCTATGTAACAAGTTTACTAAGTGAACCCCCCGTGCATTTAATACAGTTTAAATGAATCGGCCTTTGTACCTTTAATCTACCACACAAGAAAACTTGTATACATCCAAAGAGTGATTATACCTGAAATACATTTTACTCAACTATGCTTGAAAGATAGTGTTGTCATTAAAACTTAAATTTCTCACGTGGAACGTCAAATATAAACAAGAGTATGTCATATTACTTATTTTCTGAAGGAGAGACGCCACCGTCACCATGTAGAGACGCCACCCTCACCATGTGGGAGAAGGTCACAACCATAATGAGGATCGTATATGCTAAATGAAACCTTCATTATGATTTGGATTTGTTTTGTTTGATTATAGGAGGATATAATTTTCTTTGTTGTGTTTGTTTAAAGAAGGATATCATTTTGTTTTGTTTGTGTGCATGCATAGACTATGGGAGTAAGTACACTAGACAAAATGCACATTTTCACAATTGAACTATTCTTTTAATTAAATAAGAATCACAACTAAATGCACATTTTCACAATTGAGCTAGATTCTTTTAATTAAATAAGAATTACAACAAGGAAAGTGGCCTATAGGGGAGGTTTTAGTGGAGGTTTTTAGTGTTACAAGATTGGCCAAAATTATCCAAAAAACCTCCTCTACAATTTGTGCAATTGATAGGGGTTGTTTTAACGAAAGTTTTTATTGATTTTTTTTATAAATAAAGAAACTTGGTGGTAGAAGGCTATAGATCATGTTTTTTAATAGTGTTTCTTTGAAAAACAGTAACACAGTGATACACACCAATGCTATATGATAAAAATGATATGCATGAGTGCACTCCAACACATAGAGCACTAGAGCATACCAAAATTTAACATTGCACTGGTCCTTGCACTCAGATGAGCAAGGTGCTCTACAACCCATTATGGGGAAGATTTTTCCAAGTAAGGTAAGGTAAAGTAACATAGCACAAAAAAATAAATTAATAAAATTCATGTCCGTTCATAAAATAAAAATTTATGAAAAATAATTTAAAAAATCCATGTTGACTCATAAAATAAAAAATTATGGAAACTAATTAAAAAATCCAAATAGGCTCAAAAAATAAAAAATTATGAAAAGTAGTATGTCTATATCTGGATGCATCAACCAAGAGAGATATCAAATTTCTTCAATTTTAATTAACAATAAAAAATACACCCCAAGAAATTGGATCCCTCTTGGTGCAGATCCAAGTTTAAGATGGATCTATGGTTTAAAACAATATATACACTAGTAAATTGTAACCAAACTAGCATTGATGTTTTCCCATTGATTAAACAAACTGGTGCTTATGTACTATAAGAAAGCATTGATGCGATATGTTACATCATACTCACTGAAAATTTTCTATATTTTTAAAATTTAACAATTTTATCTATATATCATAGCGAACCGGAGCATTTCATCACAATAAGCACTAATGCATACAAAATATTTAAAATTCTTGGTGCATATTAACAATTTAAAAGTATTAGTGCGATGAATAAAGATAAAGGCGCCTGTAAATGCAATTGAGTCATGGAATTTTTTTTAAACAATTTAAGAGTGGAGTTAATATAAATTAGAATACCGATGTGTAACATTTGAGTAAATGCAATGGTGCGGTAGTAACTATCAAAAGCATCGTAGCTTATTTTTTGAATAGTGACTAATGACATTGCATTGGAATATCTATATTTTATTTTTATTTTTTTAATTCCATTATTCAGCATAAATTGAAATAGTTTTTATAGTAATATTTATTTCAATTTTAAATTATTAAGTTTTCTTGGATTATTTTATTATATCATAGATTCTAGCATCTATTGTAATATTTAATCATCCATATATTTAATTACCAATGTAGCATGTCACATGTAAAATTTGACAATGACATTGAAGAATGCAATAGAATAAAAAAATTTATTGTATTATATATTAGTAAGAGGCCCTTTCTCATACAAAATAGGCGGGCATAATATCCACAATAATCAAAATGTCAACATGCATGCAATTGTTACACTTATTGGTAACCCATTGTTTTTCAATTAAGACACTATGTCCAATACATTAAAAAAAAAAATTATTTCCACAAACAATTATCACAAAATATACGACGGCTTTCATTAACATCCAAGATATATGGATCATCATTTTTCACTAGAATTGTTATTAGTGCTCGAGCCACCTACATCACTTGGGTTATTTTGCCGAATGTTGTGTCAATTTCTCGAATGTCTTCATCTTCTTCATGTTCCATCTGCAACCATAAAAATTAAGTGTATTGAGTGTATGTACATTGTTGGGAATAATGAAAATTAAAATAGATAATATACATGAATGTAAATTGAAAAACGACATATGAGAGAAAGAATTGCATCATGAATGTTACGCACTCTTTCAAAACCATGTCCCATGCCATCTATAAACAACTCTTCTATTGCACTCCAGAGTTTGTTTCCTGCAAGTTTTATACCCCATAAGAAATCATAGATTTAACATAAAGGATTTGTGTTGTTCTATTACTTATAAAATGAGAGAAGTACAAGAACATAGATACATAGAAATTCCAAAATTTATTTTTGATATGCCAACATATACTCACAACCCTTGCTTAACCCAATGTCAATCAATTCTTTTAATGGCTCCTTTTTGTACGCTAACACCTATTTCGGGACATCCAAGGATGGTCAATGAAAAAATAAATAAATATAAATATCACAACCACTATGAAGTCTTAAGTTGTTATAAGGAAATCAAAACTACTCACAAACTTTTCTATCAATCCCTTTTTTCCTTGTTGTCCTATCTTATGTACTAAATGGGTTCCATTTTTTTTATTTTTTTCTACAACAAAACAATTGAAAACGAATATTTAATGTTGAATCAATTAATTAGATGTACATTAATCCAAAAAATCAATGGTTTCATACATTTGAAACACATTGTTGTTGAGAAGCCTATTTTTGCATTGCCACTATGGCAATTTCCTTGAACATCTACTAGTACACTTTTTTGGACATCTCTGCTTACACATTTCATATATCACCTCATTCCTCCTTTGGGATTTTCCTAATATTCTTAAAAATGTAAAATGGCATTAAACTATTTTTCTATTGATATAAAAAATAAATATAACATAATTAAAATGATTAAATGAATTCTTTATAGTAATAGATACATATTATACATAAACATGTTTAGGAATTTTACTTTTTGAATGATTCTTTTTGTTGTTGTATGTTTTTGCTATTGCAAGTCTAACAAGTCTCATTTACCATTTCTATGGAAATGTCTCTTGTAATTTGCATATGACCTAATTCTTTGAATCATTTGATTGATTTTTGTAGTATAAGTGAAACGTACGTCTATGTGTTCTTTCCACCATATCCCTCATATTTTTATAAAAGTATTTCCCTCTTTTATTAAATTATAGAAACACTCTAGATCAACTAAGAACCAATAAATCATTATTTGCATCTTCCATACAAAAATTTCATTTGATGGCATTCCCTTATGTTGGTGTCAGTATCTACATAACATTCAACATATGTGAATTATATTATTTGAAACATGTTAGAGAATATTCTTAAGTACAATTTTACTCAAAATTCAAGAAATAATTCATATTGATCTATTTTTTATTCACCTGATTTGTCCGTCTAAGAATTTTCCATCAACATTTTACACTCTTCTGCACTTCGATTGCTAAGAATATTGTCAAGAGTCATCTTTTCTGGGCTCCGCATGTCACATATTTACAATAAATATTAGCTAGATTTACAAATAATTCAAACATATTAATTTAAATACAAAATTTAACAAGAACTTTCCTTCTTCGTAATTTTTTATCTTCTCCCATCATGTCGACATGAATTCTTTTTCATCAAACTCTTATCATGTATTTTCTATCAATAAAAAACTTTTACCATTAAAAATAGAAGCTATCAACTATCTTATACAAATAAGTTATAAAATTCGAGAATATAAAACAAGTCTAAAATCAATGCGCTTAAGTACATAAAATGCATCGATGTGTTTAGTACAAAAAAGCACTGGTGCATTGATATAAAAAATCATGCATTGTAAACCACAAAAATTTATTTTACATTTTTAGGAAAAATTAATTAAATGGTAGGGTAAATAATACCGATGTGTGATAAATATAAACGCACTGGTACTTTAATGAAATAAGGTCTCACCGAAAACCGTGAAAACTTTTTTTTTTTAGAAAAAAAAATATAATGGCAAACCCAACACTATCGATGCAATATTGCTCAAAATGCATTGGTGTGTTCATTTTATAAAAATGCATAAAACTAATGCAAACCTTTTTTGAATGAAAAATTAAAAAAACCAAAAAAACCTCATAGGGTCAACAAGGTTTTGGATTTAACCCCAAAAGTGGCCCCATCGCACCCAACAGTTTCTATATAAAATCACAAACTCATTAAAACTAAAATCCCTAAAAATAAAACTCATAAATATTGTGAAACATTAGAGGGATATACACCCAAATGTAAAATTTTGCAGCCATATAAAACAAAGAGAAGTAGCGATAAAATAAGGGTTGCAACATTGAAGGTAACTATGATTTTTTTTCTAACTTTAATTAAAATCTAAATAGGATAATAAAATCGATAGTAATATTTTACATACTTGAAATTTATACTATGTAGGGTTTTGATTGATTCACCATACATAAGAAATTTTGATCCTCACAATAATAAGGTTTCTCCAAAATCATTCAGCATAAGTCTCTCTTCCAAAACTCTCCCCTCGAAATTTTGGCAAAATAATGAAATACTGTTTAGTGTTTTTACTTTTAGATACATTTTTGAATATAAAATTCCTACCCCTTTTTAAGATTAGGGAAAAAATAACTTGTGCATTTTTGTAACTTTGATTTTTTGCCTTTTTGACGTGCTTAAGATTCTGTTGCACTAGTGTGTATATGCATTAACCACACCTATAATATTAAAATTAAAATAAAATAAAATAACATATATCATGCTTCAATGCGTATACATGTTATTTCGCACTGGTGTCCATGTATATAGGAAACACACAAGTATGAATAATTTTGTAAAATGTATCGATGAATATCTTCTGTCAAATATAGTAGATAATTTTCTTTGCATGGGATTTTGTGAATGTTGACATAATTTGCGCTCGTTTTGTTTCTGCCTTGGTGCATCACAATGATAAAGTCGCATCGGTGCAATTTTATTGATATGGTGCACTGGTTTAATTTAGAAATCCTATGATTTGATGTTTCAACTTAAAATTTTATATCCATCTCAAATGTTCTTTTAGCATTCAACCACCAGTTACAATATTTTGTAGTATGTACATGTTGCTTAAAATCACCTTGTTCTTACAAAATGATTTCCAAACCATATTGGAAGTTACCTTGTGATATGGTTCTCAAAAATATTCTAGGACTATAGAGACTTATATTGATTGATGGTTTGTCTCAAATTCAAGGAGGAAAGGTTATAGTATCAAATGGGCAATTCTTTGAATTCCATCTCATTCAATATTGTTCAAAGTTCGATGCGTTCTCCATTTCCATCTCCAGTAAGTTTAGGTTGTATTTATAGTTTGATTATCTATTTGAATGCATTCTAATTATTCATTTGAATTTGAATATCAATGTATTCTATATTCAAGATCCTAATTCAGGATCGAGATCGGATGCGGAAGATATTCCACCAGTTGCAAAATGTCATAAGCTCTTATCAGGAGCAAGATACCGCAAGCAATTCGTAGATGAAAATGGGAAGCCACTTTACCCCACCAATTCTAACATGCCATCTTCTAACCACAATCTTGGGTCATCAACGATAATTCGTCATGAGATGGATATCTTTTATGACACCCCGATAGAACCACTTATAATATGAAACGAGAACTCGACACAGTTCTCATTTTTCTCTCTCCTAATTTTAGTAGCTATTTTTAGCTCTGTTTCAAAAAGGGGTGATGCCAGTATCACACATTTTCATTTCGAGGCATTTTTGGGGGCCTTTGAATTATCTTTATCGTAAAAAAAATTAATTTATATTTTTAGGTGCGTTTTTAGAAATTTAGCAAAATAACATACATTTTAAAGCAATTTATAATGAAAAACATATACATTTTGCAATTTTTTCTATAAAATAAGACATTTTTATGCACAAAATAAGACACTTTTATTGACAAAATTGTAAAAAATCCAGAAAACAAATACAATTAAAACCATTTTCAATAAATTTTTAGAGATTTTTTGCATAAAAATGATACTATTTCATATTATTCTCCAAAAAGTGTCGTTTCACATAAATTCAAGAAAAACTATACAAATTATTTGTAAAAAACATATTTCAAACATTATATATTGAAATTTTATTTCTAAAATTAAGTTTGAACATCAAAACATTACTAATATATCTTATCAAAAAATTATCAAATTTAACATTTTCTTCAAATCATGAAACTAATCAACACTATCATGCAAGCTAAATTCATCATCTAAATTGGAATTTCCTGCAGCTTGGCTTTCTTCAGGGACATCAATGTCCTCTTCCATTGGGTCTTCTATGTCTTCAAGATCCCCAAAGTGCTCATTTCCAAAAACCCCTCCTAAAGGGGGTTGAGGCTCTTTTGAAATCTTTGCCACAAGTGTTTTACTAAACTCTCCTTTCTTCAAACCAACTTCTTGCAGTTCATCTAGTAGAACTTGCAAAGCGTTAATTCTTTGCTTTATGTAATTGCATTGCAGTGGATCATTATCAATGGATATGCAATTTCTTCTTTTCTGTAAGGGGCATGCTATTGTTGTACCTAATCACAAAAAAAAAAAATGTTAAGTCAAATAGAACAAAGAAGAATAAAACTTGATATATGCTTTCATATATAATATAAGAAAGTTACCTGAACCCAAGAACAAATCTAAGGCCCAATCTCCTTCTCTTGAAAATGTATCTATGAGATAATTAGTCAACGCTTGTGGCTTTTGATAGATGTTTACATCCACTCCTTTCAAATCCCTTTCTTCATATGTTAATTTTTTTACCACGGCATTATAACTCAACAACTGACTATGTTTTCCTCCACTCTTTTCATTGATTATAAGAGAACCATAAGTCTCATCTTTTTTCCAAGTTGCAAGTTGTATGCTTTCAATATCACTCGGGAATTGATCGCTGCTAGAGCTACGAACATTAGGCTTTTTCCTGTAACAAAAATATTTTTAAAAAAATTATTTAACTTATCAATAAATATAATTGATTTATAAATTCAAAAACTTGATAATATAGTGCAAATATATTACCAATAAAGTTGATTCTTTATTTTTCCTTTACCCTTGAAGGATGTCAACAACCCCCCCTAATTGTGTGTCTGAATGGAAAACAACAAATCTCCATAGTGGTGATGTTGTGACATTTACAAATCCCAAAACCACTTTATTGAATGATTGGTAAGTATAAGGCTCACAATCATAAGTAGTGTTTCAGATATTGTATCCATGAGGGATATCTGCAATCACTAGTGCGTACTCCTTTTTAGGAACAAGTTTTGCAATGTTTCCACAGTCACCTAAAATGACTTTATATTGCACAGTCTCAAGCCCATTCCAAATATAATGATCAAGTGTATTATCAAGTTCAACATTTGCAAGATGTTGTCTCCTTTGTCGTTTTTTTTTTTCTCTTTGAATATGAATTTTGAAGGACCCTGATACTCCATCTATACCCCTCTTTGGCATCTTCAAATGAAAATTATCTCTATAAGTAATAAAATAGAAATGAATTGAATTAGAAAATAAATAAAATAGGATGTATCTTAAATCAACATACCTTCTTGAATGCAACAAAAAATTGTTTTAAAGTTTCTATCGAGCTTGAGTCTGGATAGTTGCATTTGACATCATCCCAACTCTTTTCATTCAACATTATAACCATCTATTCTTGTATTTTCATGTAGAACTTGAGACTAGATAATGAAACAATAAATGATGTTTACAATCATATATAATAATATAACAGAATACATAGAACATAACAAAAATGTAACTCAAGAACAAAACATTGTACCATTAAAAAAACCATCAACTTACTTGTCAAATTCACTGCACATTTCATCCATGGATAATTCACCTGACTTTACCCATGATAGTATTGTAGTTATTAATGTTTCATCCTTCACACCTTGTATTGTTCTCCAAGGTGTAATAGGAGTGTCTTCTGGCAGACTCTTGATGTCAGGACCTGCCTTACCACCGCTCCATGGAACAACTCTACTTTTTTTCACTTTCTAGTTTTTTAAGCCAATATTCTCCCACAAGCTAAATATGTCATCAATCAAATCCCATGTTTTCCCAACTATGAATGCCAATTGGAAAAAAGTATCTACAGCTTTGAATGCATCACTACCTCTGACATTTTTGTGTTTCACATTATCATGTTTAATAGGGAGACATATTTCCAGACAACATTGTTTCCGAAAACTTGCATCAACTCTAGATTTATCCCCACCATATATTTGCACAAATTCACTATGGATAAAACTCACCCTTTGAATAAATGTCATTGTCAACCTATATTCACTATCTGTGTTATGATACCATGCCAACAACTTTGCTTCTACATCTGTTAAACCAACATAAATGATGCATTTAACTGTTTCAGAAATAGAGTTATTGGGAAATTCTTGCATCAACTCTCTTCTTGCCTCTGCAGAATGATTACCCCCAAGAACATAATATTTGTAATGAAAACATCTTGTTTGATCAAATTCATCTCTAGTAGGAACATCTTGCAGGTCAACAAGGACTATGTAGTCAACCACATGTACATAGGGATTGTGCCTCATCAATGCTTTCAAGTTGTGAATATGCAAGTGATGTGGTTTTCTAATTCTAAATTGATCTTGCCCTTCTATGGGTCTATAAAGTTGATTCACATTCAACTCAAATTTATGTCCATTGTTAACCAAATTATCCCTCCTCAATCGATCTCGAATGGCATTTTGTGTTGTCTTGACAATGCCATCCTCTCCATCAGCAACTGGAGTAATGATTTCCCTACTGACACCAGAATTTTCACTCTCAGATTCAGGAATAATATTGTTTTTGGTAACAACATATCTCCTCTTTTTCTGATTTGAAGGGGTTCCTACTTAATCAACAATGCCTTCAATAGGAGTCGAGGCACTCTTGTTGATGTATATGTAACTTCGGAATGTATTTCATCTATGTATTTCATATATATTTATTGTACCCTTATAAGAGATGTGTTATTCCTCTATAAGGAAGTGTCTTCATGTGGATTGACAAGTGTCGCAAGTGTGTGTACTTGCCGATGGGTTATTAGACCACCATGTGTGGGGTCGGCCCTAAAATATATATTATATTGTGGATGTATCTAGATAGACAAGTCGACCCCATAAGATCACTAGGAAAATATGTTAAGTATAAATAGAGATCGGGAGATCTCTATTTGTATTATTCGGAAAGACACACTTCTCTCACTCAAAAAGTGGCGCACTAGTGAGGAGGAGGATCATCTGCTCTAGGAGACTATAGAAAGTGTATTTTGGTTGTACTTTGGTTGAGCCATTGCTCTCTCTATCTCTGAGGAAGTTATGGGGTTTTTCACCTTAGGGTTTTCCCCACAGAAACTTTGTGCCTCTTGTCTCTCATGCTTTTGATTATTGTGATGCTTGTCATGCTTATTGTGATTGTTATGCATTGATATACTGTATATGTTATTCTCTCAGTAAAGATCCAAGAGTATTGTGAATTAATGCTCAAATTTTAACATGGTATCAGAGCTGACCTGAGAAGAAGACATTTTGCAGTGACGGAAACTTGAGTTTCTTGTTTATTGGGTTTCTCTCCATAGTTTTTGGAAAAGCAGTATAGTAGATTGACTCTACTCATCAAGGAGAATCTATATGTCGAATCAGAATTCAATTCTGAGTATTTTCAGATTTGGCCCTAAAAATTAGGGTTTCCACACAAATAGGAATTTCTGAAATATGAAGACATAGCTGGAAGCTCCTTACAAAAATCAAAGTTTAGAGCTTTGGATCGAGATTTTTGGTTGGGTAGATATCTGGTAAACTGAAACCCTAATTTAGGGCTCTCCCCAGTGAACCCGGGAGGACAAAAAGGAAAATTTGAAGGGTAAAACTTTGATACTCTCAAATTCTGAATACACCAGGCTGATAAGCTCATCAAGGCGCATCTTTCTATCCTTTCAGAAAGTTGAAATTCACATTTTGAATTTTTAGGGTTTTTTCGACAAACCCTAATCCGGGACGAGATCTAGTTTTCAGCATTTCAAGTGGTAAGACCTAAATCTTTTCTATTTCCATTTGAAGTACTCTTTAAGATGTCTCACCACACCAAGCTTGAGGATAAGCTTGAAGGGGCTGATAACTTCTGAGCTTGGAAGTACATGATTGGGTTAATCCTGGAAGAGAATGAGTTGGACTCATATATAAAAGAAGACATCCCTATCCCAGAGGATGAAGAGGCTAAGGTATTGCATAAGAAGAACTTGGTCAAGGAAAATATAATCATTGTTGATTCTATCAAAGACCATCTCATACCCCATGTGTCTTCTCTAAAGACACCCATGGCTATGTTTGACTCTTTGACCAAGTTATTTGAAAGAAATAACATAAATCAGAAGATGGCCCTGTGGAATCAATTGAAAGGGGTCAAGATGTTGAATGGAGAAACCATTCAATCCTATTTCTCCAAGGTATCTCAGATCAAGGAACAACTTGAAGCTATAGATGAAATGGTGGAGAATGGTGAAATTGTTATGACTACTTTGAATGGCCTACCTAGGTCATGGGACTCTTTTATCCAGGGGATCTGTGCCAGAAAGAAGTTAATCTCCTTCAGCAGATTATGGGAGGAATGTTCTCAAGAAGAAGCAAGGCTTGTGGCAAGAGAAGAGAAGATGGAAAATGAAGATCAAGCTCTCTCAACTCACACTGAGAAGGGCAAGTTCAAGAGGGAGCCATCCCATCACAAGAAGAAATCTTCTCATGATTTTCACAAAGACAAGAAAGATCTAAGGTGTTTCACTTGTAATGAGAAGGGTCACTTTGCTTCAGAATGTCCCAAGAACAAAAGGGACAACCACAACAACAACAAATCCAGCTGCTCATGCTGCCGAAGATGATGAACCTCCAAAGAAGAAGGGTAAGAAAAGAAGGTGCCATGCTCATGCTGCCGAAGATGATGAACCTCCAAAGAAGAAGGCTAGGGCAGAAAGTGATGATAGTAATGATGACTCATCAAGTGAAGAAGAGTATGTTCTAATCTTTGCTCTCACAGGTACTATCTCTCATGGTTGTAATGATTGGTTACTTGACAGTGGGGCTTCCAAACACATGACTGGGTTTAAAGAATCCTTTGTAAATCTATCTGAACATGAATCACCCCATAAAGTGAAACTTGGGGATGATTATCAATATCCCATCAAAGGAAGTGGTGAAGCCTCCTACAACCTAGATTCTGGAAAATCTTTGAAGATGAAAGAAGTCCTTTATGTACCTGGGATCAAGAAGAACTTACTCTCCATCTCTGCATTGGATGCGAAAGGTATGAGGGTTGCATTTGTGGATGGCCAAGTCCTAATGTGGCCAAAGGGAAAGACCATAGATGATGAAGTTATGATTGGAGAGCAAGAAGGAGGTTTGTATAAATTAAAAGGACAACCTGAACATGCCATGGTGCATGAATCCATGGAGCCAAGTGAACTTTGGCATAGAAGACTTGCTCATATGCACTATGGGGCACTTCCAATTGCAAGTAAGGATGTAGAGGGTCTTCCTAAAATCAAGACCAAGCATGTAGGTGTTTGCAAACGATTTGCAAAAGGTAAGAATATTAAGAAGGCTTTCCCAACCAGTGAAAGCAAGGCAAAAGGTATCCTGGAAATCATCCACTCAGATGTATGTGGTCCTATGTCATCCAGTTCTCTAAGTAGGTATGTTTACTATGTATCATTTATTGATGACTTCTCCTGGAAGACTTGGGTATAGTTCTTGAAAAACAAAGATGAGGTGTTTGATAAGTTCAAGGAATTCAAAACCTTGATGGAGAATGAAATTGACAAAAAGATCAAAACATCAGATCCGACAATGGTGGAGAATTCACTGCAGGTGACTTCAAGAAGCTTTGCAGTGATTTAGGGATTAAGAGGGAGTTGACTACTCCTTATAATCCTTAACAGAATGGAGTTGCAGAAAGGAAGAACAGAACAATCATGGAAGCAGCAAGGGCAATGCTGCATGACCAGGATCTACCTATGCATCTATGGGCAGAAGCAGCTAGAACAGCTGTATATGTGCAGAACAAAACACCCCACAAGATATTGGACCACAAGACACCAGAAGAGGTCTTTTCTTGTAAGAAACCCGAAGTCAGCAATCTCAGAATATTTGGTTGTCCAATATACAGTCATGTCCCAAAGGAAAAGAGGACCAAACTAGATCCTTCAGGAAAGAAGGGTATCTTTGTGGGTTACAGTGAAAGCTCGAAGGCTTACAGAATATACTTTCCAAGGTTCAAGAAGATTGATGTCAGCAGGGATGTAACATTTGATGAAAACTCAGCATTCATCAAATCAAGGAAGGCACCTATCGAAGTTTATGAAGAACCTAAGGAAACTAGATTTCAAGACACTACCATGACTGAAGCAATTCCAGAAGTTGTTCGTGAATTTGAAGATCCGCAAGAACCTGTAGATCCACCTTGTGAAGATAACTCTCACAAGAGGAAACCTGCATGGGATAGAGATCTCATTCAAGATGCAAAAAGATTTGGCATTCCAGAAGAAGAACACGGAGCAAAGAAGAGAACTAGATCACATACCAGTTATGTTGCTTTACTCTGTGACATTATGAACAAAGAACCTTCCAGTTATGAAGAAGAAGCGGAAAAGAAAGAATGAAAGGATGCTATGGTTGAGGAATACCAAGCAATAATGAAAAATTATTTTTGGGATGTTTTCCCAAGACCTAAAGAGAAGTCTCTTGTGACTTCCAAATGGATCTACAAAATCAAGCATGCAGCAGATGGAAGTGTAGAGAAATACAAAGCAAGATTCGTAGCTCGTGGCTTCTCTCAGAAAGAGGGAATAGATTATGAAGAAATTTTTGCACATGTAGCCAGGTATACTTCCATCAGAACAGTACTTGCCCTGGCTACAACAATGAAATGGAAAATACACCAGATGGATGTCAAGACTGCTTTCTTGAATGGTGTAGTTGAAGAGGAAGTATACGTAGAGCAGCCACTCGGTTTTGAAATACACGACAGGGAGTCATATGTGTGTAGATTGAAGAAAGCCTTGTATGGCTTGAAGCAAGCTCCCAAAACTTGGTATGGTAGGATGAACAGTTTCCTATCTAGCTTGGGCTTTACCAAGAGTAAAGCGGATTCCAACCTCTACTACAAGGTTGAGGAAGGGAATCCTGTGATTCTACTCCTATATGTGGATGGCTTATTTGTAATAGGAGATGACAGATTGATTGCAGATACTAAGAGGAAGCTTGCTGCTGAGTTCGATATGAAAGATTTGGGAAAGATACATTATTTCCTAGGTATGGAGGTGTGGCAGAATTCAGGTGGGATCGTCCTTGGCGAAGGGAAGTACACAGTAGATATCGTGAAGAGATTTGGGATGATGGATTGCAAGGCCATGGCCACACCCATGGCATCGAATCTAAAGCTTCTATGTGATGCTTCATCTTAGCCAGTTGATGTCTCTATGTATCGTCAGATGATTGGGTCCTTGATGTACCTGACAAACACGAGACCAGATATTTTCTTTGCAGTGAACACATTGAGCCAGTTCCTGACGGATCCGAGGAGTGTTCACCTGGTTGCTGTAAAGCATGTCCTGAGGTACCTGAAGGGTACAATGGATTATGGGCTCAAGTATGAAGTGAATCAAAAGTTTAACCTACAGGGTTATGTTGATTCAGATTGGGCTGGCAGTGCTGCAGATAGGAAGAGCACATCTGGATGTTGCTTCAGTATGGGATCAGGTGTGATCTCTTGGTTCAGCAGGAAGCAGTCCTGCGTAGCACTGAGTATAGCTGAGGCAAACTATCTTCTAGCCTATTCAGCTAGTTGTGAGGCAGTATTGCTATGGAAGCTACTGTCTGAGTTATTTGATCTCCCATTGGATGCTACTGGTATATTTTGCGATAACTAGAGTTGTGTGAAGCTGTCTGAGAACCCAGTGTTTCATGATAGGTCGAAACACATAGAGATCAAATATCACTATATCATGGATATGGTGCAGAGAGGAGCCGTGAAGCTCCTGTATGTTGCGACGGATGAGCAGATTGTAGATGTATTGACGAAGCCACTAGCCAGGGTGAAGTTCGAGTACTTCAAGGAGAGGCTTGGTGTTCTTCAGATCAACGACACTTCGAGGAAGAAGTGATGGACACATTTGTTGAAGCCATTCCAAGCATGTTGGAAGGAAGATCCTTCACATGGCTGTGGATGTAAGCGTTGGATGATGAGTATCAGGACGATGCTCCAGTTACTGCTCTGTATATGCATCATATTGGATGTTGGATATGATCAGTTGGATCATTTATATTTGTATGTATGTATGCATCGTGTTGATGCTGGATATGATTAGTTGGATCATTTATATTTGTATGTATGTACGCATCGTGTTGATACTGGATATGATCATTTGGATCATTTATATGTGTGTACGCATCATGTTGGATGTTGGATATGATCGGTTGGATCATTTGTATGTATTTGTATATGCATCATGTTGGATGCTTGGACCATGTATCTGTATCAGGTGGATACATTGTATGATCAGGTAGATCATGTATGTTGATATGTATCATGTATTTGTATTCGTATCAGGTGGATCATGTATGATGATATGTATTAGGTAGATACTTGGTGTGCATCAGGTGGATGCATTGTATGATCAGGTTGATCATGATGATGAGCTTCAGGATGTTGCTCCAGATGATATGTACCAGGATGGTACAAGTGATGATGATCAGTATGATCATGGGCATCAGGATGATGCCTCGTGCGATGATGATCCGTTGGATCATGAGTATCAGGTTGATACTTGGAGGTCAGAGATGATATGTGGCAGGTTGTGCAAATAGCATGTAATCAGTCCTGGGAGATCTTGCCGGTCGTGCTGCAGCACATAAATGTTCCCGGGGTACTCATTCTGGTATTGCTATCTAGTATGTAATCAGTCCTCAGATATCCGATAAGTTGAGCTGTGTGCTCGTAATCAGTCCTGGGATGAGGTATTACTACGGAGACATGTAATCAGTCCTGGAGATTCGAGAGGTTGAGCTGTGTGCTCGTAATTAGTCCTGGGATGCTCTTTAGAGATCTTGCCGGTCATGCTGGGGCACATAAATGTTCCTGGGATTCTCTTTAAATGTTTTGTCTATCCGCATGTAATCAGTCCTAGAGATCCAAGAGGTTGAGTTGTATGCTCATAATAAATCCTAGGATGATCTTTAGAGATCTTATCGGTCGTGCTGCAGTGCATAAATGTTCCCTAGATTCTCTTTAAAGGTATTGTGGAGAAGATTCATGTAATCAATCCTGGGAGATCTTGCCGGTTGTGCTTAGGCACATAAATTTTCCTGGGATACTCTTTCCGGTATTGCATCCACACATAAAATTAGTCCTGAGAGGCCACCTCTATCAGACCGTTCACATAGATGAGGAAGACCTACAGGTGGTGGGCCTACATCCAGTATGAAAAAGGATTGGCTCTGTAGAACTTCCTATGACGAGTAGTGTCAGAGATTGGTTGAGATAGCAGCAGCAGTGACGATGATGATGGCGATGCATCGATGACGATGATCCCTAGAAGAAGACTTGTCTAGCAGAACTGTGTCGATAAATACCTTCCTAGTTAAGAGGGAGTGTTGATGTATATGTAACTTCGGAATGTATTTCATATATATTTATTATACCCTTATAAGAGATGTGTTATTCCTCTATAAGGAAGTGTCTTCATGTGGATTGACAAGTGTCGCAAGTGTGTGTACTTGCCGATGGGTTATTAGACCACCATGTGTGGGGTCGGCCCTAAAATATATATTATATTGTGGATGTATCTAGATATACAAGTCGGCCCCATAAGGTCACTAGGAAAACATGTTAAGTATAAATAGAGATCGGGAGATCTCTATTTGTATCATTCGGAAAGACACACTTCTCTCACTCAAAAAGTGGCGCACTAGTGAGGAGGAGGATCATCTTCTCTAGGAGACTATCTCAAGTGTATTTTGGTTGTACTTTGGTTGAGCCATTGCTCTCTCTATCTCTGAGGAAGTTGTGGGGTTTTTCACCTTAGGGTTTTCCCCACGGAAACTCTGCGTCTCTTGTCTCTCATGCTTTTGATTCTTGTGATGCTTGTGATGCTTATTGTGATTTTTATGCATTGATATACTGTATATGTTATTCTCTGAGTACAGATCCAAGAGTATTGTGAATCAATGCTCAAATTTTAAGAACTCTCAACCATATTTCTTTTACGAGAGTTTTTGTTACTCTTACTAGCAGGAGTAGCAAGCTCATTTGCAACAATTTCATCATGTTGAATTAGGCGAGATGAAGATTTAAATATAACCCTTCTAGGTACCTGATTTAATTGTCGGATGCTCTTTCCTCTTTGTGCTTGTACTTCTTCAGTTTGAACATTTGACAGTTGTTTCTTCTTCCTTGCTTCTAGTCCCTTTTGAATAGCGGCATTAAGACATCCCTAGGATCGTCCTCCGTATAATATATTCCATTCAACATTTTTGAAATCGAAATGAAAAAATCCTGCAAAATAAAAACATTAACGTGTTAAATCTATTACATTGTGGTATCCAAGTTCTAACAAAACTAATTTAAGAATAATATCAGTATTCAAACTTACTCTCCAGTTGTCAATTTCATGCACGAACTCTTGACAAAAATCTGTGAAATTTCCTTGAACATTATATTTTGAAATCTTCAAAGCATACCGGATTTTGGCAAAGGTTTTGACTTGTTTCACTTGTGAATAAACAATATCTATACCCGGCATAACACACATATCTCTCAGCAATCCGAATAGATGGTAATATGATTGGATATATGGAAATGCAGAAGAATATAAGAGAATGCTTTCTGGTTTTCCTTGATTTTTTTCCTTCAGATGCCAATGATACTCTCTTCTGTCCTCTTCTGTTGCATGTTTCCAATCTCTAACATTCTTCATTTTTAAATCTTCAAGGGTAATAACTCTGTCTTAAGGCTCAACATTCTGAGATGTCTCAACTGTTTTTTTCGATGCAATCATCGTCGCTCTTGATCCATAAATATTTACATATATCTTTCTTGATGCCATTGTCCATAGATCCAAAATATAGAATTTTAAAATACAATCAACACAAATATTCACTATAAACTGCATTTAAAAAACATTTTAAAAAAATTTAAAATATTTTTACATTCATAATCACTGCTTTTAATGTTTTGAAAATTATTTTAAAAAATGTAGACCTGCCCTCTAACCCCCCTAAAATATATAATAATTTATTTTTAAAAAAAATAAACCTACCACTACCCCTACCCCTATCCCTACCTATATAATAAAAATTAAAAAAGGCAAATTTAAATCTAACCCCCTAACAATACAATAATCAATTTTAAAAAACAAATAAAACTAACCCACCCCTAACAATATAATAAAAAATTAAAAATTAAAAAATAAACTAACCCACCCACCCCTAACAACATAATACATTTAAAAATAATAATTTAAACAAAAGCCCCCCCTCTTATATTATAATAAAATAAATTAAAAAGCAAATTAAACTAACCCCTAAAAACATTATTATAAAAAAATTAAAGAAAAAATTTAAAACAAAATAAACTAACCTAACATTATAATTATAAATTTAAAAAAAAAATAGAACTAACTAACATTATACTAACCCAACTAACATTATACAAAATTTTAAAAAACTTAAAAACAAAATAAAACTAACCCACCTACCCCTAACAATATAATACATTTAAAAAAACAAAAAACAAACCCCCTCTCTAACATTATAATAAAATAAATTAAAAAACAAATTAAACTAACCCCGGAGAACATTATAATAAAAATTTAAAAAAAAATAAAAACAAATTAAACTCACCCGTAACAACATTATAATAAAAAATTAAAAAAATAAATAAAAACAACTTAAACTAACCTAACAACGTTATAATATAAAATTAAAAACAAATTAAACTAACATTAAAACTAACAAATTTAAACTAATGTTTTGATAATTAAAAATTTAAAAAAAAAATAAAAACAAAATAAACTAACCTAACATTATGACTATCAATTAAAAAATAAATAAATAAACTAACTAACATTATACTAACCTAACTAACATTATACAAAATTTTAAAAAAACTTAAAAAACAAAATAAAAGTAACATCATAAAAAATTTAAAATTATAAAAAATCAAACTATATACTAACCTAACTAACATTATACAAAATTTTTAAAAAACTTAAAAACAAATTAATTAAAAACAAAATAAAACCAACATTATAAAAAATTTAAATTAAAAAAAATCAAACTATATACTAACCTAACTAACATTATACAGAATTTAAAAAAAACTTAAAAACAAAATAAAAACTAACATTATAAAAAATTAAAATTAAAAAAAATCAAACTATGGAGGGCAGCAGGGGAGGTGGAAGGGAGGGCAGTGGGGGAGGTGGAAGGTGTGGGTGCACGGGGAGGATGGAGGAGGGGGAAGGGAAGTGCCGCAGAGGGATGACGGAAGAGGGGGAAGGGGAGGGACCCAGAGAGAGGGATAAGGGAAGACAAGGAGGAGGGGGAGTTGGGCGGCACGGGGAGGTGGAAGGGAGGGCGCCGGGTGGCGGGGGGATGTGTGGTGGCGTTGGGAGGAGGGAAGAAGGGGGAAGGGGGAGGGGATCAGAGTGGCGGGGGGAATGGGGCGCTAGGAGGGAGAAGGGAGGAGGTGGAGGGCGCGAGAGCTCCGCTCGCTTGGGTGCCAAATGGCTACCCCTCGCAAGTGTGCCCTCCACCTCCTCACTCCTCCCCCGCTCCCCTCCACTTCCCCCTCCTCCCTCTGATCGCCCCCTTCCCCTGCCACTCCACGCCCCTCCCCTTCCCCCCTTCCCCCTCCTCCTGGTGCCACAACAATTCCCCCGCCACCCCGCACCCTCCCTTCCACCTCCCCGTGCCACCCAACTCGCCCTCCTCCCCCTCCTCCTCCTCCCTTATCCCTCTGCGGCCCTCCCCTTCCCCCTCCTCTTCCTCCCCTTGCCCTGCCATCTTCCACCTACCCTGCCTCCCTACCTTCCACCTCCATTGCCGCCCTCCCTTCCCCGTTGCCCTCCCTTCCACCCTCCCCCTCCGCCCTCCATAGTTTGTTTTTTTTAATTTTAATTTTTTTTATAATTTTATTTTTATTTGATTTTAATTTTTGTATAATGTTTGTTAGGTTAGTATATAGTTTGATTTTTGTTTTAATTTTAAATTTATTAAAATGTTTTTTTTTTTGTACAAGCTGCAGATTATATTAGATTAAAAAAAGAGTAGAAAATAGAATACAGTCCTTAATGGCTTGGCCCGAAGATGCCATCCATGTTTTGTGAGAAAGTTTATGACAGTCAAAATATCATACAAAAAACCCCTGTCTATAGAGGGGAGAATCTGAAGGAAATTGACAAAGTTTAAGATCTTAGCAGCATTAAGCTAACTGCATATACATAGTGGGACAAAATAGATGAAAACAAACCACAGAAAGACCTGCTTACACAGTAGCTGATGGCATCTCTTCCTGAATGGGGCAGTTGTAAGGTGCATTGTCCCTCCACACTTTGTCTGAGATCAAGGTAGCATTCTCCTCCATAGAAGCCAAAGAACCAGGTGCCATTACCGACTTTACAAGCAAGGGAGTAGTTTTCCATGGCATCATAGGGACGAAGGCTGACTGTTCCTTTTGAGTGTGCTTCTCTAGAATAGGGACTAAGGTACAGGGGATGGGAAATGCAGCCTGAGCTTTCTCCTTTCCTTTTGTTCGAACCTTGTTGCATGTCAGTCCTGCAGAGTTGCCACCCGGGTTGAGGTTGTCCAAGCCAAGAGTTGAATTTAGAGTAGCAGCAGAAGAGGTGGCTCTAGGGGTGGTGCTGCCAGAGCGAAAGTCACGACCGATAGGAGTGCGTAGGGGCGTAGGAGTCCCATCTTTTAGTGTTGCACAGGGTGCCAAGGGTGGTGGCCTAATTTGGCAGAGTGGAGAGCAGAGACTGAGTTTCTTGGTGTGCAAATACCCAATTGGCTTGCATGTTTTCCATCAGCTTCCCCATCATGTTCTTCACCAACTAGTACGAGTCCCAATCCAGTTCTTGTTGTCCAGGTGCCATGGTTTTTGCATTGATCCTAGCTTCTCAATTGTCCAGCAGGAAATGGATTGGGATGGAGATAGCAGGACTGTAACCCTGTCGCAGAGGAGCTCCCATCTGATCATTGGCTTCCTTCGTGTTTTTCACTTTGGCCCCCTTAGTTCTTCCCATGGTGAATACAGGAAGGGTGATACTAACAAAGGAGTGGGCTTGTAGGTAGATGAGGTTGAAAAGATTTTCGAGCGCAGAGAGAATGATGCTGAGAGCACAGAGTGCTTGGAGAATGAGTTATTCAGAGTACCTCATAGAACAAGCAGACAGATGAGCTTCGCCTTGAGCCCTGGGCCCGTGGTTCGCATGCAGGAGGATCATGGTGGCCAGAGAGCCTGAGGCAACATTGGAGGCAGGGTTATTAAATAGCCTCAGCGTTTGACGTCGTTTCAGTGACCTCAACATGGATATGCGTGTGGCTATGTGTCACTGGGTTGTAGCCATCTGGCTGCATGGTGGAGCTGGAACCCGCATCTGGGGAAATGAGATCATTGTTCACCAAGGTTTGGAACCTATGCAGGATGTCCTTAGCAGATGCATTAGAAGGGATGCTCTCCAAGTAGGTGGTGTTGCAGTTGACTCCTTCATTAGCAATGTAGTCTGCGAGCGAATTGGATTTTCGTTTGACATGGTGAAAAGTCAGAGAACTGGCAGTGTTGATGGGGCTAGCAAGGTCATGGAGTCTCTGCATTAATCTCCAGCTTCGATAGATTTTTTCGGCTCTATCTCCATTGTGGAGTTTACTAGCAAGACTGAGAATGATTTTCGAGTCCCCTTCAATGATGAGTGGAAGATGCCGATGCCAGTGAGCACATTTAAGGCTTTCTAAGAGTCCGGAGAGTTCCGCTGCATTGTTGGTGTCGTGGCCGATGTTGCCCATATAAATGATCTTGATGGCTCCAATACTGTCCCTGATGGCTCCTCCAAAACCTGCAGCACCAAGATTGCCCTTAGAGGCACCGTCAAAGTTGAGCTTGAAGAAACCAGAAGGAGGGCGGCTCCAATGGGTGGGGATGGGCGTGGAAGCTAGAAGACGGCATGGAGAGTAGTGGGCGGAGTCGAACGCGAGGTTCCATCCCGAGAGGATAGAGCATTCAAGGGGGGAGGGTGGGTAGGTCTAAGCTGCTTTAGGACTTGAGGGAGATGGTTTCCTGCAAATTGGTGGCGAGAATTGCTCAAATGTCAAGTGGTGGGAGTTTTCTGGAATCAAAGATTCTGCGGTTGCGTTCTTTCCAGATGTTCCAATCTAATAGTCCAGGGATGAGCTCCCAAAGTCTATTTAGGAGAGAACTTTGGTAAGGTTTGGGATACCAGGTGGCAATGGTCTGGACAATATTTCTTCAGATTCTATTGGTTCTTCTACAGAGGAGAGCCACTTTGTCCCAAATATTTTTGGCATAGTCGCAGGAGTTGAGAAGGTGATCCATGGTTTCAGGGTGTTCCTCACACATGGGACACCAAGAGGGTCCTTGAATGCCTCTTTTATGGACGTTGTCCCAAGTGAGAATGTGTCTGTGGGGATGGAGCCAAAGGAAGGAGGAGGTTTTTCGCCAAAGATGAGTCCCCCAAAGTTTCTTCCAAATGACATTGGGCTTTTCTTTAGGAGTGGCAGTGAGAATAAGGTAGGCCTCTTAGGTGGAGAAGGTGCCTGTAGGAAGATGCCCCCATCGAAGAATGTCAGGATCATTTCTAAATTTGATTTTCCTACTTTGGAGATTCTGCCAGAGGAGCTCAGCGTTGTCTGCTCGAATTGGTGGTGTCCAGAGTGCATGATGTTTCTAGGTCCTGACATTCACTTCGTTGGAAGGAATCCAATAGTCTTGAACAGTGCAGCGATTACTAAGATTTCAGTGGTCCTGGAGGTCAGGTGAGAGAGCCAAAGAATGCAGGGGTGGGAGCTGCTGCTAGGAATCATACTAGAAGAGAACTTGTTGACTGTTGCGAATTTCCCAGAAACTATGTTGCTGAATAATAGCTCTTTGACTATTTGCAGCCCTCTAGATGAGAGATCAAGGAGGGTTCTGATCAAAGCAGATTCTGAGGTGGTTTTGCCAATTACCTGCATATTTGTTATGCCACAGTTTGCCCCAGGGCGAGTCAGAGTCAGTTACCCATTTCCACCAAATTTTTGCTGAAAAGACGTTATTGTTGACTTCCAGATCCCGGAGCCCAAGTCCACCTTGCTTTTTTGTGGTGCAGAGGGTGTCTCACTTGACTAGGGCCCACTTGCGATTGTTGTGTGTTCCGCCCCAAAGGAAGGATTTCTGAATTTTCCTCATTAATTTCAGGACCCACTTGGGGGCGTCTAAGACTGAGAAGAGATAAATGGGCATTGATTGAAGGACCAACTTGAGGAGGACCAATCTGCTAGGGAAGTCGAGAGAGTGTTGGCTTTCAAACTTATCCACGAGCTTCCTCCATGAGGAGTGTTTGGTGGCAGAGTCAAAGAGAGGAGCTCCCAAGTATTTGGAGGGAGGAGAGGCAACTGAGTAGCCAAGGATTCTGGATATGTTGCTTTGCATGATTGGGTCAGTATGGAAAAAGAAGAGTTGAGATTTTTCAAGGTTAATAGTTGTGCGAAAGGAATCATAATAGGTTTGGAGGATGCATTTCAAGGGATGGGCTTCCTGAACCGAGGGATGGTAAAAGAGGAGATTATTGTCTACAAACTGCTGGTAGATAGTGGGTGGGATGGCATGTAAGGAGAGGCCATGAAGGGTTCTTGAGGAAAACCTAATATTTAAGCATATGCCCCAAACCTTCAGCCATGAGGATGAAGAGGAAGGGAGAGAGGGGGTCTCCTTGTCGAATGCCTCTTGTGGGGGGAAAAGTGGAGGAAGGGTAGCCATTTACTAAGATTGAGAAGAAGGAGGAGGAGGTGAGGGACATGATCCAGGTGATCCATTCTTGATAGAATCTGAAAGCCAGAAGCATCCTCTCAATGAACTCCCAACTGATTTTGTAAAAGGCCTTTGAGAGGTCCAGTTTGATGAGCATCCCAGGTATTTTTTCTGCTTTTAAGGAGTGAATTACTTCATGTGCTAAGATGATGCCATCAAGAATCTAACATCCTTCCACATAGCCAGTTTTCCTCAGGGAGATGAGAAGCGGGAGGAGGAACTTGAGGCGGTTGGCAACAACTTTTGTTATGATTTTATAGACGACATTACAGAGAGAGATGGGGCAGAACTTACCCAGAGTGGTAGTGCCAGTTTCCTTGGGGATGAGGGTGAGATGAGTGGCATTGAGTGCTGGGAAGACCCATCTTTTGGACCTGGATTCTTCAACCACTTCAAGAACCTCTTGCTTGAGCATGTTCCAGCAATGGTGGAAGAAATTTATGGTAAAGCCATCAGGACTAGGGGATTTTCCTTCTTCCATCTGATTTCTTTCATAAGATTGGCATTGTGCTCTGGGATGAGAATGTGAGGGATGTGACTGATCACCTGGTCAATACCTTGTGATCTATTGGAATTATCCTCGGTGAGTAACGTTTTGAAGTGATTGGTTAGCTCATTTTCAATTTCTCCTTGATCCTAAAGGATTGTGCCATCCACAGAGCGGAGAGAGTTGATTCCGTTGTGCATTCTGTGATGTATGGTGGTGCGATGGAAAAAAGTTGTGTTCTTTTTCCTTGCTTAAGCCATTTTATTCTGGATTTCTGTCTCTAGAGAGTTTCTTCTTGTTCACATCTGAAGTTCAGTTGCTTTAGTCGATTTTTCTCTTTGAGTTTTAGTTCATCAGTGTGACCCTGTTCCATAATGTCCTTTTGAATTTGTTCCAGCTCCTTTTCAAGATTGCTTTTGGCAGTAAAGATGTTTCCAAAGGTCGTCTTGTTCCATATTTTTAGTTGGGCTCTGATCTTTTTGAGTTTCCTATGGAGTATGGCCATTTTGGACCATCCTTCAGCCTCCATGTTGCTCCACCAATCCTGAACAGTATCTTGAAAAGATGGGTGAGTAAGCCAAAAAATTTCAAAACGGAAGGGGCAGAATTTCTTCAAGCCTAAGTGTTCCCATTTGAGAGAGATCGACCAGTGATCCGATCCAACAAAGGGCATTACTGCAGTAGTAAGAAGACCTCTAGAATTCATAAAGTTTTCTGTGACCAGGAAGTGGTCAAGTCGAGATGTAATCTGGTGGATCCCTCCTCTGCGATTGTTCCAGTTGAAGAAGCCTTTAGAAGGTTGAAGGTCAATGACTTCACAGTCAATGATGCAATGTTTGAACAGATGATCCTTTGGGGTGAGGAACTGACGTCCTCCTTTTTTTTCCTGAATGGAGGTTAAGAGATTGAAGTCTCCTCCCAAGATAAGCGGAGAGTCAGGATGGAGGTGGGTGAGCCAGGAAATGGAATTGAGGAATGAGAGCTTCGCGTTGGGTGCTTGGGGTCCATAAACATTGATGAGATGACCCACTATACTGGTGCCAAGAATGCAGAAGGAGGCATAGAGGGTGTGGGTTGTGGCATTAAAGACATTCAGTGTGAGAGTGGAGGGGTTCCAGGCGATGGAAATACCTCCCGAGGCACCTTGAGCATCATTTTCTACCACCTGGCAACCCTTCCAGAGCTTTGTTAACAGGGAGTGTACTTTCTCATGAGAACATTTGGTTTCTTGGAGAAAAATGACAGAGGGTGCATATTGCATGATTTTGTGCTTGAGCATACGGTTCTTATTGGGTCCATTGAGCCCTCTGACATTCCGAGAGATTAACTACATTGGGAACCTTGGTGGGCAGTGGGGAAGAATTCCGTTAGCTAGATATATTGCCTTGATTCAACTAGTTTGGTGCCTAGGAGGCTGATTCTCTGGAGGTCTGTTTTTCTGCCTCTTTTTTTTGCATCTCTTTGCATTTTTAGTTTTTCTTTTTGAGGGAGGTTTTGGACTCCAAGTTTGAGATGCTTAACTTTACTCGGAGATTCTTTCAGGAGCTGGATCTGTTTGGGAGAGATGGTGTTGAAAGCTTTTTTGGTGCATGCATCTTCCAGGCCCAGGAGGTTGAGGTCTCCTATTTCTAGATCAATCATTTCATCATCCATTTGAACTTCTGGTCCTTGAGATCCTATTGGCTGCTCAGTATCATTCCTCGTAGAGATGTGTTTCTCCTTGTTCATTTCTTTAACAGTCAAGGGTTTCTCTTGGAGATTCTCAGAGGGTGGCAAAATGATATGTTGGGTCTGATCCATGGCCAGAGGGATGATGATTGTTTCTTCCATCTGAGGTTCTTCCTACTCTACTTCTTCCTGTAGAGGATCTTTGGTTGTGGGGTCTTCAGGTTGGCCGTCAAGGTTAGCAAAGCTATTGCTAGTGGAGGGATCTTTAGCTTTTTTCCCTTCCACGGTTTTTTTGCAGTGCTGCCTTCTTTTCCTTCCGAGTTTTTGGAAGCCATATTCATCTTTGATGATTTCTTGAGGATGGCTATTGTTGAGGGGGTAGTCATGATACAAGTGGCCATGTTCGTGGCATTTCCTGCACCGAAAAGGGACATGCTCATAGTTGAGGGGTTGGATCCATTCCGTATCTTCATGGTTGAGACAGATCGATTCTGGCAAGGATTTGGTGATGTGCATGTACACACAAATACGGGCATAAGAGGTGTACTTATTGTTTCTGGTTTGTTCTGAGACCCTAACGTAGCTGCCGAGAGTGTTTCCAATGTCCATAAGCGTGTCCTTGTCCCAATATTCTTGAGGTAAAGAATACATTCGTATCCAAACAGGGGCCCATGTGAAGTCTTCTTTGTCGGGATTGAACTTTTATGTCCGGTGCTGGAGGTAGAGACCTGCAAAGTTGAAGAAATAGGGTCCTCTGTCTTCTACATGAGCTTTGTCCTCTAGCCTGTGAAAAATGATGGTGAAGAATCCTTTGGATCCTAGCTGGAGATCGAAGTGTGCCTTAGGTTTCCATTTGGACATTATCCAGCCTCACAGGGCTTGTTCAGTTGGCCAGAAACCAATGAATTTACCCACTAGGGCATGATCTTTAAGTTTCTGCGCCCTAGCATTGATGCGTTGTGCTGGGAGAGAGAGTTGAGGTCTTTCTATTGTTTTGGCTATGCAGGTGCTCGAAGTGTTGGCTTGTTTGGTATTCGGCGTGGTCTTTTGATCAGTGGTGGCTTTAGGGTACGATAGAGGGACTTCTACCGTACCTATCTATACATATGTGGAAGGGATGGAAGAAGAGGGGATCGAGCCAGAGGGGTCCTCGGTCCCTCCTCGGGGGTCCTCCATTGATCATACCAGGGTGTCAGAACGGTGGAGGGGTTGTCAAGCTGCAGATTGGGATGGGGGACTAGGGATGAAACCCTAGGAAAGGCATGTGAAGTTGTAGAGCTCAAAAAATGTTTCTTTCATAAAGCATGAAGATTCGTTCTTTGTTTTTATAATGTTAGTCTTATTTTGTTTTTAAATTTTTTTATAATTATTTTTTTTAAGTTTTTTTAAAATTTTGTATAATGTTAGTGTTATTTTTTTAAATTTTTAATTATAATGTTAGGGTAGTTTATTTTGTTTTTAACTTTTTTTTAAATTTTAAATTATAATGTTAGGTTAGTATATTTTGTTTTTAAATTTTTTATTATAACAACATTAGTTTAAATTTGTTAGTTTTAATGTTAGTTTAATTTGCTTTCAATTTTTTTTTTAAAACCCAAAGCTAATATTCATGGGATAGGGGGCATTTTTTAAACCCAAATCCTTGCTTCGATTAATAATACATGAATTTAAAAAAAAAACATTTAAAAAAATACTTAAATAACTAACCCAGAAAGTGGTAGAGCCTCCACTGTTAAAAGTGCTAAAAGCTCCTCTTTGCAATCTCCTCATTCTTCTTCAAAACCTTCATGAATTGCTCCAAAGACTAAATAATCATGTATTAATAAGAAAGATTAGGTTTAAGACATACCAAAATTGTAAAAGAATAAAGCCATAAAGCCATAAAACAAACATGACCAAATTAATAAAGCCATAAAGTCTTAAAACAAACATTACCAAATTAATAAATCCCTAAAGCCATAAAACAAACATTACCAAATTAATAAAGCCATAAAATAATCGTTGCAAAATTAACAATAAAACTAACTAATTTATTAAAAACAGAAAAAGCAGTAACCTTGAAAGCTTTACTAAATTGCTCCAAATTAAATGATGAATAGTAGGAAATCTAATTAGTTTATATAGCCTAGATTAGGTTTAACATTAATTGTTTTAAGAATGTGGGATTAAAAAAATGAAATTAGTTACTGAATTATTATTAAACTTATATAATTAGTTTATACATTATTTCAATTTTTTTATATCATAAATTCGTGTTTTTTACTAGTTTTATCAATGTGCGCTGTAATTTTGTAGGGAAATTTTGGAGGGAATATTTTGGAGGGAATATTTTGGAGGGATATTTTCATTCTCACAGCTATAAGATTGTTAGTTGACAGTTGCACCATTGTACTTTTTGGTGAGGAATATGGTAAAATTCCATTGTCTTATCTATTAGGATTTTTCTACATTTCTATCTTTTAGTGAGAAGTCATGGACTCATCTGAATTAAATTCCAATGTTAATGAAGAGTTGTATTATTCATCTAGCCAAGATATTGGCAGTGCAAGCAATGTGATCAAGCATGTTATTCAAGAACTTTTTAATTATGAAGATTTTGAAAACACTAGTAATGAAGGTCAAGAATGCGATGATGATGAAGAGCTTCCTCCAAGTGGGGATCCTGAAGACAGTAAGCAGGATGATGACAATTTTCCTCCCAGTGAGGATTTTGATGGGACTAAATATGCTTCTTCTGAGCATGCATGTACAGATAATGTTCATGGTTTTCTTCATAGCAATGAATTTAATGGGACGAATGATGATTTTCCTTCAAGCAAGGATTTTAATGGGACCAATGATGATTTTCCTCACAATGAGGATTTTTATGAGACTTATGATGATTTTCCTCCAAGTGAGGATTTTAATGGGACAGATGATGATTTTGGTGAGGAAGAAGACATAAATAATGTTGAAAATGATTTACCTCCAAGCAAGGATTTCAATGGAACTGATGACGAGTTTCCTCCAAGCGAGGATTTCTATGGCACCAATGATGAGTTACCTCCAAGCAAGGATTTGAATGGAAACGATGGTGACGTTCCTCCAAGTGAGGATTTCAATGACACGGGTGATGACTTTCCTCCAAGCGAGGATTTCAATGACACCGATGATGATTTTCCTGCGAGTGAGGATTTCAATGGAATCGATGATGATTTTCCTCCAAGCGAATATTTTAATGCCACCGATGATGATTTTCCTTCGAGTGAAGATTTTAATGGCACCGATGATGATTTTCCTCCGAGTGAAGATTTCAATGGCACCGATGATGATTTTCCTCCGAGCGAGGATTTCAATGGCACAAATGATGATTATCCTTTGAGCGAGGAATTCAATGTCACCGATGATCATTCTATTGACGATGAATCCAAAAATGATGAAGACAATGATTCTCCTCCAAGTAAGGATGTTACAGGCACCAATGATGAAGACAATGATTCTCCTCCAAGTAAGGAACTTACAGGCACATATGATGTCAATGTTGAATCTGAAGAGTTCCCTTTCAGTGAAGAATTTATTGGCACAAATAGTGTTGATGGTCACATTGATCTGTCAGCAATTGAACAATTGATTAGTGATTATGACAATAATTTTCATATTGAATTTGGTGATGAGATTTTCAATGAGGGGGGTCATATGCATCACAATGAAAACATTCATTCTAATGAGGATGTTGTTGCAGACATAATGGTTGAGGAAATGCAGTGACATAATCCAACGCAGAGCAGGATTAAGTGTAGGACTAGACATTTTTATGTCAATCCAAAGCATTCTAGTTATACAAGGTCTAGGAAAGAATTGCTCACAAGTCCAACTTCCATTACTCTGATTTCGAGTGAACGTTGCCACAAAATTTGTTTGAAAAGTTTACGCTACACTTATGCCTTGGAGAAAAGGAAGATGTATTTATCAATGAACAAAAGTATGAAAAATTCCTATGTAGTGGGGTGCATGATTCCTACTAGGACAAGTTATGATTATCGCATTGGAAAATTTATGCTTTGTAGAAAGGCATTCAAACAGATTCACTCAATTGGTAATCTCCGATAATCAAGAATCCAAACAAGACTTGAAAAGGATCCTACATTTTATTCTGATGATTATCAGGGATGAATCACTGGGCCATAAACACAAATTGCAATATCATGGATGCATGATTTCTTTTCCAAGCGTGGAGAGAGTATGCCAAATAGAGAAACAATACACATTCCAGATAATTTCACAAGGAAGGAAATGTACAAATTATACAAGGATTATGTTCAAGGTGGTCAAGGAAATGGCAAATTCATGAGATATGCATATTTCACAAGAGTATGGAAAAAGAAGTTCAACAATGTCCACATTCCAAAGAGGTCAAGGATGGGAGTCTGCAGTACATGTGCTTCTCTCAAAGAAAGAAGGGATAGATTAGAAGGGATAGAAAGAGGCATGTTTACAAAAAAAATCTTTATATAAATGTCAATTATTAAAGCTACTTAACAATACTTTTTTGTTATGTTGTTTGTAGATTCCATAATCAATGCATTGCAAGAACATCGCAATCAGCAATCAAATGAATGGAAAAAGTTGTACAAACATCGCAAGAAGTGCTATGATGCTCCACATAAGTATATGGGTTTGTTAATTGATGGCATGGATCAGAAAAAAATACTCTTGCCACATTTTGTCCGTGTACCAAAGAATTTAAAGGAGGAAAATTTTATTCAGTTTCACTTGGTTGGGTGTATGGTTTTTAATGGTGAAATGATACCAAAGGTTTACTTTACACCTCCAAATATCCACAATGATGCAAATTTGACCATCACCATAATTCACCATGTCATTACTCATTGGCCTGGTGATCTTCCTGAAGTTCTATATCTACAATTGGACAACACAAGCCAAGAAAACAAAAATCAAGTCATGCTTGGTTATCTAAGCATGCTTGTTGAATTGAGAATTTTCAAAAAGGTAAAATTTGGTTTCCTTCTTGTTGGCCATACGCATGATCATATTGATCAAATGTTCATCCCTTTTGCAAGTACATTGAGGAGGAAGAAACTCAGGAGCCTACCATTATTGATTAAAATTGTAGGAAAAGCATACCATCCAGAGCCAATTGTATAGAAATTGGAAGAAACGGTTGACATGCGAATATTTCTTTTTGGATCGCAAGGTGAAGAAAGGTGCATTGAAAAACATAATGACATTAGATTTTAGCATCAGTTTCGTATAAAAAATGTTGATGGAAAAACACTACTGGGGGGAAAGAAGTACTCAACTAGCATAGAATGGGAGCCTTCATCAGGTTTGGCATTTCTGAAATTCATCCTGGATCATCAAATGTATTCTTCAAATTTATTGTCATTACAATCATCTATAGAGATTCATAATGCAAGGAAACATTGTAGAGATGTTGATTCTTCTCAATTCTTGGAAGAAATCAAAAAGTCTATCGAAGATACATATGGGAAATTTGATGTTGTTGATTCTGTTTGGTGGGAATCTTTTTCATGGAGCAAATTGACATAATTTCAAACTCTACAAATGGAGATATATATTTGAAGTCTCCATTTGCTTGGACAAAAAGTTTATCAAATGAAAACGAGGTAACAAATGTTGAACCTCGTGCTGTTGAGTTTTCTCAAATAGAGGAAAGAGAAATGTATATTGGCTCTAGAAGATCATCCGCAAAATGTCGAGAGATGGAATACCTTATAGGGGCTCAGTAAAGATATCAAGGAGGGTTGCATGATTGCAGTTTTGGCTACAGATGATGCATGTCAGTATCCATTCCGGATTGCAAAAGCTATGAAGGTCAATAAATAAAATGAAGAATTAGTATCGGTAGAATAACATTGGTATGCAACATATACACACCCATTTGATGGTGTGTAGAAGGCAGAGATAGTGGTTGAGAAAAAGGTATGCAGAAAGAGAAAAAGAAAGGGTAAAAAAATAAATTGTCGCCGCATTGACACCTTGATATTAGAGGAACTTGATATACTTGTTTATGATTTAAAATTGACAAAGAAAGACACTCTTCACTCCAATATTAGAGAGTTTATCAAGAGGTTGCTGCCAAAACAAGAAGTTGCAAGATGGGAGTCTCTTAAAGCAAGCCGTAGATCCCGAAGGAATGTGACATCTGAAATGATGGGCATAGATGTAGACTCATATGTTGCACCCATTGATAATAGTGAAGAATATGGGTTATCTACATCTTCATCCAATCCTTTATCTGCAGAAAATGTAGATTCTAATGGGGTGTCAGAATCCATGGATGAATTTGAATAATTTCACATTAAGCATTTTAGATGCTTTTTATTAGTATGATGTTTGTAATTGCAACTCTAGAGGAGTTTTTGGATATTTATATGAACCATTTGTTCTTGTATGGTCTAATATATTATTTCATTATGAAACGCATCATAATTTCTTTGTTTTTATATGGTTAGAGTGATGAAATTATTTATGAAATTTTATTTTTTGTTTAATATGCAAGTTTCCAAAAAGTTGTAATTTATCTCTTGAAGAAATTTTTTTTTCCAATTTAGGGGTTGATTTTAAGGTTTTTGTAAACAACAGTATGGAATGTTTGGGCCATGGCTCTATTTTTTAACCTAAAAAAAATACGTGTATATTGGTATCACCACTTTTCTATTTGGGAGGTGTTTTTGTTGTTTTTTTTGCAAAAATCATCGTTTTTATGGCTAGAGTTGTTGGTCATAGTATATAGTTCTTGTTTCATAGTATAAGTGGTTGTAGTATGTGGTTGTTCAAAATATCAAGGGTTGAAGGAGAACCCTCGGTGTGTCACACTCAATCATTACACCAACGATCGATTACCAAATGTTGATGATCTAATGCCCCCTACTGTAGTAAAAAATCCAATACATGATATAGAAAAGACGTCTAGGAACAGATCCCTATGCTCATTTTTGGAAAATTTAGAATCCAAAAAAACTATGTCTTGTCCTAAATTGAACAAACCCTCTACTTCGTTCATTCAACTGAAAGTTCCAGTTGCTAAAGTATGATATGAATGCCACCCAACACATCTCTACTGGAAGATCCAAAAATTTGCGTGAGTTAAGAAGAAAACTGTCCAAGTACACACCAATGTCCATCCAATTGTTGGAGGGTAGCGATGACTTCTCCCTCCCTGTGAAGTTGCATAGTAAATATCAAAATTCTTACAATTGTACGTCGTATGGAACTTGGTTGTCTTCTCTACTAGTGCTAGATGTTGGAGTTGGATTCTCCTTTTGTGGTAATCGTTTTATGATTTTGAAGTCTTATATCGATGTTGCAAATATTGGGATGTTTATCCTTTCCAATGTACTCATTCCCCCAAAAATGTCAGTAGCAATTACGACATTTTGTGGCTCTATTTATTATTGGATGGATTACTTGAATATTGCTAAATGAAAGAATATTATTTCCATGTATAGTAAGTGCATGAATGGTTATGTTTCTAGAAACATTAACAAGAATAATCTGTTACATATAGATGGCCATCCATGCACTCATGGGAACATTGTAGGGTTCATAAATAGTTCTAGGTGCTTTTTATTTTCTGCAAAATTTTCATTTGAAAAACACTTCAACGACAAAGAGTTCTTTATAAAAATAAAAACATCCCGATTTGTTGTTATATAGACAATACATAGTTTGTCTCTCGTTGACGAGTTGTTAATAAACTATAACTTTCATAGACCACCAATTGCTCATCATAGACACTTTGCATTGGGATTACCCTTAGTAACCCTTGGGGAAAACGAGAAAAAAAATTGATTAACTGTATCTCTTAATTTTCAAAGGGATTCATTTTAATGTATTACTCAATTTGAAATTTTGTTTTATAAATTGTTTGTTTTATGGCCAAAAAATGGACTTTCCTTAAGCTCCTTGTGTGAGTTTCCATACACTCAAGTATGTATGATCACACCATTAGCATATGTGTAACTATAATGCCAAAATATCACACACATAATCATGAATTACACTGTCTATACTGTCATCCTTGGATACAATGCTCTAATACAATTATTTGTATTTGTTAATTTTCAATGGGGTTCATATTTGTGTATTACTCATTTTGAAATTTTGTTTTATAAATTTTTAATTTAATTTAGAAATTGTTTGTTTCATGGATAAAATAGGGGACTTTCGCTAAAATCCTCATGTGAGTCCTCACACACTCAGGGATGTATGACGACGCAAGGTAGGTCAGTCGGACCTTTCTCGCTTGTCAGAATCACACAACTTACACACACATGTTAACAAAACATAAGATGTGAACCAAAAATTCCAAGAAGTTGGATTCTATTAATTTTATCATTTACAAAATTATATGCAAACTAATACTGAAGTCAACCTAATGCTGTTACCATCTACGATCTATCTATGCGATCCCCCATCTTTTGAGCTCTCACACCATTTTTTCTACTATGCTCTACTGTTTTCAAGGTCCGCCCAGTCGAGCTTCCCCGAGGCATCCTTACTCTGTCCACTGAACCATATCTTATCCTGCATATCCTATATTTGTCAGCACCCTTTTTCCGTTCCTACAGAACCTTCTCCTAGGGTAACACCTGGCCTGGTCCCGACCACCTTCTTAACTATCATTAACTTCCTCAACTACCCACAACAACTGTAGGTATGTTTCCTTGACTTATGCACTTCTGGGCCTCTATCCCTCTTTAATTCGCTATAGTTGTCATTCTTTTCGCTATCCACTTATGACTGGTCTGCAGTTCGACACGTCGACCATTCTCTACTTCATCGGTTGTCAACTTAACCTTATCGACTTCACTTAGTCTCCACGGCTGTTTTCCTCCCCATCCTCCTCACTTGGCCTTCTTTTATTCCATTGATGTTTCTATTCTACCTTTCGTCAACTTCCAACTCGGTAGACTTTAAATTATGTCGACCATACTTCAATAGCTTATTGATTGAGTGCCAGTCTTCTCGCATGAGTGGTCGTCGGAAATACCCCTGCTTGAACTTCTTTTGTCGATCAAATTCGACTATTCTTCCTAGGCCCCGATGCCCCTGCATTAGTCTCTACACGTGAAAAATAAATCGACTCCTCCGTCATTCTTTTGTATTCCTCCTTTGAAATACATTTCGCCTCTTCCAGCTCATCGTTCTTCCATCGAACTAAGTATTCTTTCTTCTACAAACTCCTTGTGCATTCGACTTCATGCTCATCCATCGCTTCAGGGATCTCTTCCTTCTGTCGATATGGAATCTCTCCTTCCCAGTCGATGTTCGACACTTCTACATTACTACTCATCGAACCTTCTTCGTACTTGTACATATATGATATGTTGAACATAGGAGAAATGTTCAACTCTTTTGGTAGCTCCAAAACATAAGCATTGTCCAAAATATTATTTAGAATCTTACATGGTCTAATCTTTTTCAGCTTCAATTTGTTGTATGTTCTTGGAGGGGACCTTTCTTTCCTTAAGTGTGCATAAGCTAAGTCTCCTTCATTGAATGACTATATCCTCTTCTTCCTGTCGGCCCTTAAATTGTATGTCACATTACTCTTTTTGATCCATTCGCATACCTTCTCATGTGCTTCCTTCAAGTTCTATGCAAATGTCTCTGCATCTGCACTCTTTCTAGTTTCTGTTGGTTCTTCGACCAAATCCACTACACCATGTGGAATTCGACCTTGAACAATATGGAATGTACTCATAACTTTCGACCAATTCATGTATGTCTTGTATGTGAATTCTTCATGTGCCAACATGTTGTCCCACTTCTTTGGTTTGTCAACCGTCAAACATCTCAAAAGGATTCCCAAACTTATGTTTAGTACCATGGTCTTTCGATCATTCTGCGGATGGTATGTCGAGCTAAAATGAAAATTCTTGTCCAGCTTCTTGCACAAGGTTCTCCATAAATGAATCATAAACTTGGTATCTCGATCTCACATTATACTCTTCAGCAACCCATGTAGTCTGACAATATCCTTGAAAAATAATACAACAATGCTTGTTGTGTCACTCGTCTTCCGACACGGAATAAAGTGTGCTATCTTCAAAAATATGTCGACTACCACAAATATTGAGTCGTCACCTTGCTGTGTCTTCGACAATACTAGCACAAAATCCATGCTCAGGTGCTCCCTTGGGACATTTGGCACTAGCAATGGTGCATACAGCCTAGTGTTTTGACTTCAACCTTTTTCCAATTGGAAAATTATTCATTGTCAAACCTACTTACCAACATCTGTCACCATTCCTAGACAATAGTACTTCTCCTCGACCAACGCCTTTGTCTTGTTGATGCCAAAATGACCTTCTAATCTGCCATTATGCAGTTCTCGAATTGGGTTTTCTCTTCTTGATCCCTTGGGAATACATCACTATTGTCCCTTGAACAGGGTTCCCTCTTAGATAAAATAATCCAAGTATATAATAAAAGTATGGAGTTTCATCGGTACTCCATGGTTCACGACTATCCTTCCATGCATTTGAAAAATCCTCATCAGTCTCATACTCTGTTTTCACTGACTCTATTTCCATCGCCTAAATTGTTGTCATGTTCAGCAATGCAATTCTCTGACTTAGAGCATCAGCAACCTTATACGACTTTCCTGGCATATGCCGCAACACGAAGGTATGTCCTTGTAAGAATTCCATCCACTTCCTATGTCGCTGATTCAACTTCGACTAAGTGTTCAGGTACCTCAGTGCTTGGTGGTCTGTATATAACACAAAATCCTTGGGAAACAAATAATACCTCCACTTCTTCAATGCTTGTATGATAGCATATAACTCTTGATCATGGAACGAATATTTGTTCTTTGCTTCATCCAAATTTTCCCTGAAGAATGCCATTAGTCGACCCTCTTGGCTCAGCACTACACCAATTTCCATTCCACTCACGTTGTAGTCAACTTCAAAAACTTTTTCAAAATCGAGGATAGCTCGTACTGGGCTCTCTATCACTTTTTGCTTCAGCTTGTCGAAATATTTCTAGGCAATTCCTGTCCATTTGAACTCCTCTTTCTTCATGCACTCTGTCAACGGTGCAGATATCCAACTAAATACTCTTATGAATTTCCTATTAAAAAATGAAAGTCCATGAAAACTCTGCACTTCTTTTGTGCTTGTTGGTACTAGCCAATCAAATATACCCTTTAGCTTTTCTGGGTCCATTACCATCCCTTTACTTGATATTATGAATCCCAGGTACAACAGTTCTTACTTCATGAAGAAACTTTTCTACAGGTTCACCATCAACATCTCTTCATGCAGCTGCCAAAAGACTTGTCGAATGTGTTCCAAATGTTCTTTCTTGAATCGACTGAATATCAAAATGTTGTCTAGGTACACTACAGCGGACTTCCCTAAAAATGGATTTAGTACCTCGTTCATCATCCTCATGAATGTACTAGGTTCATTAGTAAATTCAAAGGGAATGACTAAACACTCACACACTCCTTCCCTCGTCTTGAAGGTTGTCTTCCATTTGTTTCCTTCTCTGACTCTGATCTGGTGATATCCACTCTATTCATATCGATCTTTGTGAAATATATAGATCCACTCAAGCAGTCGATCAATTCATCCATACTTGGAAATGGAAATTTGTACTTTATCGTGATCTTATTGGTAGCTCTGGAGTCAGTACACATCCTCCATTCTCCTCCTTTGTTCGACGCTAGTACAGTTGGAACTATGCACGGGCTCAAAATTTATCTGATCAACCCTTTGTCCAACAACTCCTGGACTTGTCGATTGAGTTCCTCACTCTATGTTGGTGTCATTCTATGTGTTTCCTTGTTTTGAAAACATGACCCTAGAACCAAGTCAATCTAATGGGATATTCTTCTCGTTGGTGGAAATCGCGTTGGTTTCTCTTCGACCAATATGCTCTCAACTCATCCAGCATCCTTTCAACTTTGACTATAATTTTCCCCTTCTTTGACCATTTGATACTTGTTCACTTCAAAATGATGGTAAAACATCCCTAGTGTTTCTCCTCCTCTTCCAGGAGTTCCTTTGTTGAGTACGACAACACTCTCTTCTCCCAATATTTTCTCTCGCCCTCCTCGTAGTCAGCACTGTCATCCTGCTTTGGCTTCAGCATTCTCCGTGTGCCATTTTTCCACACTGTGACTGTGTTGGCTCTACCATCATAGATCATCTTCCGATCAGATTTCCATTGTCTTCCTAACAACAGGTGGCAAGCATCCATTGGGATTACGTTGCACAATACACTATCTTCAAGTTTCCCAACCTTAATGATCTGTATGCTCCCAGGTGCACGAGGGGGACAACAGTTCGACTAAATGATTCGGTTATGTTATGGCGGAAGCATAAGAAATAGAATAAACAAAGAAGGAATACACTACACAGATACACACAGAAAATATGTAGGAATGCGAACTGTTCTTCTCTATTACCGGCAAATAGATAGATTAGATAAGATCGATCAAAAAGCTTATTATAATACAATATTCTATATGCTTATATAAAGTGTTGAGACGCTTGGGTGTCTTCCCGTTACGTTCAGTTACAAGAGAAGCTAGAGTGGTTTCGGAAGTTCAACTGTTACATTCTCTTGGAAGACAGAGAGACAATCTGTCGTAGTTTGACAGTCGCAAGTTGCAAGTCGATGCTGCATCTCGACATCGCGAAACTGTTTGAGATCGTTGAACTTGTTGAAGTTGCTGAGTTTGTTGAAGTCATGTCGAAGTTGATAACTTTCCAAGGTTGTGTCGAAGTAGATGAATTTTCGTAGTTGATGTTAGCTTTCAACAAAAATTCTAACTACTGAGTGGATCATACCTCCTTCCTTAAGAAACAATGGTCCCCATTGTTTTCTCATTTAAGTGAGGAAACTTGTCGATTAGTTCAATAGAAGAGTAACATTCTCCTTGTGTTGGGATCTGTCTGGCTTTAGAAACCTAAAATAACAGAATTATGTTCATCCTTGTATGGCATACTCGTCGTCCCAGAATGGTGTCGCAAGGAAGAGGCTCCTCAACATCTGGATTGATTTTGTTATCGATAAGTCATTATATTCCAATAGTGGTGCATGGTATGGTCGAAGTAGATCAACATTGAATACTGGATGCAGACCCAGGAATGCAGGAATGTTGAGTTGAAAAGTGTTTTCTCCAATCTGTCGAAGGATACTATACGGGTCGTATCACAAAGGTTTGATCTTCTTGTATGGACCGATGAAGTGTTCCTTCTTAAGATGTAACCATAACTTATCCCTAATTTGGAATGAATGAGGGATACAATGCTTCTCGTGTCAGGACATAGCTTTCGTGTTTGCTCATTGCAACATTTCCTATGCTTGTCGCTCTCTGTAGTCGGTGTTGGGGTTCGACTGTGTCGAGGAGTTTATCAAGTTGATAGGCACCGAGGGTTGAAATCCGTAACAAAAATCAAATGGTACCTTTCCTGAGGATCTATATTGAGCACGATTGTAATTGTGTTGTATGTATGCAAGATTTTCATCCCATGTTCTTCGATGCTTGTGGTTGTACATGTGAAGCAGTTGTACTACCAAGCGATTCACAACATCCGTTTGTCCATCCGTCTGAGGATGGAAAGTTGTTGACAATGAGATTCCTGTGTCCAGATGTTTTCGACGGGGTCTTCCAAAATATGCTGACAAATATGGCATCTCGGTCAGAAGTAATGGTTGTCGACAAACCATAGTGTTTCCAAACTTGTGTGAAGAAGAGCTAAGCAGTCTGCTACGTTGTCGTGGTATTCTTGCATGGAATGAGAATGGCCATCTTGGAAAATCTGTCGACTACTACTAAGATCACGTCATGCTGGTGTCTGGTAGTAGGATATCCCATCATGTAGTCTATAGAAATAGATTCCCATGGTCTACTAGGAACTAGAAAAGGTGTGTACAATCCCTGTTGTCGATTAGCAGGTTTAGCAATGACACAAACCACTCATGATCGAATGTACTTGTTGACGTCAGTTTTAAGTGTAGTCCAAAATAAGTACTTTTGGAGGATATCAAGTGTCTTTGCTACTCCAAAGTGTCATGCACTCTTGCTATAGTGCGCGTCTCAAATGAACTGATATCGATGCTCACCTGTCGGTACACAAAGTTGTCCAAGCTTGTATAGCAAGGTGTCTTTCAGGAAATAGTCGGAGGTCGATGACTTGTCAGTTTGAAGTTGTAGATAGAATGGTGCAAATTTGATGTCTTCCTTATACAACTAAGGGCAAGTGGTTGTGTCATAACCCTGCGTACTCATCACAGTAAAAATGAGAGTAATGGGTGGTCGGCTCAGACAATCGGTGGCAGCATTAGATTTACCTTTCTCATACTTAATCACCAATTGAAATTGTTGTAGGTAATTAATCCACTTGAGTTGTCTAGTTTTTTGTAGTTTCGACTGGGTTGGAGTGAACTGTAGAGGCTTATGGTTAGTGAGGATGACCCTTTCCTTGCCAAGGATGTAATGCCTCCATTGCTTGAGAGCTTGCACAATGGCGTACAATTATTTTTAGTACGTTGAATATCTTCTAACAGTGTCATTACAAGTTTCAGAATGAAAAGCAACTAGGTGACCAGACTGAGTGATCATTACGCCCAAGGCGTAGTCTGATGCGCCCATCTCAATCGTGGGTCCACCCTATTGGGATTCCCCGAGGCATCCTTACACTATCCGCTGAACCATCATTGATCATATAGATCCTACATTTGTCATCACCCTTTGTCCTTTCCTGCACAACCTTCTCCTGTGGTGACACTTGTCCTAGTCCCAACCACCTTCTTAACTGTCATTAACCTCCTAAACTACCCACAATGGCTATAGGTATCTTTCCTCAATTTATTCACTTCTCTACCTCTATGCCTCTCAACTTCGCTACAGTTGTCGGTTTTGTCGCTATCCACTTTAGATTGGTCCACACTTTGACACGTCGACCATTCTCTACTTTTTCAGTCGTCAACTTAACCTTGTCGATTACACTTAGTCTCCATGGCTATCGTCCTCCCCATCCTCTTTGGTCGTCCTTTGTCGCTTTCGTTGATGTCTCTATTCTATGTTTTATCGAGTTTCGACTCTGTCGAATTTCACTTATGTCGACCATACTTCGACAACTTCGCCTCGACTGCCAGTCTTCTTGCACTAGTGGTCGTCGGAAATCCCCTTTGTTGACCTTCTCCTTTTGATCAACTTCAACTATTATTCATATGATCACACCATTTATATGTGTAATTGTCACACTGAAATATCACACAAGTTCTAAATTGCACTACTTGTACTGCTAGACTTGGATACAAAACACTTCTTTGATTAATTGTATGTGTTAATTTTCTATGGGATTCATGTTATTGTAATTCTAAATTTTCCCATGGGGTGTAGAATAGAAGGTTAATGGGTGTATTGTTAAGGCACTCATTGCATAAGGTCACCGGTTCGAAACTCTCTCAGTAGTATCCCTAGAAATAAAAATGTATTGCTCAGTTAGAAACTTAAAATTTTCTATGTGATTGATGTTAATTTATCACTCAGTATCAATGTTTTCTTTATAAATTGTTCATAGCTGAACATTTTCTATTGGAAATGATCCTCGTGCTTCTGTTATAATTCTTTTTTACAATGTTGGAACAAACCAATTGCATTGTACTTACTAACATCACTAATGTAATGTTTAATATTTTTGAAATCAAGATTATGTTGATGAAAAACTTGTTTACCACCTTCCGTTGCACCCCGGTACAATGTCAAATAGAGATAAGGATGAATAAAGAGTTCAACTTGGAGAGGGAGGATACAATGCATGGTTGAATCAACCACTTAGTCAATTCCCACTATGTCCAAACTCACCAATTAGGAATGCCTACAATAATAGTAGTTCTTCACATATTGGCAATGGAGGGTGTTGAGTACATATCATGTCATGATTTTCCCACTAATTGTACTCTATATAGAGACAAATATGTAGACAAAGAAATATTTCAAAAATATTGGCATGAAAATTAGCAAGGATCATAAAAAAAGGCTAATGCACATGGTCATCTTCATAGTATATTGAGGCACATGCATATAATCCCATGGATTCAAAGGCTCTTTCATTGCAAAGAATTAGCTATGCTACAGGGATGGGATGCCTCACATTGGAGTGAGGAAAGACTTATGTAAATCCCAACATATTCAATAGCCATGAAACATATAGAGGATACATGCCCCGATAAATTCAAGGATGAAGTATAGAGCCTTTGATTAATCATAACCATGGATGGTGTCAATGTTAAACTATCCATAGATCACTACTCCCTCTAGATGCACTAAGATCTCAATTGTTTGGAGTCTCTATAAGTCAGAAATACAATAAAGGATTAAGATACAAATATTATAGATCTCTTAACACTTAAACCAATGAAATACATAGCAATCACACAGTAAATCAAGATATACCCTCGAAACCCCAAACAGGGAAAGTCAATTTTCTTTGAGGATTCCTTCTTTCTCGATCCCAGAGAAAACTAAGTAGAAGAAAAAAACATACAAATACTTAAGATGAAAGAACTGAACCTAACGGATATCAAAAACCCTATATCTACATGCAAATAGTGGTGCATGCACTAGGGAAATGTGCCCTAACTGTCAATATAGATATTGATCTCTAGAAGTTAATATATGTCTGTACTATCTCTCTCACTCCACAGCTCTAATCTGCTCTACCAAAGAAGAAGGCCACTGTCTAGATCTGAAGAATGCACCCTCCTCCAACTGTCGAAAACTTGTGTTGAATCAAATCTTACTAGATCGGAGGTCTAATCATCACAAATATATCCCAAACACTAAGGAAGGCCTACTCGAAAAGTCTCAACTACTCAATCGATCAACCGCACAACAAGCTTCTCTCCTCAAAAAGTGTGCCCCTCCTCCTCCGAAGTACTTTTATGATCTCTCATACAACCTTCCAAATCAGAATTTGTATAACCAACGAAGATAACTCTACCACCTATCCTATGATCCAAACCATAATCCATCCTAGAAAAAAGATACCTAAGCACAAGTTTTACAGCTACCCAATGCACCCTCCTAGGCTCAACCATATACTGACTCAATGTTCACTGCAAAACAAAAATGTGTCTTGGTATTATCCAGATACATCAAAGAGCCTAAGGTAGTATCCACCAACTCAAACTCATAACCATTAATATTCTTCCAGTTGTTGATCATGGATGTAGACATCGACATGATAAATTCCAAAAAAATAAGAAGAATAAAACGAAAACAATTCACTATGAATGGATAAGTTATTGGTGATGGAATCAACAAGTCAATAAATTACAAAAGACTTACTATCTAATTCAAACATAGGTAAAGAAACATTTTAATGGTAAATTTACAAATGAAAACAAACTTCAATAGTTTTTGACAATGATAGTTTTTGGAATGACTATGGCCTATTTTTAATTGGTACTAACTTGTATCTTAAAGGGGGGTAGTGCAAGGAAGGGGGATACATTGAAGAAACAAGTTCATGTCAAAATGTTTAGTGGTCAACCAAACCCACCACATGGATGAAGTGATGAAATTGATTATTGGTCAACCAAAACCACCAAAGACATGGCATCAAATTTAACTATTGCAAAAGAATCGAAAACTTAAGCTCGAATCCCTTTCAAATAATCAAACCATCTTTAATTCATCGAATCATCATTTGGGAATTCTAACATGCAAACTAGTCTCCTCAACAATCTATTCCACTATTCATGGGATATTTAACACTTGGCTAGCATATTTTTCCACATATCTTCATTGAAACTTAGTTCAAAAGTTTCAAATTGAAAATGATACAAACTCTTGTTACTTTACAAGTATAATGACTCAAAATTGTGATTGAATTGAGATTTTTTTCAACTTAAAATGCTATCCTACTATTCTTCATTGAAATCAAGGGTCAACCAGATTTAAACCCGCATAAGTTGGAAAACATTATCCCACCCAAAAGTTACACTCACCAATCACGTACTTGAATTGAGATTTTATAAAAGCACAAAACAAAACCATATCATATAATTGTTAAAAGAATATAATTGTTATTATAAATGAATATGTAAGTAGAACATAAATATATCACCCCATTTGGAAGATACACTTGCATAGATCCATCTTAAACTCGTATCTATCAAGCACCGAGAGGGATCCAATTTCTTGAGGTGTATTTCTTTTTTTAAATTTAAACTCAAGAAATTTGATCTCTCTTGATTGATAGGTCCGAGTTTAAGTTTTAAGTTTTTATTTTATAAACCAACATTTCTTTTTAATTACTTTTCATAATATTTTATTTTATGAACAAACATGGATTTTTTTAAAATACTTTCCATAATTTTTTATTCTACGAATCGACATGAATTTTTTTAATTATTTTATTACATCACAAAGATTACAACATCTCCCCCATACTAAACTATAAAGCACCTCAATTTCACTAAATGCCATTATTCATTAATAATAAAAATAAAATAACATCTATAATTAAACTCCCATGATAAAAAAAATATTTATCCCAAGCGACCATCATCGTCACTAGGATTTTGCTTCTCTGGGAGATGCTCCTCTGTCGTGCTTACCATCATTGGCATTAGGGTTTTGCTTCTGTCCGTCATCCGTGTTTCCCATCTCATGCTCCTCCATATCTTGCTTTTGTTCCTCATGCTTTCCATCTCCATCATTGCTGTCTTTATTCTTGTTCTCAAAACTACCATCGCTGTCACTGGAATTTTGCTGACTCATTTCTTGATCGTGTAGCCCCTTCCTTTTCTTCTTTTCTGGTTCATGCTCTTCATTATCTTCACTGTCCTCCTTCGCTTCCGTCTCTTCAGAGTTTCCATTTCCACTGTCATCATTAAAAGAGCGACTGCGATGACATGTTGGGCATATTGTGCTGCTGTTATTGCCATTACCACGATCCTGCCGAGCACGAGGATCTATAATAGAAGACTCAAGGGGCGACCGGCAGCATATCGGGAGGAAGATCAATGATTAGGTTTGCAACACCAATGCCATCGGAGTAAAGCTGGAAAATATGGGCAGGATGGGATGTTAAATAAGGACGGTCGAAGTAAGAGCCGTCGACGACACGCACAGTATCCGGGTGATTCGTCAAGGCATCGAGTAAATGCTGCAAATAAACACGGCCATATGTGTAATTGCCGTCACCGTTCTGAATGTCGAAATAGTTAACATCCCAATTCGGCGGATGGCGACTAATGTCTACGTCATCGTCATTGCTATCCGTTGGGTTATTGCTATCACCATAATTACCATATTCATAATCTCCATCATCATCTCGGCCATAATCATTACAATCCTGGTGCTCATAATCTCCATCATCATTATCTTCACTGTCCTCCTTCGCTTCCGTCTCTTCAGAGTTTCCATTTCCACTGTCATCATTAAAAGAGCGACTGCGATGACATGTTGGGCATATTGTGCTGCTGTTATTGCCATTACCACGATCCTGCCGAGCACGAGGATCGATAATAGAAGACTCAGGGGCGACCGGCAGCATATCGGGAGGAAGATCAATGATTAGGTTTGCAACACTAATGCCATCGGAGTAAAGCTGGAAAATATGGGCAGGATCGGATGTTAAATAAGGACGGTCGAAGTAAGAGCCGTCGACGACACGCACAGTATCCGGGTGATTCGTCAAGGCATCGAGTAAATGCTGCAAATAAACACGGCCATATGTGTAATTGCCGTCACTGTTCTGAATGTCGAAATAGTTAACCTCCCAATTCGGCGGATGGCGACTAATGTCTACGTCATCGTCATTGCTATCCGTTGGGTTATTGCTATCACCATAATTACCACATTCATTATCTCCATCATCATATTCATAATCTTCGTCATATTCATAATCTCTATCATCATCCCGGCCATAATCATTACAATCCTGGTACTCATAATCTCCATCATCATTATCATCATAGCCGCCATAATCAGCAAATCCACCATCCATGCACTCAGCCATCTTGCATCCTAGATCAAATATGAAACGACAAAAACGGTTCCAATTGTCTTCCGCGTCGTCGATATCATCTCCACTGTTATCATTATCGTCGCCACCCTCGTGATAATTATATCCATAATCTCCGTAAACATTATTATCATATTCATCATCGCCAACGCTGCCATAGCCACCATGATCGCTATGATCATTACAACCATAATCACCAAACCCACCGTCATCGCTGTCAGAAACCGAACGTCCTAGACGAGGATCAACACCATCACAGTGAAAGCCTGGAAGATTGGTGGGAATATATGAACCATGGCTGTCTTCGTCACTGCTACTGCGACTGCTACTGCTACTACTACTGCTGGACGGAGAAGGAGAGCGAGAATAGCTATAGCTACTGCTCAAGGGAGACGGAGGTCCAGAATTAAAATCCATTGAATGCACCAAACAAAAGAGCACAAGCCCAAACCTTATCCTGTGAAATCAAACTACTCTGATTGCTCCCTCACGATAGTCAAGACCACTCACTTCCTTTTCAATATGATTCCTGCCTTTAATTAGAGATTTTAAGGATCGGAGGAGATGGAACTAGTTTATGTATAATGGTTGTTTGACCTTTTTTGTGTTAGTGATTGTGGTCGGCTTTTTCTTTTTCATTTTTTGTAAGCACTTATAAACGTGACCTTAATGAAACATTTATATGACGTAGTCTATTGAATATTCCACACCACAATAGCACAAACAAGGGCTACTCTCCGGGGCTATTTTCCTTGTTATGACATCAAGGACATACCAACCCAACGAACCCATGTTACCCGAACCTGACCCGCTACCGCTCAAAGAGTTGTGTCGACGAACTTACACAAAGGAAGGGGAAGCGATTCTACACACCTACACATGGATCGCTTCTAGACCCACTTCTACGTTACTGATGGATAGAAGTCTAGTGTGTATTGGAATTTAGGTAAGGTGTATCAATGTATGTGAAACAGATCTCATTACCACCGCTGCCATTGCCATAGCCCCCATGATATACAACGACTACCTTTACCTTATCCCATGTAGCAATCACCAATTGCTACTCAAATCTTTGTTAGGGTATCAACTATGGACAAGAAACCTTAATCAACAAAATGATGACTTATCTTGCATCCCACAAAGCTATCTAGTCACAATCTTAACCAACAAAATGAGGTTCTATCCATCATCCCACCATCCCACGAAGCTATCTAACCACACCAAAGGTTCGACAACAAGCTAGCATCAATACCAAAAAGTCCATTGTCCCACTTGTATCTCATAAGCTACCAAGGAAATGGAACATGGAGCATGTATGCATCACACACTCCACCTGCATCAAGTTCTAAAAATATTTCTCTTGGGTTTCATCCCTCGAGCCCTACACTACCTCACACCAAGATTTCAAATAAAACCCCAACAACACAAGTCTTCCCTAGAGTTTGTGTACACAAACCTTAACTTTTCCAACTCTTGCATCTCACAAGCACAAATAATCTAAGACACATATATCAATACTTTAACTAAACACATGATTTTTCTACTATAAAAAATTATCTTTGTCGATCCTTTTATATAAGATTAAGTGAGGCTAGTAATAGAATAGTGGACTAGGCCCACAAGTGGAGTGCACATCTACTATAATGAATCCTGGAATGTATTAAATCATATTTCTTAAAATGATGTAAATATGCTAGTTATAATTCCTAGTGGAGATCTCAAAGCCAAGGACCAACTAGTGAATGGCATGTATAATGAAAATATTTATATATGAACCATGTGGTTGTCTTTTCATGATGACTCAAAGGCCACGCAAATATTATGGTGGAAAAAAATAATTCCAAGATGACTCACTACAAGAAAAATGGCATTTTAGCCTCACATTAGCACCACTATTTGTAAACGATTTGGGAAATCCTCAATTTTCAAATAGTGGTGCAAAAGTGGTGATAATGTGGGGATGCGCAAGTGGTGCTACGATTTATGGTGGAAAAGTAATGTTTGTAAAAAACTTGTTTTTGGTGTTAAATGAATATGTGGCATTCCATGGTGTATGATGCAAACCACCAAAACCAAGCTTAGGTGGATTGAAGTTTTGTGGTGCAAAACAGCAAAACCAATCCCACACGGATTGAGACTTTTTGGTGCAAAACACCAAAATTATTATTATTATTATTTAATATACACAAACTTGTATATGGTGCAAAGCACCATAAAATAACAAGTGGTGCAAAGCACTATAAAATAATAAATTGTGCAAAAAGAATATAAATCACATATTATATATATTTATATTGAATATTCATCATACCTTATGAAAAGCACTTTCTTATTGGATAATAATTCTCAGAATTATGTGAAAATGGCCATTATGCATTGTACATCATGAATATTTATTGCATTCTTTCACTTTGGAAGGAATAGATTGACTTTTGCTTAACAAGTCCGGAAGGAGGGGAATCGGTTTTGTCAAAATATTCATGTCATTTAAATATTGAGTTATTAACCATGCATATTTCAAGGAGAGTCAGAAAATATGTTACATCATATGACACTAAGAAGGTGGATAACATGTGAATTCATCTTTCCCTTACTTGGGCTTTTATCAGGAATCACCCTCGCTAGAAAATCTAAACGACTCCATATGAAGCAATCTATTGTTAGGAACCGCTAGTTCCTCTTCCATACACCCTCATTAGTTCATGAATTTAGGAAATTGACATGGTTCTTCAAAACCGTGATCAGGTTCCTTGGATTTTGTAGGACAATCTTCACATTGCAAGAATTCGAATGAAACAACAATCCGATCAACATCATTCTAAGCGCACTTTTCAAGCAAGTGACATGGTTTTTCTTCATCTACAACCTTCCAAGCAATCCTCCCTGAAACTAAAAGGGCATCATAAGCTTTATCCAAAGTTCTATGTGCCCCATAAGGTTCTTCAGAATATTGGGTTTGTTGCTTATAAATTGGAACTTCCTACTTCTTCCCGCATTCATCCAGTATTTCATGTCTCTTATATGATGAAATTTGTTGGCACCAACATCAGAGGACAAACTATTTTACCAAAACTGGATCAAGGATCCATCCTTTTGGATCTGGAGGCCATCCTCAATAGGCACACTCTTCAGCTTCGCTCTCGATCTATCATGGAGGTATTAATTCAATGGCACAGAATGCAACCAGAGGACATCTAAAGCTTTGTGGAAAAAGCTTTTTCTAAGGGAGAGGGGATGTTAGGAACCCATGTCAGCCCTTCTCTTTACTTTCTTAGTATATTTTTGTTGGATGCATATGCTTTGTAAGTTGTCCCATAGTATTATATGTTCCATGGTATTGATCCATAGTTTGTATTAGCCCATAGTATTATATGTTCCATGGTATTGATCCATAGTATTGGACACACATTCTTTGTAAGTCGGCCCATAGTATTATATGTTCCATGGTATTGATCCATAGTATTGACGCATAGACTTAGTCTATAAGTACGTTTTGAGGCCAATGAAGGCATCCAAAAGTTATTTGTATTGAGCTTGCTCAAAGGAGGTTTCCCCCTCGAAGTGGCTCGTGATCAATAAATCTATTCCAAGTTATGTTATTTCTGATATATCGTGCATTTTCATGAATTAATTTTGTGAGGTTCCTTACAAAGCCTTCGAGGCGAGTATCGCTCCTGGTACCAACTCAATGGTAAAGTCAATATCACTCTTCGAAGGTTGTCGAGGTATCTCTTCTAGAAACATATCTTTAAATTTGTTTAAAAGAGGAAAATTATCTAAACTAGGTTTTGTTTTATCATCCTTAGTTTCAGTGCTGTGCACAGCAAACAACCTACATCCTTTTCTAGCACACTTTTTAAATTACAAAGAAGATATTTTTCTAGTAAGCACCTTCTTCGGAATCCCTCTAACCATTTTACTTTCACCATTTTCATCAACACAGTTAAAAGTTTTCTCGAAGCAATTTAACACAACTCTATGTTTTTCTATCCAATCCATGTAGATTAACACATCTTAAGATCCTAATGGTAAAATATTCAAATTTACTTTCGTTATCAAATTTTGCATATGAACATCACAATTAGAAATAAAGTTGGTTACTTTTCTTTTCATACGTGTGGCTAATGGTACTAACCACAAATTTTCAAAATCATATTTTTCTATTTTACATAAATCTACTAGCCTAGGATAAATATAGCTTAAAGTAGATCCGGAATCAATTAATATAGAAATAGGTTTTTCAAATATCTTACCATCTACCTCAATCATGGAAGATTGATAATTTGCTTGATGATTGTCCAAAGAGGCGCTAATCCACGATATGTTATGAGCAAGCTCTCCAACTTTGGCCACTTGTCGGACTGTCTGAATATTCCGATTATCCTTCTTATGAGGACAATACCGAAAGAAATGACTCTCCCCACATCCCCAACACCGCAATGGTTCTCTTTTTACTTCTTCTTTCTTTTTATTAAAGAGATTATCTTTATACCCAACAGTTCTCATGAGTTGTTTATATTCAGTCATTATTGCTGGTTGTTCATCTTTAAAATTATTTCTGTGAAAACTCTTATGTTTATTAAAAGGTTTTAATTATCTTTTCTTAAAATTACTTCCATCTCTTCTCTTGAAGTTATAAGGATTTTCATTTTTACTCTTGGAATGATCATATGTTAACTTGGCCTTCCTCATTCCTTCATAGAAAGTTTTTGGTTCATCAAACTCCAATTTGTTTTTTTAAAAGTTAGGTAAGCAACCTAGGAATCTCTAAATTTTAGGTTTTTCTTCGTTTACGTAAGGCTCATATCTTAACAAGGATAAAAAATTAGTGCAAAAATCATGCATAGACATGGATCCCAGTATTATCTCATAAAAATCCTTAGCTTTCCCTTCATAGTAATATTCTGAGAGGTATTACTTTTAAATTCCTTTTTAGACCAATTCCAGCTTACTTTTCTATCATTAACTATTTTTGCTCATTTTAATTATTTCCACCAAATCTCAACCTTTTTTACTAGATTGAATATGGTCATCTTTCCCTTCATAGAGTTAGAATAATTGTACATAGTAAAGTACTTCTTCATCTCAGAGAGCCAAGCCTTAGATTCTTCTCCATTTTTTAGTTCGTTGTCAAAGGTAGGAGGATTTATTTTTCTAAATTCTCCCAGTTAGCTCATATTTATATTTTTTTTCTTCATATGTCTACCCTTAGAGCTATCACTAGAATATTCCGATTCACTAGATAGAGGGTTTCCATTAGAAGAGGGACATTCAAAGGATGAGTCTTCTTGTTTACTTTTCTTTTTATCATTATTTATCTCATTCAGTTTATATAGCAGGGATTCATTTAAGTCTTCTTTGGTTTTCAATACCCTCTCATGTTTAGTTTTAAAGTTCATTAATTTGGTTTGTAAATATTTTACTGTCTTTAATATATCATTATTCACATCATTCAGTTCAACCCATACAGGTGGAGTGGGGGATCGTCTTTCGACCATATGTTCCTGTAGTTTTAGTAACACAAAATTTATTTTGGAAACGATGAAAAAAATATACACAATTAGTTTTCATAATACTTCGTGGACACCATAAGGCTGAGTGTCGTAACCTAAGTTTTGATACCACATTGTAGCAACCCCAATTAAGAAAAATTTAGAAAAGTTCTAAAAATTTGAATTCCTAAATATCTTGCACACATCTTCGTATAGAAAGGGATACTACACATGTTTAATAACTTCAATACTTCAATCTTTCCCATTTTTATAATCGCTTATGTAAATCATAACCCGAAAGCACAACATTGTCTCTATAATTTTGGAGTATACGATCCTACCATGATGAGTATATTTCATATAATGTTTTCATTTCACATGCATAATTCTTCCTTCTATAACTCATGAAAAAAATTTATCAACAATATTGTTAGCACCAGATTTGTGCTAAGCATTGGGAGGAGCTTTTTAGAGTGGAGAGGGTTCATATTCGAGGAAATAGCCAAGGAAAACCTAGCTCTAAGCCCGCATGGCCCAAGGGTTAAACAAATAGAAGCTTTGTGCGGTTGGGTTCGATTTGAGATAAGAAGGTTTGAGAAAGCTAAGGTTTTAATGGCGCCGAAAGGGTTAAACGCAAAGAGGGCGCCTACAATGCATAATGGCACCTATGGACAGTGGAGATTAGAGGCGATGCGGATCGAAGATTGAGATCACTCTTTGCAGAAAGAGTTGGAGTTTGTTTAAGCGCGGGCAAGGTGTTAGCCGACGAGCACTTTAACGTTTGATCGATGGTAGGAGGCGCAGATCAATGGGAGGGAAGCTGTTTGCATATTTGACATGCGCAAGAAGGGATACTTTTCAAATTTGTGAACTTTTTGTAGAACCCGCACTTTCCGACAGCGTAGATCTAGCGGGATGGAGATCCACGACCAACAAAATGTTCACAGATATGACTTGCACGTGAAATCAGCGTACCAAAAATCTGTGAACCCGATGGTGGGCCCCGCCTTTGGACGACCGAGATCTAAGAAGGGACCAGATCGTCGGTTGGCATTGTTTTCACAGATCCCAGGTGCGAGCCTAGTAGCACGAAGCAGATTTGGAAGCCGCGAAAGATGGTGGAAGTGAAAGATAAAGAGATCTACGGCTCTAGATCAATCGCATATATGAACAGCTTGCATGGCTCCATCACTACCACAACTGCAGGTATTATGTGGCAGGGTTAATAGTATAAAAAGGGATATATTGCACGAGGATCCAGATCCCTTTTGTTCTGTTTGGATCGGAAAGCAGAAGGAGTCGATCGTGTAGAAGCAGGCTAGCCAACCAGAAGCCTCAAAGCTCAACCCAGCTGTCAAACAACCAGGTAGGTCGTCCATCTCCACACTGAGCTATTTAAATGACAGAATCTATGGAACCCCTAGGTTTTGAGCCTTTAAGGATAAATGACCTAGTAGAGGATATTGACTGTGAAGTTTATGATACCATGCTGATAAATAGTTCCATAGAGACCACTAAGGAGAGATTGGAGGTCATAAGGGCTCGAAGCATAGACATCCATAAGATTTCTCACTCTTTCTTCCACCTGTTCACAACCAGCCAAACTCCTAGTTGTCCTGAATTTGTAGATTGGTGCACCTATCATTACTCCCCAAATGAGAGAACCATCATGGACACCTAAAAATCAAGAATTTTGTGCCATATAGATGCCCCCACTGTCAGAAAATCCCTAGCCATTCCCAATGATTTTTGTCAAAAATCGCAAAGTTACAGGGAGGAAACCCTAATCCAACACTTCACGCTTTCGCAAATTCAACTGAAGCAAATTTTTTACCATGCTTCCCTACTACCAAACCCCTCTTTCCAGGGTGCACCTTTTCCTCGGGAAGCCAGCCTTTTTAGAGAAGAATCTAAGTGCGTTATTTCTATCTTGGCATAGTTTTTAGGATTGGACAATGATTTGTATATAACTGAGCCCCTGATAAGCCTGATGTTTGTTTTGAGTACCTTCCCTATTGATTTGACCCTGTTAGGAACCTATGTCAACCCTTCTCTTTAGTATGTTAGTATATTGTTGTTGGACGCATATGCTTTGTAAGTCGTCCCATAGTATTATATGTCCCATGGTTTTGACTCATAGTATTGGGCATAGACTTAGTATATAAGTGTGTGTTGAGGTCATTGAAGGCATGTGAAGTTAATTGTATTGAGCTTGCTCAAAGGAGGTTGCCCCCTCGAAGTGGCCCGTGATCAATATAAAAGTGATTATGTTCTATTATTTCTGATATCTAATATATTTGCATTAATTAATTATTGAAGGTTCATCACATCTGGTATCAGAGCACTTTCTTGGGCTCGTTGGGTGGAATTTCTGCCAATTTTTTTTTTTTTTCGCATCTGTTGTAGCTTCGAATTTGGGAATAATCTCTATCTGCTTAACTGTGGGAAGTACTTGGGCATAATCCCTAAAACTCATTGTGAGGAGTACCACAGGAACCCCAAAGTAGCTGGCCCATTGAGAGGACCTACCAATGAAAAGGGCAACGACCCCTACCTGATTGATTAGTTCCCACCCATGAGGTAAACCAAGAGCTGTCGTTTGTGGCAAAGCAGTTATCAGTTTTACCTGAGCCGTGGAGTGAGGGGCACTTCCCCAATACGCAAGCCGTCAGACAACATTGGTGGCCGAGTGAAACACCTGAACTGTTAGGAAGCCGTACATACCTGGGGTCCATATCTATTTTCAGTTGAACTGTTGCCGATCACTTCCGCTCCAGATCCAGCTGTTTCAGATCTATTCTGAAAGTTGTTCCAGATCCAGTCGTCGTTTCAGATCCAACCGTTTTCGATCCCTTCCTCACCATTGTAGATCCATCTGTTGTGGATCTCTTCTGCGCCGCTGTTGCCGATCCATTTCTGAAATATTAAAAAAAAAAAAAAAAAAAACCTGGTTATGGTTGTCACCTGTGCAGGAGCACACACCATGGAGGAAGCAGATGCAGCAATCCAAACCAAACTCCAAGATCTGGATGAAAAAAAAAACCTGGCTATGGTTGTCACCTATGAAGGAGCACACACCATGGAGGAAGCACTTGCAGCAATCCAAACCAAACTCCAAGATCTAGATGAACAAAAAAAACTGGTTATGGTTGTCACCTGTGCAGGAGCACACACCATGGAGGAAGCACTTGCAGCAATCCAAACCAAACTCCAAGATCTGGATAAAAAATTTCTCAGCCTCCATCTTCAGCATTCAGCCATGAACAATACCAGACAGCCAGAATCTTTTGGAGCCACCGGGTTCTCTTCTTCCAGCAATTTTCATGGGCCGAAGCTTGATTTTCCTCGCTTCAATGGTACTGATCTAACTAGATGGATATGTGGAGTAGAACAATATTTCAGTCTGCATAATACTTCTGATGCCCAGAAATTTCCACTTGCATCCTTTCATTGGTACTGTTGGTACATCAAAGCTCATCCCGAGCCAAATTGGATAGGTTTTTGCCAACTCATTTTGCCATGATTTGGTCCTAGTACTTTTGATGATTTCACAGGAGCACTCACTAAACTTCACCAAATTGGAATAGTGAGAGAGTATTAGACAGAATTTGAGAAATTGGCCAATCACATAGAAGGATTGTCTCATGAATTCTCTAGGAGTTGTTTTATCAGTGGTCTCAAGGATGAAATCCGCTCAGAGGTCAAAATGTTTTGGCCCAACACAATGATGGAAGTCCTAGGGTTGGCTAAGCTGGCCGAGGACAAGATCGCAGCTCAACAACGCTCCAAACCCACCTTTGTTCCCTTCAGAAATATGGGTTCCCAATGACCTCCCATCACGCCTACTCCTCAACCAACTCTTATCAAGCATTTGTCTGAAATAGAAATGTAGGCACTCCAAGAAAAAGGGCTTTGCTATAATTGTGATGAGAAATTCACTCGGGGACATAGATGTGTTCAACAAAAGCTCTATCTCTTGGATGTGGATTCTCCGTCTTCCTTAGAACTTGGTGAAGAAGCTATAGATATAGTAGATGATCAGGTCGACATTCAACACCCTCCTGTTGACACCCCATCTCAGGACGACCCACCTGAGATCTCTCTCCATGCTATAACCGGCGTCACCACCCCACAAATAATGCGGGTCAGGGGATACTTCAAGAAGCTCCCTCTTACCATACTCATTGATTCTGGTAGCACTCATAACTTCATTGACCCTCAGATTGACAAACAGGCTGATTGTTTTGTCCATCCTTACTCCAACTTTGAATTCATGGTTGCCAATGGGGGCACCTTACCTTGCAAGGGGAAGTGTCACAATGTGCGTATCTCTATGGAAGATTATAACCTACGCTCTGACATGTTTGCCTTGTCCTTAGGCGGATGTGATGTGGTTTTGGGTGTTCAATGGTTATGCACACTTGTCCCCATCTTATGGGATTTCGCTGAACTTTGGATGTAGTTTAAAGTCAATGGGGCACAACACAAATTTATGGGCTTACAACCAGGGTCTCTCTACCTCATCAATTCACATCGCCTGGAAAAAATCCTTAAGAAGAATTCACATGGTGTCATCGCTTAGCTCAATTCCATTCAGATGCACCCATCAACAGTCTCCACTACTTCCTTTGATAGATATGTAGGTATCTTTGCTGAACCAATGCGCTTGCTGCCTTCAAGAGATCTTTCCGGTAAGAATCTAGCCACATCTACCTCTCAGCAGGAAATGATGGCTATTTTGCATGCAGTACAGAAGTGGAAACCATACCTATTAGGGAATTATTTATGCATCAAGACTGATCTCCCGAGTCTGGAAAATTTTCTGGAACAATATGATCTCCTCCCCAACACACCTGAAATGGGTTATCCCTATGTGATCACTTACAAGAAGGGTAAGGACAATATGGTGGAAGATGCTCCTTCTCGCACAATTGATGACCCAGTTTCTCTTACAGCTCTTTCTCTGCTTGTTCCAAATTGGTTGCAATCTGTTCAACAGGGCTATCTCTTCTATGAACTCCATGCTTCTTCATCAACAGGGCACTCTGGGTTCTGCAAAATGTATGATCGGGAACAATGTAACTTCTTTTGGCAAGGACTAAAAATGACATTTCAACAGATGGTGGCTGACGATGATACTTTCCAAGTCAACAAGGGGGAAACAACACTCCTTTCAGAATTGCTCAAACCCTTTCCCATCCCTACACAGCTTTGGCCAACTATTTCTATGGATTTCCTAGCAGCGCTATGGTGGTACAATACCACATCTCAAAGGACACCATATGAAGCATTCTATGGAAAAACACCGCCAGTTCTTCTTCCATACACCCTTAGAAGCTCTCCAGTTTAGGAATTTGACTCGGTTCTTCGAAACTGCGACCGGATTCTTCTCATTCTGCAGGACAATCTTCACATGGCCAGAATTCGCCTGAAACAACAAGCCGATCAGCATCGTTCTGAGTGCATTTTCCACGCAGCTGACAGGGTTCTTCTTCGTCTACAGCCTTCCAAGCAATCCTCCTTGACACTCCAAAGGCGTCAGTGGCCCGAAATGCAACTCGAGGATGCTACCGGGGAACCACTCCTTCAGATTCTGCAGCAATTTCTCCAACCAAAGCTTTGAGGACAAAGCTTTTTCTAAGGGAGAGGGGATGTTAGGAACCTATGTCAACCCTTCTCCTTACTATGTTAGTGTATTATTGTTGGATGCATATGCTTTGTAAGTCGTCCCGTAGTATTTGTTGATCCGTAGTTTATATTAGACCATAGTATTGACCCATAGTATTGGACGCATATGCTTTGTAAGTCGTCCCGTAGTATTATATGTCCCATGGTTTTGACTCATAGTATTGGGCATAGACTTAGTATATAAGTGTGTGTTGAGCTCATTGAAGGCATGTGAAGTTAATTGTATTGAGCTTGCTCAAAGGAGGTTGCCCCCTCGAAGTGGCCCGTGATCAATATAAAAGTGATTATGTTCTATTATTTCTGATATCTCGTGTATTTGCATTAATTAATTATTGCAGGTTCATCACAGACCCCAACTTGCCTACCCAGTGTGCATGTCTAAAATTTGACGAAGTCTTGGCTGAAAAAATCCACTGTCAGTTAATAGATTTCCCCAAGACAAGAAATTTCAGGTTCCATTCATACTTATTGAAGATGTTCTTGGTAGCAAATGAAGGTAATCTACAGGTGCTAGAGATGCAGCTTACTAAAGAGATGTATTTAGATTATAAGGCATTCATGAATGACCTTATGTCAGAGATCTACTTCATTTTCTTCTAGCAAAGACTTCCTAGAGTGCTGCCAAAAATGAAAGAGTTATTGCATCCCTCCATGGAGAAAAGAGTGGGAGACTGGTTCTTGTTGAAACATGGCACTGTAATCAAAGTCTATGGCTATTCCCATGCCCCTTATGTGTTACCTGCTTTCCTGACCTCTAGAGTACTCACCTTGGAATTTATAAGGCAAAAATTGAAGGGGGAATTTGAGCACTTCTTGGATGACAAGAAGTCTTTAGACATCAATTTTCCATAGACAATAGGTTCTTTCATTGTCAAGGGAAAAGCTGCCCTCACAAGCATTGAGCGAATGATTGGTGACATGGGATTCCCATCCAAAGCAACCGTAAACTATGATCCTCCCGAAATCATTTCAGAGACGAGGAAAGAGAGTAACAGGAAGGGTTATGAGCATTTCAAGATCACAGGCCTGGCTGAGAGGGAAAATTGGTTAGGAATACCTTCAAAATGGTCCGATGGAGATATACCCCCCTGAAAGCTCCCCCTCTTTGGCACAAGGAATCACATCACTACTGCCTGGTTCTCCTAGTATGATCCCAGTAGTATCAATAGTTGTACCCCTTTCCATTATTTCAGAGAAATCCATCAAGCTGGTGGATAGTAATCCCATGGATCTGGATAGTGATTCAAAAAAGGCCTCCAGAAGGAAAAAAGTGGGGGAGCGTGAGTAACAATTAGTAAATGTACAAACAGAATAGCCCAAGAAGAAGCAAGTTAGGTTCTTGGTTCCAGCTTTCGAAGTGAAAGAGTATGTGTTTAACAAAGCACCCTCTAAATGTGTAGCACCAAGCAAAAGCAGGGCCGAGTTACTGGAGGAATATGAAGAGAGCCCTGAAACAATCTCAGAAGAAGCTAAGTTGTATGCTAATGTGAGAAAGATCTCAAAGAAATATGTAGCCCTGGTAGCAAGCAGGAGCTTGACCCAGAACACTCTAAGCCTTACCTTGGCCACCAAAAATAAGGCCACTGAACTGAAAGTAAATTTGGAAGACATACCAGTGCCATATGTAATTAATTTACACAAGGAGTCTGGAGAAGTCATTTACAACAAATTATTGAAGGCTTCCGTGCATCTATCAAAAGTGTAGGCAAGCAAGAGCAAAGTGCAAAATCAATTGAGATTGGAGAAGCTAGAGAATAAAAGACTGAAAGCACAAGTGAAAAAGTTCCAAGCTTCTCTATTGGCTATTGAAACTCAAGAGGACAAAAGGGCCAATATACAAAGGCTGTTAGATGAAAAGGACCATGATATTCAAAATTTAAAGAAGAAGTTGAAAATGCCAGCTGCCCAGCTAGTGGATGCACCCGAGATTGTAGAGCTAGAAGAGGAAAGAGAGAATCTATAGAAGGAGCTCACAGATTGCAAAGCCAAGATATTAAAGCTTGAGGAAAAAGAGAAGAAATGGCAAGCATATATGAAGTTGGTAGTGGACGACAGTGAGAAATCCTTGAAGGCTAAAGTTGAGGAGCTTCAGAAGATGTTGAAAGCGAAGGAACAATAAATAGAAGCCATTGTCACCCCTTCAATAGCTATTGGGGATTTTTCCATTGTAGGAGCAATAGCCCAAGCTAGATTGAAGGATGTAGAAGTAACAAGATTAAAAACGCAGAATGCCAACCTAAGGACCCTGAAGGATAATGCAGAAAAAGACAAGGAGGCTTGGGAAACCAAGTACCAGGGGATGAATTCTGAGTGTGAAGAATTGACAAGAAGAGCTACAGGCTAGACTTCACTTCAGGAGGCCAAATAAGTAATTTCGGATAACATTATCAATGAGGCAAACAAATTGAGGCCCTTCCTAGATTTTTTCATAAACAAAAATGTTGTGATAAAGTTGGAAAGGCAGGGTATGGCAACTGCTAATGAGAAATTAAACAAGAACCTGCAGAGCATGCTCTTAATTTCCTGAATGGCCTATCTCACGAAGGGGCTAACACAACTGGTATAAAGGACAGAGTGTCCATTATTATTTGGGCAAAGAAGGTAATGCTAAAACATCAGCAAGTGAAGGCTGTCGAAAATGGAATTGATATCATGACCCAGGGGGTAAAAAGTCTCAGGGGTATGTTTGATCCCTTATTTAAGAAGGGATTGCCTCTTTTTTGGGAATAGGATGGCACTATGATCACCCAAGAGGAGTATAAGAACAAATTAACAGGGTGTAAGATGGACTATACTGATTTTGCAGGCATGGATCAGCTGTTGTCTGGCCAGACAGTGGTGGACAAATTAACTAGAGATTTTGAATTGAGCATGATGATTAGAGAAGTTAGTGCACACCTCCAGAATTATTCCTATAAAGAACACACAGAGATGAGGGTGCTGCTTAAAGAGCTTGCCACGTCAGATCTGCCAACCTTTGACCAATGGAAGCTCATCGAAAAGTATGGAAAGGCTAAGCTAAAGCTACATGCATGAAAAGAATCAAAGATCGTGATAGCTGCCAGCTAGAGAAGTAGTTACTTAGGCATTTTTCGAGTGTATTGGTCCTAGTGTAAAAATGTCAAGTAAATTTGTAAAAAGGCAGTTTAGCCTGTTTTTCACCGAGTCTGTCAACTTTGGTTGTACTAAATCTCAAGAGTGGCATAGCTATTTGCATAGGTGTCATTGGTTTTGTAACCATTTTCTGTTGAAACAATTCGAGCCTGAGGGCCATGAAAAGCTATAAAAGCAATGTGATCGAATGAGAAACCCTTGAGCTTCTCTATGTTGAGTATTTTGATACTGTTTGATAAAATCTGGCAAGGCCGAGCAAGTATTTTTACCAGGGATTCATGCGTTATTGGTCTCACATTCTGTATACTTCTCTTCTCATGTGAATGTTTTTCCTTCATTGTTTAATTCATATTGTTGTGCTTTTCATGCTTGGATAAGAGTAGTATTGGAATATAATTCATAGAAATTATGCTCTGTTCTTTTCATTTTAAGCATCCATAACCAAATTTTTGCTAAAGTTTATATAGAATTCATGATCACATGCTCTATATTGATGGATTGTTCATCTTTTCTTCTTAATCACCAAACTAAGGCTCTTTGACTATGAGCTAGTAGCTATCTTGCCTCTGAATGGGTTTGTTTGTAGAGCGTTGCCAATTCTGATAATATTTGTTTGTTATGACTCCACCGCCCAATGGATGTCTATTTCGTTTTCAACCAAACAATACTTTCATCGAGTTTTTCATGTATCTGGCCCTGTTAAACCCAATTGTGAGAGATCCCTCTTTAGAGAATAAGAAGCTAGCTTATCTCTCCTAAAGCGGTTCTGTGGTTACCTCATTTTGGCATCTTTACAACCTTGAGGTACGATTTGGGTGCTAACAAATATATATACATATATATAGAGAGAGAATAATAACACCTTAACTTTCTAATACACTAAACATACAAATGTAACTCCAATCAATACAAAATTAAAGGGAACTCCCAATATCTTTTTTCTTCACAATAATTATATATTTATTGTTTAAAACATAAAAATAAGAATCATGGAAAGGAGTCTTCATTTGTTTCACTCATTCATATGTATTACTTTTAATCATCCACTGATCTTTCATCATTCACACGATATTAAAACATTCTAATTAATGTGTGAATAAAATTCCTATAACCACATCAAATCTTCTACGAATTATTCCTTTCATAACCATATAACTAATGCAGATATTTTCTTTTAAGGATCTGCTACATGTTTTCCTAAAATAATTTGAAAGCATAACATAGTGAACAAATTTAACAACATAGATAAGTATTTTTAATCGGTGTACATACCAAAATCGAACTCCACAATCGTTCACAAGTGGGTATAACAAGCCGATAACTGGACGATCATGAACCAACGTTTTTTTTTCTTTCTTAGCAATTATAATAACATTAAGCTTAACGTTATGGATGTTCCTCAACAGATTGATAAATTCGTTTATTTATAATTCAGATCACTATATACGTATATAACTATTTATGGTTAATCAAATCCAACCACAAGAAGTGTATGCAATGGTTAAAGGCACGACAATGGAGCATATGAACATCTAGTTGTCGATACTAAGGTGGGAGATAGGGAACCATGATTACAGGGAAAGGCCGTAACTAAAACGAAACGAGAATGATTTTAACCACGATTACAACAACAAGAAAGTAAAAAAAAAGTAACGGAGAAAAACCTCGGCTGTCGGTATAACACATAAAAGTGAGCTGATCAAAACATGAAAATGACCGTCTATAAAGAAGAAATTGGTTGATAAAATAAGTATATCCTTTGTATTCTATACACCGATTTGGTTATAAATGCGAGAAGCCGAAAGAAGGAACGTCGTATACAGGATAAAATAAACAGAAACAATAGAAATCGGTCTCAAGGAGATGCCGATATATTTTACCAGATATACTTTCAACTTGGAGTTTATAAACAGAATCAACTCGGAAGCAAAAATACAGACTACCAAATGATGATGTATATGTTAAAATCACATTTTTGAAAATATAAGTGTAGAGTCTAAGAGATACGGAAACACGATTCATTCCGCCTACTTAGAAACGTAGAACTACTTTTTTAAGATTGTTTTCAAACTTGTGGAACGCCATATTGGATTCAAAAAATACAATGCTCCCTATACGAAAATAAAAAATACCTACTACATTCATATAGTGGTATATCTTTAACTTTAGTTTCATCCAAATCTAATATAAACTGAAATATCTAATACTTTTGCAACATTTCGACGATGAAAATCCGAACAGTAATTGGTTTATATACAAAAAGCATTTAACCTAGCACTCGATATTCTTTCACAAGCTCGTTAGTCAAGACAGTAAATCCTGTTGGCCGGGTCTGTTAATGAAAGCAATTCTACCGTTTCAATATTCAAAAGGTATGCATAATTCAAATCTCATTTACTTGTCATAATAGGGACAAAATTTATTGGAGAGTCAGCTCATCTCTACCATAGAAGTGAGCTACTCCACTAATAGATCAAATCCACCTCTTAGCTAGATCACCACTATGCACTAGAATGCAAGCAATGGCTTCCTCACAACACACTCTTCTAGAATCTGTAACAAATGGACTTATGAAAAGAGAAAACACTCAAATCCAATCCTCTATGCACAATATGGCGTCCCATGCTATCTAAGTGCACTATTATATATAGTTTTTTCCAGGTCTTATGCCATCCCAATCAAATCTCCAATCAATCCACAAATCCCTATGATTTAGGATCTTGTCTTGTTGTTAAGTTTTAGATTGGATTTGATTGGTAGATATCTGTCTAGCTTGCTTACACATGTTCTCTGGTGCCATGGCGGTGTCCCATCATTTAACTCACTCTCCAAGTGCCCTTTATATATATATATTTATATATTAATAATAAAAATAGTTGTTGTACAAACTGGCACTTTCAGTTTTTGAGTTTTAAATAACTCTTACATAAAATAATAATTGTCTATATTTAATAATTCAAAAACAATTAATAATATTTTTGGGTATCACACTTTGATTAACAAATATAGGTAAATATACAATATTTATATTTATAAATTCAAAAATAGAAATTTGTTCAATAATTTTTTTAATAAAAAAATTCTAATTTAACATTAAATGTTTTTTTATTGAAGATGATTGCAACAATGAATTCAATATCATCACTTTGATTATACTAATTGGTTACAACACATTGTCACATTAAACAATGGTTATCTCACCTTGTAAGGTTATTGAAAGGTTATGTTCATTGATCATGTTTGACCATGTTCAATTTTATGTTTTTGAAAGGTTATGTTTCATTACAATGATCCAGTATGATGTGAGGATTTTTTACCATGGTTAATGTAACAACCCGGATATTGCACAATGTAACAACCCCGATATAAAATAAAAAAAACTTGGAAAAAAAAAACATTAATTCAATCAAATGGAAGTAACATCCTACACACATCTTGGTATAGAAAATGATATATAGCATATTTAATCACATCAATACGTCAAACTTTCATATTTTATCTTCTTATAATTACTCATGCAATTCATTAACCCAGAGGTACATTATCATCTTTATAATACTCTACTAGGTTATGTATGTTTCATAACCTAAGGGGGTCACATACAGTAGTTGCACTTGTGAAATTTAAACACATTAGATCTAATTGAACAAGAAATCAATTACAAAAGATGCATAAGAAAATATGTGTAAAAATGTGCAAGAGAATTGCAGCAGTGCTTTATTGAACTCAGAAGTAGAATATAATACAATCTGTACTCACAATGAGTGAATGATTTGAATTAGCCTGTTAGGAACCCATGTCATTATTTTGTTAGTATGTTGTTGTTGGATGCATATGCTTTGTAAGTCGTCCCGTAGTATTTGTTGATCAATAGTTTGTGTTATTGTTGTTGGCGCATATGCTTTGTAAGTCGCTCGTAGTATTGTTGATCCATAGTTTGTAATGGCCCATGGTTTCGACCCATAGTATTGGCGCCTAGAATTAGTATATAAGTGTGTGTTGAGATCTATGAAGGCACCGTGAAGTTATTTGTATTAAGCTTGCTCATAGGAGGTTGCCCCCTCGAAGTGGTCTGTGATCAATATAAAAGTGATTCTGAGTTCTGTCATTTCTACTATTTCGCATATTCGTATTAATTAATTGTTGCAGGTGCCTCACATCTTGTATCAGAGCACTTTCTTGGGCTCGCTGGATGAAATTTCTGCCAAATTTTTTTTTCGCATCTGTTGCAGGTTCAGATTTGGGAATAATCCCTATCCGCTTAACTGTGGGAAGTACTTGGGCATAAGCCCTAAAACTCATTGTGAGGAGTACCACAGGAACCCCGAAGTAGTTGGCCCATTGAGAGGACCTCCCAGCGAAAAGGGCAATGACCCCTACCTGATTGACTAGTTCCCACCCATGAGGTAAACCAAGAGATTTCGTTTGTGGCAAACCGGTTATTAGTTTTACCTGAGCCGTGAAGTGAGGGGTACTGCCCCAATATGCAAGCCGTCAGACAGCATTGGTGGCCGAGTGAAACCCTTGAACTGTTAGGAAGCCGCACATACCTAGGGTTCATATCTAATTTCAAGTGAATTGTCGTCAATCGTTGATGCGCTGTTTTACATCCAATCGTTCAGATCCATTTTGCAAGCCATTCCAGAGCCAGCCATTTTCAATCCATTCAGCGTCGTTTCAGATCCCTTTCGAGCTGTAGCTGCTCCAGTCTGAAAAAAATAAATAAATAAAATAAAATAAAATAAAATTCAGTTTTTTTTCCATATCTCCCTTGTTTTCACTCTGTTTCACTTGAAATTTTCGGGGAACCCCTGTCACCCCATTCTGCATATTTCATTCCTGAGGACCCTATCCAAAATTCCCCTTCCCAAAACCCAAAATCCCACATTTGTCTATTTTTAGGGTTTGCCATAACTTCCTTAGATTTCACCCAATCACCCTCAAATTTTACCACAGAGTTCATTTATGAATTCTACTTCTTTGTTCCCCTCTGCCAAATTTTCCCATTCTTTCACCCCGCTTCTGGAATCCTCATTTTTGTTTCCCTATCTATTCAACAATGTCCAAAACCAAGTCAAACCCCAATTACCCTTCATATTTTTTCCCTAGTCCAGATTTTTCCTTACTGAAGTAGTTTCTGTTTTTGTTTTCCTACCCGGTCAACCGAAAAAAAAAAAAAAAAAACTCAAACTCCTGGTTATGGTTGTCACCCGTGCAGGAGAAAAAACCATGGAAGAAGCACTTGCAGCCATCCAAGCCAAACTCCAGGATCTGGATGAAAAATTTATCGGCCTCCATCTTGAACATTCAGCTATGAACAACAAACGACAGTCCGAGTCTTCATCAGACAATGGGTTCTCCTCTTCCAGCAATTTTCATGGTCCGAAGCTTGATTTTCCTCGCTTCAATGGTACTGATCCAACTGGATGGATCTATCGTGCAAAACAGTATTTCAGTCTGCATAATACTTTTGATGTCAACAAAGTTCCACTGGCATCCTTTCACTTGGAACAGGAAGCTCTTCAATGGTACCATTGGTACATCAAGGCTCATCGAGAGCCCAAATGGCCAGACTTTTGCCAGCTCCTTTTGCAACGATTTGGTCCTAGTGATTTTGATGACTTCACAGGAGCCCTCACTAAACTTCGCCAAATTGGCACGGTGAGAGAGTATTAAACCGAATTTGAGAATCTAGCCAACCACACCAAAGGATTGTCTGATGACTTTTACCGGAGTTGTTTTATCAGTGGTCTAAAGGATGCCATCCGCTCTGAGGTCAAAATGTTATGTCCCAACACAATGATGGAAGCCCTAGGGTTGGCTAAGTTGGCAGAAGACAAGATTGCAGCCCAACAACGCTCCAAGCCCACTTTTGTTCCCTTGTGAAATATGGGTTCTCAGCGACCACCTATACCGCAAGCTCCTCGATCGACTCCTATCAAGCGTTTGTCTGAAACAGAGATGCAAGCACGCAGAAAAAAGGGGCTTTGCTATAATTGTGATGATAAATTCACTCGAGGACATAGATGTGTTCAGCAAAATCTCTATCTCTTGGATGTGGAGTCTCTGCCTGCCTCTGAAATTGGTGACGAAGATCCAGAAACACTGGATGCTCCGGTCGACATTCAGGAACTGCCTATTGACCCTCCGTCTTAGGATGACTAGCCAGAGATATCTCTCTATGCTTTAGCTGGAATCGCCACCCCCCAAACAATGCGGGTCAGGGTTTACTTCAAGAAGCTTCCTCTTACAATACTCATTGATTCTAGTAGCACTCATAATTTCATTGACCCTCGGATCGCCAAACAAGCTGATTGTTTTATCCATCATTGCTCCAACTTTGAAGTCATGGTTGCCAATGGGGGCACCTTACCTTGCAAAGGGAAGTGTCAAAATGTGCGTATCTCTATTGGAGATTATACCTTGCACTCTGACATGTTTTCCTTGCCCTTAGGCGGATGTGATGTGGTTTTGGGCGCTCAATGGCTACGCACACTTGGCCCTATCTTATGGGATTTTGTTGAACTTTGGATGCAGTTTTCCCTCAATGGACAAAAACACACATTGACAGGATTACAACCAGGTTCTCTCAGCATCATCAGTTCACATCGCATGGAAAAACTCCTCAAGAAGAATTCACATGGTGTCATCGCTCAGATCCATTCCATCCAGATGCAACCATCAGAAGTCTCCACTATTCCTTTGGATCTAGAACAAATTCTGGATCGATATACAGGTGTCTTTGCTGAACCAGTGGGATTTCCACCTTCCAGGCTAGAAGACCATCGTATTCAGATCCTTCCTGGCAGCGGTCCTCCCAACATCAGGCCCTATCGCTACCCATTTCACCAAAAAACGGAGATTGAAATGCTCGTTCGGGACTTATTGAAGCAAGGTATTATTCGCCCAAGCACTAGTTCCTTTTCTTCTCCAGTTATTCTTGTCCACAAAAAAATGGGTCATGGCACCTCTGCATTGACTTTCGAGCACTTAATCACCTCACCATCAAGGATAAGTTTCCAATTCCTGTTGTTGATGAGCTTCTTGATGAGCTTCATGGGGCTCACTTTTTCTCCAAGTTGGATCTTCGTTCTGGGTATCATCAAATTCGGGTTCATGAGGATGATATTCCTAAAACAGCTTCCGCACACATGATGGCCATTATGAGTTTTTGGTCATGCCCTTTGGCCTCACTAATGCTCCTTCCACATTCCATGCCTTAATGAATAAAATATTTCGACCCTACTTGCGGAAATTCACTCTGGTATTCTTTGATGATATCCTCATCTACAGTAAAACATGGGATGAACATCTCTAGCATCTGGATCTTGTCATGCAACTTTTCTCTGATCATCATCTCCATGCTAAGCAGTCTAAATGTGTTTTTGGACAGAAGGAAGTTGAGTATCTCGGGCACATTATCTCAGCACAAGGGGTTCGCGTGGATTCTGCCAAAATCGATGCCATGAACAATTGGCCGCATCCTCAGACACTCAAAAGCCTTTGTGGTTTTTTGGGGTTGACTGGATACTACCGCAAGTTTGCCAAGGATTATGGGAAGATTGCAGCTCCATTAACTACTCTATTGAAAAATGATGCTTTTACATTGACACCTGCTACTCAGTGTGCATTTGACAAACTAAAACAAGCTATGTGTACTACACCTATGCTAGCTATGCCCGATTTTTTCAAGCCCTTCACTATTGAGAGTGATGCTTGCGGCAATGGACTTGGTGTTGTTCTCCTTCAAGATGAACACCCCATTGCGTTCACTAGAAAAGCCCTTTCAGGTAAGAATTTAGCTGCTTCTACCTATGAGAAGGAAATGATGGTTATTTTGCATGCAGTACAGAAGTGGCGCCCATGCCTATTAGGGAATCATTTCTGCATCAAGACTGATCACCAGAGTCTGAAATATTTCTTGGACCAACGTGTCTCCTCCCTGGAACAACAGAAATGGGTTAGCAAACACATGGGTTATGACTATGAGATCACTTACAAGAAGGGTAAAGACAATATTGTGGCAGATGCTCTTTCTCGCACATTTGATGCCCAAGGTTCTCTTTCAGCCATTTCTATGCCTGTTCCAAATTGGTTGCAATCTGTTCAACAGGGTTATGTCAATGACTCTTCCTTATCTCAAATCATCCAACGCTTGACCAACAACCCTTCTGATGTACCACATTACTCTTGGGATAGTGCTTCTCTGGGATACAAGGGTCGTCTGGTGCTTCCCCAGAGCACAGATCTTCAACAGGATGTCTTCTATGAACTCCATGCTTCTCCATCGGCAAGGCACTCTGGGTTCCTCAAAACATATGAACGAGCACGGTGTAACTTCTTTTGGCAGGGCATGAAAACGACAATTCAACATATGGTGGCTGAATGTGATACCTGCTAGCGCAATAAGGGTGAAACAACACTCCTTCTAGGATTGCTTGAACCCTTTCCCATACCTACACGGATTTGGACAGATATTTCTATGGATTTCATTGAAAGGCTCCCTAAATCTGGCAAGAATATAGTGATTCTCATTTTGGTTGATCGCCTCTCCAAATATAGTCATTTTTGTGCTCTCAGCCATCCCTATACAGCCTCCTTCGTCGCTCAAACTTTTTTGGACCAGATCTTTCATCTTCATGGCATCCCTTCTTCCATTGTCTCGGATCGTGATGCGACTTTCACCAGTCATTTTTGGACAAAACTATTTCGCCACACTGGCACCAAACTGAAGATGAGTTCAGGGTATCGCCCACAAACAGATAGTTAGACTGAAATTGTCAATAAATGCTTGGAAACTTATCTTCGTTGCTTCACCTCGGAACAACAGCATTAGTGGGCAAAGTGGCTCCCTCTCGCAGAATGGTGGTACAATACCTCTTACCACACTGCCTCTAAAATGACCCCATATGAAGCAGTCTATGGTCAGGCACCTCCAGCTCTTCTTCCATACACCCCCACCAGTTCACCAATTCAAGAAGTTGACACGGACCTTCGAAACCGCGATCAGATTCTTCGCATTTTGCGGGACAATCTTCACATGGCAAGAAATTGCATGAAGCAACAAGCTGATCAGCATCGTTTCGAGCGCACTTTTCAAGTCGGCGATATGGTTTTTCTTCATCTCCAGCCATACAAACAATCCTCCTTGAAACTCAAATGGCATCATAAGCTTGCTCCAAAGTTCTATGGGCCATATAGGATTCTTCAGAAGATTGGGTCCGTTGCTTATAAATTGGAACTTCCTCCTTCTTCCCGCATTCATCCAGTCTTTCATGTCTCTTGTCTGAAGAAAGTTCTTGGCACCAACATTAGCGGACAAACGATTTTACCTGAACTGGATAATGAAGGATCCATCCTTTTGGAGCCAGAGGCCATCCTCAATCGGCGCACGCGTCAGCTTCGATCTCGCTCTATCACAGAGGTCTTAATTCAGTGGCACAGCATGCAACCAGAGGATGCTACATGGGAACCACTCCTTCAGATTCAACAACAATTTCCACATCTAAAGTTTGAGGACAAAGCTTTTTTTAAGAGGGAGTGGATGTTAGGAACCCATGTCTTTACTTTGTTAGTATGTTGTTGTTGGACGCATATGCTTTGTAAGTTGTGCCGTAGTATTTGTTGATCAATAGTTTATGTTATTGTTGTTGGAGCATATGCTTTGTAAGTCGCCCGTAGTATTGTTGATCCATAGTTTGTAACGGCACATGGTTTCGACCCATAGTATTGGCGCCTAGAATTAGTATATAATTGTGTGTTGAGACCTATGAAGGCACCATGAAGTTATTTGTATTGAGCTTACTCATAGGAGGTTGCCCCCTCGAAGTGGCCTGTGATCAATATAAAAGTGATTCTGAGTTGTGTCATTTCTGCTATTTCGCATATTCGTATTAATTAATTGTTGCAGGTGCCTCACATAGCCAAAGTGGTCATTCGAATATCTACATGGAATAGCTTGGCTCCAACTAGGAGTCATCATCATCTATCAGTGGTGTTCATCAATGCATAAGTAACTGTGAGCCAGGTGTCAACTGAGTCTAACTGAGTGTAATAAGTGTAACTAATGTATGTGGCGCTAATGTAGGGAAGGAGGATCAAAGGAGGGTGCATGAGGAGCTGACTATAGTCAAAATAGGCAATCTAGTCTCACTAGAGATCCAACGGAGTGATACAGCTAGTTGATGAGTCGATCTAGCCTTAAATCAAGGAAAAATCCACAAATTAGTCAACTAACTGAGTGTGTCACTCATGGTAGGTGAAGAAAAGTGCCTTTCTCAAGTGGTAGGTGAAAGGTGGGCACCTTACTAACTAGGAGGGATATAACTGCATGGAAAGAAGCTCCTGGAACTAGAAGACTGAGGATAAGGTGCTACGAGACACCAAACTGATAACTGGGATGCATGCAAATGCATGCATGCATGCATGCATGCAAAGTATAAAACTGAATAATAAAATATCCTAACAACACATTACTCATGAAATTAAATCTTAATACTTATATATATATATATATTTGTAAACAAACTAATATATATGAATTTGTACTTAAGTAAAAGTAATAAATTTATATAACTACTATTATTTAAGGCTATACATAAACTTACTACATTTACCATACTCTTTTGCACGTTGTAACCCAATAATGAAGTAATCTCAATCATAAAATACTTTATAGTTATAATTCCAATTTACTCTTTTTAATGTATCCACACACATATATATAGGGTCTTCTCCCATTTTCACAATGATACACATAGTTTCTTTAAAGTCCCTCATATGGATAAACATTTATCCATATGAATCCATATATATATATATATATATATATATATATATAAAATAAGGGATCGATTATAATACCTTCATATTTATATACACATCATTCCTATTTTCACTTGACATCCAAATTCATACATTTTTACCCGCATGCATAATTTACATGGTAAAAATCATAAAATGTGTGGGTTTTGAATTTAAAACAATATCATGTTATCATTGAGTCTTAACTCACATTTTTCAACGAATGTATATAAACCTATTATTATAACACAGATCCACCCTCTAGGACAAAAGGGAAAACAACAACCATTTAGAATGAACGAGAAATCGAACCAGTCACTTGCCCATGACATTGCTTGGCGACTATGTCAACCAAACAAAGAACACAAGACGTTATGAAAAGATTATAAATACATTTTGAGATGATAATGGATTGTTGTCTTGTAAAGGTAGTACAGGTTTGAACATGAGTAGATGAAATAGTCGCCTAGTATAACTGGAGTGGAACTATGGCAAGTCTATAATCCAACTTCAAACTTCAACTACAACTCATTCAGGATCAAAGTTTAAACTCCAATTAAAATACAAATCAAGCGTGATGATATCAAGGTTGAAATCCAATTAAAACGCAGAGCAGGAAACGACTGGAAATATGCACCAGTTTTAAAAACAAGAAGGTAATTACATGCAGAGCAGGAACGACAAACCCAAAGTTTTAAACTCCAATTAAAATACAGATCAAGAACAATGATATCGAAGAGCATCATCGGTGCGAGTTAACTTCCTGTAATCTAACAATCTAGAAGTTCAACATTTTCACTAACCACTCGGACCGGAACACTGTGCTGCGCATCAGTTTTAAGCGGTAAAGTGGTTCTCTAAAATAGAGCTACCCGGTATGGAAACATTGTATCAATATTAACTCGACAGAGTTAGTGCACTCAAAACAAATTTCAGTCGAGAAGAATAAACACTGAAACATTCAACCTCAGACTCTATCCAAAAGCATGATAAAAAATCCTTCAACATAAAATATAAAAAAACAAATGAGCACAATGAATAATCCACACAAAATCTCTATCTATCCAGATATGGGTAAGAAAAAGAACGACTCCGTCAATTAAAAGGTAAAAGCTAAGTTCGTACTAGGATCTGTCAACAAAAAAAATAGGTACCAAGATCGATCAACCCCAAACACTGTCCATAGATAGAGATATCGAAAATGGAATCGCTCGTCACATACCGAGAGTCATAGAAACCACTAGAGATCTTAAATGGAATCGATCTTCTCATACAGAGAATCATAAAACAAAACAACAAAGATCAAAAGTGAAATCTATCTTCCCATATACAGAGAAAAATGAAAACGATATCCTTTGTATACAGAGGATCATAAACAAAGATCGAAAATGGAATTCGATCTTCTCATACCGAGAATCCTAAAAAAAAAAATAGAGATCGCAAATGAAATCGATCTTACCATATACAAAGGGCTACTCTGTGCGTTCAAAACAAGAACTGGAGAGAAAATCTACTCACGTTATTCCTTTATTTTACACAGAAACGATTTTTTTTACACAGTATTTTAAACTGCGTATTTGAAATATGTAAAAGAATTAATCCACAAGGAATACCAATCCCACAAATTCAAAAATAATAATTAGAATCGACTCTGTATAAAATTTCATATGTTAACCATGCTTCAATACGGGAAACGAGAGAGATCTATATTTATAAGTATAACAAAAACCATTTCTCCATTATATACACTCAATCTAAAATTTTCAAGTACATACCTGAACCAATGAGAAAGATACGAGAAAGAAGAAAGATCAATTGGAGAATTCAGCTCCTCCCCACCATAGGAGAGAGCAACTTTGTGGTTTTCCCAGCTCAATCCCTGAGATGGATCACCACCATGCACTTATAACTCAAGCTATCACTTCCTCACGATACTTTCTTGTAGAGTCCGTAACAACCAGATGATGGACTTATGAAAATAGAGAACACTCAAATCATTCCTCTTATGCACAACATGGTGTCCCATCCTATCCCAGTTCTCTCTTATTTATATTTTTGTCCATGTCTTATGCCACCCCAATCAAATTTCTAATCAATCCTTAAATCCTTATGATTTAGGATCTTGTATGGTTGGTGAGTATTAGATTGAATTTGATTGGTATAGATATCTTTAACTTGCTTACACATGTTCTCCTATGCCATGGTGGTGTCCCCTCATTTAGCTTAACTCTCCAAGTAGTCTTTTTCCTTCTTTATTTAAAAATAATAAAAATAGTTGTTGTGCAAAGTGGTCCTTGTATTTTTTTTAGTTTTATATAACTCCTACATAAAAATAATAATTGTCACCACTTAATTATTCAAAATAGTATCTTGGGGGTATCACATTTATCGGGCACCCTTATTTTTAACACCATCCTTGGTGTTCTTTATTCTGATCTCTCTTGATCATTCCAAAACATGGAGGGATATGCTTCTCGCATCTTATCCTCCATTTCCCAAGTTTCCTCTTCAGGTTTGAAGTGCCTCCATTTCATTTTAATTTGAATGATGGCTCAATTTCGTAGCATACATTCCTTCCTGTCTAGGATGTGGAAAGGCTCGGTGTGGAACTCATCCACGGCTTCTACTTGAATGGCATTCTAGTTAATTACGTGAGTAGCATCATATATATATATATATTTAATAATGAAATATGAAATACATCGTGCACTTTTATATTAGGGTGGAGTGTGAGCTGATAGGATACCGGTTCTATCTTAGCTAATAGTTCGAAAGGTTCACAATACCTAGGTGCCAGCTTGGAACACCTTCCCAAGCTCAAGGCACTCTTTTTTTACTTTACCTTTAGATATACATGATCACCAATGTTGAACTCTCTTGGAGTTCTTTTTAAGTCTGCATAACTCTTCTGTTGATCCTGGGAAACTTTTAAGAACATTTAAGGGTGAAAACATGAAGTTGGGAAACACGTTTTGCCTATTTTTTGACAAAAAAACTGCAAAATTTTATGTTTTTCAACTTCAACCCTTTCAAATCCATATCCCCATTAGGAATTTAACCTTGACGTAAACACAAGAGGTTTAGAGAATTGTATTATTTTCGTACTCATATTTTTTTTGAATTTTTTTTATGGACATATAGGAAGACAAATTTGAAGGGCATAAACGACATCTACTTTAAAATTTTAGGTTTGGATAATGAGTGACTTATGTGCGCCTCATTTTTTAAGAGATTGTTATTCATTTTACGAAAACCAAATGTATGTTCATAATCTACACAGATTGTACTTTGTAGTGGACTATATGTTGAGGATTTTCAGACTTGAACACTATTTTTTATTATTTATCGAACTAACATTTGTTTAAATAAGGGTTCCTTTCAAATGTGACTCTTATCATACAAACTAAAACTACAATTTTGAAGAGGACAGTGCAAGGAACATACTTGTGAGATTTTACATTTTTTTGTGTTGTCATTGTGATGATAATAAATTTTCATTATGACTGATTTTTAGCTTCATAAATTTTGTAATGATACAGTTTAGAAAAAAATAGTAAAAAATATAAATCCCAAATGAAATTAAAAAATTAGTATACCATGAGAAAGTAGATTCAATGATGAATATATTGGTATAAACTCAGTAAGGAAATTCTCATATTTTGTAGGGTTTCCACCTTGTTAAAGTGGCAAATTTTAGAAAACTGCATAAATACTTGTTGTATTCGTTGACTAGAAACTCTAGGCCGAGAAATTTTCTCGGTCGAGAAATGTACATATTTCTCAGACGAGAGATGTTTGGACCGAAAAGTAACCTGGGTTAAACAAACTTCTCTCCCAAGATTTTTTTTAAACTGTCGGTCGAAAGAATGAAACAACTCTTGGGAGAGAGTTTTATTACATAACCCCCCAAGAATCTTGTATGGGTCGACCTATTAATTTCCCGTGATTCTCAGCAAGATTCTATAATTTATCGCTCGAGAGTTCTATATATACATTCTAGCCCGAAATTTTATTTCTATCATTCATAGGAAACTATGAAAAAGAAGCTCAAGTTTGGATCATTGAGGTTCAAGTTCAGATAGTTACAGGTATGTTGTGTATACAATTTGAATTTTCACATGCTGTGCTATCTTTTTGTGATCCTCTTAGAGTGGTTCTCGGACAATGACGTGCACTGTCTATACAGGCGCAAAAGAAGTACGCATTTTGCTTGTACAAAGTTCATGCACATTTTGTAGTTATATAATTAATTTGAAAATGACAGGATCTACTAACACTTGAATTTGTAGGTGAATTCTTAAACTAGTTAACTTATAAAAAGGATTCAAATAACAAGCTTATCAAAGGATTAAAAATAAATAAAACAATATAAATGAACAAATGATGCAAACCATAAGACTGTGGACAACATATGATAATGGATTTTGTCCCTGATAGACTACATCTCCGGGACCCGCTCCAATGAGGACCAATCTTAATAGTCTTCAAAATGCTTAGACAAGTACAAAATTCCTTCTTCAAAACTGCTACAAATAGACCTAGGATTCAACAATGAAGTCCCCTTACTCTCCAAAAATATCAAGAGTGGCTACAATCCTCTTACAAAAGAAATATTACAAATCCTTTGCAAAGGTGTAATGGATTCTTACCATTCTCTCCTCAAAAGCTTCAAACCTTTCATGCGTTTTCCAATTCCTTCCCATGGAAAATTACATTGTTTATATAACCCAAAAATCCATAAACCACCTCCAAATACAAAGGGATTTACAAATATTTGATCCCAAACTTAATGGGATAAAGATCCATTTAAAAATGGATAAAATATGGGCAAATCTCCATAAATATACATATTTTTTTAAATAATAGACAAATCCAAAAATATAACATATATATGGTTATACACCATACAATACTTTGGATTTAGGTTAATTTTAGGCCAAAAAGGGAGGCACTCCCATATTAGGAGTTATATCCACCAAAATCCAATTTAAAAACAATATATCACATATCCCACAACAAGCGGTGCTAGTGGTGCATTGGTTAAAAGTGTTTGCAATGGGGGAGGAGATCACGGGTTCAAACCCATGGACCTCTCCCCATGTTATGATTTTGTTGTAACATATGTTCTTCTATATGGTTCGCGGAGGTTGGTCATGTGGAAATTTTTGGCTCTCAGTTCCTTTGGTAGTATGGTTTGAATACAATATAATACATATATGGGGGCCTAGGGATTAGTCCTTAGTTTGACCTTCTTTTTCAAATTGCAACACTTTTCAAACTTATATACAATGGCCCTCTATATGGGTAAGCAACAATAAGTTGAGATGATGGATAGGCGGATTTGGTGGAGGATTGGGAGGAGAGGAGGGTGGGAGTTCGATCCTCCCCAAATCCAAATATTTTGGGAAATAAAACAACCCACACACCAATCAGACTGCCACTAGATTGCCACCACATCTGCCACTGGACTGCCACCTAAACTGCCACTGGACTACCACTATATTTCCACCTCATCTGCCATTGGACCTGACCTTGCACATGGTGCTCTGTGGTGGTTCCACATCAGCATCGTACAGGACACATGTCACCCTTAAAGTGGTGCCACGTACCACCCCTTTTTGCCAAATTTACCTGCTTTTCCGAAAGTTCAGAACTGAATAAGTTTCATGTCCGTAGTCTATTTTGCATGGAATGAACGTTGCTAGAAAGATCTTGCCGAGCTCTACGTATATGAATGATTATATTTTCATTTTGAATACTTTAATTTTGATCAATCTCGGAGATCCTCCTGGATCAAACCTTCCCACTAAGAAGCTTTTGGACCACCAAAAGCCTGAATCATTAATAATTCAAGTGAGGACATGTTCATCTCACTTGTACCATATCAATTGTCCATCCTTCTTGGAACATTTACATTTGAATCATCATAATAACAATCAACACTTTACTGACATTGTTAAGTACATTAATCTGTTTTTCAACTAAATCTACATTCAATATTGTCGGAACCAACCATATACTGTTCATCAACAGAAAGATGAATATCGAAATTGAACATATGAAAGAGATTGTACCCACATCAGGATTAGTTTTTACCATAAGAACACTATCAACCATAATAGGTGCATTTTGGTGAAATGACACTTCCTTTTCATGCTTATGATTCTTTTTTTCCTTACATTGCATAGACATAAGTGTCAAATTCTGATTTGCATTAAGAACCCTTTTTTAATTGTTATGTAGTGCCCAATTATCTGTCATTTTTAAATGAATGTGAATGTAATATGTAATCAATTCCTTCCTTAAACACATGATATTGATTATGTTCTCTATAGAATATTTCCTTTCGGTCATATAAGTACGGGATACCCAACACAATTCCACAGATATCTAGTGGCACCACATCAAATTCAACTTCATCTACAGAATTGGATGTTATTGCAAATTTAGATCACATTGCTTTGTTACTTGTGATATTTTATCCTTGCATACCAAGCCTAATGGATAAGGTTTCCTGTGTGTTTTTGTTGTTAATCCAAACTGCTTAACTACTTCTTCTGAAATGAGATTAGCTTGGGATCCACTATCTATGAGTGTGTCGATCTTATTTTGTTTTGTAATTACCCTTATATGAAACAATGCATTCCTTTTTCTATACTTAGAACTACCATGATATTTAGAAGTAGAAACAAATGAAGAACCATTGTTAGAATCATTACCAATAATAGATTTACCTTTAACACCTATGATTGATATCTTTGTTTCATCCTCAGAATCTGATCCAAGGTCCTCAACGATAACCGTGGTCTTTTGCTTCCCTTTCAAAACCTTAAACCACTTTGGTTTCAATTATGGATGCAGCTTCCAATAGTGTTCTACATCATGCCCATCTCTCTAACAATGAGAACATGAAATTTTTGTATCCCCTTTCTTCACGGTAGCTATATCTTTCTCTTCCCTTTGTACTTTCCTTCTTTCAAATGATTGGATTCAGCAGAGTGATTGTCATCATAGGTATTCTTCCCTTTAGATTCAATATGTGTGGATTGAACACATACCTCATCAAGGTTAGTAGGATTAAACATAAGTATTGTATTACGCAAATAACTATGTAATCCTCCAATAAACTTGAGAATATTTTCTTGAGTGTAAAGAGGTATACCCAAAATCAAAGCTCACTTTCTTAATTGCTAAGTGTATTCTTGTATATTCTGACCTTTACATTGATTTAATTTTTTCCAATCCATCATGTCTTGTTATATGTATCCTAATGGATAAAATTGCTTCTTTAACACAGCAGTAAATTCATACCAAGAAGAAATAATTTTACCTTTTTTACGGAGGTATTCCTATGTCTTACTCTGACACCAGATGAGTGCAATGCCTACAAGATAGAGAGTAGCCAACTAGATCATTGCAGTATCATTTGCAAGCTTTTAGATCTTGAAATACACCTCAATCTACCTGATCCAATCATCCATATTTTATGCATTAAGTTAACCATTATATGTAGGAAAATCGAATTTAATATCAATTTTCAAATAAGGTAAATTAGACTTAGTCTTCTCAGTTTGTTTCTTTGAATTTGAAGAAGGAGTACCAGAACTTTCAGAAGAGGTAGAAGAGGATGGAGAAGAAGGCTCATAAAAGTCTCCTCCTTTTCTCGAAGTATTATCCTCTACTTTCTTCTTCTTTGTTTTCTTCTTTTCCAATCTCTCTTGATAATATGCAAACAATTTTTCTACCATGTCTGCCATCTGATATAAATCCTTGCATAAATCCTTCTCATCTTCTTCTCGATAGTCTTCATCTTCAATTTCCTTTCTTCGATGTGCACATCCAATCTATGAATTGCATGTCTCAAGTAGTCCTTCACATCGCTTAATCCTTTATCTAGTTAACATTCACACTCTGTAATTCCCCGGTTATCTTGCTCTAATACCAAACATTATCTGCAAATGACAGGATCTACTAACACTTGAATTTGCATGTGAATTCTTAAACCAGTTAACTTATAAAAAGGATTCTAATAACAAGCTTATCAAAGGCTTAAAAATAACTAAAAGAATATAAATGAACAAATTATGATAACCATAAGAATGTGGACATCAGATGATAACAGAGTTCGTCCCTGATGGACTACGTCTTCGGGTCTAGCTCCAATGAAGACCAATATTATTTGTCTTCAAAATGATTGAACAAGTACAAAATGCCTTCTTCAAAACTGCTACAAAGAGAATGCAGTCCTCTCACTCTCCAAAACTCTCAAGAGTGGCTACAATCCTCTTCTTACAAAGCAAATATTACAAAGCCTTTACAAAGGCACAATGGCTTCTTATCATTCTCTCCTCAAAATCTTGAAACCTTTCATGCATTTTCCATAGTCTTCCCATGGAAAATTAGATTGTTTATATAACCCAAAAATCCATAACCCACCTCCAAATACAAAAGGATTTAAAAATATTTGATCCCAAAGTTAATGGGATAAAGATCCATTTAAAAATGGAGAAAATATGGGCAAATCTCCATCAATATAAATTTTTGTTTTAAAAATAATAAATAGATCCAAAAATATAACATATATATGGTTAAAAACCATACAATAGTTTGGATTTAGTTTAATTTTAGGCCAAAAATGGAGGTGCTCCCATATTAAAAGTTATATCCACCAAAATCCAATTTAAAAACAATATATATCATATCCCACAACAAGCAGTGCTAGTGGTGCATTGGTTAAAAGTGTTGGCAATGGGAGAGGAGGTCACAGGTTCAAACCCGCATATCTCTCCCCATGTTATGATTTTGTTGTAACATATGTTCTTATATATGGTTCCTAGAGGTTAGTCATGTGACAAGTGTTTCCTCTCGGTTCCTCCGATGGTATGCTTTGAATACAATATAATACATATATGGGGGGCGGGGGTGTAGTCCTCGTCTTGACCGTTTTTTCAAAATACAAGGCTTTTCAAACTTATATATAAGTGGCCCTCTATATGGCTAAGAAACAATAAATGAAGATGATAGCTAAGCGGATTTGGTGGAGGCTTGAGAGGAGAAGAGGTCAGTGTCCGATCCTCTCCAACCCCGAATATCTTGGAAAATAAAACAATCCACACACCAATTAGGCTGCCACTAGATTTACACCTCATCTATCACTGGACTGCCACCTAGACTGCCACAGGATTTCCACCTCATCTTCCATTGGACTGCCAGCTTGATTACCACTCGATTGCAACCTCATCTACCAATGTAATTGACCTGCCACATGCTGTTCTGTGCTGGTACCATGTTAGTGTCATACATCCCAAATGTCACCCTTATAGTGGTCCCACGTGGCACCCCTTTTTTCCAAATTTACATGTTTTTTCGAAAGTTCAGAACTAAATAACTTTTATGTCCGGAGTCTGTTTTGCACGAAACGAACATTGACGAAAAGATATTGCCAATATCTACGTAGCTAAAAGATTATGTTCGCATTTTTAAAACATTAATTTTGATCGATCTCGGAGGTCCTCCTGGATCAAACCTTCCTGTTGAGAAAATTTTGGACCACCAAAATCTTGAATCCTTCAGAATGCAAGTGAGGGCATGTTCATCTCACTTGTCCCATATCAATTTTCCATCCTTCTTGGAACCTGTACATTTGACTCATCATAATAACAATCAACACTGCACTGACATTTTGAAGTACATTAATCCCCTTTCCAACTAAATCTACATTCAATATTGTTTGAACAAACCATATATTGTTGATCAGTAGAAAGTTGAATATCGAAATTGAACATATGAAAGAGATTGTACCCACATCATGCTTATGTTTTATCATACGCACACTATCAACCATAATAGGTGCAGTTTGGTGAAATGACACTTCCTTTTCATTCTTAGGATTCTTTTCTTCCTTACATTGCATAGACATAATTTCCAAATTCCGAATTGCATTAAGTGTGAAATTTAGTTCGCACCAAGATTTGATCAAGAAATTACAACTCTCACAAGTAACTATGAAGTACTAGTCAAGAACACGGAAAAACAGTGACATATGATGCAAACAGAATTACTCTAATGAATAATAATATATCATTCAACCTTGGTAATGTAAATGGATGTCAATATATAACATTACATCAGATATTTGAATGCATATGGAAGCCATTTGAATCCTCACAAAAGCAGGCTTACTAAAAATATGCAAAGCCCCCCTAGGTGGAAAGTTTGTGTTCCAAGTCACCACAAAGGCTCACGAATTTATGATTTAGTGATCAGATAGTTATTTGGGATGAAAACACATGCTAAATCCAGAATATGGAAGGAATAAACATCATTGAGTGTGAGTTGGCTAAAAATCAGTAAAACTACTCAACTAGATTTTAACCTTTCACCAAAAAGAGGTAAAAAGTAGTAAAAAGCAGTAAGGCGCCTTTCATTTGAGGATTAGACAAAATATTACTCAAAATATTCAGAAATGTTCCCAAGTTAGTGAGGATGCTTGTGGTCCACACAAAGATGTCTTCTAGTCTACACATTGATTATTTTAGCCAACTATCTAGTCTAACACCTAGGAATTAATTAAAAATAATTAATAATGCTATCCTAATGGTATTAAATGATATGAGTAGGTTTAAATATTCCAACACCACCCCATTAGCCTGACTTTATGTGCTAAAAATCAGAAATAAAGATAGGGCCCAGTAACAAGACATGGTCACCCTGTAAACAAATTGCCTTGTCCACAAAACAAGGAAAGAAGGAAAACCCGATGAGGAAAACCTCCCCTAAAAAATGGACATATCAAAATTGAAAGATTGATGATCAATCCTTCGCTCCACCACATGTTCAACCATACCAAGTAGTGATCTCAAAAAGCTTAAAGTCTTCTTAGTAAAATCTTTGGTGAAGATGTCTGCAATTTTCTCACTTGTTGGAAAATACTGCAAGTCAATGATCTGGTCATGCACTAAAATCCTGATGTAGTGCATATGGATCTCAATATTATTGATCCTCTATCTCTGTACTGGATCAATTGAGACCCTTATAGCACATTTATTGTCACAAAAGATGACAGGAGGAGTACTAAAGGAAATTTCAAACTCTAAAAGAATACCCTGCAACCACACACATTGAGTAGCAGCATTCACTGCTCCTTTGTACTCGGCCTCTACTGAAGATAGTGCAATTGCACTCTGTTTCTTTCTATACCAACAAACAAGAACACGTCCTAGAATGAATACAAATCCATATCTTGTCTTTCTGTGAAGGCTATCACCAGGCCAATCTGAGTCAGTAATGCCAAGAAGATCTAGGCTAGAATCTGAAACATAGTGAATCCCATCAGTCTTGGTGCCTTGCACATAATGAAATATTATTTTTGCATCCCTCCAATGGAAATAATGTGGCTGCTCCATGTATCTTGATGCCACACTCACAGCATATACAAGATCAGGTTGAGTATGAGTCAAGTATAACAAGCTGCCAACAACCTGCCTATACAAGGTGTTGTCAACAAAAGGTGTAGATTCTGCTTCTTCAAGTATAACTCCTTAAAGGAAGGGACTCTTTGAACGCTTGCAATCAGCCATATTGAACTTATTTAGTAGGCCAGATGAATGTTTGGATTGAGATACCTTAGTTCCATTCTCAGTTTGAGAAATCTCAAGCCCCAAAAATTGCTTAAGAATTTCCAAGTCAGTCATGGAAAAAGCTTGATGCAAAGCAGTCTTTAATGAAGCAATTTGATCAGTAAATCTATCTGTGATTAGTATGTCATCAACATATAAAAAAATAATCATAATTGGAGCATCAATCATATTCATGTAAACATTTGGATCAGATTTGCATCCAGCAAAAGATTGGGACAAGAGAAAGTTGTCCATTTTGGCATACCAATCCTTGGGGACTTGCTTAAGCCCATATAAGGAATTCCTCAACCTGTACAGATAGTTAGGATCAGATGTATATCCTTCTAGATGCTGCATATAAATATATTCCTCAATATCTCCATCGAGGAAGGCGCTTTTGACATCCATGTGATGTACTTCCCAATGCTTGGCAACAGAAATTGCCAGAACTAGTCTTATCAAATCGTTCTATGTAATTGGTGCAAAAGTATCATTGTAGTCAAGGCCATGGACTTGGGAGAATCCATTTTCCACCATAATAGCCCTATATTTCATTGTTACACCATCAGGTGCACACTTGGTATTGAATATCCACTTACACCTTACCAATTTTCTGCTTGGGGGCAGCTTGACTAGCTCCCATGTCTCATTCTTTTGTGGTGAATGAAACTCCTAATCCATAGAATCCTTCCATTAGGGGTCATATGAGGCTTCCTAATATTACTGAGGCTTAGAATCCACCATCAAATAACATATCTATGATAAGTAAGGATCATTCAAATTGAGAGCATTCTTAAATTGTGATCTAGTCCTCCTTGTGTTCTGAGGATTTCCCACTAGTTCTCCAGCTGCTTGAAGAGTCTTAGCATCCCACTTTGGCCTTGTTGGAGAATTAGGATATGTAATAAAATGGTATTCATCATCAAAAATATCAGAATCAAAAAATTCAATAGGAATTTCACTTACATCTTCATGTAGTGGTGTGGATGGCTCTCCAATTTCAACATTCTTAGAGGGCTCTTCTTCGAATTTAACACTTATTTCAATGAAGTCTATTTGAGCAGCCATGTTTAGTAACTTATAGAATTTGGATTCCTATGAATATCCAACAAAAAGACAAGGTTGTATTTGGGGTTTCATATCCCTCCTCTTCTCAAGTAGAATTCTAGCCCAAGCCTTGGATCCCGAAATGAGAAATATTAGGTTTGTGCCCAGTCCAGGCCTCAAAAGGAGTGCTTACTTTGATATCTTTGTGAGGAAATCTATTTTGAATGTATGTGGAACAATTTATTGCCTAATCCCAAATCCTTGTAGATAAATACTTTGCCTCAAGCATGCATGTCGTCGTCTCCTTCATTGATCTATTCTTCCTCTCAATAACACCATTCTGCTCAAGTGTGTATGGAACAATGTGTTGCATTTGTATGCCTGAAGAGGCACAAAAATGATAAAACTCAGATTTTATGTAATGCCCACCATTATCAGATCTAAGGATCTTTATATGTCTACTAGACTAGTTTTCAACTAAGGCCTTGAAATGCTTGAACAGACCGAACACTTCAAACTTTAACTTGATGAAATAAATCCAGCAGTACCTGGTAAAGTCATCTATGAAGGTAAGGATGTATTTGGAATGGTTCAAAGACTCATGGGTAAATGGACCTAATATGTCACTGTGAATAATCTCCAGGGGTGCTTAGGTTCGCTTAGTTTTGGCTCTCTCAAATATATGCTCTGGGTGCTTTCCTAGGATGTAGATTTGACAAACACCTTTGTAAAACTTGATATTGGGAATCCCTATAACCATTTATTTCTCATGGAGTTAGGAAAGGTATTTATAATTTACGTGACCAAATATTTCATGCCAGAAGTTGCTTGACTCATTGGCATGGGTTAATAGAGCAGAAGGTGAGGGGAATGACACAAAATGAGAAAACGTATAGATTTTTTAGATATGGTTAGCAGAACCTAAGGCAACAATTCGTCCTATTGAAATTTCACATATTTAAACATCAATAGGTTTGAAGATCACCTTTTTGGAAGATCCTATGTGAGTCATCTGGTATACTGACAAAAGGTTAGCAGCAAGTCCTGCAACATATAAAACATTATTGAATTTACCAAAATCTAGATCAATGCTGCCTTTACCTTTTCCTGAAGTTTCACTATCATCACCCAACACAATGGTTGTACCACTGGAAGAATCAAGAGATGAGAAGCTTTCTCTTGTGGACACCATGATCCTTGAAGCTCCTAAGTCCATGATGAATGAGGTAGGATTTGATGTGCTTGCCATCAGTCCATGCACTCGCTCCTTATCTTCAGAATTGTGTCCTCCATCCTTCCTCCTTGTTCTCTTAGGAAGAGGAATGTTGGCTTTATCCAGGATTTGAGCCATTTGATCAATGGTATTCTTCATGTAGGAGCTTTCAGGATGAAAGCCCCTATTGCAATAATTTCACTTTGTATTCTCATTCTTCTTGTTTGGATTTCTCTTGAAATTTGACCATTTTTCATGGACTTTCTGCTTGCCCTTCCTCTGATCAGTGGGATTCTTGAAATTTCCGTTCTTCTTTCCTTTCAAACCCTTTGAATATCCAACATTCAAACGGTGATATTTTGATGGATTTTTGATGGCTACCATCAAGACCAACTTGTCCCATTCTTTTGTAAGAGACTCCATGAATTTTGAGAGTGTGGAGTCAATTTCGAACTTCCTTCCTTGTGGAGTGGAAGGTCGAAACAAAGACTTAGTAATCATGACCAAGCTTGGAGAGAATGGAAAATATTAGTTTGCTCATCCTTTTTATCAATTCCACATTGCTTCAACTATAGAACAAGTGACTTGAATTTTGAGAAGAAATCCTAGAGGTTATCGAAATTCTATGGACTCAATGAAACAAGTTCATTATCCAGTTGGTGGCCTCTTAATTGATCAGTCTTGCCAAACAATTCTTGAAGCTTGTCATGTCCCAAAAATTTGCATTGGGTCACAATGGCCTAAACCACTTAGCCATATTCATGATAGTCTATCAAACTGATGATAGGGGTCAAATAATTATCAAGCATGATGTATAGGTTAGTAATAATGTAAAATTAGATCCAAGTGGACAAGGTGGGTCGCATTAAGAGAAAATTTCCAATTCAAAGTTTGTAATATTCCCATCCAAATGAACTATCATGGAGGAACATTACTAGTTTCAAAGGTTGGGGGTGGAAGCATTAAAAGTTGAAGTAAAGGAGCTACAAGACCCAACGTTAGCTTAGACTTTAAATCACATTAAATGGGTCAATTAAATAATAATACAAAGAAAATAATGTGGTATTGTACCATGAGGGCACATAAGAGGTTTTGGGACCCACTTGTGGCAAGATTTGCCACTACACTTGGAATGATTCCCTCACCAATTCGAGTTCAAGATGAAGGGTAATATACTTGGGGGAGTTTAAGATGTATTATTCATGGAATGATTCATGTAATGTTGAATTGGAGTGAAATAATAACTCCCATGGAAGAGGAAGAGGCATCTTAGAAGAATTGTGACACTTGGGCTAGATTCCCTAGCTTCTATGACAACAATGATGAAGATGCTATGACACCTATGACACAAATATGACCTGAATGATGACATATGGCATATATGATGTGTTAGGGCTAAAAATAGCCTCCGAGAAGGTGCAAAATGGATTTATGGCAACCAAAGAGACACCCATTCGAAATGAGGGAAGATGGAGATTAGGAATTGTTGGACAAGTGGCATCTCTTCCCAGCTTGAGTTGGAATGTGTATTTTGGAAGGAATTCGACCCATGGAGGACTTGATAATTTTATAAAAGAAAAGAACAAAAAAGGAGAGTAGCTTTTTGTCATTTTTTATTTGCATCTTTGCAATTTGGAGAGCTTCTAGCTTGTCCATCCTATAACCTGATCCCCCAAAAAAAATTCAGTTTTGTAGGGTCCTCCTTATTTTTTAGAGATTTTTGCTTCTTAAAAACCATTCCCCTCTTAGTACTTTGAATTTTCTTTGAAAACATTGAAGTACAAACTCAAGTTTTTTAACTCCAAAACGGTCGCAGATTTCTAATTAATTTTCGTCGACCATTTCAGATCTTTTTGACAAGTTTTCGCCGACTGTTTCGCAGCCTTTCGGCGCCGACAAGTTTTCGTCAACTGTTTCACAGATTTTTTATTATTTTTTGGTGCCCCTTTCTGCAGCATTTCGGTGCTGACCGGTCATAGTTTGTTGAGTCATTTTTGTCTACCGTTTCACAGCATTAGGAAAATGTGCTCCGGTCGTTTCGCAGCTTTTTCGATATTTTTGCTCTGACATTTCGCTGTCGATTGGGAAAGCTCACCGATTGTTTCGCTTCCTTCTATCCCAACCTCGCCAACCATCTCACCCCGACCAAAGAATTCTTCTCCAGGAAAATTTTCTATGGTTTGGACAAAACTTCCTGACCGTTTCATCGTGGCCTGGGATAACCTACCTGACCATTTCACTCCGACAAAATTTTTCTTTTTCGCAGTACGAAGTCATCCTAGTTTGTCGAATTAGCGCCGACCATTGCACTTTGAAAAGACCCTCTGCCAAATTTTCGCGCATCCCATTTCGCAGTAGTTTTGGTAGAGGTTCATCGATGTTTCGCTACCATCTGGACAAGATTTGTATTCCACTTCACAGCATGTTAGCCAACTTCACGTCGACAGAATCTCTGCATTCTGAGTGAATCTCATCGACCATTTCGCAGAAGATATAGTAAAATCGCTGAAATAGTCAGCGTAGGTTTTCTTGAAAAATGCGAAAGGAGAAAGTGGGCGCCAATGGGTAGGATCATTGAATGATCCCACCAACCAACCCCATTCGCATTAATGGCGAGTTCTTATATATAGCAAATGAGAATCATTTTTTTATTATTGTTTGCAAAGCAAAGGAACACTGTTGGAGTGTATTAAGCCACCAATGGTCACATGATGCGGGTAGGTCACCACCAGGCTCACATACTAGCCCAACCACTCCGTCGGAGATAGGTAGGAATTCTTTCTCTTTTTAGTTGGTGCTTGGGGTCATTGTTTAAATTTGTTTTTTGGATTTTCTTGTTGGATTTGTACGTTACGGGTTTTGGGTGTAGGGCTGTCTAAAGTCAGGCCTAGTGTCGTTTTCTCTTATAACTTCTCTATCCGACCAAAACCCTGCTCATTATTACCAACCTTGAACTTCAAAGCCTGGCCTCCCGTATTTTCTCTACGCTTTACCAGGGCTTTAAGCGCCTAGAGAACACACTGAAGACCGTTCTAGGCCTAGCTTGTAGCTCACATTTCAGTATTGGGAATCAAAACCCATGATGCCAAACTTTCTGCCAGCAGGGATCACGCACTATCTAGCCCTGTTGTAGTTTTAACTCATTGTGTCCATCGAGTTGTCTTTTGGGCCGAGAAGGAAATATCTTTTCCAACAGGGTTTTAACACAAAAGTCACCTTTAGTTAAAAGATGTGCTAAAGCCACTATGTCTCTCACATTCACGCACATACACAGAACTGATAACACTTTCATAGCTCTATCTGTCAGGATGAAAATCAAAATTTACTTAACTGTTTGTACTTCCTATAGCTGTATTTTGATTTCTATAACTATTTTTGTAGAAAGCAAGGAAAGTTAAGTTCATTTTTCACCCTAAAAGGTTCAATTTTGTTATGAAGAGTTTTGTATCCTGAAACTTCATTAAGGCCAATGAAAAATCACAACATTTAAACATTGTTTTAATCATGCTCATTGATTGTACCATGGATAATGAATTATGTGTAAATATTTTCCTCATTAGTTCTTATTGTGTCCCAATAGACTTGATATGCATAGACGTTCTGCCAGGAGAAAAGCCAAGCTGGTTGAATCAAAATCAAATGTAGAAATATTGTTGGACACCTCACTTGAAACAATGTTTGAAGCTACTAAAGCCATGACAGGAGCCACCCCAAAATTTCAATGCGGAGAACTATACAAGGCCATCAAAGATTCAAATATCCCTGATGCATCTATTAAAGAGTTAATGGTTTACCAAACATCAAGAGGTCCGGCCTCCATAATGCGGCCACATGCTCAGAATTGTTCCCGTTCTCGGAAGTCATTGGGTGGATATTTCCCCAGGTAGATACTAACACCAGGATCATCTCAGATTTCAACAAAATAGGGCTCGAATCCTTCCAACCATCCCATATAATTGCAGCCTACAAACCGCCCACCCTTAAATTCACGATGAATGATGATTGGGTGAAAGGATTCAACATGGATCATTTATATTTATCCAAAAGGATGATGATCTATGAAAGATAGTTGAGACCAAGGAATAGTGGAGAGTACGACAGTCAGGACTTAAGGATACCATACAGGATCATAGACGTGATGTTCAGTTGGTTTTTTGGCTTGGAAAATGGGAACATATATAAAATCAGTTGGGTACCATTGATGTGCCATGTTGCCACACACGGTACAATGTTCTATAGGGAAGATATCATCTCTAATAGTATGCTATCAGATATAGTTGCAGTGCAAGGAGGACTGACACAGAAGAATGTTGATTTCTTCATGTCCTCTTATCCGGTGGATTGTTTGTAATGTCCCCCATTTTTACCCTTGTAATATTTTGGGCTATAATGTAAATATTGTATGCATATTATGTATGATTCCTAGTGTGGAGCTCAAGGCCAAGGCCCCACTAGTGAATGCTCGATCTAGAAGAGGCAAGTATTTGAAATTATGCTACCCATGTGCTAGTGAACCATGGGAATTGTAAATATGCATCTTAATATAAATGCCCACAACTAGCTATGCAATGCAACAAGAGATGGGGGCATGATCTTTACAAGGAATAGGGAGGAAAAATTGTTCAAACCCTTGATCCATGATGTCAATCCTTGTGTCAATGAGGAAAACCCATGAACTCTCAACTACCCATTTGGTCTCATGCACCCAATTATTTAATTCTTCCAAGAATTGGTTGAGACAATTAATGCCTTGGGATGGAAGAGGTATGGCTCTCAATTTTCGTGTATGGGCAAGCCCACAACCTGGGAAATCGAATTTTGGCTTGCTGGGAAAGAAAAACCCCACGAAATTGTGCCCAAATCCATTCTTCACCCATGGCATTCATCCTCTCACGCAGTCTGAGCTTGCTGGGGTTTTATCCTTCACGTTTTTCACCATTTCCTGCATTTTTTCCATGCCTACAAACTCGTTTTTGGTTAGCACAGTGGCTGGGAGAAGAGAACCACGATTTTCTGGGGTTATAGAGGCTGTTTCTGCCCACAAAATGCCCATGGACGTTTTTTGAAAATGATTCTGCTCCTGAGGTTGATTTCCCATTTTCCAATTTTCGTTTTGGGCTTTCCCACATTTTTCTATAGCTCAGGGAACCCTATTTTGGGCATTCTACTGCAGAAACGTTTTTCTACATACCCAGCACTTATATTTATGCCTGTTATGTGCATCCCTGTGTTAGCCATTGAATGCTGAGTTGTTTGGGATGAAATCATTTTTCTCCCTATGATTGTCTTTCCCATTGTTAAAAATGTGTATCCATGCCCAGTGATTGTGCTTGCTGTGTGAGAAAATAGTATGTTTGGGTGTGGGTTATGGGAATCCATTACTTTGGCTTGAGCTTGAATGCAAGTATCCAGTGATGAGGAGGGTTCAGTACTAGCCTGATAAACCCAGCTATGGAATGGCTTGGCTTAGCTGAAATGATGTTTTGGTTGTGTATGAGTTGGATGTCCCCTTTTTCCTTGTAGATATCATGCCCATCTCAGAGGGTGGCCTTCGGACAGACTCAGTATATGTTGTCAAAGAGCCTACGGTTGGGTGGAATGTTGCAGCAACATAGCTAGTTGTTGGGGATAGCATTGCAGTAAGATACGTATACTCTCTTATGTGTAATTACTTCTACACTGTTTTTAATTAATAGATGGCTATTTTGATTACGTTAAATTGAATGGAATTGTGAAATGTGTGTGGATGGTATTTATTCTGCTATGCATGTTTGTTGAATTTACATCTGCACACATGGGTTTTTAATAATATGAATTTGAATGAAGGGCTGAGTTTGCTTAAAAAGCCCCATAGAATGGCTTCATGTTCCCTCCCTTTCCTTGGATGGATGGGTGGGGACATTACATTTTGGCATCAGAGCCCAAAGTTACAACACTGAGGCTGTTGGGCCGACATCCACACAACAGATTAGGAAAATATGATTTTGTGTGTTGTGCATGGGGTATGTTGTTGTGTGTTGGTTGTTGTTTGTTGCTAACTGTTGTGCATATGAGATAATGCATCATGTGCTTGACGCCTTGACGAATTATGACTCTTTGTCCCTTGGATGTCCATGATGCTTTGAATGCATGAAATTGAATGTTGGGCATGGCTGGTATGAGTTTTTGTGTGTTAATTTCATGATTGAAAGCCTGAACAGTTGGTTGTTACAGCCCCATATCTTAATGATGTTTGTTAATTACAATGAACCAACTTTTATGTGGCCGATTGATGGTTTTCGGAAGCGAGGAAAGCTTGCGAATTATGCCCTTATGCTCATGAGTTTTCCTTTCCCATGCTTGTTGGGTGCTTGAAGATTGATTGTGAATCCATTGGTTGGATTGCTGAATTTGAAATGAAAAGAAAATCCCTTTCCAGAGATGCATGTTCTTGGCATTCTTTTATTGTTTTTATGCAAGTTTGATCTGTAGTAACTCACCTCTGTAAAGAAATGAAGGTCACATTCCATAAAAATTTCTAACTGTCTGTGAAAATTTGCAATTTTTCTAAGTATTTATGAGTTCTGCTAAAGGCTCTATCGGCAATTTTAGCGTTAATTTTCGCGCGGCGTTGGCGACAGAGTTAGTGTTAATTTCTACGCGGCACTGGTGGTAGAGTTAGCGTTAATTCCTGCGCGATGCTGGCGGTAGAGTTAGCGTTAATTTCTGCGCGGCGCCGGCGGCAGAGTTAGCGTTAATTCCTGCGTGGTGATGGCGACAGAGTTAGCATTAATTTTTGTGCGACGATGGCGGCAAGGTTAATGGTAAGTTTTTTGCGGCGCTGGGAGAAAAGTTAATGGTAAGACCCACGTGGCGCTGGCGGTAATTCTAACACTAAAACCTACAATGCGTGTGGCGCATGGCGGCGAAATCAAGGCCAGGACTGGTGAGATGGGCGCAGAAGTTAAGGTTAAAATTTGCGCTATGGCAGCGATTTTAGGGTTAGACACAACGCCAAGGGTGGCAATGTTAAGGATAAAAACTGCGTTGCGATGGGGAAGTTAAGGTTAAATCCAGCGATGGGAGGAGCGAAAAAACTTGATTTTTGGGTAGAAGGAGCAGTCGGGCTCAGAACGGGATGATTCTTGTGGGGCTCGGAGGCTATCAATGAAGGCCATGAAAGAACCAGAGAGGGTCCTGAACCCAGTATGCTCCAAATTGACAGAAAATGAAGAATAGTGATTTTTGCAAGAGGGTGTCCCGAGGCTCGATGGAAGGTCGATTTGGGATGAAATCGATATGGCATGGCCATGGAGCAGGCACAGTGTTAAGTTTTGAATCTTGGAGCTGAAATCCAAAGGATGTGGAGTTGGGGTGAGCAAGAAGGCCAAAAATCATTGTTTCGGGCCACTTTTTCGGGATTTTGAAAAGCTTGTAGACAGTAAAAGTGACCCTAGATGTTGGAATTAAATTTTTTACTGAACTAGACATTTCATCTTCTCATTAAGACAGACAATTTTCGTTAGATGAATATTTTCCAGAAATGCATAGTTTGGGAGATAGCCATTTTTCGCCAAATTTTGAGATTTTGGGGGAAAAGTTAAAAGTTAAAAGTAGCCAAACCCCGAATTTTATAGAAGTTGACTGGTGCATCGGGACAGGGATTTGAAGGTTGCTGAGTGTTCCTTGTTATATGGACTACCTTCTCCCGTTAGACAAGTTTTCATGATTCTTCCTAAATTTGCTTCTACAAGCAGCTGAAGCTGGCCCTTTAGAATAAATTGCAGCTGTGTAAAAGTGCCAAATTTCGGGCAAACTTTGGGCAAAGTTTACAATTTTGGAAGAATGTAAATTCCATGTCCTGGGTCAGAATGGAGCACGGGGATAGGGGTTGGAAAGCTTATCTAGAGGAGAACAGGGATGCATGATCAGATTTTGAATGGGGTCCACATGTATCATAGATATTTGGTGCAGAAGAGTGCTAGTGGCTGTTTTGACAAAAACAAAATTTTGTTGTCAATATGGGCAATTTCTACAATTGCATGACTGGAAGAAAATCAGACCAACTATGATATGGAAGAGGGATTCCATTCTACGATGAGCGATTGGAAAGGGAGAATTCCTTAATCCCCTGTTTTGATATCGTATTTATAATTATAAAATTGTCATGCATATAATCTATGGCATACGAATGTGAAAATGTAAAAGATTACATAGATGCATATGCACTAGATGGCATATTAACAACCATTACATAGTGCATGTGGAAATGTTGTGCATGAATATGATATTTCATATTGGTAAAATAGTGAAGTTTTACATATGCAATGAGCCACTTAAGGCAATGATTGTGGTTGCTAATCATTAGTTGTGTTCGCATTGGTTATAGGGCCAAAGGAAACTGAAGCATGGCTAAAGACGAGGATGATGTTGTTGCAAATGACCAACAACCGTATGAGGCATGGATGGTGCAACAAATCTATGATCATGAGGTTGGTAAAAGGACTGTGTAGCCTTGGTAAGAGGCCAACTGATCAGGTAACATCAAGTGATGTTAATATCAGCCATGCAGGTAATGGTTATTGGTGCATAAATTGCATGAATGTTGAAAGAGGATTTGGTAAGATCCCTTCAACTATGTTTGAATTATGTTGAACACATAGTACTCATAACTTAATACAAGGTAACATTGAGGAAATGTGCATTAAAATATTATGCACAACCTTGTGGTTATGCATTGAGTGAATGCACATTAAAAGATTATGTGAGTGATGTAAATGTGCATGCATAGGTATAGGTGCACATGATGAGATGCATTGTGAGAATGCATGATTGTGATATATGTTTCATTGCAATTAGATAATAGATGGAATGGTGAACTATTATCAATCTTAAGAGCAAGAGAATAATTGGATAAAATGATGAAATTGAACCATGCAACTTCAGTATGGTAATGATTCACATGAAGTAAATGATTTTGGTGATATTATAAATGCCATTGACTGATTAGAGAAATCAGATTTGAATTCTATTGTTAAATGTTGCTAACTGTTTGGCTATTTGATAAATGTGCCAGGAAGACACATTGCAGGAAGACTAGGAGTGATGGCCTGCAAAAGCCAAACTAGATGGGAAAGACCCCATTCTTTGGAAATAGGGTTTAGGGTGAAACACCATTGATAATGTCTCAGCCAAACCGCATGTTGGTAAACCATGAGAGTGAGATGATAAAGCTATGCCCAGAAGGCATGTGAGACACATCTGCAAAATGAATGAGTATTCTATGACCCTAGACAAGAACATGCATGTCTAAATTATTAGGGTTAATATGCAAAGCATGCTCTTTCTTATTTATATTATTGCAGATTGCTTGAGTATGATTAGGACCTACATGGCACACATCGAAAAGGGGGTGCACACATTTTCTGGTGCTGGGTCATGATAGGGTTTTCAATATTGACTACACCCTAAGGGAATGGATGCATTCTTAGTGTTTCAATACTTGATAGTGATTGATATGGAATGTGGTTGCGATTTTGAGAAGCAATACTGATAAGCCTGCTTCTTGTGTTGTTAGCCTACACAGATGCAGATGGATACTGCACATTATGAGGCAAGGTAAGGAAGGGTACACCGAAGGATTGTATAGGAATTGGCAACCTTTCTGTGCTCACACTAAATATTACCAAAAGGGATGGACAGGATCGAAAAGCTGTGTAATAAGATGGGGTATCATCCTTATGTGAGTGGGGCCATGTTAACCTGCAGTCAATAAATTCACCTATAAAGTTCCTAAAAGGAACCACCGATTTGCACAAGAGAAGGAGTGGAATCCTTGTATTGTTAAAATTTAATATGCTAAGACAGAAAATAGCAACATTACATTCCATTTCACAATAATAGCATATACAGGATCACTGAAGAAACAACAAGCATAGCATAAACAGAAGAGACACAGATTTATCCTGGGAAACCCTCATGGGGTAGAAAACCCAGTAAAGCTTCCTCAATATAGATGACCAGCAATATACAAAGATGCAAACCAAAGACATGATCTCCTCCTCCACCATAGCAGACCTTTGATCCACAAGTGAGCCTCTCTCAAGTGTGTGAGTGTATCAAATGAGGAACATACCTCCTCTATTTATACACTACACTGACATGTATTTTACACAAGTACATGTAGGCTCGTATTTAACCATTAGGTTAAATACCCTATTATAACTGACTGGGCCGACCCCCACATGGTGGGTCTAATAACCCTAGTTACCACAACCAATTCGGAGGAATAAACATCTCTGGATTCATAGTATAATCACATCGGAGGTATGGAACATCTCCGGAATAAATAATATACAAATATAATATTCTTAGAAGTTACAATATTCAACACTCCCCCTTAACGAGATGGATATTATAACAACATCCACAGGAGCAACTAGTCATACATCATACATGATACATCTATAAATCATTGGAAGCTTTCTCAACATCATCAGTAACTCAACCAGTTACTGGAACATCTTCAATACTGGAACATCAACATCTTCAGAACTGAGTCTTTATCTTCTGCAGTACTCAAATAGCTACAGCAACATCAATATCTGAATCCTCACGATCGTCAGCATCATCATCACACGATCATTAGCATCGTCATCACACGATCATCAACATCGTCATCATACGAATATCAGCATCGTCATCATACGATCAACATCATCGTCATCAGCATCGTCATCACACGATCATCAACATCGTCATCACACGATCATCAGCATTGTCATCAGCATCATCATCACACGATCATCAGCATCACCATCACATGATCAGCATCATCATCACACGATCATCAGCATTGACATCACACGATCAGCATCGTCATCACACGATCATCAGCATCGATCATCAGCATCGTCATCACACGATCAACATCGTCATCACACGATCATCAGCATCGTCATCACACGATCATATTACAGGATGATCAATCCTGCTCTCTTTAGGACATAGGTCCATGGATGATACAATCCAGATCAAGTTCCAAGATGATCAATCCTGCTCTCTTTAGGACATAGGTCCATGGATGATACAATCCAGATCAAGTTCCAGGATGATCAATCCTTATATCTTTAAGACAAGTCTCATGTCTAGGGATAATCTAATTTCAACCACAGTGCTAGTCCTTTTTCATACTGGATGTGACCTAGATCAGATCTAGGATTTATCACCACAGAGCCATTCCTCTTTCATACTGGATGTGTCACGTCTACAGAGCCAGCCCTGTTTCATGCTGGATGTATCACATCTACAGAGCCAACCCTGTTTCATGCTGGATGTATCACATCTACAGAGCCAGCCCTGTTTCATGCTAGATGTATCACATCTACAGAGCCAACCCTGTTTCATGTTGGATGTATCACATCTACAGAACCAGCCCTGTTTCATGCTAGATGTAACCTAGAACAATTCTAGGATTTGTCACATACATTTTGAACCGAGGTCCAGGGACGATCCAGTCCTATCATGTACCTTTTGAACTGAAGTCCAGGGACGATCCAGTCCTATCATGTACCTTTTGAACCGAAGTCCAGGGACGATCCAGTCCTATCATGTACCTTTTGAACCAAAGTTCAGGGACGATCTAGTCCTATCATTCAATTCTCGGAGACCTCATGTCTACGGCTCAATTCAAAGGACCATAGTCTGAGGACGATCCAATCCCCTTACCTATTCATTCGGGATTTAGTTCTTGGAGACATCATGTCTATGGCTCAATTCAAAGGACTAATAGTCTGAGGACAATCCAATCCCCTTACCTGTTCATTCAGGATTTTGTTCTCTGAGACATCATGTCTACGACTCTTTTTAGGACTGAAGTCCAGGGATGATCCAATCCCCTCAAGTCCACCAAGGACTTCATTCTCAAAGACATACATCTATGGCTCTCTTTAGGACTGAAGTCCAAGGATGATCCAATCCCCTCAAGTCCACCAAGGACTTCATTCTCGAAGACATACGTCTACGGCTCTCTTTAGGACTGAAGTCTAGGGATGATCCAATCCCCTCAAGTCCACCAAGGAATTCATTCTCGAAGACATACGTCTACGGATCTCTTTAGGACTGAAGTCCTAGGATGATCCAATCCCCTCAAGTCCACCAAGGACTTCATTCTCGAAGACATACGTCTACAGCTCTCTTTAGGACTGAAGTCCAGGGATGATCAAATCCCCTCAAGTCCACCAAGGACTTCATTCTCGAAGACATACGTCTACGGCTCTCTTTAGGACTGAAGTCCAGGGATGATCCAATCCCCTCAAGTCCACCAAGGACTTCATTCTCGAAGACATACATCTATGGCTCTCTTTAGGACTGAAGTCGAGGGATGATCCAATCCCCTCAAGTCCACCAAGGACTTCATTCTTGAAGACATACGTCTACGGCTCTCTTTAGGACTGAAGTCCAGGGATGATCCAATCCCCTCAAGTCCACCAAAGACTTCATTCTCGAAGACATACGTCTACGGCTCTCTTTAGGACTGAAGACCAGGGCTGATCCAATCCCCTCAAGTCCACCAATGACTTCATTCTCGAAGACATACATCTATGGCTCTCTTTAGGACTGAAGTCCAGGGATGATCCAATCCCCACATCACTATGGGTACAAGTATCTTCATCCATACAAGTACAAACACGTGTCAATACATCAAGGCATCATGTAACCTCATCATCAAAACATGTATATCAAAACATGTATATCATCATCAAAACATGTATATCAAAACATGTATCCTCATCATCGAGACATGTATATCAAAACATGTATATCATCATCAAAACATGTATATAACTAATACATCTATCATCAAAAGCATGTATTCTCACTAATACATCTATCATCAAAAGTAAAAATATAAGAGTCCTAAATCTAAATAATTCTAGGTAACTAAGTGTAGTGAATTGGTCACCTCATCATTGATGAGGCAGACTTGTTATCAAATACTATGCTACTCCCCCTTTCGAGGAGAGTTCTTTTGAACTATACCAAGCTTGTCTCGAAAGTATTCAAACTTCACTCGAGACAGAGGTTTACTCAAGATATAAGCAATCTGATCCTCAGTGCTTATATATATTCGAGCTTGATAACTCCTCTTTGCACCATATCTCGTATATAGAAGTATCGGATCTCTATGTGTTTTGACTTATCGTGGAACACAGGATTTTCAGTCATCTTAATGCATCTTTGCTTGTCACACATAATCACAGTGGGATCCATTCTAAGTCAAACACTCCATATAAAAGCTTTTGAAGCCATACTGCTTCACAGCTGGCAGAGAAGACAACCATATATTCTGCTTCAGCAGTACTGAGAGCCACACTAGATTGTTTCTTGTTGAACCATGAGATCATGGCAGATTCAGGACTATAACATCCACCTGATGTACTCTTTCTGTCTGAGACACTTCCTGCCCAATCAGAATCTGAGTAACCATGTAAACGGAGTTCATGACCTCCAAGATAATATAAACCAAAAATCTAATGTAGCTTTTAGGTACCTCACTACATGCTTTGTAGCTATTAAGTGAACCTTTCTAGGTTCTACTAGATACTGACTTAGGGTATTTACAGCAAAGCATATATATGGCGTAGTATTTGTTAAATACATCAATGACCCAATGATTTGTCTATATAGGGTTAGGTCCACTAAATACGATGAGTCATTAACTAATAAATTCAAGTTGGAGTCCATGGGAGTGGCCATGGCTTTATACTCCAACATATCAAATCTTTTTAGAAACTTCACAGCATACTTACCTTGATTTAAAAGATTCCTTTTGGATCTTGCCATACTTCTAGACCTAAGAAGTAGTGCATTAATCCGAGATCTTTCATTTTCATTTCTGCAGCCATTTTCATGACCTGTTTCTCATTCCTTGTCAGAAAGAGATCATCGTCATACAATAATGGTATGATAGGTTCATCATCCACAACCTTAAGGTAAAGGTTAGGAACAACTTTACTTCTGGTAAAGCCCAAGCTTTGTCATGAAGTTGTCAAATGTCCATTATTCACACTCTGCATTGAGTGATATTCTGCATATCTATCTGTGCCATCTCTCGTCAGATGGGTCTACTAATATGAGCCTCAAAATCATTCAAACTCTGTGGTGAGTTCCTCCTTGCATCCATGTCATATGTGTATAGAAGCCATATTCAACCTTGTAGCAAAGGTTGAGATCCACATCACCCATGATGATCATTAAGCTCATCAATTGACTACCGATCTTGGGTACCCATACAAAACCTCATTCACACTTCTTCTTTAATTACATCATTAAGAGAATGGTCTTATCTAGTCCCTTGGAGCAAAACATCTCATCATGATTCTCTTCCTACAAATCAAAGTTAAGTACATGATTAGTAATACTTCATAATCATCAAATCTTATTGACATGATAACCTATTATACATACAGATATCATTTACATAGTTATGCAACTATTTTGACCAATACTTTGGCACAACACTTTCCCATATCCTGTATGCATACAGTAGCTATCTAGATGCCTTCCATCTTTACCAGAACATACTATCGAGAGTGTGCACATCTCTCAGCATGTCAGCAAAGAGGTTTCATTCTAGACAAGCAACAATGGAATGTTTGTCCAACTTACCAGTCATATGCATATTAGTAGTATACTGTTCAATGCTTTATGAATGTTTACACTCAGCATGATATATTCTAGGAATACAAATATGCATACAAGCAATATCATTTACTATTTCTAATAACAACTCAAATACTTATCTTTTATGTTTGTGTGGTTTCCTCCCGTTTGATCTTCTATATATCTCCTGAACTTCTATTCATTTTGTACCACTGTGCATGCTCAAGTGTACACTAGTGTCATCCTCGTGAGTCTTTGTCTTCATGTTGTCATGGTCATGGAACTTGAATTGTCTTTTGTGATGTACCTGTATCTTGTTAGCACACAACATCAACCTCACACAACACCATAATGCATTAGTACAATCATATAGCCCTAATGAATGTATTCATGCATTCATACTGTTACTAGGGTGATAAGACAATTCTAACATTAATCAAGATTGTACTAATAAATAATATGAAGACAAACACATCATGAACTTAATCAAGAATAAGATTTCAAGAGATACCTGAACCTCCTTAAGTCATACCTATCGAGACTTCTTGTAGTCTTCTTATGTAAGGCCTTAGCCTCAACTCCCCCTGAAACTTGATCTGGAGCTTAATTAGGGTTTGCTAGAGAAAACCTAAAAATTCAATCTTTGACTTTCACACTTCCGAATGAATGGAAGGATGTGTCTTGCTGAGCTAATCAAACTAGCATACTTCAATTCCAAAATTTGACCCCTCAAAATTGCCTTTGAAACTTCTGGATCTTCTGGACAGGATCCCGAACTAGGGTTTGATGAAGCCCACTCTTCTGCTCAATCAAAAGGTTTGATCCAAGGATCTAAACTCTTATTTTTCTGAGGAGCTTCCAGCTGTGGTTATAGACTTCAAAAATTCCAACTTTTGTTGAAGCCCTAATTTTCCATCTTTCCGATCAAAATCCCAAGCTAGGGTTTGATCAAGCCCGGTCTTCTACCCAACCAAAAAATTTGATCTTGGTCTCTAGATTTTGATTTTCCTGAGTAGCATTCAGCCGTGGATTCCGATTCCAAAATTCTAACTTTCTCCGAAACCCTAAATTCCGGAAGCCATGAATAAAGGTGCTCCAAAAATAATTCTGTTTTGACAGAAATATGAACATGATTGTTTCTTCTATAACTCCAAAATTTTAGCTCCACAGGGTTTGAAAACGTTTTCTAAAGTAGCCTGACCTGTCATCTTTCCATCCTGATAGGTCTGACCTCAATTGGATTTTCTGAGAGAGAGTTATGCCAAATGTCGCAACGTGACCTGTTTTGGGATAATACAGGAGAGCGAACTTGTACGGCATGCCACGTGTCGTTGTTTGAACTTAGGCCTCTGAAAACTTTTCTTGAGATATCTTTCCCTGTTTTCTTTCCATACTTACAGGTCTGACCTCAATTGGACTCTCTGAGAGAGAGTTATTCCAAGTGTCACAACGTGACCGGTTTATGGGATAAAACATGAGAGCGAACTTGTACGACATGCCACGTGTCACTGGTTCAGCTTCGGCCTCTGAAAAGATTTCCTGAGATAGTAAAGTATGTGTACTACCTGTCACTTTTTACAAAATTTCATTTGGAGCTTCCTAGCCCAAGGTATGACCTTTTTTCCTAGGTCACCTGATTTTGACTGAGATCTGGAAGAGGCAGAAACCCTAACTTGTACTGATCATAACTTACAAAGTACAACGAATATGAGGGTTCCCTTTGGACACAAGATACCTGGAGATGTTATATACGACCTGTAAAGGTTTCAGATCCAAAACCTTCGCCAAAATGGAGTTATAGCGAAAGTTCCACGATGACTGGTTTTTTCTATATAAAACCCTAACCTTCAAATTGTCGTAAGTAAAGCAAGTGTCGTAAGTGCCATACCTTGCCTTCCTTCAGTTTAGCTCTGATGCCATGTTAAAATTTAAAATGATAAGACAGAAAATAGCATCATTACATTCCATTTCACAATAATAGCATATACAGGATCACTGAAGAAACAACAAGCATAGCATAAACAGAAGAGACACAAATTTATCCTGGGAAACCCTCATGGGGTAGAAAACCCAGTAAAGCTTCCTCAATATAGATGACCAGCAATATACAAAGATGCAAACCAAAGACATGATATCCTCCTCCACCATAGCAGACCTCTAATCCACAAGTGAGCCTCTCTCAAGTGTGTGAGTGTATCAAATGAGGAACATACCTCCTCTATTTATACACTACACTGACATGTATTTTACACAAGTACATGTAGGATCGTATTTAACCATTAGGTTAAATACCCTATTATAACTGACTTGGCCGACCCCCACATGGTGGGTCTAATAACCCTAGTTACCACAACCAATTCGGAGGAATAAACATCTCTGGATTCATAGTATAATCACATCGGAGGTATGGAACATCTCCGGATTCATAGTATAATCACATCGGAGGTATGGAACATCTCCGGAATAAATAATATACAGATATAATATTCTTAGAAGTTACAATATTCAACATGTATGAATGAAGAGTTGATGTGTGTGAAGGGTTATGGTGCAAGAAGGTGTGATGACATTAGTAAAGGCATAAAATCTCTACTGGGACAGCAGTGGGAGGGCGGGCGCCGAAGACGGACTGAAAACCCTGAGATGTCGATGGCTCCATAGTAGAGCCTTGACTCATAATGGTCAGGTGGCGCAATTTCCTTCCATTGGTTGATGACCCAGACGAATGTGCTGGCTCGGCACTGGAGAGGGCCAACCAGGTATGGGACTGGTTGGGCACCACCAAATGCTTGGTAGTTCCAATCGGCGTGAAGGTGTATTGGTGAAGCATTAACTATATCAAATTCCATAGGTGATCCCAAGGCTTGCAAAGCGAAGCAGGATCCTGTGGACCGAAGGGGAAGTGCACAATACAGATAAGTATTCAGTTTCATTTATGTCTTGTTTGAAATAATGAAGATTTCAAGTATAAGCCTTCTAACAAGTAAGCTGATACAATGTTGTTTCTTTGTTGGAAACATTGGTCGCTGTAGGAAAGCAAGACCCTGAAAGAACTATCAGTTGCTGGTAAACCCAGAGAGTAAATGAGTAGGCGATATAAAGTTATTGATAAATCCTGGGAGTAACTGGTTGGGCATTAATCACTTAATATTGTGAAATAGCATATATGTTGGCCAAATAACCCTTAAAGAATTGATAAAACTAGTCAGCGTATTGGCCTGGCATTGCCTATTCGAATGATTTTGGAGTAGCCTACGTGCTGGCCCAACATTCATAATTGTGTCCATGAGAAATCCAAGGCTCGTAAGGCAAAGAAGGATCCCGTGGAATAAAGTGAAGACATCCAATACAGATAAGTATTTGATTATCTTGCAGCTTTTTGCTTATGAATATACGTGTGTATATGATTTGGTTATGACTTCCTAAACTCTTGTTTAGAGATAAACCCTATGAAAATGAACTAAACATGTGAATCGATTCAATGTTTGAGTGTAGGTATTGCTGGAAGCAAGGATTATGAAGGCATTCTAGAGATGCATGTGCACATGTGACCATCCTAAAGAGCTCAGTATGAGCAGCAATGAAAGATGGTGCTAGTGGACATGAGTGGGTCATAGCAGCCAAAGGTTCTGTAGGCAACTATGGAGAAGGGTTCCTAGTTGAAAATCCTCAGACAGACCTTAGACACTAAGTGTCACAGCCAAGAAAGGAAAGCCAAAGCATTCACATTGAAGTGAAAGAGATTAAGGAGCATGAAACCACAAAGATGGTGTAGCTCCATAATAGAACAAGACTAAGAGGGAGAAAATCCTACTCTTCTCTTTCCTTTCGATTGATGCATTTATAAAACAAAAGATTGTTGAATGCATGTCATGGCTGAAAATAGATTGTGTTTAATTGCTTGAAATGAATTGTGAATGCTGAAATAGTAAATTTCCTGTGAAAGAATGAACATGAATGAGTTCATGTGTATGTTGGAAAGCATGAAATGTGTGGAAGTATCATGAGTGAAGCATGGACATTCCAAGTCAATTGGGAAAATAAGTGACTAATGTTAATATTGTATTATGCTTGTCCTAACAAAGAGTTTCCATGATAAATTTCACAGGTAAGAAATTGAAACAATTGGTTGCAGCCGACACAAGCAAGTGTTGCTAGTAAGTAAAGTGTGGTCAGCTGTACACATTGACCATGGCGGCAGACCAAGGACTATTTGAGTTGGCTGAAAGTCTTCTTCAAACAATAGCAAAAACCCAAGAAAATATTGGGGAGATGCTCAAGCTACAGAGGAAACAGAATGAGATGAACCACGAGGTTCTGCAGGAGTATATTCATCTGCAAAAAGAGGTAAAAAGCATTCTGAGAGCAATCAGTAAGGGAAAGGAAAGTGGATCAGTAAAGAAGCATTCATCCAATCAGCTGATTAAGAAACGTTCCAAGTGGGAAGACTCAAAGAAATATGAGCAGGAAAAGGTAAAGCAACCACTGAAATGTTGGGGATGTGACAGAAATTATTTCTTCCGTAATTGACAAACAATGAAGCATCAAGAGGATAGCTGCCATAAAGTTTCCAGACTTGTAGATCAGCGAGAAGGGATTGTTTTCGAACAATGCCCTCATGAAGAGCTAGAATGTTCTAGCCAGCAGGAACAGTTTGTGAAGGCCAAAAGACTTGGTCTTGAAAACCCAAGTAAAGGGTGAGATGCAGGATAGACCTGCCATATTTTGTGAATTTTGGATATGTATATAGTGTGTATGTATTCCTAGGTATTGGAACATCGAGGGCGGTGTTATTCCAAGGGGAGGGGAATGTAATGTCCCCCATTTTTACCCTTGTAATATTTTGGGCTATAATGTAAATAATGTATGCATATTATGTATGATTCCTAGCGTGGAGCTCAAGGCCAAGGCCCCGCTAGTGAACGCTTGATCTAGAAGAGCCAAGTATTTGAAATTATGCTACCCATGTGCTAGTGAACCATGGGAATTGTAAATATGCATCTTAATATAAATGCCCACAACTAGCTATGCAATGCAACAAGAGATGGGGGCACGATCTTTATAAGGAATAGGGAGGGAAAACTGTTCAAACCCTTGAGCCATGATGTCAATCCATGTGTCAATGAGGAAAACCCATGAAATCTCAACTACCCATTTGGTCTCATGCACCCAATCATTTAATTCTTCCAAGAATTGGTTGAGACAATTAATGCCTTGGGATGGGAGACGTATGGCTGTCAATTTTCGTGTATGGGAAAGCTAGCAACTTGAGAAATCGAACTTTGGCTTGCTGGGAAAGAAAACCCCACGAAATTGTGCCCAAAGCCATTCTTCACCCATGGCATTCATCCTCTCACGTAGTCTGAGCTTGCTGGGGTTTTATCCTTCACGTTTTTCACCATTTCCTACTTTTTTTCCATGCCTACAAACTCATTTTTGGTTAGCACAATGGCTGGGAGAAGACAACCACGTTTTTCTGGGGTTATAGTGGCCGTTTTTGCCCACGAAATGCCCATGGACGTTTTTTTAAAACGATTATGCTCCTGGGGTTGATTTCCCATTTTCCAATTTTTGTTTTGGGCTTTCCCACGTTTTTCTGTAGCTCAGGGAACCCTATTTTGGGCATTCTACTGCAGAAACGTTTTTCTACATACCCAACACTTATATTTTTGCATGTTATGTGCATCCTTGTGTTAGCCATTGAATGCTGAGTTGTTTGGGATGAAATCGTTTTCCTCCCTATGATTGTCTTTCCCATTGTTAAAAATGTGTATCCATGCCCAGTGATTGTGCTTGTTGTGTGAGAAAATAATATGTTTGGGTGTGGGTTATGGGAATCCATTGCTTTGGCTTGAGCTTGAATGCAAGTATCCAGTGATGAGGAGGGTTAAGTACTAGCCTGATAAACCCAGCTATGGACTAGCTTGGCTTAGCTCAAATGATGTGTTGGTTGTCTATGAGTTGGATGTCCCATTTTTCCTTGTAGATATCATGCCCATCTCGGGGGTGGCCTTCAGACGGACTCAGTATATGCTGTTGAAGAGCCTATGGTTGGGTGGAATGTTGGAGCAACATAGCTAGTTGTTGGGGACAACATTGCAGTAAGATAAGTATACTCTCTTATATGTAATTATTTCTACACTGTTTTTAATTAATAGATGGCTATTTTCGTTACGTTAAATTGAATGGAATTGTGAAATGTGTGTGGATGGTATTTATTCTGCTGTGCATGTTTGTTGAATTTACATCTGCACACATGGGTTTTTAATAATATGAATTTTAATGAAGGGCTGAGTTTGCTTAAAAAGCCACATAGAATGGATTCATGTTCCCTCCCTTGCCTTGGATGGATGGGTGGGGACGTTACATTGCTTATTAAGCAGACACTCTTTCCGTAATTTGGAATGTGTCTAGAACCATAATGAATCTCCCCTCCACATAGCCTATCAGATGACCTGGGCCCATAAATACATAGGCCACTACACAGATTTGTGAAAGGTTTATCATGCCATGATATCGGTTAATATTCAAAGAAGAACCGAATTGTATGTCAGAAAATGCCATGTCAGTCATCGAGGAATACAAAGATTATTACTTCTCCGCGGAAGGTGCATACATCAGGATGTACAGGGGAACCAAACCCCCTTCTCTATTTCCTCAATATGTCACTGATTTGGTTGTACAGAAAGAGGCCGCAAGGTTGCAAGAAATGAGAGAAATAGCAGAAAGAGAACCATCCGAGTAGCAAAGGAAAAGGGAGGAAGAAGAAAGGTCCAAGCAAGTTGTGGATCAGAGGAGCCCTAACGTGCAAGATATGGATACATACCTACCAAAAATAATCACTAGAGGATATCTCCCGATTTGGGAGCTTGATCTCACCCCGTTTACCCTATCAAAGAAACATACAGTAGCCAGATTGGACACAATATTTTTTACTCTAAAAGAAAAACTATCCTCAAGAGGACATAAAAGAGAATGAAATTATCGGCCCATGAAGATGTTGTGACTTTTCAATATAGCGCAATCTTCGAGGGTACTCAAAGAGACCCTAAGCTCGTGGCATCAATCAACATAGCTGCAATGCAAGACAATGTAGACAATGTCGACAACTTGATGAGCGACGTGGAAATAAAGAAGTAGAATCTCTTCAAAGTAAAGGATAATTTGATGAAGGAGCGAGAACAAGGATTAGAGCTGAAAATGAAAAATGACGTTCTTCTGTCTGAGAAAGAAAGGATAATAGAAGAATACCAGAACCTCGAAGCAGAAAAATATGCACTAACTATGCAGTTAGTAATTACTCTGAGCGAGAAAAATGACCTAGAAACTAGCATCAAAGAGTCATATAAAAGTGAGACAGACAACAGGCAGCAGGTTGAAGACTTGAAGGTTCAGTTGGAGGAGGTGATAAAGGACAAGGAGTCTATGATGGAACAACTATAAACTATGAACAATAAGAAGCAGGACTTGACTCCTTTTCATGAGAAAGCTTGTGACATTCAAAATAGGATCTATCATTCGCAAGAGCTAATCACCGAGGAGGTTTGCAAGATGAAGATCATGATAGCAAGGATGGGTGAAATTGATGCTGAAGATCTAAGAGTCAAGAGGAAATTAGTACTCACCATGGACGAGATTAAGAAGCAGGTGAAGTGGAGAGAAGGGAAATCAGAATTCCCTGAGTACTTTTCTCACAAGACCACTGCAGATTCAAATTTAGACTCGGGCCTCCTTGAATTCTATAGAAAATCTGGTCTGCGGATTAATAATAGGAATCTTAAAACCATCAAGAAGTGTACAGGATTTTACCCGAGAATCCATGAGATCCATGAAAAGTTTCATCTGGTTATTCCTACGAGCGCTTATAAGAGTTGCAGAACGCACCGAGTCACGATTTGAGCTACATTAAGAAGCTGGAGGTGCTAACATGAGAAGACCTTCAACATTTCATAGGACAAGCTGCTATTTATGCTTATTTTTTAGAAGACAGCTACAAGGAAACGGTTGAGGGAGTAAAGAGTATAGAAACAAAATTTTATAATCATGAGATCTCTTTAAATATGGTGGACCCCGTGCAAAGTAATATTATTTCAGAAGAAACTGACATGTGGGCCAAATATATCTCTGATGTGGAAAAGGAGTTGGAAATTAATATTTGTATTTTCTTTGTGTAAACACTAGAGGACAAAATTTTTAGAATCCCTAGGGCTAGGGTATGTGAAGAAACACTAGAAGACAAATTTTGTAAAGATATAAATAAGGGAAGTGAATAGAGAGTTAGGAACTTTTGGCGGGTACAATAGAGTTGGACTATTTTTGTATGAGAACTATTTTTCTGCTTAATAAAGAAGGATATGTTGCTTGGGAAAAGATGCACAGAGATTTTTCCTAATATGTGTGGAATGTCATGTGGAACGACTTCTTCTTACATTCAAATGCATAATGTGAGATTGTTCTAACTGTTTTGAATTACTTCATGGTGATGGATGATTTTATTTCTGTGCAAATGTTTATGCGCTAAATGAGTAATAACGTGCTTCATCATATCAGAGCTATCTTTGATATTCTTTCTGTTGTAAATGTGATTATTATGTTGAAACAACTATCTATGAGACTTTCATGAACATTTCTAGTTTATTACTCTTAATTTAATCTTGCTCCCTGTAGGGATAGGATAGTTATATTAGATTAATTTAGAATCGGAATAAATAGCTAATCGATAAGGAAGGAGCGGTAATATGGGAGGTAATAACCTGCACATCACTAGTGTGGTTTCTACCTGTCAATTATGTGCATTTAATTAGGGAACTTGCATCTCATAATTAAAATAAAATGCATAAACGGTGAATTGGGCCGCAACCGATAAAATATTTAATCAACCACACACACATGGTATCCGGACCATTAACTGGATAGATTCCCCCACACCAAATGGTGAGAGATCTAATTGGGATTGCTTACTGATGAGGATCCCCAACTGTTGGTGTTGCTATTTCAGGGGCATCGACAGTTTTTGGCGCTAGAAGGAGGGTCACCAATGCATGGCTGGAAGAGGAGACCCATTTGTATGGAAATATCACTCAGGAGCCCTATGTGAAACATCTATACTAGAAAACTTCGTTTTGGAACAACAAGATCAAGAAAATCTAAATTCTGGTGAGGAACATCTAGAACCTTTATTCGCCGTACCCTTTAAAGAAGTAGACCATTTCCATAGGCATACGCATTCTTATGTGAGAAAAATTGGGGGACTGAATGTAATTCCTTGATTAACCAGAAGGAGAATTCCGAAGAAAGAGATCCAATACACCAGAGATTCGGTGCTTGTGGAAAATTTGGAACAATTTTTGGATTTATCTCTGCAAGAAATAACAGATCCTCTTTATCAGGTGAGACCGGAATCTCCTCCAGCTCAATAAATTCCTCAAACTCCACCACATTCTCCACTGCACTCTCCACCAAATTCCCCACCATGAATTATTGCTGGAAACCAACCTGCGTGGAGAGATAGAGGTCCACTTAATTTGGTTGCACCTTTACATGATCTACCCAAGCACCCAGAACAGTTTCTGCCCAAATTCGATCCTGGAAGAGGCATCTTTATCGAAGATCATTTTAAAAGTTTTTATTTGGATTTAAATATTTTAAATGTAGAAATGAAGATGTGGTATTCATACTCTTCCGTTACAAATTTGATCGAAGGGCATCTTCTTGGTATTTTAGTTTACAAGCTAATTCTATAGCAGATTGGGATTGTTTTGAAAAATGCTTTTTAAACAAATTTGGAAATCAAAATACTATTGCCACACTTATGAAAGAATTGTTATCTATGAGGATGGATAAGAAAGAAAAGGTACAGGATTTTAATTAAAGATTCACTACCCTGTTCAACAATTTTAGTGCTGCAACAAAGCCTGCTAAGGAATATTTGGTAGAATATTATACTACAACACTGTATCCACCCATAGCCATGTTTGTTAAAAGAGCAATTAAGGTTACTTTAATAGAAAATTATGAAAAAGATAAAAAGGTAGAAGCTGATAGTATCGCAAGACGTGCATTAGAATTGGAAGCGAAACCAACAACTAGCAAGAAGCCTCTCATATTATCCAGACCTAAAGAAGAACCCTTGAATGAGTTAGAAAATGTGGTTAAAATGGTACATAATTTATCCAATAAAATAGTGGACTTAGAGAAAGATAAAAGTGCTAGTACATATAGAAAACCCTTTAAACCCTTTTACAAGAAAAGAGAGGAACGTGGACAGTGTTTACCACCCACTACTAATCTTGTTGTCTTAAATATGAATGAGGTTTGCATGGAACATTTCTACACTTTTCATCAAGAACATCATTCTAAAAGGAGCTTCCCACAATGGATAAAATCAATGACTTTAGTAATGAACCAATGGCTTGATGCTGAATTGACAGATCAAGAAGAGGTGGAAGAAGATCAAACCAAAGAGAAAGAGGAGCCAATTGAGGAAACCATGATGGTGTTATGGGATTGGGAACCCACTTTGGGGTTAAATGAAGAAGAACAAACTAAAGAAGTCCAAGTTTCATTAGTAAATGTTACCACTAGAAGTAAAGGACCAGTGGCAGATCAAAACCTGGCATTGCATAAGGTAAATACTACAAAAGAATCTCCTAAAAGAAATAGAGGCATCACCTAGACTCAACCCAAAGTAATTACTGAAGCTATAAAAGCAACAAGCCCAATAATCAAAACAGTTTAGGAAAAAGTCGTGGTAAATAAAACAGGAAATACTGGGAAAAACACATAAGAATACAACATGGGGTATGATATTATTGAAGACATTAAGAAAACTAAAGCAAATATATATTTATTTGAATTGTGTAATATTCCCCAACATAGAAGGAAACTGTTAGAATCTTTTCGCCCACAATCAAGTAGCACCTTAGAAACCATTGAGTCTGATACTGAGATTAATGAAACAAGAATTGGTGGAAAATCAAAATCCCAGACTCTACCTTTCATGTTAACTTTTGAAATTTTTAATCATAATGTTAATAATTGCTTGGCAGATTCTGGAGCTTCATCCAACGTTATGCCACTATCAATCTATAAGAAAATTAATGGGAAGCCTATACCATATCCTTCCCAGATCATACTGTTAGATAAGTCTGTTGTTAAAGTCATAGTGGAAATGAAAGACGTTCCTATCGGACTGTCTATAGATTCAAGAGTGTGTCAATTCATAGATATTGTGGTGGTAGATATACCTAAAGCATATGGTCTGATTTTGAGAAGGGAATGGTCTACGAAAATTAATGGTTATTTTGCTACAGATTGGTCAAACTTATGGTTACCATACCAAAATAAACAGAATCAGTTTAAGGTATTGAGAGAGCCTCACATGAAACAAAATGTTACTCAGTTGGAAGAAAAGAACAAACTTGTGAATTTTTCATCTTCAGTGTTGGGGAATTATTTTTTAGAGATTGAACCAAGGAATTCTCAATCAGAAGAAAGTAGCCATGATTCAGATGAACAATCTAATCTCCTTCAAGTCTCACGGACTGATGATGTTGATTGTAACATAGTAGAATTATTTACTGGCGTAGGAAACAATATTGACTTAGTTAAAACAAAAAATAAATGTTGCGTTTTATACTTTGATGGTTCCAAAACACAAGAGGGATCTGGAGCTGGTTGTGTTCTGGTTGATCCTCAAGGAAACAAACAATTTCTCTCTTGTAGGATAGAGTTTGAATGTACAAATAGCACAACGGAATATGAATCTCTAGTACAAGGTTTAAAAATGGCCATTTCTTTAAATATCAAGTACCTAAAAGTTTTTGTTGATTCAGAAATAGTTGTTAGACTGGTAAGAAACATAATTCATTGTCCATCTCCGCATTTAAAGGGATATCAATATGAAGTCTGGAACTTAATTTCACAATTTGATGATTTTAATATAAATGTTCTTCCTAGATTACAAAATGCAGCAACTGATTTATTAGCTACTTCTGCTTCCAGACTAGTGCCAACGAATAACAAATGCTATATTGAATTGATTTTCAGTCCATCTGTACCTGATAACATCACAAACTTGAGAGTGTCTGATGATGATGAACAAATCATCATTTTTCTAACGAATGAAGATTCCTTCAAAGAATCCATAATTGATGAAGATCAACACGATTTGGATTTGCAGAATAAGGACACAAGTAAAGGAAACTTTATGCCAAGAGGAGTAAGGAATCTTGAAGAGTTATTCAATTTACAAAACAAGTTCAGGAGGTCATCCAATGTCAAGACCAATAGCTCCTCGCTATAGCATGAGTTGGTAAATTTGGGTACAGAAGCTGAGCCTAAATACATTAATCTGGGTAAATGTTGTTCACTAGGCGAAAGAAGTAAGTTCATCAAACTTTTCCAGCAATACAAAGATGTTTTTGCATGGAATTATGAAGATATGAAGACATATGACACACACATCATACATCATGTGATACCAATGAAGCCAGGTGTGAAACCACTCCAGCAACAATTATGAAGAATTCATCCAACAGTCGATCCATTAATACAAAAGGAATTAAACAAATTGTTGGATGCTAAGATCATCTTTAAGGTCCGACACTCCGAATGGGTAGATAATTTAGTCTCGGTCAGAAATAAATCAGGTGAGATAAGGCTATGCATTGATTTCTAAAATTTGAATAGAGCATCTCACAAATACAACTATCCTGTACCATCAATGGAACAGATCTTACAAATGATATCGGGCTCAGAATTGTTCTCCCTACTAGTTGGATTTTCTGGATATAATCAAGTCCTAGTATCAGAGCAAGATCGACTTAAGACTACATTTCATATGAATTGGGGAATGTTCACATATCAGATAATGAATGCTGGAGCCACATTCCAAAGGGACATGGACATTGCATTTCGAGGGTTAGTTGGCCACTATGTGGTCATCTATTTGGATGATGTAACAATTTTCTCCAAGAAGATAGAAGACCATGTTTTCCATTTAAAACATATTTTTTATCGTTGTAAGAAATATGGTATATCTATGAACCCAAAAAAGAGTGTTTTTGTTGTTTTTGAAGGAAAACTGTCAGGCCACATCATCTCGAAAAAGAAAATATCGATAGATCCAGAAAGAGTTGAATTTATAACTAAGATTCCCATGCCCCATAATAAGAAGGATATGCAATCATTTATGGGCATGATTAATTTTGTTCGAAGGTTTGTGCCCGATTTCGCACAAATTGTTAAACCTTTGCGACAAATGGTGAAGAAAAGTGTTCAGTTTAAATGGACTGACATAGAGAAGATTGCATTTAAAGACATCAAAAATGCCATAGCTCATGCACCTTCTTTAATAAGTCAAGACTTTGAAAAGTATTTCATCAAATACACTTTTGCTTCAGATTCATCTCTCGCTGCAGTGCTCACTCAAAAAGGACAATCAAGATATGAGTATCCAATATCTTTCATGAGCACTGGGTTACAAGGGGATGAATTGAATTACCCAGCCATGGATAAGCAAGCGTATGTAGTGTTTAAAGAGGTAAAGCAGTTAAGGCCATATATTTTGAAAAAGAGCACGAAAGTCATGGTACCTCACCCTATTGTCAGATCTCTATTTGTGCCTAAGGAATTGGGTGAAAGGAGATGAAACTGGGTAACTGATCTTCAAGAATATGATATGTAATTGAATCCAGCCACCATCATTAAAGGACAAGTCCTGTATAAATTTATCACTGAAAACCCATCCAATGAAGATCAGGAATGGGAAAACAAAGTTGAATTGAATCTAGTTGAGGTATGTCCTACCGTCACTACTCTAGAGTCTTGGTATAGAGATTTGGTGTACTATTTTCAACAAGGATATCTACCAGAACACTGGAGTCCTAAGCAGAGAAGGGAACTCCGATTGAAATCAGCAGCTTATCAGATAATTGATAGGGTAATCTTTAGAAAAATTACGATGGTATATTTCTCAGATGCCTTGACAAAGAGGACGCTGATAGAGTGGTCAAAGAATTTCATGATGGCCCTGCTGGGGGGAATTATTCTTGTGATAGCATAGATCATAAAATACTTAGAGCTGGTTACTATTGGCCCAGTCTCTTCAAAGATTCTCATTCCTATGCCAGAAAATGCGATGTATGTCAAAGGTGCGTTGGTATATTGCCAAAAGCAGCAAGTCCCTTGCAGCAATTATTATATCATAACCATTCGAGCAGGGGGGCATAGACGTTATCAGGGAAATTAATCCAAACTCCTCGCTGCAACACCAGTATATCCTAACAACCACTTACAATTTTACACAATGGAAGGAAGCTTCTCCTCTACGTAAAGTAAACAAAGACCCAGTTATGGGATTCTTGCAAGAGAATACCATAACCAGGTTTGGGGTTCCAATTTCTTTAGTTTTTGATAATGCAACTTATTTCTCATCTGTAAAATTGACTGCATTTTCTTATGAAAGAGGAATTAAATTGCATTATTCAGCAAATTATTACCCCCAAGGAAATGGAATGGTTGAATCTACAAATGAAAATCTCATATGAATCCTTAAGAAAACTGTTAAATTAAAAGTCAGAGGAACTGGCATACAACCCTTCCGAATGCTTTATGGGAGGATAGAGTCCCTCCAAATAATTCCTTAGGAGTCTCACCTTATACGCTGTTTTATGGGAAATAATCTATACTCCTGCCTAATATATTACTCCCATCCCTACAGCTAGCCCAAGCCTCTCAAGGTTCAAGTAGAGAAATCCTACAATCACGAATTAATACCCTGTTAAAACTTGAAGAATCACGGAAGAAGGCCAAAGATAGATTCCACCAACACGAAGATATTTTCAAGAGGTGGTTTGATAAACAGAAGTCTGGAAAAAGAAGTCTTGAGGTAGGTGATTTAGTTTTGAAGTTGGATCACCCACATGATGACAAGGGAAAGCATACAAAATTTCAACAATTATGGCTTGGCCCTCAGCAAATTTCTGAAAATCTTGGTTCATCAACCTACAAACTAAAAGATTTAAAAGGGGAGGATGAAAATATCCCTGTCAATGGCCTTGCTCTAAAGAAGCATTTCACTTAGATTTAGAATTATTTTTGTACATAAATAAACTTTACTTTTCTTTATCTTTCTAGATTGTTGTTTTTCGTTTTGAGTAGTCTGTCTTATTTTGATTTCTTTTCATCAGGAATAATTTGTTTGCTTATTATTTGATTTATTTATTTTCAAATAAATCCTAGCTCAACTTCTTGGTATATGGAAAGATAGGGCTCTAAGAAATATCAAAGGCATCTCTTGAAAAGGTAGAATCTACTTATAAAGATTTTTTTTTTTTATGTGATATTGCTTTCGCTGATCAGTTTTTAGAAACAAAAGTGAATTTGGAGACTTCCTGAACTTTCTCTTTTGACCAAACATGGTGGGAACAAATCCAAGAATATGAATATCATTATGAAACATTTGATCCACCCCAACTGAGGTAGGATCAGCTCCATGAATGTGCATGTAGTTCTTTGATATGTCCTTTGAACCAACATGGGTGAGATTTTTACCAAATGTACTATGACATGTTGATGGTTGATCTTCAACAAGATCACTGGTGTATGCGACAGTGGTGACCCACTTTGCAATAGGATTTGAGCCAATAGGTTTTAGATCTTCAGGTTCTTGTGGATATAGATCTAGCATTCTCCCTAGCTTCTGAGTCTTCTTTTTCTCAACCTTCTTAACTGGATCTTTGCCATTCAAGCAACCTTTACAGGTACCTTGCGAAGATCCGATATTGGTAGGATCGTCAACTAACATTTGAGTTTGTATGCTCTGAAAATGTTTGTACCTGAGATGACCTAGCCTACTCTCTTCCTTTGCATGAGAGTGAAGAGTAGATTGCTTTGAGAGAGGTACGAAGTGTGAGAACTCATAGAGTTTTGTCTTATGATTTGCAAAACCTTTTTCAATTTTAGATCTTGATACCATGTCTTGAATTTCGACCTCATTAGGAGAGAAGAGCACCGTCTTGGGCTCTCCATTGTGGGTCATCTTATATACAAAAAGTAGATTGGCATTGAGAGTGGGGAGATAGAGTACTTCTGAGAAGTATCCATTATCTAATTTGATTCTTCCTCTCTCTTCAGAAAAGACTTCCTAATCATTCCCCAACATGATGGATGGTCCAACAGTAGCTTTGAATACAATGAAGATATCCTTGGAGGAATACATGTGTCTTGATGCTCCAGAATCTATGATGAAGGAGGATGATGTGGATGCACTTTCCATGAGAGCGTGGCATATCTCTTTGTTCTCAGATCCATATAGTTCACTCTCTTTCTTCCTAGCACATGCAAGTAATCAAAGATTATTATTCTCAAGAAGTGAAGCCATGAGATCTATGGTCTTCTTCATGCATGAACTTTTAGGGTGATATCCTCGATTACAGTATGTGCACTTGGATTTTCCCTTCTGAATGTTCTTGTCCTTCTTAGGATTCGAGGCTCCATCTGACTATATGGGAGCCTCCTTCTACTTTTGGTCATTTGATTTTTTATCATAAATTTTTTGTTTTCCTTTTCCATTCGCTCTCCTTGACTCAATAGCTTCAAGATCTTAATCTAGCTTGGATTTTATCACTCCCATGTACACTAGGTTCTCCTCCTGAAGGGTTAGAGATTGGATGAAGTCTGGAAGCGAAGGGAACTTCCATTTTGGAATGGACATCTTGGCTTACTGGAAGGTTGAAACAAACACTAAATAATGAGGGCCTCACAATGACAGGATGGAAAGGATGCTTTATTTATCTTCCTCCTCAATCCCATACCTCTTCATATGTGAAATCAAGTTCTTGACTTTATTGAGAAACTCAGTGATAGTTTCTAAACTACTTGGGCTCATGGAGATGAGATCATTTTCCAACTTATGACCCTTCAAATCATCAGTCTGACCAAGAAGATATTTCAGCTTGTCCCAAACCTCCTTTGGTGTCTTTAAATCGATAACATGAAAGTGTAGGTCTTCATAAATGGAGCGTAGCAGTAGTCCTATTGCTTCGTCAAGCTTGTCTAAGTAATTGGATTTATCTACTGCACCAGTGGGCTCAACTGCAAGGCCATTCAGTACTCTGGAAAGAATATTCAACTTCAATAAGATGTCCATTTTTGCCTTCCATTCAAAGTAGTTAAATGAATTCAACATGAGATCCATGATGATACTAAAGAATTCGAAGCTGAAAGAGGGAGATTCCTACAAAAAAAATCAAAATTATGAAAAGAAGATCTGCTGCAATTCGAATTGAACACTACCTTAGGACACTAAGCACATGTGACTAAGTCCTTCACACCTGGCTAGAACTCACTGGATTGCTCTAGTGAATTCAAGGTAATAGCACCAGTATTTTTTGTGGAAACTCAGAGGCTTCTAGTGCTCAATGAAAGACAGTTGCTCAAGGAATTGTTGCAACTGCTACAATGGTGCAACTGCTATTGCTGCAATTCGAATAGTTGTTGTCATCTCTGATACCATGTGATATTTTAGGATTAGGATCACTCAATAGTAGAAGACCTCACTAGAATTCACTCATGTAGTGCAGAAAGAAGAAGAAGAATTGTTGAATCAATAATCACTCATTACACAGAAAATGGAGAAAAACTATTGTATCATACATCAGCTATAAGTTGGAACTTTGCAAAATGAATAATAACTTAATACAATGAAATGGATTTGAATGCCTCTAAGGTCATTTGAATTCTCCTCAAAGTGAGGATTGGATAACATAGGAGACATCATCCAAACAAGTGGCAGTGGTCATAAACGTCAGATAGTCAGTCAAATGAGTCTAACTGAGTGCATGGCCACTGATGTATGGAAGGAGACTCCAATGTGGGTGCATGAGGAGCTGTCAGTAGTCAGTAGAGATCAAACTAGTCTCAGTAGGTACCAATCTAAGTGATTTAGTCAGTTAACTTATCAATCATCCCCTAAATCAAGGAACTGAGTCAACCAACTAACTAACTAAATTAACTCCTAAATAGGTGGAATAAGGCACACTTGTTCTCCAATGATGAAAACAAGGGCACATTAGTGGCTAGGAGGGCTAGAACTGAGTAGAAACAAGCTCCTAGGGACTACAAAATAAGGACTAGGTGCTGGGAGACTTCCATACTGATGACTTGATGCATGCAATTGCATTCAGATGCATGCAGATGATTGGATGCATGCAGAATGTTAAATTTTTAGTATTAAATCACAATACTATAGGATCTTTGCTGACAGAATAACATCTACAGTATATCAATGCATGACAATCATAATATGACAAGCATCACAAGCATCACAAGAATCAAAAGCATAGAGTCAAGAGACACAGAGTTTCCGTGGGGAAAACCCTAAGGTGAAAAACCCCACAACTTCCTCAGAGATAGAGAGAGAAATGGCTCAACCAAAATACAACCAAACAACACTGAGATAGTCTCCTAGCAGATGATCCTCCTCCTCCTCACTAGTGCGCCACTTTTCAGAGAGAGAGATAGATACTTTTTCGAGTGAGTAAAATAGAGATCTCCTATCTCTATTTATACTCACCTTTCTGCCCAGTGACTTACTGGGGCCGACTTGTCTACTTAGATACATCCACATTATATTATATATAATTCCGGGCCGACCCCAAATGGTGGTCTAATAACCCATCGGCAAGTTCACACACTTGCGACACTTGTCAATCCACATGACGACACTTCCTTATAGAGGAATAACACATCTTTTATAAGGGTACAATAAATATATATAAAATATACAGATGAAATACATTCCGAAGTTACATATACATCAACACTCCCTCTTAACTAGGAAGGTATTTCTCGACACAGATCTGCTAGACAAGTCTTCTTCTCTAGATCATCGTCATCGATGCATCGTCATCATCATCGTCACTGCTGCTACTATCTCAACCAATCTCTGTCTCTACTCGTCATAGGAAGTTCTACAGAGCCAATCCTTTTTTATACTGGATGTAGGCCCACCACCTGCAGGTCTTCATCATCACTGGCCATACTGTGGAATCCTCAGGATTGATTACGTGCGTCACAAAACCTCGAAAGAGCATCCCAGGCTGTTACGAGCGCACGGCTCTACCTATAGGATCTCCCAGGGCACAAATTACATGTGACCTCACCACAAAACCTCGAAAGAGAATCCCAGGACTGATTACGAGCACAACGCTCAACCTATCGGATCTCCCAGGGCACAAATTACATGTGGTCACCACAAAACCTCGAAAGAGCATCCCAGGACTGATTACGAGCACACAGCTCAACCTATCGGATCTCCCAGGGCACAAATTACATGTGGTCATGGAAAAACCTCGAAAGAGCATTTCAGGATGTTACGGGTACACAACTCCGACCTGAAATCTCCCAGGGCACAAATTACATGCCATAGGACAAAACCTCGAAAGAGCATCTGCCAGATATCCCAGGGCACAAATTACATTCCATAGGCAAAACCTTGAAAGACTATCTGCAGATCTCCCAGGGCACAAATTATATGTCCTCCCAAGCAAAACCTCGAAAGAGCATTTGCCAGATGTCGCAGGGCACAAATTACATGCCATATGCAAAACCTCGAAAGACCATCTGCAAATCTCCCAGGGCACAAATTACATGCTTATCTGCACAACCTGATCCACGGCCACAGAGTATCAACCTGATACTCACCATACATCATCCTGATGTATCCACGATCATCCTGATCATCATCAATACAACATCCTGCTGCATGTCATCTGGAGCAACATCCTGAAGCTCGTCATCTATGATCATTCTGATCATCACTGCAACATCCTACTGCATGTCATCATACCTGATCCACCTGATCATCAATGCATCTACCTGATGCATACCAAGTATCTACCTGATACATATCATCATACATGATCTTCCTGATCATCAAAGTATCCACCTGATACAAATACAAGTACATGATACATATCACCATACATGATCCACCTGATCATACAATGTACCCATCTGATACATATACAGATACATGGTCCAAGCATCCAACATGATGCATATACAAAATACATACACATGATCCAACTGATCACATCCAGCATCTACATGATGCGTACATACATACATAAAAATGATCCAACTGATCATATCCAGCATCTACATGATGCGTACATACATACATAAAAATGATCCAACTGATCATATCCAGCATCCAACATGATGCGTACATACATACATAAAAATGATCCAACTGATCATATCCAGCATCCAACATGATGCGTACATACATACATAACAATGATCCAACTGATCATATCCAGGCAGAAACCAGAACATCATCCTGATGCTCATCATCCAACGCTTACATCCACAGCCATGTGAAGGATCCTCCTTCCAACATGCTTGGAATGGATTCAGCAAATGTGTCCATCACTTCTTCCTCGAAGTGTCCTCGATCTAAAGAATGCCAAGCCTCTCTCTGAAGTACTCGAACTTCACCCTGGCTAGTGGCTTCGTCAGCACATCTGCAATCTGCTCGTCTGTCGCAACATATAGGAGCTTCACAGCTCCTCTCTGCACCATATCCCTGATATAGTGATATTTGATCTCTATATGTTTCGACCTGTCATGAAACACTGGATTCTCGGACAGCTTCACACAACAATGGTTATCACAGAAGATACCAGTAGCTTCCAATGGGAGATCAAATAGCTCAGACAGTAGCTTCCGTAGCCATACTTCCTCACAACTAGCTGAGCAGGCTGCAACATACTCTGTCTCAGCTGTACTCAGTGCTACGCAGGATTGCTTTTTGCTAAACCAAGAGATCACACCTGATCCCATACTGAAGCAACACCCAGATATGCTCTTCCTATCTGCAGCACTGCCGGCCCAATCTGAATCAACATAACCCTGCAGGTTAAACTTTTGATTCACCTCATACCTGAGCCCATAATCCACTGTACCCTTCAAGTACCTCAGAACATGCTTTACAGCAACCAGGTGAACACTCCTCGGATCCGTCAGGAATTGGATCAATGTGTTCACAGCAAAGCAAATGTCTGGTCTCGTGTTCGTCAGGTACATCAAGGACCCAATCATCTGACGATACATAAAGACATCAATCAGCTCAGATTAAGCATCACATAGAAGCTTCAGATTTGATGCCATAGGTGTGGCCATGGCCTTGCAATCCATCATCCCGAATCTCTTCAGGATATCTACTGTGTACTTCCCTTGACCAAGGAAGATCCCACCTGCATTTTGCCACACCTCCATAACTAGGAAATAGTGCATCATTCCCAAATCTTTCATGTCGAATTCAGCTGCAAGCTTCCTTTTAGTATCTGCAATCAGTCTGTCATCTCCTGTCACAAATAGGTCATCCACATACAGTAGTAGAATCACAGGATTCCCTTCCTCAACCTTGTAGTAAAGGTTGGAATCTGCTTTGCTCTTGGTAAAGCCCAAACTAGATAGGAAACTGTCCATCCTACCATACGAGGTTCTGGGAGCTTGCTTCAAGCCATACAAGGCTTTCTTCAGTCTACACACGTATGACTCCCTGTCATGAATTTCAAAACCAAGTGGTTGTTCCACATATACTTCCTCTTCAACTATACAATTCAGGAAAGCAGTCTTGACATCCATCTGGTGTATTTTCCATTTCATAGCTGCAGCCAGGGCAAGTACTGTTCTGATGGAAGTATACCTGGCTACAGGTGCAAAAGTTTCTTCATAATCTATTCCCTCTTTCTGAGAGAATCCACGAGCTACGAATCTTGCTTTGTATTTCTCCACACTGCCATCTGCAGCATGTTTGATTTTGAAGATCCATTTAGAAGTCACAACAGACTTCTCTTTAGGTCTTGGGACAACATCCCAAACATCATTCTTCATTATTGATTGGTATTCCTCAACCATGGAATCCTTCCATTCTTTCTTTTCTGCTGCTTCTTCATAACTGGAAGGTTCTTTGTTCATAATGTCACAGAATAAAGCAACATAGCTGGTTTGTGATCTGGTTCTTTTCTTTGCTCGATGTTCTTCTTCTGGAATACCAAATCTTTCTGCATCTTGAATGAGCTCTCTAGCCCATACAGGTTTCCTCTTGTGAGAGTTATCCTCACATGGTGGATCTATAGGTTCTTGTGGCTCTTCAAACTCACGAACAGCTTCTGGAACTGCTTCAGTCATGGGAGTGTCCTGAAATCTTGTTTCCTTAGGTTCTTCATAAACTTCCGTAGGTGCCTTCTTTGATTTGATGAAAGCTGAGTTTTCATCAAATGTTACATCCCTGCTGACATCAATCTTCTTGAACCCTGGAAAGTATATTCTGTAAGCCTTCGAGCTTTCACTGTATCCCAAAAAAATACCCTTCTTTCCTGAAGGATCTAGTTTAGTCCTCTTTTCCTTTGGGACATGAGTGTACACTGGACAACCAAATATTCTGAGATGACTGACTTCAGTTTTCTTGCCAGAAAAGACCTCTTCTGGTGTCTTGTTGTCCAATATCTTGTGGGGTGTTCTGTTCTGCACATATACAGCTGTTCTAGCTGCTTCTGCCCATAGATGCATAGGAAGATCCTGGTCATGCAACATTGCCCTTGCTGCTTCCATGATAGTTCTGTTCTTCCTTTCTGCAACACCATTCTGTTAAGGATTATAAGGAGCAGTCAACTCCCTCTTAATCCCTGAATCACTGCAAAGCTTCTTGAAGTCATTTGAGGTGAATTCTCCACCATTGTCAGATCTGAATGTTTTGATCTTCTTGTCAGTTTGATTTTCCATCAAGGTTTTGAATTCCCTGAATTTATCAAGCACCTCATCTTTTCCCTTCAAGAAGTATACCCAAGTCTTCCTGGAGAAGTCATCAATAAATGATACATAGTAAACATACCCACTCAGGGAACTGGATGACATAGGGCCACATACATCTGAGTGGATGATTTCCAGAATGTCTTTTGCCTTGCTTTCACTGCTTGGGAAAGCCTTCTTAGTGTTCTTACCTTTTGCACATCCTTTGCAAACACCTTCATGTTTGGTCTTGATTTCAGGAAGACCCTCTACTGCCTTGCTTGCAATTGGGAGTGCCCTATAGTGCATATGAGCAAGTATTCTATGCCAAAGTTCACTTGGCTCCATGGATTCATGCACCATGGCATGTTCACGTTGTCCCTTCAATTTATACAATCCTCCCTCTTGCTCTCCAATCACTACTGCATCATCTATGGTCTTTCCTTTTGGCCACATTAGGACTTGGCCATCAACAAATGCAACCCTCATACCTTTTGCATCTAAAGCATAGATGGAGAGTAAGTTTTTCTTGAGCCCCGGTACATAGAGGACTTCCTTCATCTTCAGAGATTTTCGAGAATCTAGGTTGTAGGAGGCTTCACCACTTGCTTTGATTGGGTATTGATAATCATCCCCAAGTTTCACCTTATGGGGTGATTCATGTTCAGAAAGGTTCACAAAAGATTCCTTGAACCTAGTCATGTGTTTGGAGGCCCCACTATCAATCAACCAATCATTACAACCATGGGAGATTGTGCCTGTGAGTGCAGAGATCAGAACATACTCTTCTTCACTTGATGAGTCATCATCACTACTACTTTCTGCCCTAGCCTTCTTCTTTGGAGGTTCATCATCTTCGGCAGCATGAGCATGATATCTTCTTTTGTTATTCTTTTTCTTTTTGTTGAAGTTGTTGTTGTTGTCTTCCTTCTTCTTGGGACAATCTGAATCAAAGTGTCCCTTCTCATTGCAAGTGAAGCATCTGAGATCTTTCTTATCTTTATGATAATGGTGGTGAGAGGATCTTCTATTATGAGATGATTCCTTCTTGGATTTACCTCTTTTGGGGTGAGTTGCAAGAGCTTGATCTTCACCTCCCATCTTTTCTTCACGAGCTATAAGTCTAGCTTCTTCTTGAGAGCATTCTTCCCGAAGTCTACTGAAGGAGATCAACTTCTTTCTTGCACAAATTCCTTGAATGAAGGAATCCCATGACCTCGGTAGGCCATTCAGAGTGGTCATCACCACTTCACCATTCTCCACCATTTCATCCACTGCTTCTAGTTGTTCCTTAATCTGGGAGACCCTTGAAAAATAAGATTGAATGGTTTCTCCATTCTGAAACTTTACTGCTTTCAATTGGTTCCGCAGGGTCATCTTCCGATTTATGTTCTTTCCTTCAAATAGCTTGGTCAAGGATTCAAACATCTCCTTGGGTGTCTTGAGAGAAGACACATGGGGTATGATATGGTCTTTGATAGAATCAACAATGATTCTCTTTTCCTTGACCAAGTTCTTCTTGTGCAATGCCTTGGCCTCTTTATCCTCTGGGATAGGGATGTCTTCTTTCACATATGAGTCCAACTCATTCTCTTCCAGGATTAGTCCAATCCTATACTTCCAGGCTCGAAAGTTATCAGCCCCTTCAAGCTTATCCTCAAGCTTGGTGTGGAGAGACATCTTTAAGAGTACTTCAAATGGGAATAGAAAAGTTTTAGGACTTACCACTTGAAGTGCTGAAAACTGGATGTGGTCCCGGATTAGGGTTTGTCAGAGAAACCCTAAAAATTCAAAATGTGAATTTCAAAATTCTGAAAGGATAGAAAGATGTGCCTTGGAGAGCTGATCATCCTAGTACATTCAGAATTTGAGATCAGCAAAGTCTTGCCCTTCAAAATTGCCTTTTTGTCCTTTCGGGTTCACTAGGGAGAGCCCTGAATTAGGGTTTGAGTTTCCCGGATATCTACCCAGCCAAAAATCTCGATCCAAAGCTCAAACCTTCGATTTTTGCAAGGAGCTTCCAGCTATGCCTTCAGTTTCCAGAAATTCCTATTTTTGTGGAAACCCTAATGTTTAGGGCCAAATCTGAACATGCTCGGAAATGAATTCTGATTGGACAGATAGATGCGCCTTGATGAGTAGATCCAATCTACTATACTGAATTTCAAAAATCTGTGGAGAGAGACTCAATAAACAAGGAATACAAGCTTCCGTCACTGCAAAATGTCTTCTTCTCAGTTAAGCTCTGATACCATGTTAAATTTTTAGTATTAAATCACAATACTATAGGATCTTTGCTGAGAGAATAACATCTACAGTATATCAATGCATGACAATCATAATATGACAAGCATCACAAGCATCACAAGAATCAAAAGCATAGAGACAAGAGACACAGAGTTTCCATGGGGAAAACCCTAAGGTGAAAAACCCCACAACTTCCTCAGAGATAGAGAGAGCAATGGCTCAACCAAAATACAACCAAACAACACTGAGATAGTCTCCTAGCAGATGATCCTCCTCCTCCTCACTAGTGTGCCACTTTTCAGAGAGAGAGATAGATACTTTTCCGAGTGAGTAAAATAGAGATCTCCTATCTCTATTTATACTCACCTTTTTGCCCAGTGACTTATTGGGCCGACTTGTCTACTTAGATACATCCACATTATATTATATATAATTCCGGGCCGACCCCAAATGGTGGTATAATAACCCATCAACAAGTTCACACACTTGCGACACTTGTCAATCCACATGACGACACTTCCTTATAGAGGAATAACACATCTCTTATAAGGGTACAATAAATATATATAAAATATACAGATGAAATACATTCCGAAGTTACATATACATCAACACAGAATTCCATGCAGGAATGCAAACTACAAAAATGATGGTGAAAATATTCCAACAAAAAGGACATTATGGATGGAAGAACCTAAGTCAAAGGTTGAATATTCAAGAAAGCTATCATGGAAGACTCATAAGACAAAATTCGTCAATAAAGAAAGCATATAAAGAAATGCTAACAGCATGGGAATGAGGAACAAACAAATATGTCTGTGGAATTTTGTCACGATATTGTGGAGTGCTATTTAGCAGGCATACAAAAGATAGATTTGAAATGAACTTCAAATTTTGGCCTTAGGAGAGTGGTTAAGAAGTCTGATTCAAGGTTACCCTTATTTCCCAATGACCAATGTGATAAAGTGGTTGCTCCCTTGTATAAAATTTGGACTATAAAAGCATTATGTTGCATATGGGGCCAATGACATGTAAGTTTTATGACCTTTAAAAAGAGATTATTCAGAGATCTGTGTTCACTAGTGAATCGTCAATTATTGATGCTGGAACCTGATCCCCCCAAAAAATTTCAATTTTGTAGGGCCCTTCCTTAAAGTTTTTAGATATTTTTGCTTCTTAAAAAAATTTCCCCTCTTGGTAATTAGAATTTTCTTTGAAAATATTGAAGTATACACTCAAGTTTTTTTACTCTAGAACAATCGCATATTTTTGATTAATTTTCACTGACCGTTTCGCATCTTTTTGACGAGTTTTCGTCGACTATTTTGCATCCTCATGGTGAAATGTATCGATCCTTTCTCATATTTTTGATTATTTTGCAATGCTCCTTTCCGCAGCATTTCGGCGTTTCGACGCCTATTGGTCGCAAATTGTTGATCCATTTTTGTCCATCATTTTGTAACCTTTTCGATATTTTTGCTTTGACATTTCGCTGCTGATTGGGAAATCTCACTGACTGTTTCGCTGCCTTCTAGCCTAACCTTGCCAACCATCTCATCCCGACCAAAGAATTCTTCTCCAAGAAAATTTTCCATGGTTTGGGCAAAACTTGCCAACCGTTTCGTCGTGGCCTCAGCTAACCTCATCGACCATTTCACTCCGACCAAAGTTTTCTTTTTTTTGCGAGAAGTCACCGTGGTTTGGTGAATTAGCACTGACCATTGCACTCCAAAAAGACCCTCCGCCAAAGTTTCATGCATCCCATTTCGTAGTAGTTTTGGCATAGGTTTTTCGATGTTTCGCTACTATCCAAACAATATTTGTCATCTAGTTCGCGACATGTTATCCAACTTCGCGTCGACAGAATCGCTACATTTTGAGCGAATCTCACCGACCATTTCGCAAAAGATACAGTAAAATCATTGGAACAGTCGACGTAGTTTTTCTTGAAAAATGCAATAGGAGAAAGTGGGCGCCAACGAGTAGGGTCATTGAATGATCCCACCAACCAACCTCGTTCGCATTAATGGCGAGTTCTTATATATATAAAATGGGAATCATTTTTTTTATTATTGTTTGTAAAGAAAAAGGAACACCGTTGGAGTGTCTTAAGCCACCACTAGTCATAGGACACCAAGTAGCTCACCGGCTAGCGCACATACTAGCTTAGCCACTCCGCCAGAGATAGGTAGGCAATCTTTCCCTTTTTAGTTGGTGCTTGGGGTCATTGTTTAACTTTTTTTGTTGGATTTTGTCATTAGTTTCGTACATTTTGGGTTTTGGGGGCAAGGATGTCTAAAGTCAGGCATAGTGCCATTTTCTCTTATAACTTCTCTAGCAGACCAAAACCCCGCTCATTGTTACTAACCTTGAACATCAAAGCTTGGTTGCCTGTCTTTTCTCTATGCTTTAATAAGGATTTAAGCGCCTAGCAACCACACTGAAGACCAGTCCATGACTAGCTTGTAGCTCACATTTCAGTATTGGGAAGAAAAACCCGTTCCGCTGAACTTTCTACCAGCAGGGATCATGCACCATCTCGCCAGGTTGTAGTTTAAACTCATTGTGTCGATCGAGTTGTGTTTTGAGCCGAGAAGGAAATATCTTTTCTGGTAGGGTTTTAACATAGAAGTCATCTTTAGTTAAAAGATATGCTAAAGCGACTATGTTTCTCACATTCACGCACATACATGGAACTTATCAAGCTTTAATAGCTTTATCTGTCAGCATGAAAATCAGAATTTACTTAACTGTTTGTACTTAACTATTTGTGCAGTAAGCAAGGAAAGTTAAGTTCATCTGTCACCCTAAAAGGTTCAATTTTGTTATGAATATTTTTGTATCCTAAAACTTCATTAAGGCCAATGATCACTCATAGCATTTAAACATTGTTTTAATCATGCTCATTAATTGTACCATGGATGGTGAATTATGTGTAAATATTTTTCCTCATTAGTTCTTCCTATGTTTCAACAGAATTGATATGCATAGACGTTCGGCCAGGAGAAAATCCAAGCTGTTTGAATTAGAATCAGACATAGAGATATTGTTGGACACCTCACTTGAAACAATGTTCAAAGATACTAAAGCCGTGACAAGAGCCACCCCAAAATTTCAATGGGGCGAACTATATAGGGCCATCAAAGATACAAATATGCCTGACGCACCTATTGAAGAATTAATGGTTTACTAAAACATCAAGAGCTTCGGCCTCCATAAGGCGGCCACATGCCCATAATTTTTCCCGTGCTCGGAAGTCATTGGGTGGATCTTGCCCTTGGTAGATACTAACACTAGGATCGTCTCAGATGTCAACAGAATAGGGCTTGCATCCTTCCAACCAGCCCATATAACTGCAGCCTACAAGCTGCTCGCCCCTAAAGTCATGATGAATGATGATAGGGTGAAAGGATTCAACATGGATCATTTAGATTTCACCAAAAGGATGATGATCTCTGAAAGATAGTTGAGATCAAGGACCAGTGGAGAGTATGAGAGTCAGAACTTAAGGAAACCATACAGGATCACAGCCCTGATGTTGAGCCGAGTTTTTGTCTTGGAAAATGGGAACATATATAAACTCAGCTAGGTACCAGTGATGTACCATGCTGCCACAGATGGTACAATGTTCAACTGGGAAGATATCATCTCTTGCAATATGTTATCACATATAGCTGCAGTGCAAAGGAGGACTGACATAGAAGAAAGTTGATTTCTTCATGTCCTCTTATTTGGTGGATTGCTTATTAATCAGACACTCTTTACCTGATTTGGGATGTGGCTGGAACCATAATGAATCTCCCCTCCACATACCTTATTAGATGAACTGGTCCCACAAGTATGAAGGATACTACACACAGATTTCGGAAAGGTTTATCATGCCTTTATACCTGTTAATCTTCAAAGAAGAACTGAATTGTATGTTGGAGAATGCCATGTTAGTCATCGAGGAATACAAAGATGATTACTTCTCCACAGAAGGAACATACATCAGGATGTACGGGGGAAACAAACACCCTTGCCTATTGCCTCAGTATGCCACTGATTTTTTTGTACATAAAGAGGTCATAAAGTTGCAAGAAATGAGAGAAAGAGCGGAAAGAGAAGCAACCGAGCAACGAAGGAAAAAGGAGGAAGAAGAAAATTCCAAGCAAGATATGGAATAAAGGAGCCGTAACATGCAAGATATGGATACAAACCCACCAGAAATAATCATTGGAGGACATCTCCCGAGTCGAGAGCTTGATATCACCCCGTTTACCCCATCAAAGCAATATATGGTAGCCAAATTGTACACAATATTTGTTGACTCTAAAAGAAAGACTATCATGTAGAGGACAGAAAAGAGAATGAAATTACCATCCCACAAAGATGTTGTGACTATTCAAGAAAGTGCAATATTCGAGGGTGCTCAAAGAGACCCTAACCTCGTGGGGTCAGTCAACGTAGTTGCAGCGCAAGCAAATGTAGACAATGTTTACAAGCTGATGAGCGACGTGGAAAGAAAGAAGGAGAAGCTCTTCAAAGTAAAAGATAATTTGATGAAGGAACAAGAACAAGGATTAGAGATGAAAAGCAAACATGACGTCCTTCTTTCTGAGAAAGAAAGGATAGCAGAAGAATACCAGAACTTGGAAGCAGAAAAAGATGCACTGACTGTGTAATTAGTAATTATAGAGGGCGAGAAAAATGGCTTGGAAACTTGCATCAAGGAGTCAAAGAAAAGCGAGGCAAATAATAGACATCATGTCGAATACTTGAAGGTTCAGCTGGAGATGGTGATAAAGGACAAGGAGTCTATGATGGAGCAACTAGAACTTATGACAATAAGAAGCAGGACTTGAATCCTTTTCATGAGCAACCTTGTGACATTCAAAATAGGATCTATCATTCGCAAGAGCTGATCACCAAGGAGGTTTGCAAGATGAAGATGATGATAGCAAGGATGGGTGAAATTGATGCTGAAGCTCTAAGAGTCAGGTGGAAACTAGTAGGAACCATGGTCGATATTAAGAAGTAGGTGAATTGGACAAAAGGGAAATCAAAATTCCTTTAGTACTTGCCTCACAAGACCACTGCATATTCCAATTTAGACTCAGGCCTCCTTGAATTCTGCAGAAAATCTGGTTTACAGATTAATAATAGGATTCTGAAAACCATCGAGAAGTGTACAGGATTTTACCAGAGAATCCGTGAGATCCATGATAAGTGTCAGCTAGTTATGCCTCCGACCATGGAAGAATTTCCTGAAAGGGACCAACGCTTATCAGAGTTGTAGAACGCACTGAGTGATGATTTGAGATACATTAAGAAGTTGGAGGTGCTAACAGGAGAAGACCTTCAACATTTAATTGGACAAGCTTTTATTTATGCGTATTAATTAGAAGATAGCTAAACGGCAATGACAGAGGGAGTAAAGAGTATAGAAGCATAATTGTATAATCATGAGATCTCTTTAAAGATGGTGGACCCCGTGCAAAGCAATATTATTTCAGAATAAACTGACATGTGGGCCAAATATATTTCTGATGTGGAAAAGAGAGCTATAAATTAATATTTGTATTTTCTTTGTGTAAACACTAGAGGACAAAATTTTGAGAATCCCTAGGGTTAGGGTATGTGAAGAGACACTAGAAGACAAATTTTGTAAAGATATAAATAAGGGAAGTGAACAGAGAGTTAGGGACTTTTGGTAGGTACAATAGAGCTAGACCATTTTTGTATGAGAACTATTTTTCTGCTTAATAAAGAAGGATATGTTTCCTGGGAAACGATGCACAGATATTTGTCCTGAAATGTGTGTAATGTCATGTGGAACAACTTCATCTTACATTCAAATGCATACTGTGAGATCATTCTAACTGTCTTGAATTACTTCATGGTGCTGGATGATTTTATTACTATGCAAATGTTTATGTGCTAAATGAGTAATAATGTGCTTCATCATATCAGAGCTATCTTTGATATTCTTTCTGTACTAAATGTGATTATTATGTTGAAACAACTATCTGTGAGACTTTCATGAACATTTCCATTTTATTACTCTTAATTCAATCTTTCTCCCTACGGGGATAAGATAGTTAGATTAGATTAATTTAGAATAGGAACAAATAGGTAATAGATAAGGAAGGAGCGGTAAGACGAGAGGTAAGAACCTGCGCATTGCTAGTATGGCTTCTGCCTGTCAATTATGTACATTTAATTAGGGCACTTGCATCTCATAATTAAAATAAAATACATAAATGGTGAACCAGTCCGTAACCAATAAAATATTTAATCAACCACACACACACAGTAGCCAGACCATTAACCGAACGGATTCGCCCACACCAAATGGTGAGTGATGTAATTGGGCTTTCTTACCAGGGAGGATCCCCAACTATTGGTGTTGCGATTTCAGGGGCATCAAAAGGTACCTATATCCCACTCATGGACGAAGGTCATTTATAGATGTTTTTTAAGGTCTTAAGGAATTTAGTATAATATATTAAAATATAACATATAATATAATAATAAAAATATTAAAAATATAACAAAATATTAAAATATATATCAAAAAAATATTAAAATATATTGCATTATAAAAAATAAAAAATAAAAAATTTATATTATATTTAAAAACATAAATTAAAAACAACATCAAACAAACATTACCAAATTGAGCTCCACGCCCCCATCAATTGTAGGGCCCCTCTTGTAGGGTCCTTCCTGCTTAACCTGAAACTCAACCACTTGATACAAAAGAGATTAGAAAGCATAATGACTAGATAAATAAACTAAATAAATGAATAACTTAGCAAATTAAAACAAACCATAACCTGTCTCTGATACCATCTTGTCCCCTCCTGTCCGCGTCTTCCGTAGGATCCCTCCAGCAAAGCTCGTTTAACCATAGGCGAAGCAACCGTTAGCTTCACCACCCAACCATAGGCTAATGCTTTTATTCGCATGGCCTCCCCCGAGCTTTGGGTTGTAGAGCTCACACACAATATTCAAGAAACCTAGCGTGGGATTCCCCCCACCAAGATTTCCAACCAAACCGTCAATAGCAACAAGTCATGAGGTAACTCAAAATTACGATAGTCATCCAGGGTCCGGGTCCTTTACCCATTCCAATGCCTTCATTATAAAGGAAAATCTCATGCGACACATGTCACTTCATGCATAATTATATATTTTATTTAAATTCTAAATAAAACAACTCACCCATCCAAGTATAAGCTTTTCTAGGAGATGCACCAATATTCCTAAGTTTGCTCATAATTGTCCCCCAGATATTTCACTTAACTCGTAGATATGTGGGGTTGACTAGGTGTCCATGCCTAGGATTCCATTTTACACCTAAATAAATATTTTTAATATTTTTAAATAATCAGAAATATCCTTTCATGTGCAAATGCCTAAATAACACTTAATATTATTTAAATGACAAAGTAATCATTTATGTGCAAATGCCTAAAGTACTCAAATGCATTTCTAAGTAATGTTCTAGGTGCAAACTTATATGTCTTTATGCGGTTAAGTTTAACAATCATTTTCACTAGGATCTCGATGCCATTTCGTTGGGACACCTCGTTCCTTAATTTCATTTCCCCAACATGGCACCACTCCGTCGGGTCTAGTCATCCATAGTTTCCATTCCTCAGCAATGTACCACATCATTGGGTCCTTGCATCCACTCTTTCCGTTCTCGGCAGGGTACAGCACCATCGGGCCCTTCTGTCGTCATCCTTTCGTTTTGACTTGTGAGAACTTCATGTAGGGATTTTAGGAGTAGTTACCTTCCATCCTCCGTCTACACGCTATTAGGGACTAATGGTGCTGAGGAGTGAGTCCGTTCTCACTGCGCGCCCCCCAACTCGTATGTGACCAACTCCGTTGTGGCCCACCTCATACTCCCTCATGCTTTCCTCTTGAGCAAGTGGATTAGTGCTTATCTGTTCAGCGTGGTATTCCGTCGGAAGTCGACATCATCGTCGCTCTCCCTATGTGTGATTTATCCATACTCTACGACCCTTCAATTCCCTTGTCTGTCTGTCAATGAACCATTTCACCTTCCACTACACACATTTCTCACAAACATATATTAGTAGTATTGTCCTCAATTATCATAATATGATTCATAAATATGCTATTTCGTTAAGCATTTATAGTTTCCTCATAACATTACTCATTCATCTAATCATAAGTGCATCTCGTCAATATTTACTTTCTTCGTTCTCATTACATAATGAATCAGATAGCTAGTCGTTAAGCATCATTCACATGTACATTGTTCATAATTAAAGTTAATTGTTGAACAACATGTAATCATTCATTTACATCAACTATCTAGATACACATATATAAGTATTTAATTGATTCACAATCAGTCGTAATTATGAATATACTCAATATAACATCAAGGGGTCATTTTATTAATGTTTCAATCAGTTGTGTCACTCAAATAGGTGCCCTCAAGGTCTGTAGTAGTCTAGGGGAACTACATACACCCCTACTTATTTAGAACTTCGTCCCGAAGTTCAGAATAAATGCGGAAAGCTATGATGCATCTCAGTTGCGTCCTCCCAAGTCGCAGAGCAAGGAATATCACTGTCTCACTGCACTTTGACTTGATCAATTAAGGCTAATCATTAAGCAAGATGTAGTCAATCAATTATCCCACCCCACACATGTAATTTAATTCCTTAATTCATTTATCAATTATTGTCGTCATTCACATCTTCAGGTTTCCCTCAATCTTTTAAGACATATCAAGGCTCAAGAGACCACTATATCGAAGTTGTTCATCCGGGTCACTCAACAGGTGCCCTTAAGGTCCATAGTCATTCTAGCTGCATTACATACCAAATGTAATGCCAAATGTAGGGTCCTTCCTGCTTAACTTGAAACTCAACCACTTGATACAAAAGAGATTAGAAAGAATAATGACTAGATAAATAAACTAAATAAATGAATAACTTAGCAAATTAAAACAAACCATAACCTGTCTATGATACCATCTTGTCCCCTACCGTCCGCGTCTTCCGTAGGATCCCTACATCAAAGCTCGTTTAACCATAGGCGAAGAAACCGTTAGCTTCACCACCCAACCATAGGCTCATGCTTTCAGTCGCATGGCCTCTCCTGAGCTTTGGGTCATAGAGCTCACACACAATAATCAAGAAACCCAACTTAGGATTCCCCCCACCAAGATTTCCAGCCAAACCCTCAATAGCAACAAGTCATGAGGTAGCTCAAAATTATGATAGTCATCCAGGGTCTGGGTCCTTTACCCATTCCCAATTCCTTTGTTATAAAGAAAAATATCATGCGACACATGTCCCTTCATGCATAATTATTTATTTTATTTAAATTCTAAATAAAACAACTCACCCATCCAAGTATCAACTTTTCTAGGAGATGCAGCAATATTCCTAAGTTTTCTCATAATTGTCCCTTCAGATATTTCACTTAAATCCTAGATATGTGGTGTAGGTGGGGTTGACTAGGTGTCCATGCCTAGGATTCCATTTTACTCCTAAATAAATATTTATAGTATTTTTAAATAATCAGAAATATCCGTTCATGTGCAAATGCCTAAATAACACTTAATATTATTTAAATGACAAAGTAATCATTTATGTGCAAATGCCAAAAGTACTCAAACACATTTCTAAGTAATGTTCTAGGTGCAAACTTATATGTTTTTATGCGGTTCAGTTTAACAATCATTTTCACTAGGATATCGGTGACGCGCCGTTGGGCCACCTTGTTCCTTAATTTCATTTCTCTGACATGGCACCACTCCGTCGGGTCCAGTCATCCATAGTTTCCATTCCTTGTCAAGGTACCACATTGTTGGGTTGCTGCGTCCACTCTTGCCGTTCTCGGTAGGGTACCACACCATCGGGCCCTTCTGTCGTCATCCTTTCGTTTTGACTTGCGAGAACTTCATGTAGGGATTTCAGGAGCAGTTACCTTCCATCCTCCGTCTACACGCTATTAGGGACTAATGGCGCTGAGGAGTGAGTCCATTCTCACTGTGCGGCCCCCAACTCATATGTGACTAGCTCCATCGCAGCCCACCTCGTACTCCCTCATGCTTTCCTCTTGAGCAAGCGGACCAGTGCTTATCTACTCAGCGTGGTATTCCGTCGGAATTCGACATCATTGTCGCTCTCCCTTTGTGTGATTTATCTGTACTCTATGACCCTTCAATTCCCTTGTGTGTCCGTCGATGAACCATTTCACCTGCCACTACACACATTTCTCACAAACATATATTAGTAGTATTGTCCTCAATTATCATAATATGATTCATAAATATGCTATTTCATTAAGCATTTATAGTTTACTCATAACATTACTCATTCATCTAATCTGAAGTGCATCTCGTCAATATTTACTTTCTTCATTCCCATCACATAATCAATCATATAGCTAGTCGTTAAGCATCATTCACATGTACATTTTTCATAATCAAAGTTAATCATTCAACAACATGTAATCATTCATTTACATCAACTATCTAGATACACATATATCAGTATTTAATTAATTCACAATCAGTCGTAGTTATGAATATACTCAATATAACATCAAGGGGTCATTTTAATAATTTTTCAATTAGTCGAGTCACTCAAATAGGTGCCCTCAAGGTCTGCAGTAGTCTAGGGGCACTACATCAATCAACTCATTCACGAACCATGTCTCATTTGCAACCCCTGTCCAAGGTGGAAGCTGTCGCCATATAGCATGATCTTGTCAAAAGAGATTGACACTGCAACAAAGGAGGCCTAAAGGACAAGACACCACAGCAAAAGAGAAGACACCACAGCCTAAATCTGTCCAAGGAGATTGATGTTGCAGCAAAGGAGGCTTGCGAAGGAGAAGAACGACCCCAAAGGAAAAATGACACGCTATGGAGGAGACCAAACAAGTAGTTGGACTGACATCATCGGCGACCCACAATGACATCCGTAAGTACAACCCTTCATCATATTGGTAGAAAACAAAACGATTGTATCTCTTCATTTGGGGTTTGAATTTGGTAAAAGGGTCTAAATTTGATGGCCATCAAGAGCATAGGTTGATGCAATATTATCCAAATAGATGCTATCCCCAGAATACTCGCAAGTGATGGGAAGTAAGCAACTTGAGGGAAGATGAATTAACAACACACAAATGCATGTAGGCATGTTGTCTCTCAAATCAAGTTAAAACATAATAGCAACAATCCCATATGCCCCTCGAAGCTTCAAGGACAAAATTCTTATGGGGAAGAGATATCCAGATTCAATCCAAAAGGGTTAGATGGGTTTGTGCTATTGTGCATTTACATGTTAGATGAGTATGTGCTAGTATGCTAAAGTGTGAATTTATAGGTTTAGATGGGTTTGAGCTATTGTCCAATAATTTTTCCACCAAATTGGTTTCAAACAAGTGCTTTCCTCCCAACCATAGGAAACCTAATCGGGTTTCCACCCTAATGTAGGACTATGAAACCAAAAGGGAAAAGACAGGAACTTGGATTCTGTATCTAGAAAGATACCACAATCCTACTCAATATATTTTCCTTCTAGGAACACACCCAACCTTCAGTAAACCAAAATTCTTTTCCCAAAAACCATACATGACACAAGGCCAATAATTTCCCTTCTCTACTATCTAGTTCCTCAAGAAACTAACCCCCCTCCAATGTCCCATTGTGGGTAAAGGAATTTTTTTTTTCGATTACTCTTAAGGTTGTTGAATTGGTATTTTAGGAACAAATTTGGGTAATTTTGCTCTTGGATTGGTAGTTTGGACTCGAATTTGATTAGATTTTCTCAATCATACAAGCAACCATAACAACTTCCCTTTCCAAATTTCACTCACAGGTTCAATCATAGATTCCATTTTGATTTATCTGAGGTTATTAACAAAAAATATCACATACAATTCAATAAGAAAAGTATTGAATGTGAATGAAAAATCTAGGTGGAAGCTTTTTTTCATCAAATTAGAATTCATATATCTTAGGCTTCCATGCATGAAATTGAAATTGATATACCTTAGGCTTGCATGAGACCACATATTTCTTGGGTGAGAACATGTGAGGAAATTTGCCAAACAAAGGTGGTAATCTAATACATTTGCTAAGAAACCTTAGGGAATAAAGGTTCTATCTCTAGAATCCTTGTCTTTTCCCTCTCATGGGATTATACTCCCATTTTACACAATGAAACCTATTTGGTGGTTTATTTTATCAATCTAAAAAGGAATTCTAGCCATCTTAAATTTCATTCTAAAAAATCATATATTGAAGGTTAATTGATAATGAAACAATAGGGAACCTAATACTCTATTTTGTGACTTGAAAGAGAGAACTAACCTATAGGCCTATACGGTTGTTGTTTTACTTATAAGCATTGGAGATCACGCCACATATTGTTGATCTGAAAAGTTCATTTTCTCTTTTCTGCTCTTATCCTACATTTGAAATATGGTCACTATAAGAAAAAAGGTAAAGGTGAACAATCAAAATGGTCCTTCAAAAAAACTGTCATAACACTTATAAATTTGGTCTTAACTAATAACATTGGCTTGATATTTGCATCATTATGAAGAGAAAATGCATACCTTGTGGATGCTCTAAATAGACGTCAACAAATTTGATTTTTCATACCATACTTTCTCTTTAGTACAATTGTTAAACAAGTTCAGCACTCAAGGAATCAAATGGTGATCTAAGTTTTGTACTATAGTATCACTTTATTGGTAGCCTCATGCTCTGTATTTCTAACCTTTAAAAGAAATCAAATCCAAGATCATTGCCATTGATGTACCTCACCTTCTTTTTGGGTATTGTTTCAACAACTCATATTTGTACCTCAATTAGCCTCATCACTCACTATTAATATCATGATATAGTGGTCCAAATGATGCATTAATATCTCAAATTTTAAAGAGTTTTCCCTCTATTTGCATCCATAAAAAGAAAACAATACCATTATGTTGGTTGAATCTTTCTATTTGAAAAGGATAATTTCTCATTTATGTTCTCGGTTATTAAATAAGTCAAATATTGGTATAACCATAGTGAATCCATTGTCCTTTAGGAAGGTAAAATAATATGTTTTGTGACTTGGATAAAACATCTACCATTTGGAGGGTATGAGGCACATTGCAAGCAATTAGCTTTGATCCATGTTCCATCATCACCATATTTGGAAAGGGGAAATATTTATCATTTGGAGTTTAACATAATAAGCTCTTACATCATTAGAAAAGGATCAAGTTGCATAGAGGATTGTATAGCACTAGTCTTGAGTATTGAGAGTTTTAAGTGAAATAGATTACACTCAATTAATATATCTCAAGTGAAATACACCAATCATAGATTACAAGATGTTTCTAACACATACACATGTGGTAGAAAAAGGATGCATAGATTTTCCTTTGCAGTGTAAAAATTGCATTACGCATAAGCATTACATCCATTGATTCCTTATAAAGTTTTGAAACAATACCCCAAATGGCATCCTACCATACCCACTTAGTGTGTGCTACTACCAAGATAAAGCGTACTCCATCATGGCATCCTACCATACTTGATTTTCATTTACTACATCCAATATGGAACAATACTTCATCATGGCATCACACCATGATTGCTTTGCATTTCCCCCCAAGTGAAAATAACCTCTCTGTTGGAATATATTAATTATATTCCTTGGAAGGTAATAATGTCTTTGTATTTTTCAGAATTTATCCACAATCTTATGTAAAAGAGAAATACCTTATATCACATATTCATTATGGTAAAGTATACTCTTGATATCCATCATTATATAAAGAGATGTTATTATGGAGAATTATATTATCCCACATGTAATATGTGAGAGTAATTCCTCCACATCTCTTGGTATATAATAGGTTCAAGGGAGTCACATCAAAACAACATGATGATATAGTGGTGTATGCTTATAGATAGTATCAACACATGGTATTGTGATCACAAGCTCTGCTATATTGTATTGGGGTTATTTGTAGTTTCTCTCTTGTAATATTGAAGGATATTTCTGGAGATAATAGAAGACAACCTTCCCGTGGACGTAGCCCAATTCGGTAAAACACGTATATCTCGTGTATTCTCTTCCTTGTTCTCTTTCTATTCTTATTTACTTTGATATGTTATTGATTGCTAATATAGGTAAGATAGCTTAGCTATATCTATAGTTCTGACATGGTATTGGAGATGGTTGCTATGATATAACACCTTCTATAGCTTTCAATCAATAACTATTATCATCTGGACATTGTTTATTTTTCGTAGATTTGCTTTCTATCTGGTAGCCATTAGGCTTCTCTTCAGATTTGGGCATGTTTTTGCAGTTTTTTACTTCTAAACCTAACCTTCTTGTGTAGATTTTTGTAGAAATTTTTCAAGGGTTTCTTGATGTTTTTTTTGTAGATCTATATTTTTTTTGGATTCTCCTCAAGGAGATCTATCTTTAGTTTGTCAAATCGACAGTTTTCGTCTAAGTTTGGTATATTTTTTGCAGGTTTCCATGTTTGGCATAATCAACACTATTTTTGGACTAAAACTGGACATTCGTGACTTTCTATTCATAGACATCATGGGTAACCACTACTTTCCCTACTGCAAACTCCTGAGTATACTATAGACCCATGACTTCCAGTGTGCAGACCCACGTGTGCTACAACATACTAGTGTCTACTCTAACTGTAAACTCATGCTTACTTCAGGATACTCACTACCCTCCTGTGCAGAGACCCGCAAGTGCTTCAGCAAAACCGCGAAGTTACTATACATAAACCCATGAATATCCGATCAGAACCGCAACTTTCACCTTTACAGACACCTGCACCCACGGCTGGCTCTGCTGTAAAACCGTGAGTAACCGTGAAAAATGTCTTGCAAACCTGCGAGTATCAATTTTATTCGCGATTTTACTATTGGAAGACTCACAACTTTTCTTGGCACTATTTTTCAAGGGCTATAAGTAAAATTTTATTTTCCTTTACTGTGTTTCTGCAGATCAATACGGTAAAGTGTATCTATTTTATGTTATTCACTTTTTTCTCTTGTCATTTCTAGCATTTGGGTTTCTTTTTAATATTTCTATCATTATGACTTCAGAAGGAGCTTATGTTCATTAACTTGTTGGTCCTAACTATCTTGCATGGAAAAGAAGAATGATTGATGTTCTCAAGAGTAAGAATCTATGGAGGATTGTTAATGGTGAACACCAAAACCCTATTCATGCTAAAGATGTGGCTATATGGAAAGATAAATGTGATCATGCAAGAGGGCTCATTGGTCAAACGGTTGCAGATAGTCTTTAGGTAAGCATTGAGGCAGAAGATAGCCCGGTTGAGGTATGGAAAATTCTTGCTTCTTTATTTGATAAATCTGATGATGCTTCTGCTTATTACCTTGAAAAGAAGATTTTTGAGCTAGATCCTACTAAGTTTGAAAGAGTAGAATTATATATTATTGAAGTGAAAACTTTAAATGAAAAAATAAATAATTGTGGTAAATACAACAAGAAAGCAAACGCTACTCTTATAATTCTTGTAGAAAAAAAAATTGCCATCTTGTTTTGATATTTTCATCAAAACTAGGAATAGGTATCTTGAATTGTCTCAAAACACCACAAAACCTATTTTTGATGATTTTTGTAAAGGGTTGATTAATGAGAAAGAAAGGTTAATTGTTTTAGGACAACTCACACCTAATAAGGCTCTTATGGCACATAATAAGAATCCTAAGAAAAGTTTTAATAATGCTAAAGGTTCTAGTTCACACACTTCAAATCATACTAATAGATGTGGTCACGATTCTAATGCACATCATTAAAATAGTAAGAAGAAGAAAGTGTATGATCCTTGTAATCATTGTGGTAAAACTAACCATCCTAAAAAATAATTATTTTAATGCGAGACGTTTAATGGCTAAGGCTCAAAAGAAAGGTTCTAATGAATCACAAGTAACTTTATGTGCAAATTTTGTTTTGTCTAGTAGTTCTTCTTCTAATTTGGAATGGATAATGGATTCTAGTGCTTCTAAACATATGACTGGTAATGCTTCCTTATTTACATCTTATGACAATAATAGAAACACATCTCAGAAAGTATCTATAGGTGATGGTAAACAACGTTCCGTAATTGGTTATGGTACTGATAATGTTGCGAATGGTCAATTGGAAGATGTTTTTCATGTTGAATGCATTCCCATCAACTTGCTTTCTATTTATCATGCATGTCAAAAAGGATATAAATTTGAAGCTTTTCCTGATAAATATGTTCTTAAAGATATCAATCAAAATTTTAAAGTAGTTTCTTCTGGTCCTATTGATCATACTACGGTTTTATATAAATTTGTTGGTTTTAATTCAACTAAAAGACAACCTTTTTATTCCCATGTTTCTAATGCTGATGAACTAAGTAAATTATGGCATGAAATATTAGGTCACTTGAATTATGGTAAAATGAAAATGTTAGCTAAAATGGTACTTGGCTTGCCTAATATTTTGTCTACTAACAGTGTTTGTGAAGGTTGTGTCCTTGGTAAACATCATAGAGAAATTTTTGATAAAGGTAAAGCTTGGTGTGCAAAGGAACCTTTGCAATTAATTCATATTGACATTTGTGATCCTCTTGAAGTTCCTTCTATATCTCATGCAATCTATTTTCTTACTTTTATTGATGACTTTAGTAGAAATCATGGGTTTATTTTTTGAAAAATAAAAGTGACACTTTTCTAAATTTCAAGTATTTAAATCCTTGGTTGAGAATGAATCTGGTTAAAGGATTAAAACTTTAAGAACTGATAATGGGGGGGAATTTGTTAAGAAATAATTTGAAATATATTTTTATCTAAACATGGAATTCACATTCAAAGAATGTTCCTTAAACACCTCAACAAAATGGTGTTGTTGAAAGGAAAAACAAAACTTTAGTTCAAATGGCTAGATGTATGCTTTATTCTAAAGGATTATATAAGAAATTTTCGGTCAAAGCCATAAGTTGTGCTAACTTTATTTTAAATAGATTTCCTACCAAATTTGTTAATCATGTAAATTTAAGGTGTTTGGTAGAAAAACACATATTAGTAAATTTAAGGTGTTTGGTTGTGAATGTTGGGCTCATATTCCTGACGAAAAACAGAAAAAGTTAGAACGCAAGTCTCACAAGTGTATATTCATTGGTTATGTTAACGATTCCAAGGCTTACAGGTTATTTGATCCTTCTAATCAGAGTTTCATAATCCGAAGAGATGTTCACTTCACTGAATTCTCTCTTCCACATGAGTTTGTAGAACCTCATGTTACCCTTAATATTCCATTGTCTCTTGTTACTCCTTCCAGTATTGTTCCTGTTGTTGATCTTATTTCACCCTCTTCTTCAAGTGTTCCACCTGAAAGTCATGAAGCTCCTAAAGTCACTTATGTTCCTTCTAACCTTCTTGTTTGGGCCCGAAAAACTCTTGAATCTACAGGTAGTGAGATTGGTAACCCTTCCGATACTCGTTGAACTAAATCTAACTTTTCTCTTATTACCAAAGTTTTGGCCATAGATGATCCTACTTCTTATGCTCAAGCTAAGGGAAAGCCTCATTGGGAACAAGTTATTTCTGTTGAGTATGATTCTATTATGAATAATAAGACTTGGTCTCTTGTTGCTCTTCCTTCGGGAAAAAAACTAGTTGGTTGTAATGGATTTATAAAACTAAGTTTACTGTAGAAGGATAGATTGAAAAATATAAAGCTATATTAATTGCAAAAGGTTTTAATAAACTTGAAGGTATTGATTATAATGAAAAAATTTCTCATGTTTCTAAAATGAATACAATAAGAACCATTTTATCCCTTGCTGCATCTTATAAATGGGAAATACACCAAATGGATGTTAAAAGTGATTTTTTAAATGGTAATATTAATGAAGGAATTTATATGCAACAAACTCCTGGTTTTATTAATGTTGAATCATCAAGTTTTGTATGCAAATTACACTAGTCTTTATATGGTCTCAAACAAGCACCTAGGGCTTGGTATGAAAAAATTGATACATATTTCTTGAATAATGGTTTTAAGTGTTGGATATATGATCCAAATATGTATGTTAAGAACTTTGGTGATCATATCATCATTATTGTGTTATATGTGGATGATCTTATTATCATTGGAAGCCAACTTGTTTTAATTCAAAGTATGGAAAGTGATCTTCAAAAGCACTTTGAAATGACCGATCTTGGTATATTGCACTATTTCTTGGGTCTTCAAATCTGGCATATGGAAAATGGTATTTTTCTCTCTCATCCGAAGTATGCTACAGACTTATTCACTTGTTTCCATATGAGTGATTGTAAACCTGCTCCTTTGCCATTTTAGTCTAGTGTAAAGTCAACTATTGAGTGTACTACTCCTCTTGTTGATGGTATTCTTTATCGTCATCTCATGGACATTTTGATATATTTAACTCACAATGGACCAGATTTCTCTTTTTCCATCAGTATAGTTTCTCGGTTCATGCAACAACCTCATGAAAGTCGTTGGCAGGAAGCTGAGAGAATTCTGAGATATTTACAGGGGACATTGCACTACAGTGTTTTTTATTCGAGCAGTGTTACAGTTTCACTTTCTTGATATACAGATTCTGACTAGGCAAGTGACAATTCTGATTGATAGTCAACTACTGGTTATATATTTCAACCTGGTTCAGGTTGTATTTCTTGGTCCAACAAGAAGGTGAAGACTCTTTTCTTTATTGTCATGTGAAGCAGAGTATAGAGCATCCAAATAAGCATCTAAAGAAGCAGTTTGGTTATGGCATGTTCTCACTGAGCTTGCTCTGGTTCCGAAATCGTCCACTATGTTGAAATTTCATAATCAGGGTGCAATTAATATTGCTTATAATCTAGTATATCACTCCAAGACAAAGCATATCGACCTTGATGCTCATTACATTCGAGGTCTCATCGCAGATGGTATTCTTTCTCTTGAGTATTGTCCCACCGAGCAGGGGGTAGTCGATATCTTCACCAAATCCTTAACAACAGCGAAGTATGTGCATGTTCGTTCTTTACTTGGGATGCGGGAAGTTTCCATCAAGGGGGAGCAATAATGACTCCTTCCTTCCTTAGTGTCAGTGAGGAATTTTATCCTAGCCATTATTAAGGGGAATTACTGGAATATATTAATTATATTCCTTGGAAGGTAATAATGTCTTTGTATTATGTCGGAATTTATCCATAGTCTTATGTAAAAGAGTAATACATTATATACCATATTCATTATGGTAAAGTATAATCTTGATATCCATCATTATATAAAGAGATGTTATTAAGGAGAATTATATTATCCCATACGTAATATGTGAGAGTAATTCCTCCACATCTCTTGGTATATAAGAGGAAATGTTATCCTAAATCTCATTGCATGACTACCAAAGAAGAGGAGGACATAGACTTTTCTTAAGGGGTTTTTTCACCAAATCGTGGGCAGTTAAGATTAGCTAAAAAAATCCATTTTTCAAGCTACTAGTGGAGGAAGTAATCTAGTGTATTGTGTGTTTATATTTGTTCAAGGAAAGGGCTGCATTTTCCACTTTAAATAATATTTTATATTCTCATTTGGATAGGTTTCATGATTTAGCACAAAAGAATCAAAACCAATATTGTTACAATGGTCTTCCTCGTCCATATCATCTCCACTATTATCATTATCATCGCCAACATCATGATAATTATTATTATCTCCGTAATCATTATTATCATATTCACCATCGCCCAAATGACATTTATGATAATGACAACCATAATTACCAGACCCACCATTCTCACTCTTAGAAACCAAACGTCCTAGATGGGGATCAAAACCATCATAGTTGGTAGGAAAATATGAATCATGGTTGTCTTAAAAAATTAATAATAATTTTAAAAGAATTTAGGAATAGGACTATAAGGAATAAAATCATAGAATGTTATAAATAAATTAACAAAGAGGTTGAGCCTCTCGTTAGAGACATACATTTTAAATATTTGACAATAATGAAAGTGATGAACACATTTTTTATTTAAAAAAAAATTATGCATAATATTTGCGGTTAAATGTGAGTCGTTACATATAGTAGCTAATGTTTATATCATGGTCATTGATATCCTCTTGGTTATTTCTATCACAATTTAGATCAATTGTCTTCATCGCTATCATCCTCATCATCCTCATCGTCATCATTGTCATGTTCATTGTCATTGTCATTATCATCATTGTCATCATCGTCTTCATCATCATCATTACAAAAATAATCACCACGCCTACTCTCCACACACTGAGCCATCAAATGTCCTAAATTAAGCATGAAAGAATCAAAATCAAAATTGTTACGATTATTATCATTATCATCGCCACCGTCTTCCTCATCCATATCATCTCCACTATTACCATTATCATCGCCACCATCATGATGATTATTTACATAATATCCGTAATCATTATTATCATATTCATCATTGGCACCGCTGCCCACATGACATAGGGGGCTTCACTCAATAAACCGCTATCAGAGAACGTTCATTCATGGCATATGAAACAATACCCCTAATTTCACTAAATATTGGAAAATACCTTCCAAAAGCATTTTTTTAAAACCCCTCCCAATATGCCTTCCCAATTTTGAAAAATCCTTATTTTCACTAGATATTGTATGTATCGATTTTTTCATTAACATTTTTTATACCCCTTTATATTTCTACCTATCAATGATATGCAGTAGCAGAGCACAACTGTATCGGTGTAATAAATAACACACTTGCAATAAGAAACCACACATTACTCAGTCGAATGTTTCAGGAATCAAGAAAATCCATAAATCTGAAATCCTATTCTAATTACTCACACTGTTTTAGCAAAGAAGAATAAAAAATTAAGAAATCCTTTGCTTAGTAATTAATTGTTTCAGCAATGAAATATAACTAGCAAATCAACACCAAACAAAATAAAATAATTATACAACTAACTAATTCAACAACTTTGTAAGAAGGCGGGCCCTGACCTTCCAACACAGATTCCGTTGAAGGCTACCAAATCAACTAAGTAGAAGATGAATCAGGAAAACATTTCCTCTTTCTTTAATTGATAAGTTCAATTACAAAAACTCCCCACTCATGTTACAATTCTTCTTAGAAAAATAATCCTAGCCTTATGAACCCTCTCGTCTTTCTATATATACTAGATAAGACAACTCAGGTCCTCTTAATTCGGGAAGCCATGAAGATCAAAGATCTTTAGGCTGCTGAATCAACATGTTTAAAATAGAAACAATTACATTCATAATTGCAATTGGGACACAAATTGTTTCATAGGCGTTAATTCTCTTTATAGTCCAACTGATCTAATAGCAATAGAGTCTCAGCAGGATGCATGTATATATGCTCGATTTGTTCATGTAACAAGATGAACAAGCCCAGAAAAGCATGATTGATAGCCACATACTCTTTTTCTACGTGTCTCGGCAAGTTGATACACTTGAACTTTATTACTTCCATCGATCCTTCACAAGTCAACACAATTAGGAATAAAACCCATAATCACAACTAATCTTTAAGCATTAAATACAACAAAGCAATACTGAATATATATGTTTGAATCCATGCTTTTCCTTAGAAATATAACGACTTTGGTTACAATAATAGGGAAAAACAATGAGAATGATCTGAATAAAAGTGGGTGTAAAGGGGCATTTCTATCACCCAACATCTCCCCCCAAATGTCCAATTGTATGTCCCCATGCAACATGCTCTAGTTAATATAAATATGAATCGAAATCGAAGATATTCCTGTGGAGATTGGTGAAGTTGAAGGAGGATTGAGGCTTCTCTCCAGGACTTAAAAACCCATTACAAGCGATAAATTATGCCCAACATTTCCTTTCTTCTTTCTTCGTCAATTGATAGATTCTATGTACTTTATTTTAGGTAGGAATAGAAGTGGGAACCTAAATATTAACCCCAACCAGTTTGTCCCACATGTTTGCATACACTTTACATACTCTGGTACTCGGGACAAGGCATATTCAAAGTTTTTGAAACAATAAGGATCTTTTGTTCTTATAGTCTCGAAAGAGGCATCCCACCTTTGCTTGTTTCCTTCCATTGCATAGATTTCTTATTGTGAGATCATTCTAACATAGCCGGATATGATTACTTGATGAGACGCTTCTAGGTAATCATCCTTTGGAGGAGAGGAGAGGTTTCTTATATTCCTTGCAACAAGGGTCACAAGGGATTGAGGTTCATCTTTATCCAGAGAGTGGAAGTGCTTTCACACTTTTGGATGGTATGGGAGGCATGCCAATAGTTCATATGATTTGTGACAAAAGAAGTGAATTCCCTCAGGTGAGTGTCACCTATATGAGGAACTGGATTAGACCGAAGCTCCATAAAACAAGCCAATTCATGCAAACGCAACTCACAAAGCAAATTTTGCCCAGAGAAATCACCCTGAGTAAAGGATTCTAATAATTAAGGAGTTGTAACAATCTCATAGGGCCTCCCTTACTTCAGAGCCTTAAGCTTAAACAAAATCATCTGTTCATACAAAAATACTGAATAGGATGGGGATGGATTTCTGCAACTCAAGAGTTCTTGAACCAGATTATACATTAGTTCTTTATCCTATTTTATGGTCTTTAATTTTCTCATCTCTTTCAATTCTTCCTACAAACTTTCCCATTGGAATTTATGGAATATTAATTCCTTAGAACACCTGTCACTAATTTTTTTAATGGATTTTCTTTGTTCATGCAGGGGAATCATTCCTTCTTTGCACAGAGCAACACAATATCTCTATTTACTAATTTCATGCTTAAGCAAAGAAAGTTCCTTGGCCATCTTCTAATTTCTATCATTTTTTGTGTCTTCTTCCTCCTCTAAATTTATCTCAATAACCTCCAGAGGTTACATGGTCCTTGCTTTGTCATTAGGTTTCCTGGGTATGGATTTGTTCTGAATCACCCAATAATGTAACTCAACAGTCTCTTCTTGTGCCACGGTGTCAGTAGGTTCTTCTTGTGATACTGGTTCTTGTACTACAACAGCTTCTCCTTGTGTTGTTGGTTCTTCTGTTTCAGCAGCTTCCTCTTGTGATGTTTGTTCCTATGTTTCAGCAAATTATCCTTGTGGAATTACTTCAAGGACTTCAGCATTTACTTCATGTTCCACAGGTTCTTTTATTTCAGTGGCCTCCCTTTCGATTACTGAATTTTGTATTTCATCATCTTTTCCTTGGGTTGCTGGTTCATGTGTTTTAGCACCCAAATTTTGGGTTGTTGGTTCTTGTGTTTCAACACCCATTTTTTGGGTTGATGGTTCTAGTGTTTCAACACCCTCTCTTTGGATTCCTGGTTCTGGAGCATCAACAATTCCTTGTGCAATATTGTCTTCATATTTATTACCTAGAAATTCTTGCTTGTACAAGGTTGGAGGAGCTACTTCCTTGTTCTGATTTCTCCCATCCTCCACCACTGGCTCTGCTTGTGTCGTTCCATTATCTTCTTGTCTTAATTGTCCAAGTCTCCAGGTAAAAATCCCCATGACTGTAAGCTTATATCCTCACCTTTCAAAAATGTCCCCACATTATGGGCATACAAACTCATCATGCTCATGATTTTCTGAAACAGAGGGTAGATTTCCCATTGTATAAGTAACTTCGCCTAATGTGCTCAATTTTTAAAATCCCTGCTTCTTTAGAACTTCTCTCAGCTCTTGTAGTTCTTCCCTGAGCACCTACACGTCACTTTTCAACATATCATTTTCTAAGAGCAAATTTTCTACTTGATTTTGACCCTCTCTAGCAGTAGGTTCTTCTGGGTAGAAAAACTTCAAATTTAAAGTTGGGCTATCCACTGGTTCTTGTGTTCCACGGTGTGATCGAGGTTTAAAAACTGGGATTTCAAATTCTACCTCAGTCACTTGTGTTGCCTTTGCTGCTACAGAGGCTCAAGTCCTTCTCCTCTTTGATGAGTTGGGAGACTGTTTCTGGGTGCATGATCTCTTCCTATTCTTACGTGGTGCAAAGAATGTGGAATCATGTGGGACATGAAAAGGAGAATAATCCTTTCATGGTGATTCTTTCCTTATCCTGTTGTCTCTTTCCCATGTTTCAACATGAAACTCAACCTCTTGAATTCTAAACCCTCCTTGTTCAGAAGCAGATTCAATTTTATGAATTATCGTATTCTGACTTCCAGTCTCCTCCCTTATTTCTTCTACATTGACCTATGTTTTTTGATCTAGGCTTCCAATAGGTTCCTGAGGGTTTAAGTTTTGAGGATTTTCTGCAGTTAAAAATTCCTCCATAATCCTTCCTTGATCATTATCGGCCTCATCGGATTCTCTATCTCCCCCCCCCAAATAAATTCGACAGGCTCTACTCATATTCTTCTTCACTGCTAGCTTCTCCCTCTATGGCCACATTGTGTACCACATCCCTAGCAACAAGTTGCTCCCAGGGCAGATGTCTTCACTCAAGATCTCTCAATATTAACAATTTAATGAGGCTGTGGTTAGTGATGGAGGCTAAAGGATGGTGAGGCCCCCTTGCATAATGTGCCATGTTTTGCAGGGTTTTCATAAGATAATAACACAGGTTTATCAATGTCCCATGATGCAGGTGAGAAAGAAAATTAATATTGATATTAATTTATTATAATTAAAGACTATCTAAAGTCAATAGTCATGCCCTTTTATGAAAAGGTGCATGATGGGCTTATATAAAGCCCAAACCTATGTAACTATTAATCATCTACCATACATTACATTTTTACATTACTATTGATCCATTTATGGACCACTTACATTACTTACATTGGGTTTTCCTGTAAGAACAATATTTTACTCCTCCAGTGGTATCCATCCTCTTTGAAGAAAAAAAAATTATTAAAAGAGAAAAAAAAAAGAGAGAAAGGAATAAAAGAGAAGTTAAAAAAAGAGAGAGAACAAGAAAGAAGACTGCATAAAAAAAGAGAAGAATAAAAAAAAACACAACATAGGTTTTATTTAACCAACCTTGGTTTTATAAATAAACCATTATTTATAACAAATCATACCTTAATTAGGATGAGTTTCATTATTATATAACTATAGTAATAATAATACATATTATTATTATCTCAAAGGCTTGAACTATTCGTAATCCAACAAAAAAATTAGTTTTTTGGAAAAAAAATGAATTATTTTCCCAAAAAAAAGGAAGAAGAAGTCAAAAGAAGTCATATAATAATTATTATTATTTTATTAAAATAATAATTATTTGTGAAAAAAAAGTTAATTGACCTAATAAAAAAAGGGGTCAAGGAAAGTTCTTTCCAAGATAGACATATTGGGAATTATTACATCTTTTTAATCCACCATTGCTGAAGAAATCGAAGACCAATTAAATATCATCTATAGTACAGAGCAAGCATCTAACGTCGAAGAAATCAGAGACCATAGAAGTCGATTTGCGACTACACATAGAGAAATTAGAAGCCAAGTTAAAGCGCTATCAAAGAGACAATGAAGATTTACACGATAGGAATACAAAATTTGAAACAATAATTGCAATACGTAAGCTACAAGAAAAGTTCGATGAACAAAAAATCTTCGATCATGAAAGTCATATAGAAAAATTGTTTGTGCAAATTGATGAATTAAGAGCCGAAAATGAAATCAATCAGAGGATAGAATATCGATATATAAAGAATGAAATAATTAAATACGAAGCAGAAATAAAACACTTGAACAAGATCCTTAATGACAAGGATGAAGATCTAAAGAAGATACGACATAAATTAGGAGATCAAGAATCAAAGGTCGACCAATGTCAACAACAGATACGAGATATTCAAACACAAAACAATGTCTCTAAAAAGGAACACAAATCAGAGATCACAAGAATAATAAAGCATTATCCAACAATTCTGAAGAAATTTTCAAACTAAGAAATCATAACAAGATACTAGTCACTAAAATTAAGAAATTGAAAAATAGCCAAAAGATAGAACAATCTACGGAAGAAATTGAAGGGAAACTTCTAGACAAGTAGGAAGAAAATAGTTGCATCAGAAGTCATAACAAGGATCTTAAAGAACAACTTAAGAAGTCGGAAGAAGTTAGGAAATCATAAGTAGAAGTGATTATGAAGTTTCAAAAGGATAAGATACAGTTAGAGAACCAGTTGGAAAAAATACAAGACGAAACCTTAAAACCTCAAGGGACGAAAATACAACTTCCAAATTAGAGCAGTGATCAAAAGATGACTTTCCTAAAAGAAATTTATAGTGTGAAAATTCTCTATCGACACCCCAACCATAAAAACTGACACCCTAAAAAGGCAGAAATGTCGGAAGATAAAGGTACTAAGGTGATCAAAACTCCCGATGACATATCAGTACGGAATCCTGACAATCATCGACAAATCAACTTGGGATGGATTGATCCCTCCACATATCAGAAGTTATGCTTGAAACTTAAAAGTTTGTATCGACATGTGTCATCAACTACGACACCACAAAAAGCAATACATAAAAATGATAAGGCTTTGAGGACAAAGCCTTTCTAAGAGAGAGGCAATGTAACAATAAAATAATAAATTAATATTAATATTAATTTATTATAATTAAAGACTATCTAAAGTCAATAGTCGTGCCCTTTTACGAAAAGGTGCATGATGGGCTTATATAAAGCCCAAACCTATGTAACTATTAATCATATACCATACATTACATTTCTACATTACTATTGATCCATTTATGGACCACTTACGTTACTTACATTGGGTTTTCCCATAAGAACAGTATTCTACTACTTCATTCATAAGATAATAAGGCATGTTTATTAATGTCCCATGATGCAGGTGAGAAAGAAAAAAAGAGTCATAGGTATAAACGACGTTGTACCTACCTTCACGGGTGATGTATTCCTTCAGAAAAAAAATATGACCTGGTCCCATGGGCGAGGCAGAGAATCGAATGTTGTTTTGCGTCCCTTTGGTTGAATGCTTTCTCCTGCTCTAAGGAATTTGTCTATTGAAATTAGGTTGGGTCTCTTCCGGCCGAACCACCTCTCCCCAATTCTGGGAAATCCTGTGACTTCTGCTAAAACATGCTTCAAGACATCAATACTGAGTATACCAACCACTGAATGGTCTCCTCTCAAATTCATGGCAAATTGCAATTCCATTTCTTTGTCAAACCCATTCAATATTACAAAATATGCCTTTCACCCATCTTCCTCAAAGATGCTGAAAAAATCTATGTTTCGGTGCAAAGAATCCATGGTTTCAAGTTCATGTCAGATGTCAAAACCCCCCATACTGCCTTCCTTCTATAATCTCAGATGATGAAAGCAAAAATTTCCAAATTCGAACAAAAGAGTTGCAGCATGCAGAGACGTCGATGAACAGTGGAGAGGTTGTTGGCTATTTTTGGAAAGTTGGTATAAAAAGTTGGTGTAATTATGGAATAAGCTCGTGCGAAAAGTTGTCGCATGGATTGGGCGAGATGGAGATAGTCAATAAGTACGGGCAAATGTAGTGATATGTCCTTCTAGATGGACAGGTCGATTAAAATTTGTTGAATTGGATAAGAAAACATAATATAATCATGATTACTCTGTCTATTTATGCCTAGTGATACTCGATATTGGAATTCATACCTCTGCACTTACCGTGATAGATAATCAGCTTCTGAGGTGGCCCACCTTTTCTTGTCAAATCGATTGCTGGAGGTGTCCCTTCGCATGCGAATTCATAAATATGGTTGGCCCTTATCCAATAAGAGAGTTGAATGTGTCCATGCCAGTAGTGAATTGAAGCAGTGAGTGCAAATCTTAGCAGATTGCTTACTCCAAGTTTGGAAAACTATGACAACATCTTACTTTTTGTAGAACTGGAGATTGATAATTCACAATAACATGCAGTCAAGCCCCGCATTAATTAATCGTAGTCGTAACTTTTATGTCTAAAATCTCGGTGCGATATATGAATTCGATATAAAATTCATTTTTCCATGGCTTAATGAAAAATGTGGAGGAAATTTGTTACATATAAGGAGATTAAACTGGACTATATCCATCCATCCATAATGACTTAATGACGTGTGAAGTGTAATTGATTTTTTTGGGGAGGATTTCATTGTCCAAAATTACTATATTAGTGGTCCTGCAAACAATGGCATGTATGGATTGGAGTGAGGAAAAACTCCTTTCCTTAGTTTGGCATTGTCAAATCCAAAGACTATCAGATACGGTAAAGAGTATTTCTTCACGTGTTGTATTCTCGACCTACACATACATACATCCCTACGTATATAAAAAATAAGTGAATTCTTTATCCTACAAACTATAGCTTTTAAACTAAACCTACATTAAATATATATCTCACAAAACAAATATTTACACAACCATAATGTCATATAGTGCATGTCAGGTCATGTAACCACGAAAAATCATGTGTGCTCAAGTTGATCAGGTTGTAATCTAGTGGTAAATTAATTGAAGTACGCTAGATTGTCAGCATGGTTTTTTAAGAAAAATAAGAGGTAATTGTGCCTAAAATCCTTCATATATAATAGAAACACTATGATTGAAAATTATAAAATCATATGATGTATAGTGTTTAAAGTTCAACTAGCTGATGATTACAACATGGTAACATTTACCTCATCCATGATTAGATTTAAGCTTGGGAGGCACCTATTCCCAATACCTTCTTCATCTTTATCCATACAAATTACATATAATCATTTCGACATTTTCAATAATTTAATTTACAAATGAAAGACAACACAAAATCACTATGTATTAGAAATTTATTGCAATTCATCACAACAATGATTCAATATACTTACATTAGTTGCTCATAATATTTAGTTAGATCATGTATCATGTATGTTGGGGATGGCCAATGGATATTGCTACACTTTTCATGGGAATATAACTCTTGTGGATTGCAAAGAGGAGGAGGAGGAGGGGTTGTAAGCTAAAAGTTAAACACCTACATCTTCTTGCATTGTGGTTAAATTATATTATCTTTTCTAAGAAGGAAGGAAATAAGTCTTCATTTTAAGTACTACATTTTCCATTCATTAAATTAGTATGTTATGTCACATTTTAGAACTCTGTTACATGTGTCGTAGATTAAAGGTTGAGTATAATTTTTCTCAAAATTATATACATTCAAACTTATTTTGAGCTCTATTATGCTTAATATTGACTAGATTTTCATTTCATTAGGCCTTTTTCTTTTCTCAGCTTGTAATTTTGTGACTAAAAGTATAAACTTAAACATTACACAAAAACTACAACTAATACTATATCTTTTTCACAATGCATCTAGAGGTAAGTTCTTTTAAGGGTTTCCTTCTATTTAGAAATCAAGTAGTTAATATCAAGTATAGGGAATAATTTTTTTTCTTTATGCAAGTGTAGAGCATACAATAAATAAATTAACCCACATGGAGCATGTTTACATGTGAGCCAGTTGCTATAAAAGGCCTTTAGTTATTTTTCTTCACAACTCCTAACACATGCTTGGAGAAAGATAGAAGATATTGTAAATATAGGCTTGAAACCCACTCCTTAGGCTATGAAACACATAACTTCATATTTACTTGTACTTTTTAAAACTATGAACAAAGGATTTTGACACAAGCAAATTTTAAATATCATGGAATTCATCCCATACTTTGAGCAAGTTCGAATTCCACATCCCTTATAGTATATTTTAGCATGATTGTGATTGCTGACATGATTTTCTTTGATCTGTAGAAGTTGACAAGTTGGCTAGATCTTAAAGAAATAATTGATTGTATGTTAAGTGATCGATAGTACCAAGATGCCATCCCAAATCAAATATGTTATAGTCCAAAATTGCTTCACAATCCGGTCATAGAGTAATATAGGGCTCTTCATTGATTTTCACATGGAGTTGATGTTAGTTCCATCTTTATAATTACTAGATTGGAATTTCCATCATACGTTTTATTTTTTAGACTTGATATATATTATTATGTCATGCGCAGCAGAATATATATGAATCGCTCAACCCCTATTAATCTACCCTACAACATACAAATTTTGTTTCTTCTATAAAGTTGTACATAGTGATGATTTTATTTATTAAACTAATTTTTATAAAAAAACATTTATCTAAAATGTAATTGGTTGTGGAATGGTGACGTCTCTCTTGAAGTCTGTACCCCAAGAGGGGGCGGCGCTATGTCGTCATCATTCGTACATGGGTTTAATGCGGGTTCCATGGCTTTACCCTTTATTTCAATGTTTATTGGTTGTCCCTGGCTGACGTTCGCCTCGATATTTGATGCCGGGGCCTCGACGGCAGGCGAACGTCATAGCAGCGCCATTTAAAGTGGGCATCGTACATCCAGCAGTTCCATTTAGTTATTAAATAAAAGAAAGGCACTTTTAATCAGATGGCTTATTTTCTCAGTCGACCTCATGTGCGGGTCCTTCATATATTAGAAGTATGCTGTGCATCTTATGACAGTTGAAAGGATTTTATGCTACTGATCCGTATTTTGGTTCTATTTGGGAGGCCTTACTTAAATCTACAGTGCAGTAAACTTCACACCTTTTCTGGACTATACTATTCGCGAGGGTTGGCTATACAAGTTGAACCTACTGTGTGTGCCCCAAACGGATGATCGGTTGCTTTTGATCCGAGAAGCTCATCCACCACCAAAAATCCAAATTTTGCAACCACTACTTCCATCATCGCAGTCAGAATCCCCTCGCCTCTTGATTCTGGTCGTTCTGAATAACAATGGCCTGTAATAAATCATGGAATCATCGCAGTTAGAATCCCCTTGGCTCTTGATGCATGGTGAAAGAATTGAAATTTCAAGGCTATAGTTGACCTATGTACCAATTCCCTACGTAATGCTAACTCTCTACATTTTCAGGATGCGCGAAAGAAAAAAAAAATGCGCGAAAGAAAACAAGAATCGAAAGCTTGAAATAATTGATAGGAATTTCTCTGATTTCCATGCCATACGTTTGCATTCAGGGAGAGGCTTGATGAACCAGAAACAAGTCGGACTCCATCGACTGATGAAAGTTATGGATCCATTGCAATGCAACTGCAGAGGATGGCTTCCATTCCATACATATATGTATTCAGAAATCTCACCATCTCCCTTCGCCAACTTTCTCGTTGCAGAGATATGGAGAGAAATTGAGGGTGGAAACGACCAGAAAGTGCTGCTAGATCCCATGGGAAATGCTACTGAATCTCAGTCATTATTCATTACGACCCTCCATTGACCGCAACTCATGCTTGCCTTGTAATATTGTTGCTACCTTCAGGACATAGATTCAAATCGCCCCTCCAACTAAATAATGGCCAGGCCCTTCCAAGAGACACTAAACACATCATCTGTTATTCAACTATTATTTTTCACTGCATGTGCGCCAAGTTAGGGAGTGATAAGAGGCATGATTTCCATGTGTATTTCTCTGCATGCACGAGGATTGTCTACGATGCCAAGTATTAAATCCATACCTAGTGATATAGAACATTAGATTAAATTCGATGTGTTTTATATGTATAGCAATGTTTTAAAAAAATGTGATCGTGCATACATTTTTAAATGGCATTTTCATTTTATAATTTTATTTTATGCGGTTTTTTTCTTCAATAACACAAATTCCATTTTAATGAAACCATTTAAGATGATGTTAAAGAAAGCTATGTTCAATTTTTAAAAATTTTGTCATGTTGTGTAGAATTTACTATTTAGCATATTTAGCATGGTATACATGGCATGAGGCTTCGACTTCCTAGAGCCATTACATAAAGTCCCACGTAATTTATGAGAGTTGAGAGCTTGAAAACACTACCAATGTCAGTGTGGTCAATCATAAGATTAGAAATGAAATTTAATTATTACATGACAGAATCACAAATCTTGATTCTTAACAAATGTCATTTTCTTCCCTAATTGTTGATGTGCATTTCTTTCCATTATGAATGTGACTGATGTTCTACACCTTTATCAAAGAAATACATTTCTACCTTGACCCCTTGTTCCTAAGGGAGACTACCTAAAAATTGTTTATTAATTCATCCTTCATCCCCTCAATTCCATTCCTTTGTGTTATGAATGTGATGGATGTTGTAGAGATTTATTAAAGAAATTCATTTGCTACCTTGACCCCTTGTTCCTAAGGGAGACTAGTTCAAATTTGTTCATTAGTTCACCCTTCTATCCAAGATTCCAAGGGAGACTAGTTCAAAATTGTTAATTAATTATAACTCTGTTTAGAAGTTTAAAGACTAGTTAATTGTATAATTAATGGTAAGGGCCAACAATGAAAATCCAATTAATTCATGACTCACATGTTGATTATAAATTTAAAAAAATTCCAATTTACAATGACGCAGGACATTGCCACTTCGTGGCTCTTGTTTATATTTATAGGAGACTACTAGTAGTTAAAAATCCATTTCATACTTATATATATATATCTATTCTAAATACACCTAATGATAAATACCAGATACAGGGATGACACTAAACCAACCACAAAAATACGAAGTTTTTGAAAGAAATAGTATTTATGATAATGTTAAATTGAAGATTCTAATTAGATATTCAGTGTATGTTTAATATGTCATCATATTTAATTTATTTCAAATTAACTACCATTGATCCATTTTGAAAGGGTATCTACCAAGTGTCGAGGGATCAAACTTCTCGAGGTACAAACTGTGTTTTTTAGAGTGCAAATATTGTGGAAGCATTTTATTTTATCTAATTCGTTTAGTTTGATGTATATTTTGTATTAAATGTTTTAAATCTAATTTTGAGTCAACATGTATTTTTTTATTATTTTTTAAAAAGGACATGTGTTAGCTCGAAGATGAGCACGAAAAGAGTTACACATGTAGAATTTGTCTCTTGGGCATAATAAGCTTAAAAATAAACTCATGGTTAAGTAGTTTTGTGCCAAAATAATTTTCTTTTTTATTACAATTTTGTGGCAAAAGCATCATATTCCCATAGCTTCTCTCTTATAGAAATAACTCTTAGCAATTGCGGGGACATTGCCACCTCGTGGCTCTTGTTTAGAAATAATAAAGATATAAATCTATTTTATTTAAAGATTAAAGATATAAATATATTTTATTTAAATAATTTGAGATCAATTTTTAATACTTGGTATCATGTAAATGTAAATTTATTTATATTTAGTTTTAAGTCAAAATGAATGTAAATTTATTTATATTTAAAATATCTTACATTAAAATGAATCTATATTATATATGTATAGATATGCTATATAACAAGTGACATCATTTAATTCATTAATAAGAAAACAGTCATAAATAATATTATATAGTTTTTTGAAATAATTAATATTTTTTAATTTTTTAATATATAAAGAGTTATAAATATATATTATTTTAAATAATATTATTAAATTTATTATTATTATATGTTTTTATTGCACTGAGAGTAGAGGTGTTTTATAAATCAATATGGGGAAGATTTTGTAAAATAACATTATGTGCAACATTATTTTTTTCAAGAGAAAAAAATCGTAACTTTATTATATCATAAAAATTACATTCTTCAAAACTCAAAAAACAACTCGTCACAAGACCAAACCCTCTATTCATATATAGGCATTGTTCACCATAACCATCATCACTATTTTAAATCCAAACATATAAAAAAATCTAGTCATGGATCAAAGCCTCTATTCAAAAATTCTTACAAACTTCAATGTCAAAATTAACAATAGCATACATTCATATCAATCATAGGTCAAAACTTGATCTCCCAATAGAACCTACAATATAGTTTCCATGCTCAAGGGGGATCCAAAAGAAAGGTATGGGAGTCATCAATAAGGAATCCATACTCCTCCAAAAATCCATTCTCCTTGCTTCAGATTCAACCCAGTTTTTGATAATAAGTCAACATCATTATTCCTTTCCCTGTAGATATGAACAAACGATATATCTTCCATGCTAGATTTTATATTCTTTATCTCTTTCAAGATAGTTCCCATGATTATGTTATGGCATCATTTCTCATCATTGATCCATTCTATTACAACTTTCAAAACATCGAAAACCTGCGACCATTTTCTATCCAATTTCACTGCTAAAGTAACATAATTCTAAAGGCACATAGCTCAACAAGAGTATTCATCCCCCACACCAAACCTACTTTAAAGTATACTTTAAATACTTAGTTATGTGTAACATTCCATCAACACCTATCAAACATAGATCCCTTTGTGTTTCACTATCAAAATACACCCACGAGATGTCCCAATTAATACCTTGAGACCCCAACTTTTTAAACAATCTTGTATGTTTAGGCCTGCCCAAATACGTCTTAATTTCAATAAAAAATGAATTCCCTTCCATACATGAGCGATAAACTTGCATTCAATAATTAAACCATTATTTGTTTCCTCTGCAATTTTGCAAAACACACATATCCCAGGTACCTCCTAGTACCTTTGTTGCAACATATTCCATGTCCATACTTTATTTCGAAGAGAAAAAAAAAACATGAGTATTTTAGGATTAGATAGATAGTTTAATTTATAAATTGGACACCACAACCAAAAAAGTACAATTGAATGATCCACGCCCATCAAACAATCACAACCCCTTTTTTGGGTATATTTCCCATGAGTATCGAAATCCCATACCAGTTGGTCCTTCCTCCGACGAAGTCACACATGAGAAATTGACAGTTGAGTTAGGAAAACCTTCCATCGAATAGCCTCGAAATACATAAGACCTAAATAATTTTCACTCAAACAACCTTGCTTCATCAAAGAGGGATTAAAAGAATATGCAATTTGATTTAGGGTGAACAGAACTTTCAATCTAAGTTGTAAAAATATGGAGAGGCAAAGAATGAGCCAGGACACTCCCTACCCAAGAATCCTCACCGACCCAAATATTTTTCCCGTCCCCCACCTTCCAAGATAATCCTTTCCATATCACATTGCAATATAAGATAACCACTTTCCAGATGATGTATGCATTATGAGAATATTTAATGGGACTTCGGATCCAATCCAAAAGTGAAAGCAGAGCGATATTTTTATGAATAACTAGGCCTCTCCATAGTATGGAACCTATGATCAATATCCAAATGATTTTTTCCACAAGGGAATTTGATAATATAGTACATAGGACTCTTAATACCCCATCCCCATTTATTTGATTGAAAAAAAAATCCTTCCTCTTGATCAAGGCCAATCCTTTGAGATCTAAATTCCCTTACCAGAAAAATCAGAAAAGAAGTTTCCTAATAGCGTCCAAAACACCACAAGGAATCCAAGAAAGAGACATCCAATATACTGGAGTGGCCTCAAGTATATATTTTTCTAATACCATCATTCCCACCTTTGAAAACCACTTGTAGATCCAATTAGCAATTCTCTCCTCACATTTAGAAATCAACCAATCCCAATATTTCTTGACATATGATATGGGTTTAAGAAAAAACCACAAATGCTTCGTACCACTGTTGAGATAAAAAAAATTGTACCAAAAAATACTCTTGAATTTTGTCATCTCATCCTCCTCAATTCATTCACTCGCTATAGTATATTCATGTTAATTCACCTTCATACTTGTGGAGGAATAAAAGAGAACAAGCATACTAGAAAGAGTTTCCAAATATCTGCACGAGCCATAACAAAAAAAATAATTTATCATCTACAAAAATAGTATGGGTGACCCAATAAATTCCTCCAATATTACTACCTTTGAATCTCCCATTCCTAGTATCCAGATGGAAGGCGAGTTCATCCTAAAGTCAGAAGATAAAAATAGAAGCCGAAGCATGAGCTTTTCGCAATTAATATAGACATGCTAATCCCCTCCGCCACTACGAGGAATATTAAAGGGGAAAATGGAAAACCCTATCTGATTCCTCACCTTGGTATCAAAAGAAGTTGGATGTCACACCATTGACCAAGACTGAGAAGGAGACTGAAGTAACACATGGCATTACCCATTTAATAAATGATGCAAAAAACCCAAACTGAGTCAACACCATCCTCAAGTACATCCCGCTTACTCTTTTATAATCCTTCATTACATAAATCTTTATTATTATCAAATTGAGGTTTCTTGTTATAATGGAATGTAATCCTTTCTATGCTATTCCCACAACATCACAAATTTTCCTACCATGAAGAAAACCAAACTGTTCAATATAAATACCTACAAACAAAAAGGGTTTAATTATTTGACCAATAATTTTAGTCATTATCTTGTAAATGGTATTACATAATGAAATTGGCTTGAATTCATCAAAAGAGTAAAGATAATCATATTTTGGAATCAAATCAATAAAATGTAAACATTAAAATCATTTAATATATTATCATTCTTCCTCGACTCCCAGATGACCCTTAAAAGATCATGCCCATAAACCATGCACATCGTGATATAGTACTCAATAGGGAGTCCACCCAAGCCATGAATTTTTTCCTTGAATATTTTTAGAACCTTCTCAACCTCTTTTCTTGTGACTTACTGCATCAAATTACCATTATCCTCCTCTTGAATAATACAAGGAAAAAATGAGCAATTATATTCCTCTTTTTTGAAAATCATGTCGAAATGATAAATACCCTCATTGGCTATATCTTCGAAGTTGTTGACTTCCTCCCCAAAATATGACTTTATCTACTAGATCGTATTATATTTCTTCCTATGATTTTCGCATTGATGAAAAAACTTAGTATTTTCATCCCCTTTGGAAAGCCAAAGGGCTCTTCTCTTATGTCTTCATTCATCTTCTTGAAATAACAATATATCTTGAATCACCTTTTCTCTAGATCCAAAACACTATCCTTTTAGATATCTAAACAAACCCTATCCTTTTTTCTTCATTCCAATTCGCTAAACTTAATTGAATTTCTTTTAGTTCTTTATCTTTTTGTTTCCTCATAGATGTCGACCAATCAAGAGAAACGTCGTTTCCTCTTTTACGTTGTTTAAAAATTATATAGAAGCCGATTTTTTGCTAGGAAAATCAAAAGGAGACCAGGAAAACTTAAGGATACTAACAAATTCCTTATCATTCAGAAAAATGGAGCTAAATTTAAAAGGGGCAGATGGCTTGGTTCTCATAGATACTAATTCCAAAAAATTTGGGCAATGGTATGAATTGCCTCCATTCCCCACCCATTGTTTAAATATGAAGGGAGAATCAAACATACCTTCACATACCATAAACCGATCAATCCGCTTTGCTATTTTGTCTTGCCGCACATACTTGTTGCTCCAGGTTGGAGTGATCTTAGTAGGTTCTATATACAAAAACCTCACCAACTACAATTTCCATAAAAAATAATCTAACAAACAATCCTTTAGTGCTAACGGCCCCAAAATCTCATAGAAACCCACAAAGAAATTAAAATACCCACCCCAAAACAAGATTTTTATTCTCCATTGAATTCTAAGATAAGAATTTATCACAAAAATGCACTCTATCAAAGTAGGGAGTGTAAATATGAACAAAAATAAATTATTTCCCAGTTCATTTGAAACTAAAACTATGCCGAGAACGGAGTCCATTGTCTAGGAATTGGTGACATACAAACTCTATATTTTCCAACTAGTAATCAAGCCTCTAGATCGACCTTCAGCATCTAAGTAACAAAAATCCCAACCTCCTATAATATTTTTTAAATACGCAACAATTTTTCCAACAACCTCCTCTTGTAGACCTAACACATTAGGTTGATTAGAATCAATCAACCGATGAATGGCTAATTTTTTTTAAGGTTTAGGTATCCCTATGCAGTTTGTTAAGTCAGTATTGTGTTTCTTCAATTTTGGTTTGATTTGTCCTTTTTGGTTTTATTGCACTTTATTTTAAGTCATTTATTTTCTTTAAATTTTGATTTCTTCCTCTTTAATAAGTTTCCCTTAGGATTTTATAAAATTTTGGACTTGTTTTTGATGTTTTTAGATTTTAAATGCTTTATATTTGTTGTTTATGAGGGGTTTTAAAAGTTCATTATATCAATTACAAAACTCATAAAATCCTAATCTAAGTGAGAACAGGTACAATCATAACCCTGATAGCCTCAAAACCCCATACAAATTGATAAAAAGTGGTTTAAAAGCCACAAAACAGTGTTGAGACTTTCTTGTAGCGCTGAAGCCAAAATTCTACAAAGAAGCGCTACAAGAATTTCGTGATCACAGATTCTTCCGATTTTCCAGCAGATTTTGGCACGCTTGAGCTAATGACTCATTGATTATGTGTTTTAGAGGGTTCATGACGTGTTGATGCAGAAGGCATCATGATTTCAAATGATTGCACGTAGTGAAGAGGTCGTGTTCATCATCAACACAAGTGTAGTTCAGTTTGACAGACAGCCACACGGATTCAGATAATTTGCATGAGGTTGTTATCTACAAGCCTATTCTAACATAGAGCACTTAATGAGATAACCATAGTCATTTAAAAGACCGAGCATTGTTGCCAACTGGACAAGTAAGAGGCGTGGAGGGATTCACGAAAATTATGGCTTCCTTATTCCAACGGTAACAGCTAAATTGAATATCGTGGGACATCTGTACAACGGGGATGACTCATCTGGCACTTTGGATCATGATTTCCAACAATCATAAAGGAGCGATTTACAGGTATTCTCAAAAAGCCTGTATAGCAGGAAATTTGGGGTTTTTTTTCGTTGGAGCTAACTCTATTCAAATTAGTCAAAAGTTAGGTAAAATTGTGCTTTAAAACGCAATTTTAACCGGATAAATAGCTGTTGGTTGATGAGCCGCGACACCAGTTTGAAGGAGGGTTAAAAAATCTCAGTTCGTTTTTATGAAAGTTACCTTGTCAGTGCTACGAATAACCTGTAGACTCAGCAGTGCTTTTGGCTTCCAAAATTCAGCCCCTGTTCACAAATATTACCAGAATACACATTTAAATTGCAGTAATTGAAACATAATGGGAAAAAGTGGTAAGGTCAACATGGCTGAGCCCACAGACCTAACCTAGATTCAGAAGCTTCCTGACTGTGCAGAACTGTTTCAGCAGGCAGGTTGGTTGAAGTTTTTCAAAAAAATAGATGGTTTCGATGCTCAGGTGTCCTGCAATTTTGCTAAGGGACTTAAAGATGATATGATCATGATGGATGCATTGAAATTCAAATTGACTGTGGAGTTAATAGCAGAAGCTACTGAGATCAGCAATGAGGGGAAGCACTGGTTTAAAAAATTTCCTTTTGAGTTTGAACCCCAAAAGTACCTGTTGCCTAATGTGACTCCTGACTGGAACAAGGGTATCCTCATTCAAAATTTCAGGAAAGAGTGGATTGAGTCCATAAGGATACTTCAAAGTTATGTGACCTGTGAAGGAAGATATTCACTTGTATTTAAATATCATTTCAGGTTCCTTCAACACTTAGCAGGAGTTTCTAAAATAAATCTGCCCTTCTTTTTTCTTAAAAAGCCTACAGAAGATGTCAAGCAAGATAAAGCAACATGATGATCACACTTCCCAGTCACTTTTTCACCATGGTCTCATTAAACTGATCATCACCACAGTGTTGCAACACGAGGGAAGAACTTGGGATTTCTTTTTGTTTTGGTCAAATGTTCATCCTAAAAAAGAAGACCAGCAACCAAAGAGACAGACTGACAAGGGGAAAGTGATGATGAAAAAGCTAGGTCACTCAGTCAAATCTATAAATAAAGATGATGTTAAAGCCAAGAAGGTGACTGAGCAGGTAGCAGGACAGAAACAGGATGACAGTCAGCTCAAAGTGGTTTCAGATTACCCTAAAAGCAAGTTCACACTATTTGAAGACAAAAAGGAATTGCCTGAAAAGAATTCAGCACCTATAGCAGATCCTCAGCAGGAGAAAAAGGTTGACATTAAAATGGTTCCTGTAACTAAAGAAGAGATCCACATTCAGCCAAGAATTCCCATCACAATTCTTTCAGATGATGAAGGTTATATGTTGGAAGAAGAATAACCTATTTCTAAGATTAAAGTCAAAACTGAAAGTGAAGAAGTTCAAGTTTCTGATGGCAAAACCACAAAGCCTAATAAGAAAATCAAAAAGCTGGAAGTGGTGGAATTAGCTGCTATTCAACACCAAGGGAAAGAACTGAAGATGATGGGGGAGGAATCTGCATGTTGGAGACCTAAAACTAGGTCGAAAAATAAATTGAGATTAAACATGAAAAAGTTATTAAATCCTAAATTAAAAACAGATGAGGTGACTATCTTAGATGAAGGATCCATGGAGGATGACAAATCAGAGATAGATAAAGTGCAGCCATGTTTAAAAGAAGAGATTAATTCAGTAGAAGAAGCAGGTGAAGAAGATCCAAAGCCCAGCATTGAGGACACTTCTAAGAAGATGTTGATGGAAGAGACAGAAATCTTCAAGAAATTCGACATTCCTTGGAAACCTGATGAAGATCAAGATTCTGCAGTGGATAAATTAGCCAATGCCGATAAAGAAAATTTGCAGAGGTATGTCAAGGAGTACAAACACCAGATGAGATATATGCAGGAAGTCATCGATGGTTTGATGATGGCCAACAGAAGGTTAAGGGAGGATCTCCAGGATGTACATGACAATTTTCAGGAACTAGTGGTTGATGCAAAAGAGGTACTTAAAAGGAAAAGGGATACTGACAGCCATTGCACTCAGCTGGAGAAGACAGTTCGAGATTTGCAGCAGAAAAACATAGAACTCACAAAAAGGATTAATGACTTGGAGAAGGAACAAAAGAAGGCCAAGAATAAAGACCAAACTCCAGATGGCATCACCCTCTTAGCTGAGGTGGCAAAGGACTTATGAAACCGTTTTGCTTTCAGTTAGTTGTCATCAATTAGTAAACTGATAGATTAAAGAGATGCTATTTTTAGCATATTTTTGTAACTTGTAAATATTTTGTCTTTACTCTACCTCATCGAGATCTTGGAAACAGTTAGGGTTAGAGACCTAATCAATTTTGAAGAGCATAGTATTTAGACATGGGAGTAAGTCATTGAGAGGGTTCTGATTTTTGGGGGCAGCAGCAGGTCTGCAGATTGTATTGTAACTTCAGACTTGTTCAAAAGATAAGTACTGTGACTCTTATGAGCTTTAGTTGATGAAATAATGAAACATATGACTTTTTCTCCTTCATTTTTGTTTGTGACTGGCTTTGTTGTTAAGCTTGTTTAGCTTCTTAAATGGTAATTTCATTGCTAGTTGATGTGTATTTTCTGGTGATGCTTATCTTTTATGTATGAACCTCAGCACATTCTTTTTGTGAGATCTTTGTGATATGTTATGCATCTTTATCAATTTATGCTTATGATTTAGTTGTTACTTTTCTATTGGATGTATTCCCTGACTGTGCCCAGAGCTTACAACCATTCAAATCATATTCAAAAACCCTAAAAACTTTGTCTTATTTACTGAGTTTACTCTTGAGATTGTGTTAGCTTGTTTCCTTAGCCTTAGAAACAATTTCTGGCACAAACACAGTTCAAAGAGCATGGAAGCATTAAGTAACCTTTGATTAGGAGTCCACTTCTCTAAGCGTATAAATAATATTTTATACTCTCATTTGGATAGGTTTCATGATTAGGCACGAAAGAATCAAAATCAATAATGTTACAATGGTCTTCCTCGTCCATATCATCTCCACTATTATCATTATCATTGCCAACGTCGTGATAATTATTATTATCTCCGTAATCATTATTATCATATTCACCATCGCCCCCATGACGTCTATGATAATGACAACCATAATTACGAGACCCATCAACCTCGCTCTTAGAAACCGAACGTCCTAGATGGGGATCAAAACCATCATAGTTGGTAGGAAAATATGAATCATGGTTGTCTTCTAAAATTAATAAGAATTCTAAATGAATTTAGGAATAGGACTATAAGGAATAAAATCATAGAATGTTATAAGGAAATTATCAAAGAGGTTGAGCGTCTCGTTAGAGTCATACATTTTAAATATTTGACAATAATGAAAGTGATTAACATATTGTTTATTTTAAAAAAATTATGTATAATATTGGGGGTTAAATGTGAGTTGTTACATATAGTAGCTAATGGTTATATCATGGTTATTGTTATCTTTTTGGTTTTTTCTATCACAATTTAGATCAATTGTTGTCATCACTATCATCTTCATCGTCGTTGTTGTCATCATCATCATCGTCATTGTCATACTCATTGTTATGTTCATCGTCATCATTGTCGTCATCATCGTCATCATCATCAACATCATTACAAAAATAATCACCACACCCACTCTCCACACACTCAGCCATCAAACATCCTAAATTAAGCACCAAAGAATCAAAATCAAAAGTGTTATGATGATCTTCCTCATCCAGATCATCTCCACTATTATCATTATCATCGCCACCGTCGTGATGATTATTTACATAGTCTCCGTAATCATTATTATCATTGGCACCGCTGCCCCCATGACGTCTATGATAATGACAACCATAATTACCAAACCCACCATCCTCGGTCTTAGAAGCATGGTTGTCTTCGTCACTCCTACTGCTACTGTTGGACGGAGAAGGAGACCGAGAATGCGTCTTGCTACTGCTGGACGGAGACGGAGGCCCAGAATTAAATCACAAAAAAGCACAAGCCGAGACCTTATCCTATGAAATCACACTACTTTGACTCTGATTGCTCCCTCACGATAGTCAATACCACTCACTTCCTTCGACTAGAGATTTTGAACTTGCGATGCTCCAAGCATGGAGTTGATCGAGAGATATTTTCTAGCTTAGGGGTGACCCTTCACCTCATGTGAGCTACACGCGTAGCGAATTCCGGCCCTTCTACATCTCAGCATTGAAGTTCAACCATTCACTAGAGCTGGAGATGCTAACTTAAATATCAATCTTCATATCTTTTAGCCGCGGGGTGATGTTCTTTATACCAATTAGCCACTCCAAAGCTTCTATTGTATGTTTAAGCATTGTTAGTATTGATAGTACATAGTTAATCACATGCATATTTGGGTTCCATATTTATGTTGTCCTTTAAAGTGAAAATCAAATGAATATTAAAGACCCAATTACTAAAGCCACCACTAAGGATAAGGAGAATGAAGTCACCCATATTTAATGCAATCTCAATGAATTGGTCTTATATACCTTTAATTTACCACACAAGAAAACTTGTGTATATCCAAAAAGTGATTATATCTAAAATACATTTTACTCGACTATTATTGAAACATAGTGTTATCATTAAAACTTCCATTTCTCACCTGGAACTTGAACTATAAATAGGAGTATGTCATATTACTTACTTTTCCAAGCAGAAAATCCACTCTCACCATGTGGGAGACGACATCATGAAGGTCACAACAATAATGAGGGTCATAGACACTAAATGAAACGCGCATTATAATTTGGATTTGTTGTTTTTAATTAGAGGAGGATATCAATTTATTTGTTATGTTTGATGAGAGAAGGATATCATTTTGTTTTGTTTGTGTGCATGTATACATGATGGGAGTAAGAACACTAGAAAAAATGGATTTTCTAAAATTGAACTATTATTTTAAAGAATTAACAATCACAACAAGGAAAAGAGTCTGTAGCGGAGGTTAGAGCAAAGGTTTTTAGTGTTATAAGATTGCGCAAAATTGTAAAAAAAACCTTCGCTACAACCTTTGCAATTGGTAGCAGACGTTTTAATGGATGTTTTTACAAAAAAAAATTATATCTAAAGAAATTCGGTGGTCAGAGGCTATAACAGATGGTTTTTTAATGGTGTTTTTCTTTGAAAAATAGTGCACTTGTGCATAACACACTAATACACACTGGTGCTATATGATTAAAATTATATGCACTCGTGCAATCAAACACATAGAGCACTGGAGTGCACCAAAATTATACATGGCGCTGGTGATTTAAAACAATATACACACTAGAACGTTGTATCCAAACCAACACAAACTCTTACGTACAATAACAACTTGCACCGATGCAATATGTTATGTCATAGGCACTAAAAATTTTCTATGTTTTTAAAATTTAACAATGGATTTTATATATCATAGTGCACTGGTGAATTTAATCATAATAAGCATTGGTACATACAAAATATTAAAAAGACCTTGTGCATATTAACAATTGAAAAGCACTAGTGCGATGAATAAAGATAAATGCACTCGTAATGTGAGTAAGTTGTGGAATTTTTTTAAAACAATTTAATGATGTAGTTAATATAAATTAGAGTATTGGGGTGTATCATTCAAACAAATGTACCAGGCCATAACATTTAACCAAATGCACCAATGTGGCAATAACTATCAAAATAAGTGTAGCTTATTTTTTCAATAGTGACTACTGACATTGCACTAGAGTAAGATCTTTTTTTATTTTTTATTTTTTTAATTCCATTATTTATCATAAATTGTAATATTTTTTATAGTACTATTCATTTCAATTTTAGTTAATGTGATTGTTTGGATTAATTTCTTATATCATAGATTCGAGCATATATTGTAATATTTAATCATCCATACATTTAATTACCAATGTACGATTTCACATGTAACATTTGACACTTGCATTGGAGAATTCAACAGAATAAACAAGTTTATTTTATTATATATCAATAAGAGGCCATTTCTCATTCAAAATAGGACAACATAAAGGCCAAAATAATCAAAATATCAACATGCATGTAATTGTTACACATAATAGTAACCCGTTGTCTTTCAATTTGGACACTATATCCAGTACATTATACAAAATGTTTGATTTTCACACACAATTATTTCAAAATATATAGAACATTGCATTAACATAAAAAATATATGGATCGTCATTCTTTTCTAGAATTGTTATCATTGCTCGTTCCACTTGCAACACATGGGTTATTTGGCCGAATGCTTTGTTCATTGGCTTGTTTGTTTTCCTCTTCTTCAACTTCCATCTACAAACATAAAAATAAAGAGTACTTTGTGCATCTACATTGCTGGGAATAATGAAAATCAAATAGATAATATACATTAATGTAAATTCAAAATCAACACATAAGAGAAAGAATAGCATCTTGAATGTCACACATTATTTCAAAACCATTTCTAGTGCCATCTATCAACAACATGAAGGCTTTTAGACTCTTGTGCATACATGTGCACAATGGTTTGGATTCTAATGGATGCACTTGAGATGTGGTTTTCTTCAAGTCTAAAATATTATCATCGGTATGAAAAGCCAAAGCATTAAAACATTTTTTACTAGATTGTGTATAATTGTGCACAATGGTGTGGATTCAAATGGATGCACATGAATGCACAAACTAGGGTTATTTGGACTATTCTGCATCTTTATAGCAAAATGGTATGGATTCAAATGGATGCACATCAATATAGAAATATTTTTTTCATGCATGCATAGTTGCGGAGAGGATATTTTTGGACTCTTGTGCATAATTGTGCACAATGGTGTGGATTCAAATGGATGCACATGAATGCGCAAACTACTTTTTTTTGGGACCCTTGTGCATCTTTATAGCACAATGGTATGGATTCAAATGGATGCACATGAATATAAAAAGATTTGTTGGCAAGCATATATAGTTGCACCATGATGTGTTTTTTACTCTTGTACATAATGGTTCACAATCGTGTGGATTCAAATGGATGCACATGAATGCACAAACTAGGGTTTTTTGGACTATTTTGCATCTTTGTAGCACAATGGTGTAGATTCAAATGGATGCACGTGAATACAAACTAAGGTTTTTTCGAATCTTGTGCATATTTGTAGCACAATGGTTTGGATTCAAATGGTGATGGAGGTTTCTAAGGATTTTGAACACAAAATAGGCTCTAGGATACAAACTAGGGTTTCTAGTGATTGGAATTCAAATTAGTTTATAAACTAGGGTTTATAGGCTAGGGTTTATGGGCTAGCAGTTTAAAATAAAAACTATGGTTTTTTGGACTCTTGTAAATATTTGTAGCATAATGTTTTGGATTCAAATGGCGATGGATCTTTCAAGGGAGATATTAGGATTACATTGATATAGATTAGGTTGCTAGGGTTATATTTTTGTTCTTAGGGTAGTTTATGTTTATAAGGCTAAATTAGGTTTCTACATTTTTAAATTAGGTATCTAACCATTACATTTGTGTGGATGATGATGGTGGTGACAATGGACACGAGGATGCAGATCTTATGGTGTACTTAGGATCCATGACAAAGCTTGTGCAATTTATCAATTTAGGATTTATGACGAAGCTTGTGCAATTTATAAATCTATTGAAAGCTATCAATTTTGAGTTGCAGTATTAAAAATATTAATGTCAATAATCAATGAGACCATTAAAAAATTAATATACATGTAAAACATAAAAAAATAAATATAAGATGAAAACCACATAGCATATTACCTACCTATGGTCATTCGAATAGACCATCAAGATCATCTCTAATACCAATGGTCTCCTTTAACCTCTTGTGCTTGGAGTAAGGAAATAAGTATCGTTCCTTCGATGAGTTCTTCCTTGGAATTGTTTGTAGCTGGAGGATTGTGCCAATAACTAAGTGTTTGTAATGGTATACAATCTGACCTGTTCTATAATATTCAAATGCATACGCTCTTCTACCATCTAAGTGGGAAACCAGGTTCAAATAATCTCCTTTGATAACCATTGATCCAATCAGAAAACAATTGTCCTCACACTCCCTTAATGGGACATTGAGGGTCTTCTTCCCCTACAAGAAACGTGCCAGCCAATAATTAATGCACCATGCATTGCCTCTCGGGGAAACCATTGCATATATGTGCCGTGTAGAAAACATATTGCTAACATTTGAGTCAACTAACTAGACACAACAATTTGTCAAAATTTTCAAAATATCAATTGAACGTGGTTGTACAAGATATTATATGTCATCATAGTTTGCTGAAATACTGGATTGGTCTTGCTCCAACTAGGATAATTTTGTAGCTATATGTCGACCAATTGGGAGTGATACATCGTCCCAACTATCAACCCAATCTATGAATTCACATGAGTCCCATTCACCACCACTGCATGAAGAACAAAAGCAAGAGAGTTTCCTTGTCCACATTTCAAGTATAGCATTTTTCGATGTTATAATTGAATGAAATGCACGAGTTCCCTGTATGGCCTTGTACTCTTATAACTGTGATCGATCCACATCCATCGCCTCCCAAAAATATCTATGTACATGTGATTTCTTGGTTGATTGATCTTCATGCCTTCTTGCTCCCACCCCCATGGTTGAAGAACACCAATCAACAATGGTCTTTGCATCTTGGATGAGCGATACATTTGTGAACTTCATTTATTTTCTATGTAATGCAGTCTTGATGCATGCAAATGCTTCATCATGTTCATGTTTTCGGTGTCGGGTCTCAAAATAGTTCCAAAGATGTGGCACCTTGTGCCTTTTTTGGAGCATACACAACCAATGGAGAAATGATCATTTTTTAATTTCCCTGCACAACCATCAGACCAAACCAAACGTTGTTCCATTTGTATACTATAATCCTTCAAGTGATTGTAGAACATTTGAAAACTGTGCTGTACAAAAACCAAGTCGTGACACCTGGAATCACTTATGTAGAAGTGATACTCCTTCAATATCACTATGTTGTATGCAGTACTATCTGCCCCATGTCTATAGGTGATCTGGACCATTATCCTGACCTGGTCTGAGTGATAGAATTGAATCTGAATCTCATTTTGTGGTTGAAGGGTGCAGTTTTCTACGAAATCAACCATTGATAAGATTTTCCCAATGGGAAATGTATCCCTGGATGTTGTAAATTGTTCATCTTGCCAACAAGCCACATGTACATAATTTACATATTGTTGTGTCTTTTCTAAGAATCCATCCATGAAGTCGCAAACTAGTATCTAGTATATCAACAATAAAGAAATTAATCAGTAGATTGTTACATATGAAATTGCAATCCGAAGAAAAAAATAGCATTCAAGAACTCGTTACTAACTTGAGAATTGACTAACTGTATTATTTGTATTTGATTCCCTCCGTCAATATCATACGTGACGTATTTGAATGACTACAAGTTCACCTCCTGCCTCCCAAGTTCATGATCATCAATCACATGTATGCATTTTTCCAATAATGCCATTCCACTGCACACTTGGCATGTCCCATCTACACAAGATTTTTGATAAAATGTGCAACCATTTTAGCCTACTGCACAATACACCATGAATAGAGTATCTAGATGACATTAGAAACAATGTAGCTGATCATTCTTGCACAAGAGGTTTATGCAATACTTGCAAAATATGCCAAAATAATAACCATAATACATGTGCTATCGACAATAGCTTGTGCTATGAGTTGTGTTTATTTTAACATACCATGGTTTGCATTTCTCGAAAGATATTTGGCCCAAGACAAGTTCATTATGTTCATGCCAAAATCTCTCATATAGTTTTTTTGTGACATGTCAAGAAAATGTTTAATGTGGGGTTCACGATCCCTTGATCCCCTTCTCAATTTTAGTATATCGTTTTCGTTGGAAGAAGGTCTAGTGTTGTCATGCCAAAAATCTTGGACTAGTCCCTTTACCGCATAAATGAGCTTCATATAAGAGCGTGGCAACCGGCCAATGAAGGCCCAGACATCTATTTCTACAGTTTCAAGTTTCACCCTTCTAACACAATACCTACTCAGTGTTTTGACATTCAAATTAATAAGTTTGGATGTAGGCTTAAGAAGATGAATTGCCCTAGTACTTTTGTTCACGATTGATTATGACAACACATGGCGAGCTGCATTGTGATGCTTTGAACAAGATTTCTTTCCAATTGTACCGAATCCATCTACTAAAATTTTAACAATATGAGAACTTGGTTCATAAATTTTTACCATCTTTACATTTAAATTTATCCTAACAACAGTCATACTCCTATATTTTAATAATGATAAAAATAATTTACATTTAACTCCATCACATTTAGAATCAAAATCTCTAACAAGTATTTGTTGCATTCGACATGCAATATTGTGTTTATATAACGTACCTTCAAGAAAACCAATGAAAATTTCATAAATCTGTATGTGCTTTGGATTTATTCAGCGTGAAATTGCTAATGGAGGTAGGTAGGTTGGAGCTCCATAGCCTGGCTAGTTTGGGGTTCCAACAGTAGCTTCATTTCCTTCTTTCTCTTGCTAGCAGTTGGATGATTGGAAATAGCACATCCTCTTGGATGGTCCCAATGACATTGTCTTATTCAAGAATATATTCTCCATGCAACGCCTCTCTAACTTTGTCACTTTTATAACCACAACCTACCAAATCGTCAATTGTTTCAAGTGTCCTTGATGTGCACATACGTTTTACTCCTTGATAAGGTCCATGGGGTGCTTGTTCTTCAACTATTGTGGAAATGGAAGGCCCCTCAAGTGAATTTGTTGGAAGAATCATGACATCCTCTACAACCAAAATTGGTTGAGTTTCAACAGAATGTCTTCGATTGGTCATGTCATTTCTTCTCTTTTCTCTAATTTCTTTAATGATCTATTCAGGTAGCTTCTTCCTTGTGGATTTTATTTTTTGATTGCGTAGATTGCACATGACCACAATGATCAATGATCTACGGCGCTCTTAAACTGGAGAATCTCCAAGATTAGTTTTTGTCTTATGTTATACTCCACCACAATGATCAATGAGAAAAATTGCCTTTAAAACAAGTCAATGCAGGTGGAGATGGTTTATTGTGCTTCTCAATTAGATATTCTTCAAGCTAAGTATTTTTATTGCTCAATAGTTTCTATACTGCACCTCAATGATCAATGAGATGATTCCTTTGATGTTCCTCCATTATAATATCATCAATGATGGCGATGGTCTATGATGCTCCTCAATATGACATTCTCCAACCTTGGTGTTTTTGCTACTCGATTGAATTTATTCTCCACCACAATTTTCAATCAAATATTGCATTTCATGTTCATAAATTGTAGTAAATTTAATGGTGGAGAATTGGAGATGGTTTTTCTATTGGACTCTTGAAACTTCTCCAATGTATTTTTCCCCTCCAAGCAATCCTTATAGAAATTGTGATGGAGATGGTCTCAATGAAATACTCAATTTGTGTTCAAACTTTCTTGCTATGATGAGTTGTATCCTGTGTATACAATATGAATTTGCATGCTCTGTTCTATTTTTTTGTGAGCCTGTTAGCGAGTATCTCTGACAACGACACGCACTGTCTATATAGGCACAAAACATGTACGCATTTTTCTTGTACAAAATGCGCATTGTAGTTATATAACACGTGCACGTTTTGTATTTTTTAAACATGTACACATTTGTTTCTACTAATGATCAACAACATTTAAGAATTTAGTTCCACGAATAACATTGAATTGAACATTTCCCAAACCCCCTATGTCTGAATCCTCGAACAACCACCACCATGTATTAAACCCTTAACATCCCCCCCATGTCTCAACCCCCTAACACCCATAACACCTCCAACTCTAAAATTAGTCCCCACCTATCTCACTTTACATTCAACATATTTCCTAACCCCCACCTTTCTACACACACACACATCCCTGCCCCTCCCCATACCACTAACACCCCCCTCCCACACCCCCCTCCATCTTCCTCCTGCCTTTTACTAACCCCCTCTCCCACTCCCCTACTCCTCCTCCTACACCTAACCCCAACCCCCCTCCTCTCTCTCTCCCCTCAACTCCCTAAACCTTACTAACACCTTCTTTATCTCTCTTTCTCCCCTGTACGCTAACCCACACCTCTCCCTATGGGAGAGAATAAGAGTGAGAGAAGGGGTTAGTAAGGGTTAGGGAGATAGGGGTTAGAGAGAGAGGTGAGGTCAGGGTTAGGTGTAAGTGGATGTGTAGGGAAGTGAGAGAGAATGGGATTGTTAAGGGGTTAGAGGTAGAGATGGAAGGGGATTGTTAAGGGGTGTGGGGTGGAAAGTGGTAGGGAGAGAGAGAGAGAGAGAGAGAGAGAGAGAGAGAGAGAGAGAGAGAGAGAGAGAATTCTAAGGTTTTGGGGATGAGGAGGGGAATTAGCAAGAAATGGGGATATAGGTAAGGAGCATGAGTGTTTGGGTTAAAGAGAGAGAGAGGGGTAAAGGGAGAAAATTTAGGGGGTGGTAAGGGGTTACAGGTAGAGACAGAAGGGGCATTGTTAAGGGTTTAGAGGTAGAGACGGAGGGGGATTGCTAAGGGTTTAGATGTAGAGACAAAGGAGGCTGTTAAGAGATTCAGGGTAAGTAATATTTAGGCGGGGGGAGAGAGATATAGGTGGTTAGAGAGAGAGAGAGAGAGAGAGAGAGAGAGATTTGGGGTGGAAAGGGGTAGAGATAGAGAGAGAAGGATAGGGTTTGGGGATGTGAAGGGGGATTAGGGAGAAAGAGGGATGTAGGTGTTGGTCACTATAATTTCCTATTAATTGAATTTAATAAACATTGTGCTCAATATAAATTATCAACCCAGGGAAGTCTGATTATTTCAAAGGTAAGCAAGAAAAATATATGCGTAAATATTTTAGTAACTGATGAATCAATTAGAAGTTATCCAACCTATCTAAGTGACAATTCTATGCTCTTCTTACTACTCAATCCAACTCCAACTACTAAATTAGCTATTCAATATTAAAAAGGGTACAATCCCTTTATAGTATCGGTTTTGGAATTAACTGCTTCAAGAATAAATTAATAAACTTGATTTTGCAAGAAGTTAAATCCTAAATCAACACTATAAAAGAGATTCAATCCAGAATTGCAATATTCAACAATGAAAGAGATCAATCTTCTTTCTACTATGTTCTTCTATACTTTTTAATAGTTCAACCATTCATGAAAGGAATGAAGCACACAATGATGTGCAACAGCAAAGCACAACTGTATCACTGTAATAAATAACACACTTGTAATAAGAAACCACACATTACTCAGTCGAATGTTTCAGGAATCAAGAAAATCCATAAATCTAAAATCCTATTCTAATTACTCACATTATTTCAGAAAAGAAGAATTGGAAATTAAGAAATCCTATGCTTAGTAATTAATTCTTTCAGCAATGAAATCTAACTAGCAAATCCACACCAAACAAAATAAAAGAATTAAACAACTAACTAATTCAACAACTTTGTAAGAAGGCAGGCCCTGGCCTTCCAACAGAGATGCCGCTGAAGGCTACCAAATCAACGTAGTAGACGATGAATCAGGAAAACACTTCCTCTTTCATTAATGGATAAGTTCAATTACGAAAACTCCCCACTCATGTTACAATTCTTCTCAAAAAAATAATCATAACCTTATGAACCCTCTTGTATTTCTATATATACTAGATAAGACAACTTGGGTCCTCTTAATTCGGGCAGCCATAAAGATTGAAGATATTCAGGCTACTGAATCAGCATGTTTAAAATAGAAACAATTACATTCATAATTGGAATTGGGACAAAAATTGTTTCATAGGCGTTAATGCTCTTTATAGTCCAACTGATCTAATAGCAACTGAGTCTCAGTAGGTCGCATGTATATATGCTCGAGCCGTTCTTGTAACAAGTTGAACAAGCCCAGAAAAGCATGACTGATAGCCACGTACTCGTTTTTCTACGTGTGTCGGCAAGCTGATACACCTGAAATTTATTACTTCCATCGATCCTTCACAAGTCAACACAATTACAAATAACACCCATAATCACAACTTATATTTAAGCATTAAATACAACACAGCAATAATACATATACATGTTTGAATGCATGCTTTTCCTTAGAAAGATAATGACTTTGGTTACAATAATATGGAAAAACAATGAAAATGATCTTAATGAAAGTGGGCGCAAAGGGGCATTTCTAGCACCCAACATCTCCCCCCAACTGTCCAATTGCATGTCCTCATGCAACATTCTCCAGCTAATCTAAATATGAATCAGAATCGAAGCTCTTCTTGTGGAGATTGGTGAAGTTGGAGGAGGATTCGGGCTTCTCTCCAGGACTTAAAAACCCATTACAAGCGATAAATTCTACCCAATATTTCCTTTCTTCTTTCTTGGTCAATTGATAGATGCTATGTACTTTCTTTCATGTAGCCATAGGAGTGGGAACCTAAATATTAACCCCAACAAGTTTGGCATGGGGGCTTCACTCAATAAACCGCTATCATAGCACATTCATTTGTGGCATATGAAACAATACCCCTAATTTCACTAAGCATTGGAAAATACCTTCCAAAATCATTTTTTTTAACCCCCTCCCAATATGCCTTCCCAATTTTAATAAAAAAACTATTTTCACTAGATATTGTATGTATCAATTTTTTCATTAACATTTTTTATACCCCTTTATATTTCTACCTAGTATATTGATATGAAACCCCTCTTATGACCCCACATGCATTCTACAATGCACCTTGCTTCTTTCAATGTATATTGTGGATGCACATTACTTCACCCACAATGCAATTACTCAACCACATATCATTATGATTTACAACATTTAATGGTCTAATGAATAGATAGGAGATAACTTCTTGTATGTCACTAGAGCCAATGCACATAGTACAACATTTAGATTGCATGTTGCAGTTCCCCAATCGATGACTAAGCCTATTTTGGGCTAGGTATCCAAGCCCCCGGGGCCTGTAATAAGCTCTAGGAGGTTGACTAAACCTCCCAAGGCCTGTAATAGGCAGGATTGGTTGGGTATTCAAGCCCCTAAGTCTTATCGAGAGCCTGTAATAGGCCTTGGAGGCTTAGAGCCTCCCAAGGCTATTGGTAACAACTGGCTGAGTGCTATTGGTAACAATTGGTTGTCAATGACCACTGTCTCTTGATTGGACACCCTCTTCACCACAAAACCCTTGGCCTCAAGAATGCCTCAAGACGCGATTCCCCTACGTGCTGGTAAGCCTGAGCCTTGCCTCAACCTGATTTCTCATCCGACCGTGATCCCGCCATCTCCATTTGGTGGATATTTGTCAGCCCACTCATATAAAAAATACCCCAAAGTATTTTTGTATTGTTACGTTAAATTAAAAAATCCCTTTTCCCCTTAATATATAAGCAATATAATTTTTAGGTTTTCATGATTATAATACCCCAATATGAATGAGCATGATATTCTTTTCCCTTCTAGTGAAGCCCCTATGTAGTTTGGACCACATGTCTGCATACACTTTACATACTTTAGTACTCGGGACAAGGCAGATTCAAAGTTTTCGTAACAATAAGGGTCTTTTGTTCTTAGAGTCTCGGAAGAGGCCTCCCACCTTTGCTTGTTTCCTTCCACTGCATAGAGTTCTTATTGTCAGATCATTCTGACACAGTGGGATATGTTTACTTGATGAAACGCTTCCAACTAATCAACCTTTTGAGAAGAGGAGAGGTTTCTTTTATTCCTTGCAACAAGGGTCACAGGGGATTGAGATTCACCCCTTATCTAGAGAGTGGATGTGCTTTCATGCTTTTAAATGGTATGGGAGGCATGCCAATAGTTCATATGATTTGTGACAAAAGAAGTGAATTCCCTCAGGTGAGTGTCACCTATATGAGGAACTGGATTAGAATGAAGGTCCATAAAACAAGCCAATTCATGCAAACGCAACTCACAAAGTAAAATTTGCCCAAAGAAGTCACTATGAGTAAAGGCTTCTGATAATTGAGGAGTTGTCACAATCTCATAGGGCCTCCCTTACTTCAGAGCCTTGTGCTTAAACAAAATCATATGTTCATACAAAAATATTGAATAGGATGGCGATGGAGTTCTGCAACTCAAGAGTTCTTGAACCAGATTATACATTTGTTCTTTCTCCTATTTTATGGTCTTTAATTTTCTCATCTCTTTCAATTCTTCCTACAAAATTTCCCATTGGAATTTATGGAATATTAATTCCTAAAAACACCTTTCTCTAATTTATTTAATGCATTTTATTTTTTCATGCAGGGGAATCATTCCTTCTTCGCATAGAGAAACACAATATCTCCATTTACTGATTTCAAGTTCAAGCAAAGAGAGCTCCTTGGCCATCTTCTAATTTCTATTATTTTTTGTGTCTTCTTCCTCCTCTAAATTTATCTCAATAACCTCCAGAGGTTATAGGGTCCTTCCTTTGTCATTAGGTTTCTTGTGTATGGATTGGTTCTGAATCGCCAGATCTTGTATCTCAACAATCTCTTCTTGTGCCACAGTGTCAGCAGGTTCTTCTTGTGCTACTGGTTCTTGTACTAGAATAGCTTCTCCTTGTGCTGTTGGTTCTTCTGTTTCAGCAGCTTCCTCTTATTATGTTGGTTCCTATGTTTTAGAAACTTATCCTTGTGGGATTACTTCAGGGACTTCAACATTTACTTCATGTTCCACGAGTTCTTTTATTTCAGTTGCCTCCCTTTTGATTGCTGAATTTTGTATTTCATAATCCTTTCCTTGGGTTGCTGGTTCTTGTGTTTCAGCACCCAATGTTTGGGTTGTTGGTTCTTTTGTTTCAACACCCATTTTTTGGGTTGTTGGTTCTTGTGTTTTAACACCCTCTCTTTTGATTACTGGCTTTGGAGCATCAGCAAGTCCTTGTGCAATATTGTCTTCAGATTTATTACCCGGAAAATTCTTGCTTGTACAAGGTTGGAGGAGCTACTTCCTTGTTCTTATTTCTCCCATATTCCACCATTGGCTCTGCTTTTGTTGTTCCATTCTCTTCTTGTCTTAATTTCTCAAGTCTCCAGGCCAAAATACCCATGACTGTAACCTTATATCCTGACCTTTAAAAAATGTCAACACATTATGGGCATACAAACTCATCATGCTCATGATTTTCCGAAATAGAGGGTAGATTTCCCATTTGATCAACAACTTCGGATAATGTGCTCAATATTTGAACTTCCTGCTTCCTTAGAACTTGTCTCAGCTCTTGCAGTTCTTCCCTGAGCACCTGCACCTCATGTTTCAACAGATCCTTTTCTAAGACAAAATTTTCTACTTGATTTTGACCCTCTCAGGCAGTAGGTTCTTAAGGGTCAACAAACATCAAATTTAAAGTTGGGCTATCCACTTGTTCTTGTGTTCCACAGGGTGATTGAGGTTTAAAAATTGGGATTTCAAATTCTACCTCGGTCACTTGTGTTGCCTCTGCTGCTACAGAGGCTCGGGTCCTTCTCCTCTTTGATGAGTTGGGCGACTATTTCTGGGTACGCGATCTCTTCCTATTCTTTTCCTATGTGATAGGAAAAGAAGAATCATACTTTCATGGTGATTCTTCCCTTATTATGTTGGCTCCTTCCCCTATTTCAACATGAAACTCAACCTCTTCAATTGTAACCCCTCCTTGTTCAGAAGAAGATTCGATTTCATGAATTATCCTATTCTGACTTCCAGTCTCCTCCCTTATTTCTTCTACATTGACCTATGTTTGTTGAACTGGGTTTCCAATAGGCTCCTGAGGGTTTAATTTTTGAGGATTTTCTGTAGTTACAACTTCCTCCATAATCCTTCCTTGATCATTACCGGCCTCATCGGATTCTCTATCTCCCCTCCCCGAAATAAATTCGAAAGGATCTGCCCATATTCTTCTTCACTGCCAGCTTCTCCCTTTATGGCCACATTGTGTACCATAGCCCTAGCAAAACGTTGCTCCCAGGACAGATGTCTTCTCTCAAGATCTCTCAATATTAATAGTTTAATGAGGTTGTGGTTAGTGATGGAGGCTATATGATGGTGAGCCCCCCTTGCATAATGTGCCATGTTTTGTAGGGTTTTCATAAGATAATAAGGCATGTTTATCAATGTCCCATGACGCAGGTGAGAAAGAAAAAAAAATTCATAGGTATAAACGACGCGGTACCTACCTTCACGGGTGATGTATTTCTTTAGAAAAAAATATGACCTGGTCCCATGGGTGAGGCAGAGATTCCAATGTTGTTCCACATCCCTTTGGTTGAATGCTTTCTCCTTCTCTAAGGAGTTCATCTATTGCAATTAGGTTGGGTCTCTTTCGGCCGAACCACCTCTCCCCAATTCTGGGAAATCCCATGACTTCTGCTAAAACATGCTCCGAGACAACAATCCTCAGTATACCAACCATTGAATGGTCTCCTCTCAAATTCATGGCAAATTGCAATTCCATTTCTTTGTTAAACCCATTCAATATTACAAAATATTCCTTCCACCCATCTTCCTCAAAGATCCTGAAAACCTCTCTGTTTCGGCGCAAAGCGTCCATGGTTTCAAGTTCATGTCGTACATCAAAACCCCCCATACTGCCTTCCTTCTATAATCTTAGATGATGCAAGAAAAAATTTCCAAATTCGAACTATGGAGTTGCAACATGCAAAGACATTGATGAACAGTGGAGAGGTCGTTGGCTATTTTTGGAAAGTTGGTATAACACGTTGGTGTAATTATGGAATAAGCTCATGCGAAAAGTTGTCGCATGGATTGGGCGAGATGGCGGTGGTCAATAAGTATGGGGGAAGGTAGTGATATGTCCTTCTAGATGGACAAGTTGGTTAAAATTTACTGAATTGGATAAGAAAACGTAATATAATCATGATTACTCTGTCTATTTATGCCTAGTCATACTCGTGATTAGAATTCATACCTCTGCGCTTACAGTGATAGATCGTCAGCTTCTGAGGTGGCCCGCCTTTGCTTGTCAAGTCGATTGCTGGAGGTGTCCCTTTGCACGCGAATTCATAATTATGGTTGGCCCTTATCCAATAAGAGAGTTGAATGTGTCCATGTCGGTAGTGAATTGAAGAAGTGAGTGGGAATGTTAGTAGACTGTTGGATCCAAGTTTGGAAAACTACGATGGCATCATACTTATTGTAGAACTGGAGATTGATAATTCACAATAACATACATTCAAGCCCATCATTAATTAATATTAGTCGTAAATTTTATGGCTAAAATCTAGGTGGGATATATGAATTGGATATAAAATTCATTTGTCCATGGCTTAATGAAAAATGTGGAGGCAATTTGTTACATATAAGGAGATTAAACTGGAATATATCCATCCATCCATGATGACTTAATGACGTGTGAAGTGTAATTGGTATTTTTTGGGGGAGGAGTTCATTGTCCAAAATTACTATATTAGTGGTCCTGCAAACAATGGCATGTATGGATTGGAGTGAGAAAAAACTCCTTTCCTTAGTTTGACATTGTCAAATCCGAAGACTACCCGATACGGTAAAGGAAATTTATTTACGTGTTGTATTCTCGGGCTACACATACATACATCCCTATGTATATAAAAAATAAGTGAATTCTTTATCTTGCAAACTATAGCTTTTAAACCAAACCTACATTAAATATATATCTCACAAACGAATATTTACACAACCATAATGTCATATAGTGCATGTCAGGTCATGTAACCACGAAAAAGCATATGTGCTCAAGTTGATTAGGTTGTAATCTAGTGGTAAATTAATTGAAGTACCTTAGATTGTCGGCATGTTTTTTTAAGAAAAAGAAGAGGTAATTGTGCCTAAATTCCTTCATATATAATAGAAACAATATGATTGAAAATTATAAAATCATATAATGTATAATGTTTAAAGTTCAACTAACTGATAATTACAACATGGTAACATTTACGTCATCCATGATTAGATTTGAGCTTGGGAGGCACCTATTCCCAATACCTTCATCTTTATCCATACAAATTACCTAAAATTATAATAGAAACAATATGATTGAACATTATAAAATCATATAATGTATAATGTTTAAAGTTCAACTAACTGATAATTACAACATGGTAACATTTACCTCATCCATGATTAGATTTGAGCTTGGGAGGCACTTATTCCCAATACCTTCTTCATCTTTATCCATACTCATTTCGACATTTTCAATAATTTAATTAACAAATCAAAGACAACACAAAATCACTATGTATTAGAAATTTATTGTGATTCATCACAACAATGATTCAATATACTTACATTAGTTGCTCATAATAATCAGTTAGATCATGTATCATGCATGTTGGAGATGGCCAATATTACTACAATTTTCATGGGAATATAACTCTTGTTGATTCCAAAGAGGAGGAGGAGGGGTTGTAAGCTGAAAATTAAACACCTACATCTTCTTACATTGTGGTTAAATTATATTATCTTTTATAAGAAGGAAGGAAATAACTCATCATTTTAATTACTACATTTTCCATTCATTAAATTAGTATGTTATGTCACAATCTAGACCTATTTTACATGTGTCGTAGATTAAAGCTTGAGTATAATTTTTCTCAAAATTATATACATTCAAACTTATTTTGAGCTCCATTATGCTTAATATTGACTAGATTTTCATTTCATTAGGCCTTTTTCTTTTCTCCGCTTGTAATTTTATGAATAAAAGTATAAACTTAAACATTACATAGAAACTACAACTAATACTATATCTTTTTCACACAGCATCTAGAGGTAAGTGCTTTTAACGGTTTCCTTCTATGTAGAAATCAAGTAGTTAATATCAAGTATAGGGAATAGTTTTTTTTCTTTATGCAAGTGTAGAGCTTACAAGAAATAAATTAACACACATGGAGCATGTTTACATCAGAGCCAGTTGCTGTAAAATTCTTTTACTTATTTTTCTTCACAACCCCCAACACATGCTTGGAGAAAGATAGAAGATATTGTAAATATAGGCTTGAAACCCACTCCTTAGGCTATGAGACACATAACTTCATATTTACGTGTACTTTTTAAAACTATGGACTAAGGATTTTCACACAACCAAATTTTAAATATCACGGACTTCGTTCCATACATTGATCAATCAAGTTCAAATTCCACATCCCTTATAGTCTATTTTAGCATGATCGTGATCTCGCTGACATGATTTTCTTTGGTTTGTAAAAGTTGACAAGTTGGCTAGATCTTAAAAAAATAATTGATTGTATGTTAAGTGATCGATAGTACCAAGATTCCATCCCAAAGCAAATATGTTATAGTCCAAAATTGCTTTCACAATTCGGTCATAGAGTCATATAGGGCTCTTCATTGATTTTCACATGGAGTTGATGTCAGTTCCATCTTTATAATTACTAGATTGGAATTTCCATCATACGTTTTAATTATTAGACTATATATATATTATTTATATTTATAGGAGACTACTAGTAGTTAAAAATCCATTTCGTGCTTATATATATATGTATACTAAATACACCTAATGATAAATACCAGATACACGGATGAAACCAAACCAACCACAAGAATATCAAGTTTTTAAAAGAAATAGTATTTATGATAATGTTAAATTGAAGATTCTAATTAGATATTCAATGTATCATTATTATGTCATCATATTTTAATTTATTTCAAATTAACTAGCATAGATCCATTTTGAAAGGGTATCTACTAAGTGTCGAGGGATCAAACTTCTCGAGGTACATGTTGATGTATTTGTAACTTCGGAATGTATTTCATATATATTTATTGTACCCTTATAAGAGATGTGTTATTCCTCTATAAGGAAGTGTCTTCATGTGTATTGACAAGTGTCGCAAGTGTGTGTACTTGGCGATGGGTTATTAGACCACCATGTGTGGGGTCGGCCCTGAAATATATATTATATGGTTGATGTACCTAGATAGATAAGTTGGCGCCATAAGGTCACTCGGCAAACAAACTAGTATAAATAGAGATCGGGAGATCTCTATTTTGATAACTTGGAAACTCACACTTCTCTCACTCAGAAAGTGGCACACTAGTGAGGAGGAGGATCATTTGCTACTAGGAGACTATCTCAGTGTATTTTGGTTGTACTTTGGCTGAGCCATTGCTCTCTCTATCTCTGAGGAAGTTGTGGAGTTTTTCACCTTAGGGTTTTCCCCACAGAAACTCTCTGTCTCTTGCCTCTCATGCTTTTGATTCTTGTGATGCTTGTCATGCTTATTGTGATTTTTATGCATTGATATACTGTATATGTTATTCTCTCAGTGAAGATCCTAGAGTATTGCGAATTAATGCTCAAAATTTAACATGGTATCAGAGCTAACCTGAGAAGAAGACATTTTGTAGTGATGAAAACTTGAGTTTCTTGTTTATTGGGTTTCTCTTCACAGTTTTTGGAAAAACAGTATAGTAGATTGACTCTACTCATCAAGGAAAATCTATCTGTGCAATCAGAATTCAATTATGAGCATTTGCAGATTTGGCCTTGAAAATTAGGGTTTCCACAAAAATAGAAATTTATGAAATCCAAAGACATAGTTGGAAGCTCCTTGCAAAAATCGAAGTTTAGAGATTTGGATCAAGATTTTTGGCTGGGTAGATCTCTGGGACACTCAAACCCTAATTTAGGGCTCTCCCTAGTGAACCCAGGAGGACAAAAAGGCAATTCTGAAGGGTAAAGCTTTGCTGATCTCAAATTCTGAATACACCAGGCTGATCATCTCATCAAGGCGCATCTTTCTATTCTTTCAGAAAGTTGAAATTCACATTTGAATTTTTAGGGTTTTTTCGACAAATCCTAATCCGGGACCAAATCCAGTTTTCAGCATTTCAATTGGTAAGACCTAAATATTTTCTATTTCCATTTGAAGTACTCTTTAAGATGTCTCACCACACCAAGCTTGAGGATAAGCTTGAAGGGGTTGATAACTTCCGAGCTTAGAAGTATAGGATTGGGTTAATCCTGGAAGAGAATGAGTTGGACTCATATGTAAAAGAAGACATCCCTATCATAGAGGATGAAGAGGCTAAAGTATCGCATAAGAAGAACTTGTTCAAGGAAAAGAGAATCATTGTTGATTCTATCAAAGCCCATCTCATACCCCATGTGTCTTTTCTAAAGACACCCAAGGAGATGTTTGACTCTTTGACCAAGCTATTTGAAGGGAAGAACATAAATCGGAAGATGACCCTGTGGAACCAGTTGAAAGGAGTAAAGTTTCAGAATGGAGAAACCATTCAATCTTATTTTTCAAGGGTCTCCTAGATCAAGGAACAACTAGAAGCAGTGGATGAAATGGTGGAGAATGGTGAAGTTGTGATGACCACTCTAAATGGCCTACCCAGGTCATGGGATTCCTTTATTCAAGAAATTTGTGCAAGGAAGAAGTTGATCTCCTTCAACAGATTACGGGAATAATGTTCTCAAGAAGAAGCAAGGCTCGTGGCCTGAGAAGAAAAGATGGGAAGTGAAGATTAAGCTCTCACAGTACACAACAAGAAAGGAAGGTCAAAGAGAGAGCTCTCATACCAAGAAATCTTCACACTATCATCAACATAAAGATAAGAAAGATCTCAGATGCTTCACATGTAATGAGAAAGGTCATTTTGCTTCAGAATGTCCCAAGAACAAAAGGAACAACAACACCAAGAAAAAGAAGGGCAGGAGGAAAAGATATCATGCTCATGCTGCTGAAGATGATGAACCACCCAAAAAGAATGCTAGGGCAGAAAGTTATGATAGTAATGATGACTCATCAAGTGAAGAAGAATATGTTCTAATCTTTGCTCTCACAGGTACTATCTCCCATGGTTGTAATGATTGGTTTATTGACAGTGGGGATTCCAAACACATGACTGGGTTTAAGGAAGATTTTGTGAATCTATCTGAACATGAATCACCCCATAAGGTGAAACTTGGGGATGAATATCAATACCCAATGAAAGGAAGTGGTGAAGCCTCCTACAACCTAGATTCTGGAAAATATTTGAAGATGAAAGAAGTCCTTTATGTACCTGGAGTCAAGAAGAACTTACTCTCCATCTTTGCATTGGATGCAAAAGGTATGAGGGTTGCATTTGTGGATGGCCAAGTCCTAATGTGGCCAGAGGGAAAGACCATAGATGATGCAGTACTGATTGGAGAGCAAGATGGAGGTTTGTAGAAATTGAAGGGACAACCTGAACATGCCATGGTGCATGAATCCATGGATCCAAGTGAACTTTGGCATAGAAGACTTGCTCATATGCACTATAGGGCACTTCCAATTGCAAGCAAGGCTGTAGAGGGTCTTCCTGAAATCAAGACCAAACATGAAAGTGTTTGCAAAGGATGTGCAAAAGGTAAGACATTAAGAAGGGTTTCCCAAGCAGTGAAAGCAATGCAAAGGATATCTTGGAAATCATCCACTTAGATGTATGTGGTCCTATGTCATCCAGTTCTCTAAGTGCATATGTTTAGTATGTCTCATTTATTGATGACTTCTCCAGGAAGACTTGGGTATACTTCTTGAAGAACAAAGATGTTAGGAACCCATGTCAACCCTTCTCTTTACTATGTTAGTATATTGTTGTTGGATGCATATGCTTTGTAAGTCATCCCGTAGTATTTGTTGATCCATAGTTTATATTAGTCCATAGTATTGACCCATAGTATTGGACGCATATGCTTTGTAAGTCGTCCCGTAGCATTTGTTGATCCATAGTTTATATTAGCCCATAGTATTGACCCATAGTATTGGACGCATATGCTTTGTAAGTCATCCCGTAGTTTTATATGTCCCATGGTTTTGACTCATAGTATTGGGCATAGACTTAGTATATAAGTGTGTGTTGAGGTCATTGAAGGCACCGTGAAGTTAATTGTATTGAGTTTACTCAAAGGAGGTTTCCCCCTCGAAGTGGCCCGTGATAAATGTAAAAGTGATTCTAAGTTCTATTATTTCTGATATCTCGTGTATTTGCATTAATTAATTATTGCAGGTTCTTCACATCTGGTATCAGAGCACTTTCTTGGGCTCGTTGGGTGGAATTTCTGCCAAATTTTTTTTCACATCTATTGCAAGTTCGGCTATGGGGATAACCCCTATCCACTTAAATATGGGAAGTACTTGGGCATAATCCCTAAAACTCATTGTGAGGAGTACCACAGGAACCCCAAAGTAGATGGCCCATTGAGAGGACCTGCCAGCGAAAAGGGAAACGACCCCTACCTGATTGACTAGTTCCCACCCGTGAGGTAAACCAAGAGTTGTCGTTTGTAGCAAAGCGGTTATTAGTTTTACCTAAGCCGTGGAGTGAGGGGTACTACCCCAATACGCAAGCCGTCAGACAGCATTGGTGGCCGAGTGAATCCCCTAAACTGATAGGAAGCTGCACATACATGGGGTCCATATCTATTTTCAGCTGAACTGTTGCTGATCACTTTCGCTCCAGATCCAGCCGTTTCAGATCTATTCTGAAAGTCGTTCCAGATCCAGTCGTAGTTTCAGATCCAACTGTTTTCGATCATTTTTGTGCTGTTGCAGATCCCTTTCGTGCTATTGTTGCCGATCCATTTTTGGAAAAAAAAAAGAAAAAAAAAAACCTGTTTTCGGCCATATCTCCCTTGTTTCAACTCTGTTTTCCCTGAAACTTCATTGACATCCCTGCAACCCCATTCAGCATATTTCGTTCCTGAAGACCCTATCCCAAATTCCACTTCCCAAGACCAGAAATCTCACATTTGTGTATTTTTAGGGTTTGCCATAACTCCTTCAATTTTCACCCAAACGGCATCAAATTTTACCACCGCATTCCTTTCCTAATTCTGCTTCTCTGTCCCTCGCTACCAGATTTTCTCATTCTTTCACCCCACTTCTGAAATCCCCATTTTTTGCTTCCTTGTCCATCAAAAAGTGTCCAAAACCTAGTCAAACCCCAATTACCAATCCGATTTTTTCCCAAATCCAAATCTTCCTTTACTAAATAAGCTTTTTTTTGTGTTTTTCTACCCATTCCCCGCCCCCCCCCCCCCCCCCCCGAAAAAAAAAAAAAAAAAGTCACCCACGCAGGAGCAAAAACCATGGAGGAAGCACTTGCAGCCATCCAAACCAAACTCCAAGATCTGGATAAAAAATTTCTCAACCTCCATCTTTAGCATTCAGCCATGAACAATAACCGACACCCAGAATCTTTTGCAGCCACCGAGTTCTCTTCTTCGAGCAATTTTCGTAGGCCGAAGCTTGATTTTCCTCGCTTCAATGGTACTGATCTGACTGGATGGATATACCGAGCAGAACAATATTTCAGTCTGGATAATACTTTTGATGTCCAGAAAGTTCCACTTGCATCCTTTCATTTGGAATAAGAAGCCCTTCAATGGTACCGTTGGTACATCAAAGCTCATCCCGAGCCAAACTGGACAGATTTTTGCCAACTCCTTTTGCCACGATTTGGTCCTAGTGCTTTTGATGACTTCACAGGAGCACTCACTAAACTTCACCAAATTGGTATAGTGAGAGAGTATCAGACAGAATTTGAGAAATTGGCCAATCACACAGAAGGATTTTCTGATGAATTCTACAGGAGTTGTTTTATCAGTGGTCTCAAGGATGAAATCCGTTTAGAGGTCAAAATGTTCTGTCCCAACACAATGATGGAAGTCCCAGGCTTAGCTAAGTTGGTAGAGGACAAGATCGCAGCTCAACAATGCTCCAAACCCACCTTTATTCCCTTCAAAAATATGGGTTCCCAACGACCTCCCATCATGCCTACTCCTCAACCAACTCCTATCAAGCATTTGTCTGAAATAGAGATGCAGGCACGCCGAGAAAAAATACTTTGTTATAATTGTGATGAGAAATTCACCCAGGAACATATATGTGTTCAACAAAAGCTCTATCTCTTGGATGTGGATTCTCCGCCTGCCTCATAACTTGATGAAGAAGATCCAGATACAGTAGATGATCAGGTCGACATTCAACACCCACCTGTTGACACCCCATCTCAGGGCAACCCACCCAAGATCTCTCTCTATGTTGTAACCGGCATCACCACCCCACAAACAATGTGAGTTAGGGGATAATTCAAGAAGCTCCCTCCTCCCATACTCATTGATTCTGGTAGCACTCATAACTTCATTGACCCTCGGATTGCTAAACAGGCTAATTGTTTTGTCAATCCTTGCTCCCACTTTGAAGTCATGGTTGCCAATGGGGGCACCTTACCTTGCAAGGGGAAGTGTCACAATGTGCGTATCTCTATGGAATATTATAACCTGCGCTCTGACATGTTTTCCTTGTCCTTAGGCAGATGTGATGTGGTTTTTGGCATTCAATGGTTACGCACACTTGGCCCCATCTTATGGGATTTTTTGGAACTTTGGATGTAGTTTTCAGTAAATGGGGCACAACACAAATTAATGGGCTTACAACCAGGGTCTCTCTACATCATCAATTCACATCTCCTGGAAAAAATCCTTAAGAAGAATTCACATGGTATCATAGCTCAACTCCATTCCCTTCAGATGCACCCATCAACAGTCTCCACTACTTCCTTGTATAGATATGCAGGTGTCTTTGCTGAACCAATGAGCTTTCTGCCTTCAAGAGACCTTTTCGGTAAGAATTCAGTCACATATACCTCTCAGCAGGAACTGATGGCTATTTTGCATGTAGTATAGAAGTGGAAGCCATACCTATTAGGGAATTATTTCTGCATCAAGACTGATCAATGGGTCTCCTCCCCAACACACCTGAAATGGGTTATCCAACTCATGGGTTATCCCTATGCGATCACTTACAAGAAGGGTAACAACAATATGGTGGCAGATTCTCCTTCTCGCACAATTGATGACCCAGTTTCTCTTACAGCTCTTTCTTTGCTTGTTCCAAATTGGTTGCAATATGTTCAACAGGGCTATCTCTTCATTGAACTCCATGCTTCTTCATCAACAGGGAACTCTGGGTTCTTCAAAATGTATGACCTGCAACAATGTAACTTTTTTTGGCAGGGACTGAAAATGATAATTCAACATATGGTGGCTGACTGTGATACTTTCCAAGTCAACAAGGGTGAAACGACACTCCTTTCAGGATTGCTCAAACCCTTGCCCATCCCTACACAGCTTTGGCCAACTATTTCTATGGATCTCCTAGCAGCACTCTGGTGGTACAATACCACATCTCAAAGGACACCATATGAAGCAGTCTATGGACAGACACTGCTAGTTCTTCTTCCATACACCCTTAGCATCTTCCCAGTTTAGGAAATTGACTCGGTTCTTCGAAACCACGATCAGATTCTTCTCATTCTACAGGACAATCTTCACATGGCCAGAATTCACCTGAAACAACAAGTCGATCAACACCGTTCTGAGTGCATTTTCCACGCAGCTGATGGGGTTCTTCTTCATCTACATCCTTCCAGGCAATCCTCCCTGACACTCCAAAGCCGTCAGTGGCCCGAAATGCAACTCGAGGATGCTACTGGGGAACCACTTCTTTAGATTCTGCAGCAATTTCTCCAACCAAAGCTTTGAGGACAAAGCTTTTTCTAAGGGAGAGGGGATGTTAGGAACCCGTGTCAACCCTTCTCTTTACTATGTTAGTATATTGTTGTTGGACGCATATGCTTTGTAAGTCGTCCCGTAGTATTTGTTGATCCATAGTTTATATTAGCCCCTAGTATTGACCCATAGTATTGGACGCATATGCTTTGTAAGTCGTCTCGTAGTATTTGTTGATCCATAGTTTATATTAGCCCATAGTATTGACCCATAGTATTGGACGCATATGCTTTGTAAGTCATCCCGTACTATTATATGTCCTATGTTTTTGACTCATAGTATTGGGCATAGACTTAGTATATAAGTGTGTGTTGAGTTCATTGAAGGCACCGTGAAGTTAATTGTATTGAGCTTGCTCAAAGGAGGTTGCCCCCTCTAAGTGACCTGTGATCAATATAAAAGTGATTCTAAGTTCTATTATTTCTGATATCTTATGTATTTGCATTAATTAATTATTACAGGTTCTTCACAAAAGATGAGGTGTTTGATATGTTCAAGGAATTCAAAACCTTGATGGAGAATCAAACTGACAAGAAGATCAAAACATTCAGATCTGACAATGGTGGAGAATTCACCTTAGGTGACTTCAAGAAGCTTTGCAGTGAATTAGGGATTAAGAGGGTGTTGATTGTTCCTTATAATCTTCAACAGAATGGAGTTGTAGAAAGGAAGAACAGAACAATCATGGAAGCAACAAGGGCAACGCTGCATGACCAGGATCTACCTATGCATCTATGGGTAGAAGCAACTAGAACAACTGTATATGTGCAGAACAGAACACCCCGCAAGATATTGGACAACAAGACACCAGAAGAGGTCTTTTCTGGTAAGAAACCTGAAGTCATCCATCTCAGAATATTTGGTTGTCTAGTATACACTCATGTCCCAAAGGAAAAGAGGACCAAACTAGATCTTTCAGGAAAGAAGGGTATCTTTGTGGGTTATAGTGAAAGCTCTAAATCTTATAGAATAGACTTTCTAGGGTTCAAGAAGATTGATGTCAGCAGGGATGTAACATTTGATGAAAACTCAGTATTCATCAAATCAAGGAAGGCACCTATCGAAGTTTATGAAGAGCCTAAGGAAACTGGATTTCGAGACACTACCATGACTGAAGCAATTCCAGAAGTTGTTCGTGAGTTTGAAGATCCGCAAGAACCTATAGATCCACCTCGTGAGGATAACTCTCACAAGAGGAAACCTGCATGGGCTAGAGAGCTCATTCAAGATGCAGAAATATTTGGCATTCCAGAAGAAGAACACAGAGCAAAGAAGAGAACCAGATCACATACCAGCTATGTTGCTTTACTCTGTGACATTATGAACAAAGAACCTTCCAGTTATGAAGAAGCAGTGGAAAAGAAAGAATGGAAGGATGCCATGGTTGAGGAATACCAATCAATAATGAAGAATGATGTTTGGGATGTTGTCCCAAGACCTAAAGATAAGTCTGTTTTGACTTCCAAATGGATATACAAAATCAAGCATCCTGCAGATGGAAGTGTAGAGAAATACAAGGCAAGATTCGTAGCTCGTGGCTTCTCTCAGAAAGAGGGAGTAGATTATGAAGAAACGTTTGCACCTATAGCTAGGTATACTTCCATCAGAACAGTACTTTCCCTGGCTGCAGCAATGAAATGGAAAATACATGAGATGGATGTCAATACTGCTTTCTTGAATGGTGTATTTGAAGAGGAAGTATATGTGGAGCGGCCACTTGGTTTTGAAATACACGACAGGGAGTCATATGTGTGCAGATTGAAGAAAGCCTTGTATGGCTTGAAGCAAGCTCCCAGAACTTGGTATGGTAGGATGAATAGTTTCCTATCTAGTTTGGGCTTTACCAAAAGTATAGCGGATTCCAACCTTTACTACAAGGTTGAGGAAGGAAATCCTATGATTCTACTTCTATATGTGGATGACTTATTTGTAACAAGAGATGACAGATTGATTACAGATACTAAGAGAAAGCTTGCCGCTGAGTTCGATATGAAAGATTTGGCAATGATGCATTATTTCCTAGGTATGGAGGTGTGGCAGAATGCAGGTGGGATCTTCCTTGGTCAAGGGAAGTACACAGTAGATATCCTGAAGATATTTGGGATGATGGATTGCAAGGCCATGGCCACACCTATGGCATCGAACTTGAAGCTTCTGTGTGATGCTTCATCTGAGCCGATTGATGTCTCTATGTATTGTCAGATGATTGGGTCCTTGATGTATCTAATGAACATCAGACCAGATATTTGCTTTGTTGTGAACACATTGAGTCAGTTCCTGACAGATCCGAGGAGTGTTCACCTGGTTGCTGTAAAGCATGTTCTGAGGTACCTGAAGGGTACAGTGGATTATGGTCTCAAGTATGAAGCGAATAAAAATTTTAACCTGCAGGGTTATGTTAATTCAGATTAGGAAGGTAGTGCTACAGATAGGAAGAGAACATCTAGGTGCTGCTTCAGTATGGGATCAAGTGTGATCTCTAGGTTTAGCAGGAAGCAGTCCTTCATAGCACTGAGTACAGCTGAGGTAGAGTATGCTGCAGCCTGTTCAGCTAGTTGTGAGGAAGTATGGCTATGGAAGCTATTGTCTAAGTTATTTGATCTCCCATTGGATGCTACTAGTATCTTCTGCGATAACCAGAGTTGTGTGAAGCTGTTCGAGAACCCAATGTTTCATGATAGGTCGAAACACATAGAGATCAAATATCACTATATCAGGGATATGGTGCAGAGAGGAGCTGTGAAGCTCCTATATGTTGCAATGGACGAGCAGATTGCAGATGTTCTGATGAAGCCACTAGCCATGGTGAAGTTCGAGTACTTCAGGGAGAGGCTGGGCATTCTTCAGATTGAGGACACTTCGAGGAAGAAGTGATGGACACATTTTCTGAAGCAATTCCAAGCATGTTGGAAGGAGGATCCTTCACATGGCTGTGGATGTAAGTGTTGGATGATGAGCATCAAGATGATGTTCTGGTTTTTGCTTTGTATGATCAGTTGGATCATTTATATATGTATGTACGCATAATGTTGGATGCTGTATATGATCAGTTGGATCATTTATATGTATATGTATGTATGCATCATGTTGGATGTTGGGTATGATCAGTTGGATCATTTGTATGTATTTTTGTATATACATCATGTTGGATGCTTGGACCATGTATCTGTATATGTATCAGGTGGATACATTGTATGATCAGGTAGATACTTGGTATGCATCGGGTAGATGCATTGTATGATCAGGATGATCATGATGACGAGCTTCAGGATGTTGCTCCAGATGATATGTATCAGGACGGTACATTGATGATGATCAGGATGATCATATGTATCAGGTGGATATGGTACATAATAAGTTGGATTATGTGTGATGAGTTCTGAAGACACAGATGCACAGTGCCTTTTTGACATGGTGGTAGATGCGTTCTCCCATGTGTGCGGATGTAAGTGCAGAGCCTTTCTGACATGGTGGTAGATGCGTTCTCCCATGTGCGTTGATGTAAGTGCAGAGCCTTTCCGACATGGTGGTAGATGCATTCTCCCATGTGCGTTGATGTAAGTGCAATGCCTTTCTGACATGGTGGTAGATGCGTTCTCCCATGTGTGTTGATGTAAGTGCAGAGCCTTTTCGACATGGTGGTAGATGCATTCTCCCATGTGCATTGATGTAAGTGCAGAGCCTTTCCGACATGGTGGTAGATGTGTTCTCCCATGTGCCTTGATGTAAGTGCAGGGTCTTTCCAACATGGTGGTAGATGTGTTCTCCCATGGTCATTGATGTAAGTGCTGTGAGCACTTCAAGGATGGTGGTAGGTTGGTCCTCCCATGCTGTTGAGTGTAAGTGCTATGTGTGTGGATTTTGGTTGTGCTTCGTGATACTCTGTGGCCGTGGACAGGTTGTGCAGTAACATGTAAAATATCCTAGGAGATCTGATAGGTTGAGCTGTGTGCACGTAATCAGTCCTGGGATGCTCTTTCGAGGTTTTGTTGACTCACGTAATTAGTCCTGAGGATTCCACAGTATGGCCAGTGATGATGAAGACCTGCAGGTGGTGGGCCTACATCCAGTATGAAAAAGGATTGGCTCTGTAGAACTTCCTATAACAAGTAGAGTTAGAGATTGATTGAGATAGCAACAGTAGTGACGATGATGATGACGATGCATCGATGACAATTATCCCGAGAAGAAGACTTGTCTAGTAGAACTGTGTCGAGAAATATCTTCCTAGTTAAGAGAGAGTGTTAATGTATATGTAACTTTGGAATGTATTTCATATATATTTATTGTACCCTTATAAGAGATGTGTTATTCCTCTATAAGGAAGTGTCGTCATGTGTATTGAAAAGTGTCGCAAGTGTGTGTACTTGGCGATGGGTTATTAGACCACCATGTATGGGGTCGGCCCTGAAATATATATTATATGGTTGATGTACCTAGCTAGATAAGTCGGCCCCATAAGGTCACTGGGCAAACAGACTAGTATAAATAGAGATCGGGAGATCTCTATTTTGATCACTCGAAAACTCACACTTCTCTCACTGAAAAAGTGGCGCACTAGTGAGGAGGAGGATCATCTGCTACTAGGAGACTATCTCAGTGTATTTTGGTTGTATTTTGGTTGTACTTTAGTTGAGCCATTGATCTCTCTATCTCGGAGGAAGTTGTGGGGTTTTTCACCTTAGGGTTTTCCCCACAGAAACTCTTGTTAAATTTTCAGTATTAAATCACAATACTAAAGGATCTTTGCTGAGAGAATAACATCTACAGTATATCAATGCATGACAATCATAATATGACAAGCATCACAAGCATCACAAGAATCAAAAGCATAGAGACAAGAGACACAGAGTTTCCGTGGGGAAAACCCTAAGGTGAAAAACCCCACAACTTCCTCAGAGATAGAGAGAGCAATGGCTCAACCAAAATACAACCAAATAACACTGAGATAGTCTCCTAGCAGATGATCCTCCTCCTCCTCACAAGTGCGCCACTTTCCAGAGAGAGAGTGAGTTACTTTTCCGAGTAAGTAAAATAGAGATCTCCTATCTCTATTTATACTCACCTTTTTGCCCAGTGACCTACTGGGGCCGACTTGTCTACTTTGATACACACACATTATATTATATATTAATCAGGGCCGACCCCATAAGGTGGTCTATTAACCCATCGACAAGTACACACACTTGCGACACTTGTCAATCCACATGACGACACTTCCTTATAGAGGAATAACACATCTCTTATAAGGGTACAATAAATATAAATATAATATACAGATGAAATACATTCCGAAGTTACATATACATCAACACTCCCTCTTAACTAGGAAGGTATTTCTCGACACAGATCTGCTAGACAAGTCTTCTTCTCTGGATCATCATCATCGATGCATCGTCATCATCATCGTCACTGCTGCTACTATCTCAACCAATCTCTGTCTCTACTCGTCATAGGAAGTTCTACAAAGCCAGTCCTTTTTCATACTGGATGTAGGCCCACCACCTGCAGGTCTTCGTCATCACTGGCCATACTGTGGAATCCTCAGGACTTTTACGTGCATCACAAAACCTCGAAAGAGCATCCCAGGCTGTTACGAGCACACAACTCTACCTATAGGATCTCCCAGGGCAACGAATTACATGTGACCTCACCACAAAACCTCGCAAGAGCATCCCAGGCTGTTACGAGCACATAGCTCTACCTATAGGATCTCCCAGGGCAACGAATTACATGTGGTCATGGAAAAACCTCGCAAGAGCATCCCAGGACTGATTACGGGCACACAGCCCAACCTATAGGATCTCCCAGGGAAACGAATTACATGCCATAGGACAAAACCTCTCAAGAGAATCTGCCAGATATCCCAGGGCGCTATTATATGCCATAGGCAAAACCTCGAAAGACTATCTGCAGATCTCCCAGGGCAACGAATTACATGTCCTCCCAGAGCAAAACCTCGAAAGAGCATTTGCCAGATGTCCCAGGGCACCGAATTACATGCCATAGGCAAAACCTCGAAAGACCATCTGCAAATCTCCCAGGGCAACGAATTACATGCTCATCTGCACAACCTGATCCACGGCCACAGAGTATCAACCTGATACTCACCATACATCATCCTGATGTATCCATGATCATCCTGATCACCATCACTGCAACGTCCTGCTGCATGTCATCTGGAGCAACATCTTGAAGCTCGTCATCTATGATCATCCTGATCATCACTGCAACATCCTGCTGCATGTCATCTGGAGCAACATCCTGAAGCTCGTCATCTATGATCATCCTGATCATCACTGCAACATCCTGCTGCATGTCATCTGGAGCAACATCCTGAAGCTCGTCATTTATGATCATCCTGATCATCAATGCATCTACCTGATGCATACCAAGTATCTACCTGATACATATCATCATACATGATCCTCCTGATCATCAATGTATCCACCTGATACAAATACAAATACATGATACATATCACCATACATGATCCATTTGATCATACAATGTATCCACCTGATACATATACAGATACATGGTCCAAGCATCCAACATGATGCATATACAAAATACATACACATGATCCAACTGATCATATCCAGCATCCAACATGATGCATACATACATAAATGATCCAACTAATCATATACAGCATCCAACATGATGCGTACATACATAAATGATCCAACTGATCATATCCAGCATCCAACATGATGTGTACATACATACATAAAAATGATCCAACTGATCATATCAAGCAGAAACCAGAACATCATCCTGATGCTCATCATCCAGCGCTTACATCCACAGCCATGTGAAGGATCCTCCTTCCAACATGCTTGGAATGGCTTCATCAAATTTGTCCATCACTTCTTCCTCGAAGTGTCCTCGATCTGAAGCACACCAAGCCTCTCTCTGAAGTACTCGAACTTCACCCTGGCTAGTGGCTTTGTCAGCACATCTGCAATCTGCTCGTCCGTCGCAACATACAGGAGCTTCATAGCTCCTCTCTGCACCATATCCCTGATATAGTGATATTTGATCTCTATGTGTTTCGACCTGTCATGAAACATTGGGTTCTCGGACAGCTTCACACAACTCTGGTTATCACAGAAGATACCAGTAGCCTCCAATGGGAGATCAAATAACTCAGATAGTAGCTTCCTTAGCCATACTGCCTCACAACTAGCTGAACAGGCTGCAACGTACTCTGCCTCAGCTGTACTCAGTGCTACGCAGGACTGCTTCCTGCTAAACCAAGAGATCACACCTGATCCCATACTGAAGCAACACCCAGATGTGCTCTTCCTGTCTGCAGCACTTCCAGCCCAATCTGAATCAACATAACCCTGTAAGTTAAACTTTTGATTTGCTTCATACTTGAGCCCATAATCCACTGTACCCTTCAGGTACCTTAGAACATGCTTTACAGCAACCAGGTGAACACTCCTCGGATCCGTCAGAAACTGGCTCAATGTGTTCACATCAAAGCAAATGTCTGGTCTCGTGTTCGTCAGGTACATCAAGGACCCAATCATCTGACGATACATAGAAACATCAACTGGCTCAGATGAAGCATCACAGAGAAGCTTCAGATTCGATGCCATCGGTGTGGCCATGGCCTTGCAATCCATCATCCCGAATCTCTTCAAGATATCTACTGTGTACTTCCCTTGACCAAGGAAGATCCCACCTGCATTCTGCCACACCTCCATACCTAGGAAATAGTGCATCATTCCCAAGTCTTTCATATCGAATTCAGCTGCAAGCTTCCTCTTGGTATCCGCAATCAGTCTGTCATCTCCTGTCACAAATAGGTCATCCACATACAGTAGTAGAATCACAGGATTCCCTTCTTCAACCTTGTAGTAAAGGTTGGAATCCGCTTTACTCTTGGTAAAGCCCAAACTAGATAAGAAACTGTCCATCCTACCATACCAGGTTCTGGGAGCTTGCTTCAAGCCATACAAGGCTTTCTTCAATCTGCATACATATGATTCCCTATCATGTATTTCAAAGCTGAGTGACTGTTCCACATATACTTCCTCTTCTACTACACCATTCAGGAAAGCAGTCTTGACATCCATCTAGTGTATCTTCCGTTTCATTGCTGCAGCCAGGGCAAGTACTGTTCTGATGGAAGTATACCTGGCTACAGGTGCAAAGGTTTCTTCATAGTCTATTCCTTCTTTCTGAGAGAAACCACGAGCTACGAATCTTGCTTTGTATTTTTCTACACTGCCATCTGCAGCATGCTTGATTTTGTAGATCCACTTAGAAGTCCCAACAGACTTTTTTTTTAGGTCTTGGGACAACATCCCAAACATCATTCTTCATTATTGATTGGTATTCCTCAACCATAGCGTCCTTCCATTCTTTCTTTTCTGCTGCCTCCTCATAACTGGAAGGCTCTTTGTTCATAATGTCACAGAGTAAAGCAACATAACTGGTGTGTGATCTGGTTCTCTTCTTTGCTCTGTGTTCCTCTTCTGGAATGCCAAATCTTTCTGCATCATGAATGAGCTCTCTAGCCCATACAGGTTTCCTCTTGTGAGTGTTATCCTCACGGGGTGGATCTACAGGTTCTTGTGGATCTTCAAACTCACGAGCAGTTTCTGGAACTGCATCAGTCATGGTAGTGTCCTGAAATCTTGTTTCCTTAGGTTCTTCATAAACTTTGATAGGTGCCTTTCTTGATTTGATGAATGCTGAATTTTCATCAAATGTTACATCCCTGCTGACATCAATCTTCTTGAACCCTGGAAAATATATTCTGTAAGCCTTCGAGCTTTCACTATAACCCACAAAGATGCCCTTCCTTCCTGAAGGATCTAGTTTAGTCCTCTTCTCCTTTGGGACATGAGTGTATACTGGACAGCCAAATATTCTGAGATGGCTGACTTCAGGTTTCTTACCAAAAAAGACTTCTTCTGGTGTCTTGTTGTCCAATATCTTGTGGGGTGTTCTGTTCTGCACATATACAGCTGTTCTAGCTGCTTCTGCCCATAGATGCATAGGAAGATCCTGGTCATGCAACATTGCCCTTGCTGCTTCCATGATAGTTCTGTTCTTCCTTTCTGCAACTCCATTCTGTTGAGGATTATAAGGAGCAGTCAACTCCCTCTTAATCGCTGAATCACTGCAAAGCTTCTTGAAGTCATTTGAGGTGAATTCTCCACCATTGTCAGATCTGAATGTCTTGATTCTCCATCAAGGTTTTGAATTCCTTAAATTTATCAAGCACCTCATCTTTTCCTTTCAAGAAGTATACCCAAGTCTTCCTGGAGAAGTCATCAATAAATGAAACATAGTAAACATACCCACTCAGGGAGCTGGATGACATAGGGCCACATACATCTGAGTGGATGATTTCCAGGATGTCTTTTGCCTTGCTTTCACTGCTTGGGAAAGCTTTCTTAATGTTCTTACCTTTTGCACATCCTTTGCAAACACCTTCATGTTTGGTCTTGATTTCAGGAAGACCCTCTACATCCTTGCTTGTAATTGGAAGTGCTCTATAGTGCATGTGAGCAAGTCTTCTATGCCAAAGTTCACTTGGTTCCATGGATTCATGTACCATGGCATGTTCAGGTTGACCCTTTAATTTATACAGTCCTCCCTCTTGCTCTCCAATCACTACTGCATCATCTATGGTCTTACCCTTTGGCCACATTAGTACTTGGCCATCAACAAATGCAACCCTCATACCTTTTGCATCTAAAGCAGAGATGGAGAGTAAGTTCTTCTTGATTCCAAGAACATACAGTACTTCTTTCATCTTCAATGATTTTCCAGAATCTAGATTGTAGGAGGCTTCACCACTTCCTTTGATTGGATATTGGTAATCATCCCCAAGTTTCACCTTATGGGGTGATTCATGTTCAGAAAGGTTCACAAAAGATTCCTTGAACCCAGTCATGTGTTTGGAGGCCCCACTATCAATCAACCAATCATTACATCCATGGGAGATGGTACCTGTAAGAGCAGAGATCAGAACATACTCTTCTTCACTTGATGAGTCATCATCACTATCACTTTCTGCCCTAGCCTTCTTCTTTGGGGGTTCATCATCTTCGGCAGCATGAGCATGAAATCTTCTTTTGCGTCCCTTCTTCTTCTTACTGAAGTTGTTGTTATTATCCCTTTTGTTCTTGGGACAATATGAAGCATAGTGACCCTTCTCATTGCATGTAAAGCATCTTAGGTATTTCTTGTTCTTCTTTTGATGGGATCTATTGAGGCGAGAGAGATCCTTCTTGGTTTTGCTTCTTTTGGTGTGAGCTGCAAGAGCTTGATCTTCTCCTCCCATCTTTTCCTCACGAGCTATAAGTCTAGCTTCTTCTTGAGAACATTCTTCTCGAAGTCTACTGAAGGAGATCAACTTCTTCCTTGCACAAATTCCTTGAATAAAGGAATCCCATGACCTGGGTAGGCCATTTAGAGTAGTCATCACCACCTCACCATTCTCCACCATTTCATCTACTGCTTCTAATTGTTCCTTGATCTGAGAGACCCTTGAAAAGTAAGATTGAATGGTTTCTCCATTCTGAAACTTTACTGCTTTCAATTGGTTCCGCAGGGTCATCTTCCGATTTATGTTCTTTCCTTCAAATAGCTTGGTCAAGGATTCAAACATCTCCTTGGGTGTCTTGAGAGAAGACACATGGGGTATGAGATGGTCTTTGATGGAATCAGCAATGATTCTCTTTGCCTTGACCAAGTTCTTCTTGTGCAATGCCTTGGCCTCTTCATCCTCTGGGATAGGGATGTCTTCTTTCACATATGAGTCCAACTCATTCTCTTCCAGGATTAACCTAATCCTATACTTCCAGGCTCGGAAGTTATCAGCCCCTTCAAGCTTATCCTCAAGCTTGGTGTGGAGAGACATCTTTAAGAGTACTTCAAATGGAAATAGAAAAGATTTAGAACTTACCACTTGAAGTGCTTAAAACTGGATCTGGACCCGGATTAGGGTTTGTCAGAGAAACCCTAAAAATTCAAAATGTGAATTTCAAAATTCCGAAAGGATAGAAAGATGCACCTTGGAGAGCTGATCAGCCTAGTACATTCAGAATTTGAGATCAGCAAAGTCTTTCCCTTCAAAATTGCCTTTTTGTCCTCCCGGGTTCACTGGGGAGAGCCCTGAATTAGGGTTTGAGTTTCCCGGAGATCTACCCAGCCAAAAATCTCGATCCAAAGCTCAAACCTTCGATTTTTGCAAGGAGCTTCCAGCTGTACCTTCAGTTTCCAGAAATTCCTATTTTTGTGGAAACCCTAATTTTTAGGGCCAAATCTGAAAATGCTCAGAACTGAATTCTGATTGGACAGATAGATGCGCCTTGATGAGTAGATCCAATTTACTATACTGAATTTCAAAAATCTGTGGAGAGAAACCCAATAAACAAGGAATACAAGCTTCCGTCACTGCAAAATGTCTTCTTCTCAGTTAAGCTCTGATACCATGTTAAATTTTCAGTATTAAATCACAATACTAAAGGATCTTTGCTGAGAGAATAACATCTACAGTATATCAATGCATGACAATCATAATATGACAAGCATCACAAGCATCACAAGAATCAAAAGCATAGAGACAAGAGACACAGAGTTTCCGTGGGGAAAACCCTAAGGTGAAAAACCCCACAACTTCCTCAGAGATAGAGAGAGAAATGGCTCAACCAAAATACAACCAAATAACACTGAGATAGTCTCCTAGCAGATGATCCTCCTCCTCCTCACAAGTGCGCCACTTTCCAGAGAGAGAGTGAGTTACTTTTCCGAGTAAGTAAAATAGAGATCTCCTATCTCTATTTATACTCACCTTTTTGCCTAGTGACCTACTGGGGCCGACTTGTCTACTTTGATACACCCACATTATATTATATATTAATCAGGGCCGACCCCATAAGGTGGTCTAATAACCCATCGACAAGTACACACACTTGCGACACTTGTCAATCCACATGACGACACTTCCTTATAGAGGAATAACACATCTCTTATAAGGGTACAATAAATATAAATATAATATACAGATGAGATACATTCCGAAGTTACATATACATCAACAACTCTATCTCTTGTCTCTCATGCTTTTGATTCTTGTGATGCTTGTCATGCTTATTGTGATTGTTATGCATTGATATACTGTATATGTTATTCTCTCAGTGAAGATCCTAGAGTATTGTGAATTAATGCTCAAAATTTAATAGTACAAACTGTGTTTTTTGGAGTGCAAATATTGAGGAAGCATTTTATTTTATCTAATTTGTTTAGTTTGATGTATATGCTGTATTAAATGTTCTAAATCTAATTTGAGTCAAGAAGTAATTTTTTATTATTTTTTAAAAAGGACATGTGTCAGCTCGAAGATGAGCACGGAAGGATTTACACATGTAGAATTTGTCTCTTGGGCATAATAAGTTTAAAAATAAACTCATGGTTAAGTAGTTTTGTGCCAAAATAATTTTCTTTTCTATTACAATTTTGTGGCAAAAGTATCATATTCCCATAGCTTCTCTCTTATAGAAATAACTCTTAGCAATTGCGGGGACATTGCCACCTCGTGCTTCTTGTTTAGAAATATTGAAGATATAAATCTATTTTATTTAAAGTTTAAACATATAAATATATTTTATTTAAATATTTTAAGATCAATTTTGAATACTTCTTATCATGTAAACGTAAATTTATTTATATTTAGTTTTAAGTCCAAATGAATGTAAATTTATTTATATTTAAAATATCTTAAGTTAAAATGAATCTATATTATATATGTATAGATATGCTATATAATAAGTGACATCATTTAATTCACTAATAAGAAAACAGTCATAAATAATATTATATAGTTTTTTTTAAATAATTAATATTTTTTTAATTTTTTAATATATAAAGAGTTATAAACATATATTATTTTAAATAATATTATTAAATTTATTATTATTATAAGTTTTTATTTCACTGAGAGTAGAGGTGTTTTATAAATCAATATGGGGAAGATGTTGTAACATAACATTATGTGCAATGCTATTTTTTTCAAGAGAAAAAGATTGTAACTTTATTATATTATAAAAATTACATTTTTCAAAACTCAAAAAACAACTCGTCACAAGACCAAACCCTCTATTCATATATAGGCATTGTTCACCGTAACCATCATCACTATTTTAAATCAAAACATATCAAAAAATCTAGTCACGGATCAAAGCCTCTATTAAAAAATTCTTACAAACTTCAATGTCAAAATTAGCAATAACATACATTCATATCAATCATAGATCAAAACTTAATATTCCAATAGAACATAAAATATGGTTTCCATGCTCAAGGGGGATCCCAAAGAAAGGTATGGGAGTCATCAATAAGGAATCCATACTTCTCCTCCAAAAAACTGTTCTCCTTGCTTCAGATTCAACCCAGTTTTTTATAATAAGTTAGCATCATTATTCCTTTCCCTGTAGATATGAACAAAGGATATATCTTCCATGCTAGATTTTAGATTCTTTATCTCTTCCAAGATAGTTCCCATGATTATGTTATGGCATCATTTCTCATCATTGATCCATTCTATTACAACTTTCGAAACTTCAAAAACATGTGACCATTTTCTATCCAACTTCACTAGTAAAGTAAGAATTCTAAAGGCACATAGCTCAACAAAATTATTTATCCCCCACACCAAGCCTACTTTAAAGTATACTGTAAATACTTAGTTATGTGTAACACTCCATCTACAACTGTTGAACATAGATCCCTTTGTGTTTCACTATCAAAATACACCCACGAGATGTCCCAATTAATACCTTCTTCCTTCACCTTCCTAGGGATGCATATTTTAATAGACTGTGGAAAGATATTGAAAATGGTAAATTAATGTTTTGCGCACACAAAAAGAGATATGAAATTTCCTTAAGAAATAATTTGATTCCTAGAAATGTAGATTTTCCAAGCTACAATAATAGGAACACTCTTAAAATCATTGTATTCCAGGTTGAGATACCAACTTTTTAAACAATTGTGTATGGTTAGGCCTGCCCAAATACATCTTCATTTCAATAAAAATTGAATTCCCTTCCATACATGAGCGATAAACTTGTATTCAATAATTAAACCATTATTTGTTTCCTCTGCAATTTTCCAAAACACACATCTCCCAGGTACCTCCATACCTACTAGGCCTCTCCATAGTATGGAACCTATGATCAATCTCCAAATGAATTTTTCCACAAAGGAATTTGATAATATAGTACATAGGACTCTTAATACCCCATCCCCATTTATTTGTTTGAAAAAAAAATTCCTTCCTCTTGATCCATGCCGATCCTTTGAGATCTAAATTCCCTTACTAGAAAAATCAGAAAAGAAGTTTCCTAATAGTGTCCAAAACACCACGAGGAATCCAAGAAAGAGACATCCAATATACTAGAGTGGCCTCAAGTATATATTTTTCTAATACCATCCTTCCCACCTTTGAAAACAACCTGTAGATCCAATTAGCAATTCTCTTCTCACATTTAGAAATCAACCAATCCTAATATTTCTTGACATATGAGATGGGTTTAAGAAAAAACCACAAATGCTTCATACCACTGTCCTCCTCAATTCATTCACCCGCTATATTATATTTATGTTCATTCACCTTCATACTTGTGGTAGAATAAAAGAGAACAAGCATACTAGATAGATTTTCCAAATATCTGCACGAGCCATAACAAAAAAAACAATTTATCATCTACAAAATAGTATGGGTGAGCGAATAAATTCCTCCAATATTAATCCCTTTGAATATCCCATTCCTTTTTGAAATTAATATAGACTTTCTAATCCCCTCTGCCACTATGAGGAATATTAAAGGGGAAAATGGAAAACCCTGTCTGATTCCTCACCCTGGTATCGAAAAAAGTTGGACGACACACCATTGAATAATGTTGATGTATATGTAACTTCGGAATGTATGTCATATATGTATATTGTACTCCTATAGAGATGGTATTATTCCTCTATACGGAAGTGTTTGTATTCCTATAGAGATGTTATCATTCCTCTATAGAGAAATGTCGTCATTTATATTGTAATTGTCGTAACTTATACTTGATGGGTTATTAGACCACCTTGTTGGGGTCGGCCCTATATAAGTCATGTGGGTCAAAGGGTTATTAGAACACCCTATTGGGAGTCGGCCATGTGGGTCAAAGGGTTACTAGACCACCCTATTAGGTGTCGGCCCAGTCAGCATTATGTTATGTGGTTAAGTTAAAGCCGACCTACTAAAGGTTATTAGGCAAGTCAAGTCAAGTATAAATAGAGTGTGGGAGGCACTCTATTTCATCATTTCTATTCTCTCTCACACTCTCAAGAGAGTGCTGCACTTGTGGAGGAGGAGAATCTGCTACTAGGAGATGTCTATCTCTTATTCTTGGGTTGTATCATTGCTCTATCTATCTTTGAGGAAGTAATTGGGGTTTTTCACCTTTATGGTTTTCCCCAAGTAATCTCTGTGTCTCTTGTGTGCTTGCATTATTGTGTCCATGATTGATATGATGTAGATATGTTGTACATGTTGTTCTCTTAGTTAAGATCCTAGATTAGATTGATGTAAATTCTGAAAAATTAACATGGTATCAGAGCTAGCCTGAAAGAAAGCATGGTATGGCATGTATGACACTTGTTGCAATCGCGAAGGTAGGGCTTGATATAGCAAAAACCAGTCATCATAGAACTTTCGCGATAAATAACGTTCGGCGAAGTTTCAGGGTCTAAAAATTGTACATGGAGAAGCTAAGATCCGCATGTACCTTGTGCCCAAAGGAAAACCTCTAATTCATTGTAATTTGTGATTTATGATCTGTACAATACAGGGTTTCCGCCTCTTCCAGATCTCAGTCATAAACATGTGACCTTGGAAAAAAGATCATAACTTGGGCTAGGAAGCTCCAAATGAAATTTCATAAAACTTTACAGGTAGTGCACGAACTGTAATTTCTCAGATAACTTTTTCAGAGGCTGAACTTGAACCAGTGACATGTGGCATGTCGTACACGTTCGCTCTCTTGTTTTATCCTATAAACAGGTCACATTGCGACACTTGGCATAACTCTCTCTCAGAGAATCCATTTGAAGTCAGACCTATTGGGTTGGAAAGGTGACAGGTCAGGCTATCAAAGGAAAAATGTTTAGACCCTTTGGATTGCAAAGTTCAAAGTTACACTAGAAACAATTAGGCACATATTTTTGTCAAAACATAATTATTTTTTAGCACCTTCATTCATGGCTTCCGGAATTTAGGGTTTCAAGGAAAGTTGGAATTTTTGTAATCAGAGACTACGGCTTAATGGTACTCATCAAAATAGAAATTTAGAGACCAAGATCATAGTTTTTGTTGGGAAGAATGCCGGGCTTGATCAGACCCTAGTTCAGGACTTTGATCGGAAAAGTGGAAAATTAGGGCTTCTGCAAAAATGGAAATTTTTGAAATCTGTGACCATGGTTGGAATCTCCTCAGAAAAATAGAATCTTAGAGATTTGGATCGAATATTTTGATTGGGAAGAAGGGTGGGCTTTATCAAACCCTAGTTCGGGGTCATGTCTAGTGAATCCGAAAGTTTCAAAGGCAAATTTGAGGGGTGAAACTTTGCAGTTTTCAAATTATGACTATACTAGCTTGATCAGCTCATCAAGGTGCATATTTTTATCCTTTTGGAAGTTTGAAATTCAAAGTTTGAATTTTTAGGGTTTCTCTGACCAACCCTAATCCAGCTCCAGATTCAGTTTCTGCAAATCAAGTGGATTGGGTTAATCCTAGAAGAGAATGTATTGGTCACCTGCATAAGTGAAGAAGTTCTTGTTTCAGAGGGAGATGAGGCTAAGGCCTTACATAAGAAGATTACAAGCAATCTCGACAACTATGACTCATCTAGGTATGTTTTGAGATTTGTTCATGATTAAGTTTATGGTATGTTTGTCTTCATGTTATTACGGTTAGTACAATCTTGATTAAATTTAGACTTGTCGTATCACCTTAATAAAATTATGAATGCATGATAGAAGATATTCATTGATTAGGGTGTTGACACTTATGATTGTACTAATGCATTATGGTGTTGTATGAGGTTTATGTTGTCTGATAACATGAAAGGTACACCAAGAAAGACAAATCATGTTCTAGTTCAAGAACATATGATCATGATGACATGAGGACAAAGATTCATCCATTGTCATGAATCACTTAGAAGATCTATTTGCAAGGTATGTATAACTTGGTTCTATAATGGTTAACTTATCAGATATGCAGGTTACTAGCACAAGTCATTGAAGAGAACAAGAAGACATCATGTGGGTATGTTAGACATAACTAGCTAACATACCAATCCAGGTATGTTTTTCTATATCAAGTTAGAATCCTACCTTGTGTTAGGATCCCTTATATGAGTATACTTGGTATGATTGGCTATGTTTATTCATAAAGTTAGAAATGTAAGTAATCAAGGGTTTATGCATTTTATGTCTCTTATCTTGATTGATGATTTAACTAACCCGAAGAGTCCTATGATCAAATAAGAATATGCATGAGTAGAAGAAGACTTCCCTGAAACCTTGAATACTAATGTTTATTATCTGTGTTTGAAATGATCATGAATATACATATTTAAGATTATTGTGTTTTGATAGTATTAATATTATACTAATAAATGTGTGATTATGTATGAGACCTTGAGGATAACACAATGATGATACTAATAAGCATGCATAGTGATGGATATAAGTTCAAGGACAGGTAATCCAGGAAGCAAATATCAAGAGGGAGCACACTCCAGTTGTTCCTGCAAGGAAGCAAAGATCAAGAGGGAGCACACTCCAATTGTTCCTGCAAGGAAGCAAAGATCAAGAAGGAGCACACTTCAGTAGTTTCTGCAAGGATGCTGATATTCAGAGGGAGTTGACCACTTCTCACATCAGAATGGAGTTGCAGAAAAGAAGCAAAGACTGAGAGGGAGTCAACCCAACAAACAAACAAAGATAAGTATTTGAATTATCATTATTTGCATATTTTATTGTTTAAATAATACCGTCCAATAATGTATATACTCATGTTCCTAGAATTAGGTTGTGTATTATGCATATTAGAATAGTTGCATTGATGAATAGTATACTACTAATATACATGGGTAAGTGGCCTATGGCACTGTACAACATTCCATTGCTACTTATTTAGAATGAAACCTCTTTGCTGACATGTTGGGAGTTGTGCACACTCTTAAAAATGTTCTAGTAGAGATTGGAAGGCATCTAGAAAGTTACGGGATATGGATAAATGTTGTATTGAAGCATTGGCTAAGATAATTGCATGACTGTATGACATATTTCTTTATGTGTAAGAATTTGTTTTGAAAACTATGATATGTTTTCTAATCATGCAATTTAACTTGATGTGTAGGAAAGATCATATACCATCACCTACAAAAGAAGGACTACAACATTTGTTCAGCAACAAAGTTATCTATTGAAAATATTGAAGATATTGAAGTTCCCAGGATCTGGGAAGAATGCCATGATCGAGGAGTACCAGTCGATCATGAAGATGTTTGGGATGCAGTCCCAAGACTTGAAGGGGAGTCTGTAGTGACTTCCAAGAGGATCTATAAGATCAAGCACGCTGCAGGTGGTAGCATAGAGACTTTTGCTCCTGTAGCCACATACACTTCCATTAGATCCGTACTTGCTCTAGCTGCAGTGATGAAATGGAAGATACACCAGATGGATTTCAAGACAGCTTTCTTGAATGGTGTAGTTGAAGAAGAAGTGTATGTGGAGTAGCCACTTGGTTGTGAGACACATGCCAGGGAGTCATATATGTGCAAAACTTGGTACGGTAGGATAAACATCTTTCTATCCAGTTTGGGCTTTACCGAGAGTAAAGCGGATTCCATCCTTTACTACAAGGTTGAGGAAGGAAATCCAGTGATACTACTTTTGTATATGGATGACCTGTTTATTACAGGTGAAGATAGATTGATTGTCGACATGCAACAGAAGCTTGTTGTCGAATTCGAGATGAAGAACTTGTGGATGATGCACTATTTTCTAGGTATGGAGGTGTGGAAGAGTGCAGATGGAATCTTCCTTGGACAAGGGAAGTATGCCGTAGAGATCCTGAAGAGGTTCAGGATGATAGAATGGAAGGACATGGCCACACCTATGCCATCGAACCTGAAGCTTCTATATGATGCTTCATCTGATCCGGTTGACATCACTATGTATCATCAGATGACTGGGTCCTTGATGTACCTGATGAACACGAGACCAGATATTTTCTTTGCGGTGAACACATTGAGCCAGTTCCTGGCGGATCTGAGGACTGTTCACCTAGTTGATGTAAAGCATATTCTGAGTTACCTGAAGGGTACAGTTGATTATGGGCTCAAGTATGATGCGAATCAAAAGTTTAACCTACAGGGTTATGTTGATTCAGATTGGGCAGGCAGTGTTGTAGACAGGAAGAGCACATCTGGGTGCTACTTCAGTATGGGATCAGGTGTGATCTCTTGGTTTAGCAAGAAGCAGTCCTGTGTAGAATTGAGTACAGTCAAGGTAGAATATGTTGCCATCTATGCGGCTAGTTGTGAGGCAGTATGGATTCAAAAGCTACTATCTGAGTTATTTGATCTATTGCTGGAGGCTACTGGTATATTTTGTGACAACCAGAGTTGTGTGAAGCTGTCTAAGAACCCGGTGTTCCATGGCAGGTCGAAACACATAAAGATCAAATATCACTATATCAGGAATATGGTGCAGAGAGGAGCAATGAAGCTCCTGTATGTTGTGACGGATGAACATATTGCAAATGTATTGACGAAGCCACTAGCCAGAGTGAAGTTCGAGTACTTTAGAGAGAGGTTTGGTGTTCTTCAGATCGATGACACTTCGAGGAAGAAGTGATGGAGACATTTTTTGTATCCATTCCTAGCATGGTGGAAGGGGGATCCTTCACATGGCTGTGGATGTAAGCTATGGATGATGAGCATCAGGACGATGCTCCAGTTACTGCTCTATATATGCATCAGGATGATGCTGGATATGATTAGTTGGATCATTTATATGTATATGTGTGTACACATCATGTTGGATGATGGATATGATCAGTTGGATCATTTATATGTATTTGTATATGCACCATGTTGGATGCTCTGACCATGTATCTGTATATGTATCAGGTGGATACTATGTATGATCAGGTGGATCATGTATGTTGATATATATCAGGTGGATACATTGTGTGGATCATGTATCTATGTATGTATCAGGTGGATACATTGTATGATCAGGTGGATCATGTATGGTGATATGTATCAAGTAGATACTTGGTATGCATCAGGTAGATGCATTGTATGATCAGGATGATCATGGATGACGAGCTTCAGGATGTTACTCTAGATGACTTGTATAAGGATGATGCAGTGATGATGATCAGGATGACCATGTGTACATCAGGACAATGTATGGTGAGTATCAAGTTGATACTCTATGGCCATGGACAGGTTGTGCAAAGGAAATCCTAGATTTGTTCTAGGTCACATCCAGTATGAAAAAGGATTGGCAATGTGTATCACATGTAAGACCTGGGAGATCCGATAGGTTGGGCTGTGTGCCTGTAATAAGTCCTGGGATTCTCTTTCAAGGGTTTGTGATAGTGGGCCACATGTAAGACCTGGGAGATCCAATAGGTTGGGCTATGTGCCCGTAATAACTCCTGGGATGCTCTTTCAAGGGTTTGTGGTGGGCTGTTACATGTAAGACCTGGGAGATCCGATAGGTTGGGTTGTGTTCCTGTAACAAGTCCTGGGATGCTCTTTCGAGGGTTTGTAGCAGAGGTCACATGTAATCAGTCCTGGAGATATTGTCGGTCGTGCTTAGGAACATAAATGTTTGTGGAATGCTCTTTAGAGTTCTTGTTAGTCGTGATATGCACATAAACGTTCCTGGGACATTCTTGTAAGGTTTTGTGACAGTCACATGTAATAAGTCCTGGAGATCTAGACAGGATGAAAAAGGCCTCAAATGCTATTTAGGGTTCTTTCTAGTCAAGAGACTCTTTTAATATTTTGTTACACACATAATAAGTCCTGAGGATTCCAAGGTATGGCCAGTGATGATGAAGACCTGCAGGTGGTGGGCCTACATCCAGTATAAAAAAGGACTGGCTCTGTAGAACTTCCTATGACGAGCAGATTCAGAGATTGATTGAGATAGCAGCAACAGTGATGATGATGATGAATCGATGATGATTATCCACTATCCAGTGACAATGATCCAGAGAAGAAGACTTGTGCTAGAAGACCTGTGTCAAGAAATAGCTTCCTAGTTAAGAGGGAGTGTTGATGTATATGTAACCTCAGAATGTATTTCATATATGTATATTGTACTCCTATAGAGATGGTATTATTCCTCTATATGGAAGTGTTTGTATTCCTATAGAGATGTTACTATTCCTCTATAAGGAAGTGTTGTAACTTATACTTGATGGGTTATTAGACCACCTTGTTAGGGTCGGCCCTGTCTAATTCATGTGGGTTGAAGGATTATTAGACCACCCTATTGGGGGCCAGCCATTTGGGTCAAAGGGTTATTAGACCACCCTATTGGGTGTCGGCCCAGTCAGCATTATGTTATGTGGTTAAGTTAAGGCCGACTGAGTAAAGGTTATTAAGCAAGTCAAGTCAAGTATAAATAGAGTGCGAGATCCACTCTATTTTATCATTTCTATTCTCTCTCACACTCTTGAGAGAGTGGCGCAATTATGGAGGAGGAGAAGCTGCTTCTAGGAGATGTCTATCTCTTATGCTTGGGTTGTATCATTGCTCTATCTATCTTTGAGGAAGTTATTGGGGTTTTTCACCTTTATGGTTTTCCCCAAGTAGACTCGGTGTCTCTTGTGTGCTTGCATTATTGTGTCCATGATTGATATGTTGTAGATATGCTGTACATGTTGTTCTCTCAGTTAAGATCCTAGATCAGATTGAAGTAAATTGTGAAAAATTAACAACCAAGACTGAGAAGGAGACTGAAGTAATACATGGCATTACCCATTTAATAAATGACATAAAAAACCCTAACTGAGTCAACACCATCCTCAAGTACATCCCACTTACTCTTTTATAATGCATCATTAGATAAATATTTATTATCATCGACTTGAGGTTTCTTGTTATAATGGAAAGTAATCCTTTATGTGTTATTCCCACAACATCACGAATTTTCCTACCATGAAGAAAACCAAACTATTGAAGATAAATACCTGCAAACAAAAAGGGTTTACTTATTTGACCAATAATTTTAGTCATTATCTTGTAAATGGTATTACATAATGAAATTGGCTTGAATTCATCAAAAGAGTCAAGATAATCATATTTCAAAATGAAAGCAATAAAATGTCAACATTAAAATCATTTAATATATTATCGTTCTTCCTCGACTCCCAGATCACCCTTAAAAGATCATGCCTAGAAACCACACACATTGTGATATAGTACTCAATAGGGAGTCCATCCGGGCCATGAATTTTTTACTTGAATATTTTTAGAACCTTATCAACCTCTTTTCTTGTGACTTACTGCATCAAATTACCATTATCCTCCTCTTGAACAATACAAGGAAAAATTGAGCAATTATATTCCTCTTTTTTGAAAAGCATGTCAAAACGATAAAACCCTCGTTGGCTAAATCTTCAAAGCTATTGACTTCCTCCCCAAAATATGACTTTATCTTCTAGATCGTATTACATTTCTTCCTATGATTTTCGCAGTGATGAAAAAACTTATCATTTTCATCCCCTTTGGAAAGCCAAAGGGATCTTCTCTTAAGTCTTCATTCATCTTCTTGAAATAACAATATATCTTGAATCACCTTTTCTCCAGATCCAAAATAGTATCCTTTTAGATATATAAAACAAACCCAAGCCTTTTTTCTTCATTCCAATTGGCTAAACTTAATTGAATTTATTTTAGTTCTTTATCTTTTCGTTTCCTCATAGATGTCGACCAATCAAGAGAAACTCCTTTTCCTCTTTTTACATTGTTTAAAATTTTTATAGAAGTCGATTCTCTGCTAGGAAAATCAAAAGGAGACCAAGAAAACTTAAGGATACTAACAAATTCCTTATCATTCAGACAAATGGAGCTAAATTTAAAAGGGGCATATGGCTTGGTTCCCATAGAAACTAATTCCAAAAAATTTGGGCGATGGTATGAATTGCCTCCATTCCCCACCCATTGTTTAAATATTAAGGGAGAATCAAACATACCTTCACATACCATAAACCGATCAATCCCCTTTGATATTTTGTCTTGCCCCACATGCTCTTATTGTTCTAGGTTGGAGTGATCTTAGTAGGTTGTAGATACAAAAACCTCACCAACTACAATTTCCATAAAAAATAATCTGACAGACAATCCTTTAGTGCTAACGGCCCCCAAATCTCATAGAAACCCACAAAGAAATTAAAATCCCACCCCAAAACAAGATTTTTTATTCTCCATTAAATTCTTAGATAACAATTTATCCCAAAAAGACACTCTATCAAAGTAGGGAGCGTAAATATTAAAAAAAATAAAATTATTTCATAGTTCATTTGAAACTAAAACTACGCCGAGAACGAAGTCCATTGTCTAGGAATTGGTGACAGACAAACTCTATATTTTCCAACCATTAATAAACCCTCTGGAGTGACCTTCAGCATCTAAGTAACAAAAATCCCAACCTCCTATAAGATTTTTTAAATATGCAAGAATTTTCCATCAACCTCCTATTGTAGAAGTAACACATTAGGTTGATTAGAGTCAATCAACTGATGAATGGCTAATTTTTTTTAGGGTTTAGGTATCCCTATGCAGTTCAAAGAGCATGGAAGCATTAAATAACCTTTGATTGGGAGTCCACTTCTCTAAGTATCCAAATAATTGATTTATGTGATCTAGTTTCCACTTCCAGTGAATCTTTAAGTTGTTCTTTATGAAAAAATGGTCTCCTCCCTCTACCACCAGATTTAATAGCCATATGAACTTGATACCTAAATCACCACCTCTAGAGAATAGATTGATGTTCTTCGATGATCTCCCTTTGTTCGACCTGATTTTAAGTTTATAGTCATCTCCCAACATCAACTTAGAAGGTTAAATCTCTTATGAGGAAAACTAGATGGAGAGACCATTCCTTGAGAATGTGTATAATCATATGACAGATGTATGATATTACAATGGCGTTATTGCAAACCTAATGCATATCTTGAAACCCAAGTCCAATGCACTTCTTTTTACTTGTGTCCTAGTTTTACATCGGTTTATATATAAAACTAATATCAAACCTCCAAACTAGATCTAAGGGAAACAATTACACTTCATTTTGGATGGAAATGTTATCCTAAATCTCATTTCATGACTACCAAAGAAGAGGAACCCATAGACTTTTCTTAAGGGTTTTTTTCACCAAATCGTGGGCACTTAAGATTAGCTAAAAAAATCCATTTTTCAAGCTACTAGTGGAGGAACTAATCTAGTGTAGTGTGTGCTTATATTTGTTCAAGGAAAGAGCTGCATTTTCCACTTTAAATAATATTTTATACTCTCATTTCGATAGGTTTCATGATTAAGCACGAAAGAATCAAAATCAATACTGTTACACTGATCTTCCTCGTCCATATCATCTCCACTATTGTCATTATCATTGCCAACATCGTGATAATTATTATTATCTCCGTAATGATTATTATCATATTCACCATCGGCCCCATGACGTCTATGATAATGAAAACCATAATTACCAGAGCCACCATCCTCGCTCTTAGAAACCGAAAGTCCTAGATGGGGATCAAAACCATCATAGTTGGTAGGAAAATATGAATCATGGTTGTCTTCTAAAATTAATAAGAATTCTAAAAGAATTTAGGAATAGGACGCTTAGGAATAAAATCATAGAATGTTATAAGGAAATTATCAAAGAGGTTGAGCCTCTGGTTAGAGTCATACATTTTAAATGTTTGACAATAATGAAAGTGATGAACACATTGTTTATTTTAAAAAAATTATGTATAATATTTGAGATTAAATGTGAATCGTTACATATAGTAGCTAATGTTTATATCATGGTCATTGCTATCTTCTTGGTTATTTCTATCACAATTTAGATCAATTGTTGTCATCGCTATCGTCCTTATCGTCATCATTGTCATCGTCATCATCGTCATTATCATGTTCATTATCATTGTCATGATCGTCATGGTCATCATCATCATCATCATTACAAAAATAATCACCACACCCACTCTCCACACACTCAGCCATCAAACGTCCTAAATTAAGCACCAAAGAATCAAAGTCAAAAGTGTTACGATGGTCTTCCTCGTCCATGTCAACTCCACTATTATCATTATCATCGCCACTGTCGTGATGTTTATTTACATAATCTCCGTAATCATTATTATCATATTCATCATTGGCACCGCTGCCCCCATGACGTCTATGATAATTGCCAAACACACCATCCTCGCTGCTACTGATACGGATACTTCTACTGTTGGACGGAGAAGGAGACCGAGAATAGGTATTGGTACTGCTGGACGGAGACGGAGGCCCAGAATTAAAATCCATTGAATGCAACAAACAAAACAGCACAATAGTCTAAGAGTTCAAGATCTGATTTAGTAAACCCTCTCCTCGAGGAAAGCCTATGATGGTAGTATTTGACTTGTATTGGCTTTCCAACATACTTTTAGTGTATCGTTGTATTGAACTAGATGCACACAAATTTTAGTATTTGTTTCAAAGATGCACATATTTTTTAGCATTTGTTTCACGATGGTATGAACAAAGCTAATTACAAGTGACAATGATATATGTATACCCTCTTATGGTTCTCTGCAATTAAAGTGTGCATGTCTGAACTTGTTAACTCTTTATGATTCTATGTAGTAGAACTACACCTAGATTCCATCTAATAATCATTTAATGCAATCTCAATGAATTGGTCTTATATACCTTTAATTTACCACACAAGAAAACTTGTGTATATCCCAAAAGTGATTATATCTGAAATACATTTTACCCGACTATGATTGAAAGATAGTGTCATCATTAAAACTTCAATATCTCACTTGGAACTTGAAAAATAAATAGGAGTATGTCATATTACTTACTTTTGCAAGCAGAGAAGCCACTCTCACCATGTGGGAGACTACATCATGAAGGTCACAACAATAATGAGGGTAATAGACACTAAATGAAACCCGCATTATAATTTGGATTTGTTGTTCTTAATTAGAGGAGGATATCAATTTCTTTGTTGTGTTTGATTAGAGAAGGATATCATTTTGCTTTGTTTGTGTGCATGCATACACACGATGGGAGTAAGTACACTAGAAAAAATGGATGTTTCTAAAATTGAACTATTATTTTAAAGAATTAACAATCACAACAAGGAAAAGAGTCTGTAGCGGAGGTCAGAGCATAGGATTTTAGTGTTACAAGGTTGCACAAAATTGTCAAAAAAACCTTCGCTACAACCTCTGCAATTGGTAGCAGACGTTTTAATGGAGGCTTTTACAAAAAAAAATTATAACTAAAGAAACTCGGTGGTTGGAGGCTACAGCAGATGGTTTTTTAATGTTGTGTTAGAGGGTAGTTTACGTTTATAAGGCTAGATTAGGTTTCTATGTTTGTGATTTGGTTTCTACATTTCTAAATTAGGTAGCTAACCATTATATTTGTGTGGATGATGACGGTGGTGAGAATGGGCACGAGGATGCAGATCTTATGGTGTACTTAGGATCCATGACAAAGCTTGTGCAATTTATCAATTTAGGATCCATGACAAAACATGTGCAATTTATAAATCTATTGAAAGCTATCAATTTCGAGTTGCAATAGTCAAAATATTAATGTCAATAATCAATGAGACCATACAAAAAAAAAATATACATGTCAGACATAAAAACACAATATAAGATGAAAACCACATAGCAGATTACCTACCTATGGTCATTCGAATAGACCATCAAGATCATCTCTAAAACCAATATCTCGCAAACCAGTATCTAGTATATCAAAAATAAAGAAATATATCAGTAGATTGTTACATATGAAATTGCAATCCGAAGAAAAAATAGCATTCAAGAACTCATTCCTAACCTGAGAATTGACTAACTACATTATTTTTATTTCATTCCCTCCATCAATATCATATGTGACATATTTGAATGACTACAAGTTCACCTCTTGCCTCTCAAGTTCATGATCATTGGTCACATGTATGCATTTTTCCAATAATGCCATTCCATTGCACACTTGGCGTGTCTCATCTACACAATATTTTTGATCAAATGTGCAACCATTTTGGCCTACTGCACAATACACTATGAACAAAGTATCTAGATGACATTGGAAGCAATGTAGCTGATCATTCTTGCATAAGAAGTTTTTGCAATACATGAAAAATATGCCATAATAATAACTGTAATCAATGTGGTATCGACAAGAGCATGTGTTATGAGTTGTGTTTATTTTAACATACCATGGTTTGCATTTCTCGAAAGATCTTTGGCCCAAGACAAGTTCATTATGTTCATGCCTAAATCTCTCATATATTTTTTTTGTGTCATGTCAAGAAAATGTTTAATGTGGGATTCATGATCCCTTGATCCCCTTCTCAATTTTAGTATATCATTTTCATTGGAAGAAGGTCTAGTGTTGTCATGCTAAAAATCTTGCACTAGTCCCTTTACCGTATAAATGAGCTTCATATAAGAGCATGGCAACTGGCAAATGAAGGCCCAGACATCTATTTGAATAATTTCAAGTTTCTCCCTTCTAACACAATACCTTCTTAGTGTTTTGACATTCAAATTAATAATTTTGGATGTAGGCTTAAGAAGATGAAGTGCCCTAGTACTTTTGTTCACGATTGATTGTGACAACACATCGCAAGCCACATTGCGATGCTTTGAACGAGATTTCTTTCCAATTGTACCAAATCCATCTACTAAAATTTTAACAATATGAGAACTTGGTTCATAAATTTTTACCATCTTTACATTTAAATTTATCCTAACAACAGTCATACTCCTATATTTTAATAATGATAAAAATAATTTACATTTTTCTCCATCACATTTAGAATCAAAATAGTTAACAAGTATTTGTTGCGTTCGATATGCAATATTGTGTTTATATAACGTACTTTCAAGAAAACCAATGAGACTTTCATCAATCTATATGTGCTTTGGATTTATTTGGCATGAACTTGCTAATGGAGGTAGGGAGGTTGGAGCTCCATAACCTGGCTAGTTTGGGGTTCCAACAGTAGCTTCATTTCCTTCTTTCTCTTGTTAGCAGCTAGATGATGGAAATAGGACATCCTCTTGGATGGTCTCAATGACATTGTCTTATTCGAAAATATATTCTCCATGCAATGCCTCTCTAACTTCGTCACTTTTATAACCACAACCTACCAAATCGTCAATTGTTTCAGGTGGCCTTGATGTGCACATATGTTTTACTCCTTGATAAGGGCCATGGGGTGATTGTTCTTCAACTATTGTGGAAATCAAAGGCTCCTCAAGTGAATTCTCTAGCCATATTTCTTGTTGTGGATTTGTTGGAAGAATCATGACATCCTCTACAACCAAAATTGGTTGAGTTTCCACAGAATGTCGTTGATTGGCCATGTCATTTCTTCTCTTTTCTTTAATTTCTTCAATGATCTATTCGGGTAGCTTCTTCCTTGTGGATTTTCTTTTTTGATTATGTAGATTGCACGTGACCACAATGATCAATGATTTACTGTGCTCTTAAATTGGAGTCTCTCCAAGATTAGTTTTTGTCTTATGTTATACTCCACCACAATGATCAATGAGAAAAATTGCCTTTAAAACAAATCAATGGTGGAGATGGTTTATTGTGCTTCTCAATTGGATATTCTTCAAGATATGTATTTTTATTGTGCAATAGTTTCTATACTGCACCTCAATGATCAATGAGATGATTCCTTTGATCTTCCTCAATTATAATACCATCAATGATGGGTATGCTCTATGGTTCTCCTCAATATGAAATTCTCCAACCTTGGTGTTTTTGATACTCAATTGAATCTATTCTCCACCAAAATTTTCAATCAAATATTGCATTTCATGTTCATAAAATAAAATAAATTTAATGGTGGAGAATTGGAGATGATTTTTCTATTAGACTCTTGAAACTTGTCCAATGTATTTTTCCCCTCCAAGAAATCCTTATAGAAATTGTGATGGAGATGGTCTCAATGAAATACTCAATTTGTGTTCAAACTTTCTTGCTATGATGAGTTGTATCCTGTGTATAGAATCTGAATTTGCGGGCATTGTTCTATTTTTTTGTGAGCCTATTAGAGAGTATCTCGGACAACGACACGGACCGTCTATATAGACACAAAACACGTATGCATTTTTCTTGTACAAAATGTGTGCACATTTTGTAGTTATATAACACGTGCGCATTTTTTAGTTATATACCGTGTACACATTTTTTTCTACTAACGATCAACAACATTTAAGAAGTTAGTTCCACGAATAACATTTCATTGAACATTTCCCAAACCCCCTATGTCTTAACCCTCCAACAACCACCCCCATGTATTAACCCCCTAACAACCCCCCCCCCCATGTCTTAACCCCCTAACACCCATAACACCTCCCACTCTAAAATTAGTCCCCCCCTCTCTCACTTTACATTCAAGATATTTCCTAACCCCCACCTTTCTACACACACACACATCTCTATCCCTCCCCATACCAATAACACCCCCCTCCATCTTCCCCCTAACTCTTACTAACCCTCTCTCCCACTCCCCTATTCCTCCTCCTACACTTAACCCCAACCCCCTCCTCTCTCTCTCCCATCCTCTCTCTCTCCCCTCCACTCCCTAAACCTTACTAACACCTTCTTTATATCTCTTTCTCCCTTGTACGCTAACCGCCACATCTCCCTACGGGAGAGAATAAGAGTGAGGGAAGGCGTTAGTAAGGGTTAGGGAGATAGGGGTTAGAGAGAGAGGTGAGGTCAGGGTAAGGTGTAGGTGGATGAGTAGGGAAGTGAGAGAGAGTGGGATTGTTAAGGGGTCAGAGGTAGATATGGAAGGGGATTGTTAAGGGGTAGGGGGTGGAAAGCGGTAGAGAGAGAGAGAGAGAGGGAGAGAGAGAGAGAGAGAGAGAGAATGCTAAGGGTTTGGGGATGAGGAGGGGAATTAGCGAGAAATGGGGATATAGGTGAGGAGCGTGAGTGTTTGGGTTAAAGAGAGAGAGAGGGGTAAAGGGAGAAACTTTAGGGGGTGGTAAGGGGTTAGAGGTAGAGACATAGGTGGATTGTTAAAGGCTTAGATGTAGATATAGAGGGGGATTGTTAAGGGTTTAGAGGTAGATACAGAGGAGGGTGTTAAGATATTCAGGGTAAGTAATATTTTCGGGAGGAGAGAGATATAGGTGGTTAGTAAGAGAGAGAGAGAGAGAGAGAGAGAGAGAGAGAGAGAGAGAGATTTGGGGTGGAAAGGGATAGAGACAGAGAGAGAAGGATATGGTTTGGGGATATGAAGGTGGATTAGAAAGAAAGGCGGATATAGGTGTTGGTCACTATAATTTCCTATTAATTAAAGTTAATAAACATAGTGCTCAATATAAATTATCAGCCTAGGGAAGTCTGATTATTTCAAAGGTAATCAAGAAAAATATATGCGTAATATTTCAATAACTGATGAATCAATTAGAAGTTACCCAACCTATCTAAGTGACAATTCTATGCTTTGCTTACTGCTCAATCCAAATCCAACTACTAAATTAGCTATTCAATATTAGAAAGGGTACAATCCCTTTACAGTATCGGTTCTGGAATTAACTGCTTCAAGAATAAATTAATAAACTTGCTCTTGCAAGAAGTTAAATCCTAAATCAACATAATAAAAGAGATTCAATCTAGAATTGCAATATTCAACCATGAAGGAGATCAATCTTCTTTCTAATATGTTCTTCTATACTTTTTACTAGTTCAACCATTCATGAAAGGAATGAAGCATGCAATCGTATGCAGTAGCAGAGAACAACTGTATCAATGTAATAAATAACACAATTGCGATAAGAAACCACACATTACTTAGTTGAATGTTTCAAGAATTAAGAAAATCCTTAAATATGAAATCCTATTCTAATTACTCACACTATTTCAGGAAAGAAGAATCAGAAATTAAGAAATCCTACGCTTAGTAATTAATTTTTTCAGCAATGAAATCTAACTAGCAAATCCACACCAAACAAAATAAAAGAATTAAACAACTAACTAATTCAGCAACTTTGTAAGAAGGTAGGCCCTGGCCTTCCAATAGAGATGCCGCTGAAGGCTACCAAATCAACTAAGTAGATGATGAATCAAGAAAACCTTCCTCTTTCATTAATGGATAAGTTCAATTACATAAACTCCCCACTCATGTTACAATTATTCTCAGAAAAATAATCCTAACCTTATGAACCCTCTCGTCTTTCTATATATACTAGATAAGACAACTCAGGTCCTCTTAATTTGGGAAGCCATGAAGATCGAAGATCTTCAGGCTGTCGAATCAACATGTTTAAAATAGAAACAATTACATTCATAATTGCAATTGGGACAAAAATTGTTTCATAGGCGTTAATGCTCTTTATAGTCCAACTGATCTAATAGCAACTGAGTCTCGGTAGGTTGCGTGTATATATGCTCTAGCCTTTCCTATAAAAAGCTGAACAAGAGCCCAGAAAAGCATGAGTTATAGCCACGTACTCCTTTTTCTATGTGTCTCGGCAAGCTGATACACTTGAAATTTATTACATCCATCAATCCTTCACAAGTCAACACAATTAGGAATAAAACCCATAATCACAACTAATCTTTAAGCATTAAATACAACAAAGCAATAATGAATATACATGTTTGAATCCATGCTTTTCCTTAGAAAGATAATGACTTTGGTTACAATAATAGAGAAAAACAATGAAAATGGTCCTAATGAAAGTGGGCGCAAAGGGGCATTTCTACCACCCAACATATCCCCCCAACTGTCCAATTTCATGTCCTCACGCAACATGCTCCAGCTAATATAAATATTAGTCGGAATTGAAGCTCTTCCTATGGATATTGGTGAAGTTGAAGGAGGATTCGGGCTTCTCTCCAGGACTTAAAAACCCATTACAAGTGATAAATTATGCCCAACATTTCATTTCTTCATTCTTGGTCAATTGATAGATGCTATGTACTTTCTTTCAGGTAGCCATAGGAGTGGGAACCTAAATATTAACCCCATTCACTTTGGCCCACCTGTCTGCATACACTTTACATACTCTGGTACTCGAGACAAGGCATATTCAAAGTTTTCGAAACAATAAGGGTCTTTGGTTCTTAGAGTCTTAGAAGAGGCCTCCCACCTTTGCTTGTTTCCTTCCATTGCATAGAGTTCTTATTGTGAGACCATTCTGACACAGGGGGATATGATTACTTGATGAAACGATTCCAGGTAATCAGCCTTTTGAGGAGAGGAGAGGTTTCTTTTATTCCTTGCAACAAGGGTCACAAGGGATTGAGGTTCACCCCTTATCGAGAGAGTGGAAGTGCTTTCATGATTTTCGATGGTATGGGAGGGATGCCAATAGTTCATATGATTTGTGACAAAAGAAGTGAATTCCCTTAGGTTATTGTCACCTATATGAGGAACTGGATTAGACCGAAGGTCCATAAAACAAGCCAATTCTTGCAAACGCAACTCACAAAGTAAATTTTTCCTAGAGAAATCACTTTGAGTAAAGGATTCTGATAATTGAGGAGTTGTCCCAATCTCATAGGGCCTCCCTTACTTCATAGCCTTAAGCTTAAACAAAATCATTTGTTCATAAAAAAATACCGAATAGGATGGGGATGAAGTTCTGCAACTCAAGAGTCCCTGAACCAGATTATACATTTGTTCTTTCTCCTGTTTTATGGTCTTTAATTTTCTCATCTCTTCCAATTCTTCCTACAAACTTTCCCATTGGAATTTATGGAATATTAATTCCTCGGAACACCTTTCTCTAATTTCTTTAATGGATTTTATTTGTTCATGCAGGGGAATCATTCCTTCTTCGCACAGAGCAACACAATATCTCCATTTACGGACTTCAAGTTTAAGCAAAGAAATTTCCTTGGCCATCTTCTAATTTCTATAATTTTTTGTGTCTTCTTCCTCCTCTAAATTTGTCTCAATAACCTCGAGAGGTTATAGGGTCCTTGCTTTGTCATTAGGTTTCCTGGTTAGGGATTGGTTCTGAATCGCCAGATCTTGTATCTCAGCAGTCTCTTCTTGTGCCATAGTGTCAACAGGTTCTTTTTTTTCTACCGGTTATTGTACTACAACAGCTTCTTGTTAAGTTTAAACTAATTTAACTAGCAAGATCACTGAAAGAAACACAATCACAAGATAGACAGAGATTTTACCCTGGGAAACCCTCATGGGGTAGAAAACCCAGCAAATCTTTCCTCAATAAGATTATCAACCAAATACAAGATGTAGTCCAAGACTAGAGCTCCTTCTCTACCTCCTATGTAGACCTCTCTCTCACTTGTGCACTACTTTCTGAGTGATGGAAGTATGTGTTAAGTGAGGAACATCCTCCTCTACTTATACTTGTTTCCCGACTGACTTTTTACCCTATGGGGCCGACCTATCCTAAGAGGGTCTAATAACCCCTAATAAATTAACTCAGGGCCATCCTCCACATGGGAGATCTAATAACCCTAGTTACCACAATCCATCGGAGGAATAAACATCTCCGGATATACAATAGGGTCACCTCGGAGGGATGAAACATCTCCGGAATAATAAAGTACAAATATAATATTCTTAGAAGTTACAATATTCAACACTCCCCCTTAAAGAGAAGGATATTATAACAACATATGCAGGAGCAAGGATTCATTGACTACATCATACATGATACATCTATAAATCATTGGAAGCTTTAATACATCATCATCAATAACTCAAGTAGTTACTGGAACATCTTCAAAATCTTCAATACTGAAACATCAACATCGTCAGTACTGAGTCTTCATCTTCTGCAGCACTCGAATAACATCATCATCATCAGATCCTCTGATCAACAACATCATCTGGATCCCTCGATCATAATAAGCAGCATCGTCAACATACGATCATCAGCATCATCATCATCTTGATCTACAACATCTGGATCATCTCCTCGATCTACAACATCTGGATCATCATCCTGATCTACAACATCTAGATGATCTTCTCGATCTACACCATCTAGATCATCATCTCGATCTACAGCATTTGGATCATCTTCTCGATCTACAACATCTGGATCATCATAGTAGCATACTCTGCAATGCACACAATCTAATTACAGGATGATCAATCCTGCTCACTTTTAGAACATAGGTCCATGGATGATACAATCTAGATCAAGTTCCAGGATGATCAATCCTTATCACTTTAAGACAAGTCTCATGTATAGGGACGATGCAATCCCAATCACGTACCTTTTGAACCAAATGTTCACGGATGATGCAGTCCTCTCACGTACCTTTTGAATCAAAGTTCACGGACGATGCAATCCTCTCACATACCTTTTGAACGAATGTTCACGGACGATGCAGTCCTCTGACGTACCTTTTGAACCAATGTTCATGGACGATGTATTCCTCTCACATACCTTTTGAACCAATGTTCATGGATGATGCAGTACTCTCACATACCTTTTGAACAAAAGTTCATGGATGATGCAGTCCTCTCACGTACCTTTTGAACCAAAGGTTCACGGACGATTCAGTCCTCTCATGTACCTTTTGAACCGAGGTCCAGGGACGATGCAGTCCTATAATCAATTTTCTGATACATATGTCTACGGAGCAATTCTAGGACCGAAGTCTGGGGGAAGATACAATCCCCATCTGTCCACCAAGGACTTCATTCTTGAAGACATCCGTCTACGGATAAATTCTAGGACCGAAGTCTGGAGAAGATACCATCCCCATCTGTCCACCAAGGACTTCATTCTCAAAGACATCTGTCTACAGATCAATTCTGGGACCAAATTCCAGGGAAGATACAATCCCCATCTGTCCACCAAGGATCATACATGAACCTTCCTGTCGGCATCACAAATATAGGTATCCACATCATCGACCTCACTGTCGATGCAGGCAATCTCATCATCAGTGACCACATCACTCCCCCTTTCAAGGAGGGTCCATCTGAACTACACCAAGCTTGTCTCGGAAATACTCAAACTTTACTCGAGACAGAGGTTTGGTGAATATATCAGCAATTTGTTCATCAGGGCTCACATATTCGAGCTTGATAGCTCCTTTTTGCACCATATCCCATATATAGAAATATCGGATCTCTATGTGTTTTGACTTATCATGAAACACTGGATTCTCTGTCATCTTGATACAACTCTGGTTGTCACACATGATCACAATGGGATCCATCTCTAATTCAAATAGTCTTGATAATAGTTTTCGAAGCCATACTACTTTGCAACTAGCAGAGCAAGCAGCTATATATTCCACTTCAGCTGTACTAAAGGGCACACTAGACTACTTCCTGCTAAACCACGAGATCATGGCAAATCCAAGACAATAACATCCTCCTGATGTACTCTTCCTGTCTGAAACACTTCCTGCCCAATCAACATCTGAGTAACCATGCAATTTGAAATCATGATCTCCAAGATAATGTAGACCAAAATCTATCGTACCCTTTAGATACCTCATCACATGCTTTCCAGCTATTAAGTGAACTCTTCTAGGTTCCACTAGATACTGACTCAAGGTATTCACAACAAAGCATATGTTTGGTCTAGTATTTGTTAAATACATCAATGACCCAATAATCTATCTTTATAGAGTCACATCCACTAACTCTGATGAGTCATCAACTAATAACTTCAAGTTGGAGTCCATGAGGGTGGCCATGGCTTTACACTCCAACATATCGAATCTTTTCAAAATCCCCACAACATGCTTACCCTGATTTAGAAAGATTCCTTTTGGGTCTTGCCATACTTTCAGATCCTAAGAAGTAGTGCATCAATCCAAGATCTTTCATCTCAAATTCTAAAGAGAGCTTCATCTTGCACTTGATAATTTGTTTCTCATTTCCAGTCAGAAATAGATCATCTACATACAACAATAATATAACAAGTTCATCATCTATAACTTTGAGATAAAGATTAGGATCAGCTTTACTCTTGGTAAATCCCATGCTTGTCAAAAAATTGTCAATTCTTCTGTACCAAGCTCTGGGAGCTTGCTTCAATCCATACAAATCCTTTTTCAGCTTGCATACATGTGTTCTTCCATCTTTAACCTCAAATCCTTGTGGTTGTTCTATGTACACTTCCTCTTCAATCACACCATTCAGGAAGGCTTTCTTAACATCCATCTGGTGTAATTTCCATTTCATCATAGATGAAAGTGCCATGATATCTCTAATGGAAGTGTACCTAGCAACTGGTGCAAATGTTTCTTCATAGTCAATTCCCTCCTTTTGAAAGAATCCTCTGGCTACAAATCTTGCCTTATATTTTTCAATGCTACCATCTGCAGCATGTTTTATCTTGAATATCCATTTGGAAGATACCACATTTTTATATTTTGGTTTGGGAACTATATCCCAAACATCATTCTTCATTATTGACTAGTATTTTTCAGTCATTGCTTCTACCCACTCTTTCTTTTGAACTGCTTCTTCATAACTAGTAGGTTCTTGATCCACAAGATCACACATCAAAGCCACATAGTTGGATACTAGCTTTGGTTTCTTCCTTTCTCTAGTGGAGCCTTCAGGAGCTTCATACTTTTCAGCTCCTTGAATAATGTCTCTGGCCCATGCTGGCCTTCTTTTTCTTGATAAGTTTTTAATGGGGGGTTCTTGTGGTTCTAACATGTCATGGTCTTCTGGTGTAACATCTTCATGGATGGGTACAGCCTCTGTGATTTTGGGAAGTGCATCTTCTTCATAGACTTCTTCATGTTGACACTTCCTAGATCTCTTGAGAGTTGCTTCTTCATCAAATGTCACATCCCTACTTATTTCCATGTGATGAAAACCTGGGATGTAAATTATGAATGCTTTGGATGATTCACAATATCCAATAAATATTCCCTTCTTCCAAGAATGATCCAACTTGGTTCTCTTTTCTTTTGGAATGTGAATGTACACTGGACATCCAAATATTTTGAGATGACTTACCTCAGGCTTCTTTCCTGTGAACACTTCTTCTGGAGTCTTGAATTCAAGAGCACTACGGGATAGTCTATTTTGTACATAGAATGTTGTCCTAGCTACTTCAACCCATAGATACATGGGTAGGTCTTGATCATGTATCATAGTCTTTACATCTTCCATGATGGTTCTATTCTTTCTTTCTGCAACCCCATTTTGTTAGGGATTGTAGGGAGTGGTTAGCTCCCTCTTGATTCCAGCTTCTTTACAAAAGTCTTCAAAATCCTTTGAAGTATATTCTCCGCCATTATCTATTCTGAGAATCTTGATTTTCTTTTCTGAGTGATTCTCTATCAATGCCTTGAACTCTTTGAATTTTACAAAGACTTCATTCTTTCCTTTTAGAAAGTATATCCACGTATTCCTTGAATAGTCATCAATAAATGTGAGATAGTATTCAAACCCACTCAGAGATGTGGAGGGCATTGGTCCACATACATCTGAATGTATTAACTCCAGGATGCTCTTAGACTTTGTTTCACTCTTTGGAAATGGGTTCTTGATAGTCTTCCCTTTTGCACATTCTTTGCATGTGCCATCATGATCAACCTTTAAGTCTGGTAATCCTATAACTACTTTGCTCACATAAGGTAGGGATTTGTAGTTAATGTGAGCAAGCCTTCTATGCCATAGTTCACTGGGGCTAGTTGCTTCATGAACAAGGGCAACTTCTGAATGACCCTTGAGTTTGTATAGACCTCCTTCCTCTTCACCAATGACAATTCCATCCTCAATTGATTTTCCTTTAGGCCACATAAGTACTTGTCCATCTATGAATGCAACTCTAAAGCGATTCTTATCTAGAGCTGAGATAGAAAGTAGGTTCTTCTTCAAACCTGGTACATATAAGATTTCTTTCATCTTCAATGGTGTTCCAGAATCAAGCTTGTAGCTTGCTTCACCAATTCCCTTGATGGGATATTGATGATCATCTCCTAGAGATACCTTTTGTCGAGAGGTCTTTTCTTCAAGTCTTGAGATGGTTTTCTTTTGCGCTATCATTTGCTTTGAAGCACCACTATCAATGAGCCATGTATCTTCTCCAGGTGTTATAGGCCCAGAGAGTGCAGAAAATAGAACATATTCTTCTACATCTTCTTTCTTTACTTTAGATATTTTCTTTCAAGGCCTTTCCTCTTCTTCTTCTTCTTCTTCTTCACATAATCTTTTGCCATATGTGCATGATGTATTTTGTGAACAAAATTCTTCTTCTTTGTTTGTGAAGTACAATTTCTAGCAATGTGTCCTAGTTTAAGACAATTGTAACATTGGACTATGGAGAGGTCTCTTTCTGAGTTTGTTCCTCTTCTCCTTTTAAATCTATGGGAAGGTTGAGACTCCTTGTGGTCATCTTTCTTGAAGTGACCCTTTCTTCTTATTTTGGTGTGAGTAGCCAAAGCTTGGTCATCCTCCTTGAGAAGGGCTTCTCTATTGGCTACCCTAGCTTCTTCTTGAATACAGTCCTCCCATACCACATCAAACTTCATACTTTCTTTTCTGGCACACATAGTTTGGATGAATGACTCCCAATGTCTAGTGAGACCATTTAGAGTAGTCATAACTAATTCATCTTCATCAAGGGTATCTCCAATGGCATCTAGTTGTTCCTTTATTTGGGAAACCCTTGAGAAATAGTCTTGAATAGATTCTCCTTTGATCATTTTGGTACTCTTCAACTGAGATCTTAGGTTCATCTTCTTCTTGATGTTCCTTCCTTCATACATTCTTCCTAGGGAATCATACATTTCCTTAGGAGTCTTTTTGGATGCCACTTGGGGAATCAAGTGATCCTTGATAGAATCAACAATGATTCTCTTTGCCCTAATCAAGTCCTTTTTGTACTTCTCTTTAGCTTCATCCTTTGTAGGTTCTCCAATCTCATCTTTGATTAATTGGGAAAGATCATTCTCTTCAAGAATGAGACCAATTCTATATTTCCATGCTCGGAAATTTTCTATACCCTCTAGCTTGTCTTCAAGCTTAGTACTTGGGGCCATCTTGCCCAGGGGGTCACCAAAAATTGAAAAATTCCAAAAATGAAAAAATTGACCTTACCAGGAGATTGGCTTGACTGAGGCGAGGTGACTGATGTACTTACTTTCTGGAAACTTCAATTTTTCAGTCTCCAAACTTGACCAGTGAACTTTGGACCTGCTATAGAATTCTGGTTTTCCACACTTTTTGTCAAACTAGGGTTTGACTTTCCCGGTGTTCTACCCAACAAAAAGTTCAATCTAGGGCTCAAAAGTTTGATTTTGAGAAGGGCTATTCAGCCATGTAATCAGAATCCAAAAATATTAACTTTTGCAGAAACTCGAATTTTCACCGGAGAGAGAGAGAGAGATATTTTCACCTTGTGAAAGATGTCCTATTCAGGCTAGCTTTGATACAATGTTAAGTTTAAACTAATTTGACTAGCAAGATCACTGAAAAAAACACAATCAGAAGATAGACAGAGATTTTACCTTGGGAAACCCTCATGGGGTAGAAAACCCAGCAAAGCTTTCCTCAATAAGATGATCAACCAAATACAAGATGTAGTCCAAGACTAGATCTCCTTCTCTACCTCCTATGCAGACCTCTCTCTCACTTGTGCGCTACTTTACGAGTGATGGAAGTGTGTGTTAAGTGAGGAACATCCTCCTCTACTTATACTTGTTTCCCGACTGACTTTTTACCCTATGGGGCCGACCTCTCCTAAGAGGGTCTAATAACCCCTAATAAATTAACTCGGGGCCGACCTCCACATGGGAGATCTAATAACCCTAGTTACCACAATCCATCGGAGGAATAAACATCTCCGGATAGACAATAGGGTCACTTTGGAGGGATGAAAAATCTCCGAAATAATAAAGTACAAATATAATATTCTTAGAAGTTACAATATTCAACACTTCTCCTTGTGTTGTTGGTTCTTATGTTTCAGTAGCTTCCTCTTGTAACGTTGGTTCCTCTGTTTTAGAAAGTTTTTCTTTTGGGATTACTTTAGGGACTTCAGCATTTACTTCATGTTCCACGGGTTCTTTTATTTCAATGGCCTCTCTTTCGATTGCGGAATTTTGTATTTCATCATCCTTTCGTTGGGTTGTTGGTTCTTGTGTTTCAGCACCCAATTTTTGTGTTGTTGGTTCTTGTGTTTCAACACCCATTTTTGGGTTGTTGGTTCTTGTGTTTCAACACCCTCTCTTTGGATTGCTGGTTCTTGAGCATCAATAAGTCCTTGTGCAATATTGTCTTCAGATTTATTACCCATAAATTCTTGCTTGTACAAGGTTGGAGGAGCTACTTCCTTGTTCTGATTTCTCCCATCCTCCACCATTGGCTTGGCTTGTGTTGTTCCATTCTCTTCTTGTCGTAATTGTCCAAGTATCTAGGCCAAAATCCCCATGACTGTAATCTTATATCGTGACCATTCAAAAATGTCCCCACATTCTGGGCATACAAACTCATCATGCTCATGATTTTTCGAAACAGAGGGTAGATTTCCCATTTGATCAGTAACTTTGGCTAATGTGCTCAATATTTGAACTTCCTGCTTCTTTAGAACTTCTCTTAGCTCTTACAGTTGTTCCCTGAGCACCTACACCTCATGTTTCCATAGATCATGAGCAAATTTTCTACTTGAGTTTGACCCTCTCTGGAAGTAGGTTCTTATGGGTCGACAGACTTCAAATTTAAAGTTGGGCTATCCACTGTTTCTTTTATTCCATGTGGTGATTGAGGTTTAAAAATTGGGATTTCAAATTCTACCTCGGTCACTTGTGTTTCATTTGCTACTACAGAGGCTCGAGTCCTTCTCCTCTTTGATGAGTTGGGAGACTGTTTCTGGGTGCGCAATCTCTTCCTATTCTTACGTGGTGCAGGGGAAGTGGAATCCTGTGGGACACGAAAAGGTGAATCATCCTTTCATGGTGATTCTTCCCTTATTGTGTTGTCTCCTTCGCATGTTTCAACATGAAACTCAACCTATTGAACTGTAACCCCTCCTTGTTCAGAAGAAGATTCAATTTCATGAATTTTCGTATTCTGACTTCCAGTCTCCTCCCTTATTTCTTCTACATTGACCTATGTTTGTTGAACTGGGCTTCCAATGGGCTCCCGAGGGTTTAAGTTTTAAGGATTTTTTGCAGTTACAACTTCCTCCACAATCTTTCCTTGATCATTATCGGCCTCATCGAATTCTCTATCTGCCCCCTCAAATAATTTCGACAGGCTCCACTCATATTCTTCTTCACTGCCAGCTTCTCCCTCTATGGCCACATTGCATACCACAACCCTCCCAACAAGTTGCTCCCAGGACAGATGTTTTCGCTCAAGAGCTCTCAATATTTACAGTTTAATGAGGTTGTGGTTAGTGATGGAGGCTATAGGATGGTGAGCCCCCCTTGCATAATGTGCCATGTTTTATAGGGTTTTCATAAGATAATAAAGCATGTTTATCAATGGCCCATGACACAGGCGAGAAAGAAAGAAAAAATTCATAGGTATAAACGATGTGGTACCTACCTTCACAGGTAATGTATTTCTTTAGAAAAAATACGACCTGGTCCCATGGGCGAGGCAGAGATTTCAATGTTGTTTCCCGTCAGTTTGGTAGAATGCTTTGTCCTACTCTAAGGAATTCATCTATTGCAGTTAGGTTGGGTCTCTTTTGGCCGAACCACCTCTCCCCAATTCTGAGAAATCCTGAGACTTTTGCTAAAACATGCTCCGAGACATCAATCCTTAGTATACCAACCACTGAATGGTCTACTCTCAAATTCATGGCAAATTAAAACTCCATTTCTTTGTTAAACCCATTACATATAAATACCTTCTTAATCTTTATCCATACAAATTACATATACTCATTTCAAGATTTTCAATAATTTAATTAACAAATCAAAGACAACACAAAATCACTATGTATTAGAAATTTATTGCGATTCATTACAACAATGATTCAATATACTTACTTACATTAGTTGCTCATAATATTTAGTTAGATCATGTATCATGCATGTTGGATATGGCCAATATTGCTACACTTTTCATGTGAATATAACTCTTGTGGATTGCAAAGAGGAGGAGGAGGAGGGGTTGTAAGCTGAAAATTAAACACCTACATCTTCTTGCATTGTGGTTAAATTATATTATCTTTTCTAAGAAGGAAGGAAATAACTCTTCATTTTAAGTACTACATTTTCCATTCATTAAATTAGTATGTTATGTCACATTCTAGACCTCTTTTACATGTGTCGTAGATTAAAGCTTGAGTATAATTTTTCTCAAAATTATATACATTCAAACTTATTTTAAGCTCCATTATGCTTAATATTGAGTAGATTTTCATTCAAACTTATTTTAAGCTCCATTATGCTTAATATTGAGTAGATTTTCATTTCATTAGGCCTTTTTCTTTTCTCAGTTGGTAATTTTCTGACTAAAAGTAAAAACTTAAACATTACACAGAAACTACAACTAATACTATATGTTTTTCACAAATCATCTAGAGGTAACTGCTTTTAAACGTTTTCTTCTATGTAGAAATCAAGTAGTTAATATCAAGTATAGGGAATAGTTTTTTTTTTTCTTTATGCAAGTGTAGAGCATACAAGAAATAAATTACCCGACATGGAGCATGTTTACATGTGATCCAGTTGCTATAAAATGCCTTTACTTATTTTTCTTCACAACCCCCAACACATGCTTGGAGAACGATAGAAGATATTGTAAATATAGGATTGAAACCCACTCCTTAGGCTATGAGACACCTAAATTCATATTTACTTGTACTTTTTAAAACTATGGACTAAGGATTTTCACACAAGCAAATTTTAAATATCATGGACTTCATCCCATACATGGATCAAGTTCGAATTCCACATCCCTTATAGTTTATTTTAGCATGATCGTGATCTTGCTGACATGATGTAGAAGTTGACAAGTTGGCTAGATATTAAAGAAATAATTGATTGTATGTTAAGTGATCGATAGTACCAAGATGCCATCCCAAATCAAATATGTTATAGTCCAAAATTGCTTCACAATCCGGTCATAGAGTCATATAGGGCTCTTCATTGATTTTCACATGGAGTTGATGTCAGTTCCATCTTTATAATTACTAGATTGGAATTTCCATCATACGTTTTAATTATTAGACTTGATATATATTATTTATATTGATAGGAGACTACTAGTAGTTAAAAATCCATTTCATATTTATATATATATATATATACTAAATACACTTAATGATAAATACCAGATACATGGATGACACTAAACCAACCACTCGAATATGAAGTTTTTAAAAGAAATAGTATTTATGATAATGTTAAATTGAAGATTCTAATTAGATATTCAGTGTATGTTTTATATGTCATCACATTTTAATTTATTTCAAATTAACTAGAATAGATCCATTTTGAAAGGGAATCTACCAAGTGTCGAGGGATGATCGAGGTACAAACTGTGTTTTTTAGAGTGCAAATATTGAGGAAGCATTTCATTTTATCGAATTTGTTTAGTTTTATGTATATGTTTTGTTAGATGTTTTCAATCTAATTTGAGTCAACATGTAATTTTTTTTTATTTTTTAAAAAGGACATGTGTCAGCTCAAAGATGAGGACAGAAGGAGTTACACATGTAGAATTTGTCTCTTGGACATAATAAGTTTAAAAATAAACTTATGGTTAAGTAGTTTTGTGCCAAAATAATTTTCTTTTCTATTACAATTTTGTGGCAAAAGTATCATATTTCCATAACTTCTCTCTTACAGAAATAACTCTTAGCAATTGCGAGGACATTGCCACCTCATGCCTCTTGTTTAGAAATATTAAATATATAAATATGTTTTATTTAAAGATTAAATATATAAATATATTTTATTTAAAGATTAAAGATATAAATATATTTTATTTAAATATTTTAAGATCAATTTTTAATACCTGGTATCATGTAAATGTAAATTTCTTTATATTTAGTTTTAAGTTAAAATGAATGTAAATTTATTTATATTTAAAATATATTAAGCTAAAATGAATCTATATTATATATGTATAGATATGCTATATAATAAGTGATATCATTTAATTCACTAATAAGAAAACATTTATAAATAATTTTATATAGTTTTTTTTAAATAATTTTTAATTTTTAATTTTTTAATATATACAGAGTTATAAATATATATTATTTTAAATAATATTATTAAATTTATTATTCTTATAAGTTTTTATTGCATTCAGAATAGAGGTGTTTTATAAATCAATATGGGGAAGATATTGTAACATAACATTATGTGCAACGTTATTTTTTTCGAGAGAAAAAAATCGTAACTTTATTATATCATAAAAATTACATTCTTCAAAATTCAAAAAACAACTCTTCACAAGACCAAAATCTCTATCCGTATATAGGCATTGTTCACCATAACCATCATCACTATTTTAAATCCAAACATATCAAAAAATCTAGTCAAGGATCAAAGCCTCTATTAAAAAATTCTTACAAACTTCAATGTCAAAATTAGCAATAACATACATTCATATCAATCATAGATCAAAACGTGATCTTCCAATAGAACCTAAAATATGGTTTCCATGCTCAAGGGGGATCCCAAATAAAGTTATGGGTGTCATCAATAAGGAATCCATACTTCTCCTCCAAAAATTGATATCCCTTCCATACATGAGTGATAAACTTGCATTCAATAATTAAACCATCACTTGTTTACTCTACATTTTTGCAAAACATGCATCTCCCAAGTCCCTCCTAGAACCTTTGCTACAACATATTCCATGTCCATACTTTATTTCGCTGAAGAAAAAAAAGAATATAAATAAAAAATTCAGTATTTTAGCCTTAGTTGGATAGTTGAATGTCTGAATTGGACACCACAACCAAAAAAAGTACGACTGAATGATCCACACCCATCAAAGAATCATAACCCATTTTTTGGGTATATTTCCCACGAGTTTTGAAATCCCATACCAGTTGGTCCTTCCTCTAATGAAGTCATTCATGAGAAATTCAAAGTTGATTTAGGAAAACCTTCCATCGAATAGCCTCGGCATCCATAAAACCTAAATAATTTTCACTCAACCAACCTTGCTTCACCAAAGAGGGATTCAAAGGATATACAGTTTGATTTAGTGTGAACAGACCTTTCAATATGAGTTGTAAAAATATGGAGAGGCAAAGAATGAGCCAAGACACTCCCTGCCCAAGAATCCTCACCCACCCAAATATTTCCCCCATCCCCCACCTTCCAAGATAATCCTTTCCATATCACATTATAATATAAGATAACCACTTTCCAGATGATGGATGCATTATGATTATATTTAATGGGACTTCGGATCCAATCCAAAAGTGAAAGCAGACTGATATGTTTATGAATAGATAGGCCGCTCCATAGTATGGAACCTATGATCAATCTCCAAATGATTTTTTCCACAAAGGAATTTGATAATATAGTACATAGGACTCTTAATACCCCATCCCCATTTATTTCTTTGAAAAAAAATTTCCTTCCTCTTGATCCAAGCCGATCCTTTGAGATCTAAATTCCTGTCATATCAACAATTTTGGTTCGTCCAGTAGCATGGGTGAAAAGGGGACAAAATCAACCCCTAAGGGAATTAAATTGTATTAATTCTATTTTGTTAGAATTAATTTTATGCTAAGTCTCATAAATTGGAAAATTTAGTTATTAAAATTAATTTTGATAAATAAAATTAATGGATAATGAACAAGTGGCCCAAGAAGGCACCCATGTGGAATATGTTGCCAAAATGGAGTAGGGGGTGAAGATATGGAAAAGGGATGAATATAAGGAAGGTTGAGATAAGGTTTCCAAAATCAGAAAAAGGAAACAACTAGAAAATCTAAGGAGGGCGCACTTGCAAAAAAATAATCCAGTTTACGAAAGAGGAAACATCCTAAATGGTGTAGTTTCCATTTCAATGCCCAATTCACAAAGAAATCAAGTGTTTTTGCAAGAAGGAAACATCTAAGGTCAAGGAGAGTGCAGTTTCCAAAGGGAGAAAAGCATGTAATGAAGAAAATAAGGAAAGTTCATCCACCCAAGGGGGGGCTCATTTGTAAAGGGTTCTAGCAGGTCATCCAAGGAGAAACTTGCTGAGGAGGTCATCAGAGATTCTATAGAAGAGTGCTTCCAACTCCCATTCACATGTTTTGAGTATTTTGTAATTGAATGTTAGAGATTTAGCTCCTCTTGTTGAGTGATGTGCCTCAACTTGCTTCAGGTGATTCTCCCCATAGCCAATATTGTCCAGTTTATTCTCTTCTTATCCCTCTATCTCTCTAACAAGTATTGAAGACTAATGGGTAGCCATTGAATATCTATTTGAATCCACTGAAGATAAGTTTGCAGCCACTAAATTTATGATATCCGGTTGGGTTCGATTTGCTTTAGAGGAGTTTAAGAGTCAAGACGAATCCTTCTCATTATCCCCTCTCTTCTTCCCCATTCTTCAATATTACAGGGTGTTGGTGGAAGGTTTTCTCCATTGAAAGATTCCAATATTTAGTATTTGGATCCAGAGAGTTGATTTGCTGCTCATCAGATCCATTTCGGAAGGAGGAGGCTAGTACAGCCTAGAGGACCCAGTGCATAGCCAATGTTATGTTTTATGACCTGTAGCAGCTCATATCTATCACAGTACAGAGATCCAACTACTCCTTTGCATTCTCCAGTCATTCTCTCCCTATTGAGGAAATTCTAGTTTTTGGAGGCCTCTGGGAGCACTGAATGTATAATATTCTCTGAAATTTGCTCCATTTCATCAAATTCGAAATGCTATTGATAATTATTCTATATCAGAACCATTAATTACTATAAAACTGATATTTGTGAAAACTTACTGTGTAATGGGTTAGTTGTGAAGACTAGCTCTATTTCTGTTGAGATATTGTAACTTCAAAGAATATTATATTTGTACTTTATTATTCTGGAGATGTTTCATTCCTCCTTGAAGATCTTATTGTATATCCGGAGATGTTTATTCCTCCGTCGGAATGTGGTAACTTGGGTTATTAGACTTCCCTAGTGGGGGTCGGCCTTGTATGTGTTATGTGGGTCAAAGGGTTATTAGACCACCCTATAGGGGTCGGCCCAGTCAGTTGTAGTGGGGTATTTAACCCATTGGTTAAATACGAGCCTACGTGTACTTGTGTAAAAGATATGTCAGAGTAGTGTATAAATAGAGGAGGTGTGTTCCTCATTTGACACACTCACACACTTGAGAATAGCGCACTTGTGGAGGAGAGGTCTGCTATTGTGGAGGAGGAGATCATGTCTCATGGTTTCATCTTTGTATATTGCTGGTCATCTATATTGAGGAAGCTTTGCTGGGTTTTCTACCCCATGAGGGTTTCCCAGGATAAATCTCTGTCTCTTGTGTATATGCTATGCTTGTTGTTTCTTCAGTGATCCTGTATATGCTATTATTGTGAAATGGAATGTAATGCTACTATTTTCTGTCTTAGCATATTGAATTTTAACATGGTATCAGAGCTAACCTGAAGGAAGACAAGGTATGGCACTTACGACACTTGCTTTACTTACGACAATTTGAAGGTTAGGGTTTTACATACCAAAAACCAGTCATCATGGAACTTTCGCTATAAATCCATTTTGGCGAAGGTTCAGGGTCTGAAAAGTTTACAGGTCGAAGATAACATCCCCAGGTACCTTGTTTCCAAAGGGAACCCTCATATTCATTGTACTTTGTAAGTTATGATCAGTACAAGTTAGGGTTTCTGCCTCTTCCAAATCTCAGTCAAAATCAGGTGACCTTGGAAAAAAGGACATCACTTGGGCTAGGAAGCTCCAAATGAAATTTCGTAAAACGTGACAGGTAGTACACAGACTGTACTATCTCAAAAAACGTTTTCAGAGGCCGAAGGTGAACCAGTGACACGTGGCATGCCATACAAGTTCGCTCTCCTGTTTTATCCCATAAACAGGTCACGTTGCGACACTTGGCATAATTTGGGCTAGGAAGCTCCAAATGAAATTTCATAAAAAGTGACAGGTAGTACACAAACTATACTATCTCAGGAAACTTTTTTAGAGGCCGAAGGTGAACGAGTGACACGTGGCACGCCGTACAAGTTCGCTCTCCTGTTTTATCCCATAAACAGGTCACGTTGCGACACTTGGCATAACTCTCTCTCAGAAAATCCAATTGAGGTCAGACCTATCAGGATGGAAAGATGACAGGTCAGGCTACAGCAGAAAATGTTTTCAGAACCTGTGGAGCAAAAATTTCAAAGTTATAGCAGAAACAATCAGGTGCATATTTCTGTCAAAACAGAATTATTTTTGGAGCACCTTTATTCATGGCTTCCGGAATTTAGGGTTTCGAAGAAAGTTAGAATTGTTGGAATCGGAGTCCATGGCTGAATTCTACTCAGGAAAATAGAAATTTAGAGACCAAGATCGAATTTTTTGGTTGGGTAGAAGACCGGGCTTGATTAAACACTAGCTCGGGATTTTGATCAGAAAGATGGAAAATTAGGGCTTCAACAAAAGTTGGAATTTTTGAAGTCTGTAACCACGGCTGGAAGCTCCTCAGAAAAATAAGAGTTTAGAGCCTTGGATCGAACCTTTTGATTGGACAGAAAGGTAGGCTTCATCAAACCCTAGTTCGGGTTCCTGTCCAGAAGATCCATAAGTTTCGAAGGCAATTTTGAGGGGTCAAATTTTGGAGATTTCAAAATTGAAGTATGCTAGTTTGATCAACTTAGCAAGACACATCCTTCCATCCATTCAGAAGTGTGAAAGTCAAAGATTGAATTTTTACGGTTTCTCTAGCAAACCCTAATCAAGATCCAGATCAAGTTTCAGGGGGAGTTGAGGCTAAGGCCCTTCATAAGAAGACTACAAGAAGTCTCGACAAGTATGACTTAAGAAGGTTCAGGTATGTCTTGAAATCTGATTCTTGATTAAGTTCATAATGTGTTTGTCTTCATATTATTTGTTAGTACAATCTTGATTAATTTTAGACTTATCTTATCACCCTAGTAACAGTATGAATGCATGTGAATGATCGAAGACATTCATTGATTAGGGTTATATGATTGTACTAATGCATTATGGTGTTGTGTGAGGTTGATGTTGTCTGCTAACAAGATTCAGGTACATCACGAAAGACAAATCAAGTTCCACATGAAGACAAAGACTCATCCATAATCTTTGTTCTACTTACGAGGTACGTATGACTTTGATATATTGTGCTTAACCTATGAGACATGCAGGTTCTAGCTCAGGATCTCTAAATCATTGAAGAGATTGTTTAGGTATGTTGTACATAACTAAGCAGGTATACTAATCCAGGTATGTTTTCCTATGTCAAGGATCCCCTATATAAGTATACTTGGCATGATTAGATATGCTTATTCATAAAGTTAGTAATCAAGGGATTATGCATATTATGTCTTTTAGCTTGATTGATGATATGCATGAGTAAACGAAGTCTTCCCTGAAATCTTGAATACTAATTTTTATTACCTATGATCATGACCATACATATTCAAGACTATTTAGATGTTTTGATAATTTTTATAATATACTAATGAAATGTATGTTTGTGTATGAGATCATGAGGATGACACTAGTGCACACTTGAGCATGCACAGTGGTACGGAATGAATAGAAGTTCAGAAGACATACAAAAGATCAAGCGGGAGGCAACCACACAAACATAAAAGATAAGTATTTGAGTTGTTATTTGAAATAGTAATGATATTGCCTGTAATAGGTTGTATGCATATTTGTATTCCTAGAATATATGATGCTGAGTGTAAACATTCATAGAACATTGAACAGTATACTACTAATATGCATATGATTGGTAACTTGGACAAACATTCCATTGTTGCTTGTCTAGAATGAAACCTCTTTGCTGACATACTAAGAGTTGTGCACACTCTCGATAGTATGTTCTAGTAGAGATGGAAGGCATCTAGATAGCCACTGTATGCATACAGGATATGGGAAGGTGTTGTGCCAAAGTATTGGTCAAATTAGTTGCATAACTATGTAAATGATATCTGTATGCATAATAGGTTATCATGTCAATATGATTTGATGATTATGAAGTATTACTAATCATGTACTTAATTTTAATTTGTAGGAAAGGTCATGAAGAATGATGGAAACCGTACAAGTGATGGATGTTCAAACAAGAAGATTTACAAATCAAACAAAATATAGAAGGCTCGTGGCTAGAAGATTCTCTTAGAAAGGGGAAGAGAATCATGACAAGATGTTTGCTCCAAGTATGGTGTAATTAAAGAAGAAGTGTGAATCAGGTTCTGTATGGGTACTCAGGATCAATAATCAATTGATGAGCTTAATGATCACCATGAGTGTTGTGGATCTCAATATTTGCTACAAGGTTGAATATGGTTTCTATACACAGATGACTTGGATGCAAGAAGGAACTCACCACAGAGTTAGAATGATATTGAGGCTCATATCAGTAGACCCATCTAACAAGAGATGGCACAGATAGATATGCAGAAGATCATTCAATGCAGAGTGTGAATGATGTTCAGTCTCAAAGGGAAAATTGACAGTTTCTTGATAAGCTTGGGCTTTACCAGAAGTAAAGTTGTTCCTAACTTTTACCTTAAGGTTATACTATTATTGTATATAGATGATATCTTTCTGATAGGGAATGAGAAACAGATCATGAAAAGAAAGAAGAAGATGGCTGCAGAAATGAAAAATGAAAGATCTCAGATTGATGCATTACTTCCTAGGTCTGGAAGTATGGCAAGGCTCAGAAGGAATCTTTCTCAACCAGGGAAAGTATGCTGAGAAATATTAAAAGGACTTGATGTGTTGGAATGGCCACTCTCATGAATTCCAACTTGAAGTTCTTAGCAGATGACTCATTAGAGTTAGTGGATATAACTCTGTACAGACAAATTATTGAGTCATTGATGTGCCTAACGAATACTAGGTCAGATATATGCTTTGCTGTGAACACCTTGAGACAGTATCTATTGGAAACTAGAAGTGTCCACCTGTTAGTTGCAAAGCATGAGATAAGGTACCTAAAGGATACAATAGACTTTGATCTATGGAGATCATGAATTCAGATTGCTACACAGATATTGATTGAGAAGAAAGTGTATCAGACAGGAAGAGCACATCGAGAAGATGTTATTGTCTGGGATCAGCCATGATCTTGTGGTTTAGCAGGAAGCAGTCTAGCAAAAGCGGAATATACGGCTGCTTGCTCTGCTAATTGTGAAACGACATGGATTCAGAATTATTTGACTTAGAGATGGACCCAACTGTGATCCTATGTGACAAACAGAGTTGTAATAAAATGGAAAAGAATCCAGTGTTCCATGATAAGTCAAAAGCACATCTGGCATTTCTATATACGAGATATGGAGCAGATAGGAATTAAGGTTCAAATTTGTAACAAGTTACCAATGAACTAACCAAACCTCTACCGATCCAATGTACTAACCAATCCTCTACCGATCCGATGTACTAACCAAACCTCTACCTCAAGTAAATTTTTCCGAGACAAACTTAATATAGAAGGACCCTCCTCGAAAGGGGGAGTGATGTGATCACTTATGATGAGATTTCCTGCATCGACAGTGAGGTCGATGATGTGAATACCTATATTGGTGATGCCGATAGAGAGGTTGGTGGATGGTCCTTAGACAGGGTCTAAGGTGGACATGATAGGATTGCATCATCCTCAAGAGAGCCGTAGACGTATGTCTTCGAGAATGAAGTCCTTGGTGGACATGATAGGATTGCATCATCCTCAAGAGAGCCATAGACGTATGTCTTCGAGAATGAAGTCCTTGGTGGACATGATAGGATTACATCATCCTCAAGAGAGCCATAGACGTATGTCTTCGAGAATGAAGTCCTTGGTGGAAATGATAGGATTGCATCATCCTCAAGAAAGCCATAGACGTATGTCTTCAAGAATGAAGTCCTTGGTGGACATGATAGGATTGCATCATCCTCAAGAGAGCCGTAGACGTATGTCTTGGAGAATGAAGTCCTTGGTGGACATGATAGGATTGCATCATCCTCAAGAGAGCCGTAGACGTATGTCTTCGAGAAAGAAGAGGGATTGTATCATCCTTGAACACATGTTCTAAAGTGAGCCGTAGACAGGTGTCTCCGAGAAAGAAAAGGGATTGTATCATCCTTGAACATCTGTTCTAAAGAGAGCCGTAGATGTATGTCTCCGATAAATGAAATCCTGAATTAACAGGTAGGGGATTGCATCGTCCCTGGGCTAATGTCCCAGAATAGAGCCGTAGACATGATGTCTCCGATAAATGAAATCCTGAATGAACAGGTAGGGGATTGCGTCGTCCCCGGACTAATGTCCCAGAATAGAGCCGTAGACATGATGTCTCCGATAAATGAAATCCTGAATTAACAGGTAGGGGATTGCATCGTCCCCAGACTAATGTCCCAGAATAGAGCCGTAGACATGATGTCTCCGATAAATGAAATCCTGAATTAACAGGTAGGGGATTGCATCGTCCCCGGACTGAGGTCCCAGAATAGAGATGTAGACTGGGTCTCCGATAATGAAGTCCTGAATGAACAGGTAGGGTATTGCATCATCCCCGGATTGAGGTCCCAGAATAGAGCCGTAGACTGTGTCTCCGATAATGAAGTCCTGAATGAACAGGCAGGGGATTGCATCGTCCCCGGACTGAGGTCCCAGAATTGATCCGTAGACTGATGTCTCCGAGAATTGAAGATAGGACTGCATCGTCCCTGGACCTCGGTTCAAAATGTACGTGAGAGGACTGCATTGTCCATGAACTGGGTTCAAAATGTACATGATGGGATTGCATCGTCCCTAGACATGAGACTTGTCTTAAAGTGATAAGGATTGATCATCCTGGAACTTGATCTGGATTGTATCATCCATGGACCTATGTCCTAAAGAGAGCGGGATTGGTCATCCTGTAATATGATCGTGTGTGTCGCAGGATATGCTGCTATGTATTAGTGAGAATACATGCTTTTGATGATAGATGTAATAGTGAGAATACATGCTTTTGATGATAGATGTATTAGTGAGAATACATGCTTTTGATAATAGATGTATTAGTGAGAATACATGCTATTGATGATAGATGTATTAGTGAGAATACATGATTTTGATGATAGATGTATTAGTGAGAATACATGCTTTTGATGATATATGTATTAGTAAGAATACATGTTTTGATGATAGATGTATTGGTGTGGATACTAATATAGATGATCTAGATGCTGTAGATCGTGATGATCTAGATGCTGTAGATCGAGATGATCCAGATGCTGTAGATCGAGATGATCCAGATGCTGTAGATCAAGATGATCCAGATGCTGTAGATCGAGATGATCCAGATGCTGTAGATCATGACGATCTAGATGCTGTAGATTGTGATGATGATGTTGATGATCGTGTGATGACGATGTTGATGATCGTATGATGACGATGTTGATGATCATGTGATGACGATGCTGACGATGCTGATGATCGTGTGATGATGATGCTGATGATCGTGAGATGACGATACTGATGTTCGTGAGATGATGATACTGATGATCGTGAGGATCTAGATATTGATGTTGTTGTAGCTGTTCGAGTGCTGCAGAAGATAAAGACTCAGTACTGAAGATGTTGATGTTCCAGTATTGAAGATGTTCCAGTAACTGCTTGAGTTACTGATGATGTTGAGAAATCTTCCAATGATTTATAGATGTATCATGTATGATGTTGATGACTCCTTGCTCGTGCAGATGCTGTTATAATATCCTTCTCGTTAAGGGGGAGTGTTGAGATATTGTAACTTCAAAGAATATTATATTTGTACTTTATTATTCTGGAGATGTTTCATTCCTCCTTGAAGATCTTATTGTATATCCGGAGATGTTTATTCCTCCGTCGGAATGTGGTAAATTGGGTTATTAGACTTCCCTAGTGGGGTTCGGCCCTGTATGTGTTATGTGGGTCAAAGGGTTATTAGACCACCCTAGAGGGGTCGGCCCAGTCAGTTGTAGTGGGGTATTTAACCCATTGGTTAAATACGAGCCTACGTGTACTTGTGTAAAAGATATGTCAGAGTAGTGTATAAATAGAGGAGGTGTGTTCCTCATTTGACACACTCACACACTTGAGGATAGCGCACTTGTGGAGGAGAGGTCTTCTATTGTGGAGGAGGAGATCATGTCTCAGGGTTTCATCTTTGTATATTGCTGGTCATCTATATTGAGGAAGCTTTGTTGGGTTTTCTACCCCATGAGGGTTTCCCAGGATAAATCTCTGTCTCTTGTGTATATGCTATGCTTGTTGTTTCTTCAGTGATCCTGTATATGCTATTATTGTGAAATGGAATGTAATGCTACTATTTTCTGTCTTAGCATATTGAATTTTAACAATTTCTAGTTTTTGGAGATCTAGTAAAGTAAGAGATGCAATAAACATTATAATATCATTTCATATCCTATAATGTCATCATATGATGTGTAATATGGTGTCTCACATCCAAATATAATTACGGAACTTATATTTCAAATTATTCAGTAAGCTTTAGATCATTAAAGTGAAGACTAGCTCATTAGACAATGTTTAATAACTAGTTTTTCCATTTAAACTGCTATTCTTTACCTGAGCATAAATTTTGATTCATGTAAGTTGTATGAGCTTAATTAAAAAGTACAAAATCAATACCAACCATTTCCCTGAGGTTTTGGATGTATTGAACCCATTTTGGAAGAGTCTGGAAGTTGACTAGCTCCACAATCCCCAGGTAGTGCACTGGAGCATTTGGCCTCCAAATCACTCTGAATCCTCCCAAATTCTTAGGAAGACTATTCTTGTGTATTTTACAATCTTCATTGACTACTATACCTATGCCACCAACTCTGAGGAACCCCACCCAGTCTAGTATGCATATGCTGGAAGCCCAGGAAGCCTCGAAGTAGGGAATAGATTCACCCTGTTGTTGAAAAGTTAATGGCTCCAGTACATGGTGCATAGGAATCACTTCTCAGATCAATTTGAACCTGCTACTGCAGACTCTCCCATGGAAAATCCAGAATTTAAAGTCACCCCTACCATCGTTTTTTTATTAAATCTGAGTTGGAAATAATATTTTGGCCAATTCTTGGCTGGAATATTACAGTGGTATCATAACACTTTCCTCCATCCCAATGGAAACAAATAATCACTATGTTAAAGGAAGATTGGATGTCTTCTCCAAGTTTTAGTATGAGCCTCACATAGGTAGATGATGATGTTGGTTTTGAGGAACCTGTGGAAGAAGAAATCATCTATGTTGATGGTGGATTATTGAAGGCAAATGAGGATGAGGATTTCCTATGTGACACAATGAATAGTGTACATGAAAGGCCAAGTCCACTTGGATTGAATATTGTGGATGGAAAAGTACTCCTTGGAAGATAGTCCTTAGAGGTAGATTCCCTTGAGTACTTCCGAAGATATCAAGCTTTGAGTACAAAGATCCAAGAACTCTTATCTTTTCAAGAGTTTTGCATTTTGTAGGTTGGGAAGACATTCTAGACCCAGGATCCTATTAGAAATCATCAAAATATAATAGAATACATTTTCAATAAGGTGTGCCATGATGTGGAGAAACTAATTCCCCATAATGAAGCATTTTCATCTCAATGCTTAGCTCCTTAGAAACCAATCAGTGTGGGAACATCAGGAGACCCTCAAAGTGTGGAAGGAAGAGGGAAGCCCATGGTTAGAGATCAGCCTATTTTCATATGACATAAGGTTGATGAGGCACCCAACCTTTCATCTTAAGAAGATGAAGAAGGGCAATGCACAATGGAATATCCAACAGTCAAACATTTGATTGTTGGCAATGTGGAAGGTGAAATCACTCCCAATTTCTTCGTGGGTTATTTCAAGATAAGTGCAAAAGAGATGGGGCATATTTATGATGGTGAGACACCTCTTGGATCTGATCAAAAGGATGAGAATAAATCAGATTCACATTCAACTCTTAAGCTTCATCAGGAAGCAGAAATCAAGCACACCTCAGGGGGGTGTGAATCAAAAAATGTGGGCAAAAATCATGATGCCATTGTTAGGAACCCATGTCTTTCCTTTGTTAGTATATTGTTGTTGGACACATATGCTTTGTAAGTCATCCCGTAGTATTTGTTGATCCATAGTTTGTGTTATTGTTGTTTGGCGCATATGCTTTATAAATCGCCCATAGTATTGTTGATCCATAGTTTGTATTGGCCCATGGTTTTAAACCATAGTATTGGCGCCTAGACTTAGTATATAAGTGTGTGTTTAGGCCAATGAAGGACCCTGAAGTTATTTGTATTGAGCTTTCTCAAAGGAGGTTTCCCCCTCAAAGTGGCCTGCGATCAATAAAAGTGATTCTAAGTTATGTTATTTTTGCTATCTTGTGTATTTTCATTAATTAATTGTTGCAGGTTCTTCACATCTAGTATCAGAGAACTTTCTTGGGCTCATTGGATGGAATTTCTACCAATTTTTTTTTTTTTTCATCTGTTGCAAGTTCGGATCTGGGAATAATCCCTATCCGCTTAACTATGGGAAGTACTTGGGCATAATCCCTAAAACTCATTATGAGGAGTACCACAGGAACCCCAAAGTAGTTTTCCCATCGAGAGGACCTGCCAACGAAAAGGGAAATGACCCCTACCTGATTAACTAGTTCCCACTCGTGAGGTAAACCAAGAGCTGTCATTTGTGGCAAAGTGGTTATCTGTTTTACTTGAGTTGTGGAGTGAGGGGTACTTCCCCAATACACAAGCCGTTAGATAGCATTAGTGGCCGAGTGAAACCCCTGAACTGTTAGGAATCCGCACATACCTGGGGTCCATATCTATTTTCAGCTGAACGGTTGTCGATCACTTCTGCACCGTTTCAGATCCATTCTAAAATTCATTCTAGATCCAGCCATTTTAGGTCTATTTCAGATCTAGATCACTCTGTTTCCCTTGAAAATTCCCTGACACCCCTGTAATCCCATTCTGCATATTTCATTCCTGAGGACCCTATCCCAAATTTCACTTCCCAAAGCCTGAAATCCCACATTTGTCTATTTTTAGGGTTTTCCATAACTTCTTCAGATTTCACCCAATCGCCTTCAAATTTTACCACATCGTTCCTTTCCTAATCCTGCTTCTTTGTCCCTCTCTGCCAAATTTTCTCATTCTTTCACCCTACTTCTGAAATCCTCATTTTCTGCTTCCCTGTCCATTCCACAGTGTCCAAAACCTAGTCAAACTCAAATTACCCTTCCAATTTTTTCCCATATCCAGATTTTCCTTTACTGAAACAGTTTTTATTTTTGTTTTTTCTACCCAATCAACACAATTTTTTTTAAAAAAAAAACTCCTGGTTATGGTTGTCACCCACACAGGAGAAAAAACCATGGAAGAAGCACTTGCACCCATCTAAGCCAAACTTTAGGATCTGAACGAAAAATTTCTCGGCCTCCATATTGAGCATTCAGCCATGAACAACAAATGACAGTCCGAGTCTTCATCAAACAATGGGTTCTCTTCTTCCAGCAATTTTTGTGGTCCGAAGATTGATTTTCCTCACTTCAATAGTACTAATTCGACTGGATGGATCTATCGTGTAGAATAGTATTTCAGTCTGCATAACACTTTTGATGTCAACAAAGTTCCACTTGCATCCCTTAATTTTGAACAAGAAGCTCTTCAATGCTACCATTGGTACATCAAGGCTCATGAAGAGCCAAAGTGGACATATTTTTGCCATCTCTTTTTGCAATGATTTGGTCCTAGTGCTTTTGACGACTTCACGGGAGCCCTCACTAAACTTCCCCAAATTGGCACTATGAGCGAGCACCAAACCAAATTTAAGAAACAATCCAACCGCATCGAAGGATTGCCTGATGACTTCTACCGGAGTTGTTTTATCAGTGGTCTAAAGGATGTAATCCGCTCTTAGGTCAAAATGTTTTGTCTCAACACAATAATGGAAGCCCTGGGATTGACTAAGTTGGCAGACGACAAGACTGCAGCCCAACAACCATCCAAACCCACTTTTGTTCCCTTCCAAAATATGGGTTCTCAACGATCTCCCATCCCTCTAACTCCTCAACCAACTCCTATCAAGCATTTTTCTGAAGCTGAGATGTAGGCACGCAGAGAAAAAGGGCTTTGTTATAATTGTGATGAGAAATTCACTCAAGGACATAGATTTGTTCAACAAAAGCTCTATCTATTGGATATGGATTCTCCGCCTCCCTCTGAAATTGCTAAAGAAGCTCTAGATACAATGGATGCTTAGGTCGACATTCCAGAGCCTCCTTTTGACCCTCCATCTTAGGATGACTAGCCAGAGATATCTCTCCATGCTTTAGTTGGAATCACCCCCCCCAACCATGCGGGTCAGGGGTTACTTCAAGTAGCTTCCTCTTACAATAATCATTGATTTTTGTAGCACTCATAACTTCATTGACCCTCGAATCTCCAAACAGGATGATTGTTTTATCTATCCTTGCTCCAACTTTGAAGTCATGGTTTCTAATAGGGGCACCTTACCTTGCAAAGGGAAGTGTCGTAATGTGTGTATCTCTATGGAAGATTATAACCTGCGCTCTGACATGTTTGCCTTAACCTTAGGCGGATGTGATGTGTTTTTGGGCGCTCAATGACTATGCACACTTGGCCCCATCTTATGGGATTTTGCTGAACTTTGGATGCAGTTTTCCCCCAATGGACAAAAACACACATTGACAGGCTTACAACTTGGGTCTGTCAACATCGTCAGTTCAAATCGCATGGAAAAACTCCTTAAGAAGAATTCACATGGTGTCATCGCCCAGATCCATTCCATTCAGATGCAACCATCAATGGTCTCCACTACTCCTTGTTGATGTATATGTAACTTCGGAATGTATTTCACATATATGTATATTGTATTCCTATAGAGATGTTATTATTCCTCTATACGGAAGTGTCGTAACTTATACTTGATGGGTTATTAGACCACCTTGTTTGGGGTCGGCCCTGTATAAGTCATGTGGGTCAAAGGGTTATTAGACCACCCTATTGGGGGTCGGCCATGTAGTTCAAAGGGTTATTAGACCACCCTATTGGAGGTCGGCCCAGTCAGCATTATGTTATGTGGTTAAGTTCGAGCCTACATGAGTTAGGTAAAAAGGCAAGTCAAGTCAAGTATAAATAGAGTGCGGGAGGCACTCTATTTGTTCACTCACTTCTCACACTTGCACTCAAGGAGGAATGGCGCACTTATGGAGGAGGAGGATCTGCTGCTAGGTTATGGCTATATCTCTTGGTTGGTTGTATCATTGCTCTATCTATCTCTGAGGAAGTTATTGGGGTTTTTCACCTTTATGGTTTTCCCCAAGTAAATGTTTGTGTCTCTTGTGTGCTTGCATTATTGTCTCCATGATTGATATGTTGTAGATATGCTGTACATGTTGTTCTCTCAGTTAAGATCCTAGATCATATTGAAGTAAATTCTGAAAATTTAACACTCTTTTGGACCTACAACAAATTATGGATCGATAGACATCTGTCTTTGTTGAACTAGTGGGATTGCCACCTTCAAGGCTAGAGGACCATCGTATTCATCTCCTTCTTGGAAGCGTCCCTTCCAACATCAGGCCCTATCGCTACACATTTCACCAAAAAACAGAGATTGAAATGCTCGTTCGGTACTTACTGAAGCAAGGTATTATTCTCCCAAGCACTAGTTCCTTTTCTTCACCAGTTCTTCTTGTCCACAAAAAAGATGGGTCATGGTGCATTTGCATTGAATTCCAAGCACTTAATCACCTCACTATCAAGGATAAGTTTCGAATTCCTATTGTTGATGAGCTTCTTGATGAGCTTCGTGGTGCTCAATTTTTCTCTAAGTTGGATCTTTGTTCTGGGTGTCATCAAATTCGGGTTCATGAGGATGATATCCCTAAAACAAATTTCCGCACACATGATGGACACTATGAGTTTTTGGTCATGACCTTTGGCCTCACTAATGCTCCATCAACATTCCCGGCCTTGATGAATAAAATATTCCATCCCTACTTGCGGAAATTCATTTTGGTATTCTTTGATGATATCCTCATCTACAGTAAAACATGGGTTGAACATCTCCAACATCTGGATCTTGTAATGAAACTTTTCTCTGACCATCATCTCCATGCCAAACAATCTAAATGTGTTTTTGGATAGAAGTAAGTTGAGTATCTCGGGCACATTATTTCAACACAAGGGGTTTGTGTGGATCCTGCAAAAATCGATGCCATGAACAATTGGCCATATCCTAATACACTCAAGAGGATTCATGGTTTTTTGGGATTGAATGGCTACTACCGCAAGTTTGTCAAGGATTATGGGAAGATTGTAGCTCCATTAACTGCTCTATTGAAAAAGGCTACTTTTACATGGACACATGCTACTATGTGTGCATTTTCCAAACTAAAACAAGCTATGTGTACCACACCTCTTCTAGCTCTGCTTTATTTTTCCAAGCCCTTCACTATTGAGAGTGATGCTTGCGGCAATGGACTTGGTGCTGTTCTCCTTCAAGATGAACACCCCACTGCATTCACCAGCAAAGCCCTTTCAGGTAAGAATTTAGCTGCCTCTACATATGAGAACAAAATGATGACTATTTTGCATGCAGTACAAAAGTGGCGACCATACCTATTAGGGAATCATTTCTGCATCAAGATTGATCACTAGAGTCTGAAATATTTCCTGGAACAACGTGTATCCTCCCCAGCACAAGATAAATGGGTTAGCAAACTCATGGGTTATGACTATGAGGTCACTTATAAGAAGGGTAAGGACAATATTGTGGTGGATTCTCTTTCTCGCACATTTGATGACCAAGGTTCTCTTTCAGCTATTTCTATGCCTATTCCAAATTGGTTGGAATCTATTCAACAAGGCTATGTCAATGACTCTTCATTATCTCAAATAATTCAATGCTTGGCCAACAACCCTTCTGCTGTACCACACTACTCTTGGGATGGTGCTTCCCTGAGATACAAGGGTCGTTTGGTGCTTCCCCAGAGAACATATCTTCAACAGGTTGTCTTGTATGAACTCCATGCTTCTCCATCGGCAGGGCACATTGGGTTCCTCAAAACGTGTGAGCGGGCACAACGTAACTTCTTTTGGAAGGGCATGAAAAGGACAATTCAACATATGGTGGCTGAATTTGATATCTGCCAGCGCAATAAGGGTGATACGACACTCCTTCTGGGATTGCTCGAACCCTTTCCCATACCTACATGGATTTGGATATATATTTCTATGGATTTCATTGAAAGGCTCCCTAAATCTAGAGGGAAGACAATGATTTTGGTTGTGGTTGATCGCCTCTCCAAATATAGTCATTTTTGTGCTCTCAGCCATCCCTATACAGGCTCCTCAGTCGCTCAAATTTTCCTAGAGCAGATCTTTCGTCTTCATGGCATCCCTTCTTCCATTGTCAAGGATCATGATGTGACTTTCACCAGTCATTTTTGGACAGAACTATTTCGCCACATTGGCACCAAATTGAAGATGAGTTCAGGGTATCACCCACAAACAGATGGTCAGAATTAAATTATCAATAAATGCTTGGAAACTTATCTTTGTTTCTTCACCTCTGAACAACAACATCAGTGGGAAAAGTGGCTCCCTCTCGCTGAATGGTGGTACAATACCTCTTACCACACTGTCTCTAAAATGACCCCATATGAAGCATTCTATGGTTAGGCACCGCCAGTTATTCTTCCCTACACCCCCAACAATTCATCAATTCAGGCAGTGGACACAGTCCTTCGATACCGCGATCAGGTTCTTCACATTTTGTGGGACAATCTTCACATGGAAAGAAATCACATGAAGCAACAAGCCAATCAACACCATTCTGAGCGCACTTTTCAAGCAGGTGATATGGTTTTTCTTCGTCTCCAGCCATAAGATCGCTCCAAAGTTCTATGGGCCATATTGGATTCTTCAGAATATTGGGTCTGTTGCTTATAAATTGGAACTTCCTCCTTCTTCCCGCATTCATCCAGTATTACATGTCTCTTGTCTGAAGAAAGTTCTTGGCACCAACATCAGAGGACAAACTATTTTACCCGAACTAGATAATGAAGGATCCATACTTTTGGATCTGGAGGCCATCCTAAATAGGAGCACTTGTCAGCTTCGCTCTTGCTCTATCACAGAGTCTTAATTTAGTGGCATGGCATGCAACCAGAGGATGCTACATGAGAACCACTCCTTCAGATTCAACAACAATTTCCACATCTAAATATTTGAGGACGAAGCCTTTTCTAAGGGGGAGGTGATGTTAGAAACCCATGTCTTTCCTTTGTTAGTATATTGTTGTTGGACACATATGCTTTGTAAGTCGTCCTGTAGTATTTGTTGATCCATAGTTTGTGTTATTGTTGATTGGCGCATATGCTTTGTAAGTGGCCCGTAGTATTGTTGATTCATAGTTTGTATTGGCCCATGGTTTTGACCCATAGTATTGGCACCTAGATTTAGTATATAAGTGTGTGTTGAGGCCTATGAAGGACCGTGAAGTTAATTGTATTGAGCTTGCTCAAACGAGGTTTCCCCCTCGAAGTGGCCTGCGATCAGTAAATGTGATTCTGAGTTCTGTTATTTCTGCTATCTCGTGTATTTTCATTAATTAATTGTTGCAGGTTCTTCACAGCCTTAAACCTGTCTCATGAGAAGGATAATTGTGCAGAGAGGCGTGACTACCATTATGATTTTTGTAGGCCTTTGTTGTAGCCCCAGATGGAAGCCACTACTAGTGGGAGGATTGGTTTGGTTGAGTTGTCAAGTAGTTGGGTTCAAGAATCACGGGAGGTTGAATTGCAATAAGTAGAAGAGGAGGTTCACTAGCTAGACCTTCTTGCCCTAATTGGACCAATGAAAATGAGTGAGGGAAAACTCAAGGAGGCATTGAAAAATCTCCATGAACTTAATGCTTTGATCTCTCATTTTTGATGGAGAACTGCATCAGTGGAGGAGTAACCCTCTGTTGATTATTTTGTGCACATGTGGGAAGCAGTAGGAATCCTAAGAGGAAATTTCTCTCAGTTGTTTTTTGATAGAGACCACTTGCTAGATCTTGTGAATATGTACTATAATGTTGAAATAAGGAATGATGAGGACATCAGAAATCTTGCTCATATGTTGGAAACCACCCAGAGTTCTCTGATTGGTAATCATGGTGCTTGTCAAGAATCTGAGAATCAGACTGAGCAGTTTAATGAGAAGTTTCCAGAATCACTTTTTACCTCCCAGCTTTCACAAAATCACAATAACATGGCTGAATTATATCATCTTCCAAGGGAGGAACCTCATGATTTGGTGGATCATGAGGAGCATTCTGTTTGGTATGTGCTTGAGGAATGTGCAGACAGAGTTGATGAAAGACAAGCACACGACCTTTTCTAGAATGAACTTGAGAGGTTCATTGAAGAAAGTCACTCTTCCAAGGAAGAGGCACATGAGCACACCATTGATGGATCATCCATCAATGGAGAGGATAAATACACAACTTCAGTGGATGAAATGTTCAGAAGCATGGCTCACCATCCTTCATTCCCCACTTCACATTCAACCACAAATTTTGGGAATGAAAATTGGGTAAAAGGATTCTTCCTCTTGGTGTCTCATGATAAGCAGGAGGATCCTTAAATTGAGGCCGGTGACATGTTCCTTAACCCACATCATTTGAGGCAGCCCATTCATGTGTGTGCAGCCACTTTTGACAAGGAGGCATCATATCTACACTTACCTTTAATGTGTGGGTCAATTGATGGAGTTTTGCACCCTTGGATCAATGGAAGAGAGTTGAGCCATTGGATGAAGCGGGGAGCACTTGTAGAGCTCCATAGAGATCATGATATCTATTGATTTGAGTGAGACATACATATGGATGATGACATTTCATATGGTTCAGAAAATAAAAGTGCTTATCCATCCATTGGTTCGATGGGTAGAGGCATCATTGCAATGAATACCTTGGAAGGTAAAAGGTTCTCTTATTTCTGCAATAATTTTTTTTTTATAACTTACATTGTTTTGAATTGTGAGCAGCAACAAAGATGTATTTTGCGGCCATTAGATGTCTCTAGTACACATGCACAAGAGATGCATTCTGATTTGCATGCTCTCAAGAAGTTCTATGTTTGGTGGAGGAGTCTCACAGCTATTCAGTTTTGCATTGGGAGTGGCACACTTCCAACATTGTGGATTGATCCTAGCACACCCTGGAATGACAAGTTCTCACAAGTAACAGTGATGATGGATGGTATTCATCAGGGACCATGGTATCCATGCATTCATTGGAGTGACAACTTTCCAAAGGGGGCAGAAAAATTAGGGCCCTTACCCATGAAGCAGTGGGATCCATGAATTCTACTCAGTTAACTTAACTAGGTTAAGATTTTTGTTCATGATTTAGTTCAGATAGAGTTTACAGTGTAGTTTATTCTTCATAGTCATCTTGCATTTTTTTTAGATCTTTTTGAAGGCCCCAAGTTTAATTTTCAGATTGGTCATTTGATGGGGACAATTATAATCAGAGTGGTGCAGCAGAAGCTTGGTGGAATCCTAACATTGCTTGAGGACAAGCAATATTGGGAAGCGAGGATTATTATGTCCCCAATTTTGGTTCATACAGTACCGTGCTTGAAAAGGGGAAAAAATAAACCCCTAAGGGAATTAAATTGTATTAATTCTATTTGCTTAGAATTAATTTTATCCTAAGACTCATAAATTGGAAAATTAAGTTATTAAAGTTAATTTTGATAACTAAAATTAATGGATAATGAGCAAGTGGGACAAGAGGGCACCCATGTGGAAGATGTTTCCAAAATGGAGTAGGGGGTGAAGATATGGAAAAAATATGAAAAGAAGAAAGGTGGAGATAAGGTTTCCAAAATCATAAAAAGGAAACAACTAGAAAAGCTAAGGAGGGTGCACTTGCCAAAAAACAGTCCAATTTACCAAAGAGGAAACATCCTGAATGGTGTAGTTTCCATTTCAATTCCCAGTTCACAAAGCCAGCAAGTGTTTTTGCAAGAAGGAAACATCTAAGGTCAAGGAGTGTGCAATTTACAAAGGGAGAAAATCATGTCATGAAGAAAAGAAGGAAAGTTAATCCACCCAAGGGGGGGGTGTATTTTTGAAGGGTTCTAGTAGGTCATCAAAGATTCTATAAAAGACTGGTTCCAACTCCCATTCACATCTTTTGACTATTTTGTAATTGAATGTGAGAGATTTAGCTCCTCTTGTTGCATGATGTGCCTCAACTTGCTTTGGGTGATGCTCCCCATAGCCAATCTTGTCCAGTTTCTTCTCTTCTTCTCCCTCTATCTCTCTAATAGGTATTGAAGACTAATGGGAAGCCATTGAAGATATATTTGCAGCGACTGAAGATAATTTTGCAACCACTAAAGTTCTGATATCAGGATAGGGTCGAATTTCTTCAGAGGAGTTTAAGATTCAAGAAGAATCCTTCTCATTATCCCCTCTCTTCTTCCCCATTCTTCAGTATTACAGGTTGTTGGTGGAAGGTTTGCTCCATTGAAAGATTCCAGTATTTAGTATTTAGGTACAGAGTGTTGATTTACTGCTCATCAGATCCATATCATCCCATACTTGAAGTTTATTAAGCCTCCAGAGAGTGAACACCATCAAGAAGATCTAGTAAAGAAGGAATTGGAATATCTTTCGGGAAGAGGGCTTCCATTTCTGAAGGAAATTCTGTCCCTATTGGGGAAATTCTAGTTTTTGGAGGCCTCCGGGAGAACTTAATGTATAATCTACTCTGAAATATGCTCCATTTCATCAAATTCAACCTGCTATTGATATTTATGCTATATCATATCCATTAATTACTACAAAACTTATATTTGTGAGAACTTATTGTGAAATGGGTTAGTTATTGTGAAGACTAGCTCTATTTGTAGTTTTTGGAGATCTAGTAAGTAAGAGATGTAATAAAAATTATAGTATCAGTCCATATCCTATAATTTTATCATATGATGTGTAATATGGTGTCTCAGATCCAAATATAGTTACATAACTGATATTTGGAATTATTCAGTAAGCTTTAGAACATTAAAAGTGAAGACTCGCTCATTAGACAATGTTTAATAACTAGTTTTCCCATTTTAATTGTTATTCTTTGTCTGAGCAATAATTTTGATTCTTGTAAGTTGTATGAGCTTAATAAAATAGTACACAATCCATCCCAACCCAATCCCCGAGGTTTTGTATGTATTGAACAAATTTTGGAAGATTCTTGAAGCTGACTAGCTCCACAATCCCCAGGTAGTGCACTGGATCATTTAGCCTCCAAATCATTCTAAATCCTTTCAAATTCTCAGGAACACTATTCTTGTGTATTTTTCAAGCCTATATGACTGTTCTACCTCTACCACCAACTTTGAGGAACCCCACCCTGTCTAGTATGCATATGCTGGAAGCCAAGGAAGCCTCGAAGTAGGCAACAGATTCACCTTATTGTTGAAAAGTGAATGGCTCCATTAAATGGTGCATAGGAATCACTACTCAGATCATTTTTAACCTATTGTTGCACACTCTCCCATATAAAATCTAGAATTGAAAGTTACCCCTACCACCCTTGCTTAGTGTACAAACACCCTTCACTTACATCATTCTCAACTCAAAGAATTGCCTAAAATTTACTAGTAATTTTTTTTATTAAATATGAGTTGGAAATAATATTTTGGCCAATTCTTGGCTAGAATATTACAATTCCCTTACCAAAAAAATTAGAAAAAAACTTTCCTGATAACGTCCAAAACACCACGAGGAATCCAAGGAAGAGACATCCAATATACTGGAGTGGCCTCGAGTATATATATTTCTAATACCATCCTTCCCACCTTTGAAAACCACCTATAGATCCAATTAGAAATTCTCTTCTCACATTTAGAAATCAACCAATCCCAATATTTCTTGACATATGAGACGGGTTTAAGAAAAAACCACAAATGCTTCGTACCACTGTCGAGATCAAAACGTTTGTACCAAAAAATACTCTTGAATTTTATCATCTCATCCTCCGCAATTCATTCACCCACTATATTAGATTTATGTTCATTCACCTTCATACTTGTGGTAGAATAAAAGAGAACAAGGATACTATAAAGAGTTTTTAAATATCTGCATGAGCCATAACAAAAAAAAAAATTATCATCTACAAAAATAGTATGGGTGAGCCAATAAATTCCTCCAATATTAATCCCTTTGAATATCCCATTCATTTTTGCAATTAATATAGACTTGCTAAGCCCCTCCGCGACTACAAGGAAGAGTAAAGGGGAAAATGGAAAACCCTATCTGATTCCTCACCTTGGTATCGAAATAAGTTGGACGTCACACCATTGACCAGGACTGAGAAGGAGACTAAATTAATACATGACATTACCCATTTAATAAATGACACAAAAAACCCTAACTAAGTCAACACCATCCTCAAGTACATCCCACTTACTCTATCATAATCCATCATTAGATCAATCTTTATTATCATTGACTTCAGGTTTCTTGTTATAATGGAATGTAATATTTTCTGCGCTATTCCCACAACATCATGAATTTTCCTGCCATGAATAAAACCAAACTGTTCCACATAAATACTTGCAAACCAAAAGGGTTTAATTATTTGACCAATAATTTTAGTCATTATCTTGCAAATGGTATTACTTAATGAAATTGGCTTGAATTCATCAAAAGAGGCAAGATAATCATATTTCGGAATCAAAGCAATAAAATTTCAACATCAAAATCATTTAATATATTCTCGTTCTTCCTCAACTCCCAAATCACCCTTAAAAGATTATGCCCATAAACCACTCACATCCGGATATAGTACTCAATAGGGAGTCCATCCGGGACATGAATTTTTTCCTTGAAGTTTTTTAGAACCTTCTCAACCTCTTTTCTTGTGACTTACTACATCAAATTACCATTATCCTTCTCTTGAACAATACAAGGAAAAAATGAACAATTATAGCCACCACCTCGATATTATCATATTCCTCTTTTTTGAAAAGCATGTCAAAATGATAAATACCCTCATTGGAAATATCTTCAAAGTTGTTGACTTCCTCCCCAAAATATGACTTTATCTTCTAGATCGTATTACATTTCTTCCTATGATTTTTCGCAGTGATGAAAAAACTTAGTATTTTCATCCCCTTTGGAAAGCCAACGGGCTCTTCTCTTATGTCTTCATTCATCTTCTTGAAATAACAATATATATTGAATCTCCTTTTCTCCATATCCAAATCAGTATCCTTTTAGATATATAAAACAAACCCCATCCTTTTTTCTTCATTTCAATTAGCTAAACTTAATTGAATTTCTTTTAGTTCTTTATGTTTTTGTTTCCTCATAGATGTCAACCAATCAAGAGAAACTCCTTTTCCTCTTTTTACGTTGTTTAAAAATTGAATAGAAGTCGATTCTATGCTAGGAAAATCAAAAGGAGACCAAGAAAACTTAAGGATACTAACAAATTCCTTATCATTCATCCAAATGGAGCTAAATTTAAAAGGGGTAGATGGCTTGGTTCCCATAGAAACTAATTCCAAAAAATTTGGCCGATGGTATGAATTGCCTCCATTCCCCGTCCATTGTTTAAATCTGAAGGGAGAATCAAACATACCATAAACCAATCAATCCAATTTGATATTTTTTCTTTCCCCACATGCTTGTTGCTCCAGGTTGGAGTGATCTTAGTAGGTTCTATATACAAAAACCTCACCAAATACAATTTCCATAAAAAATAATCTACCAGACAATCCTTTAGTGCTAACGGCCCACAAATCTCATAGAAACCCACAAAGAAATTAAAATCCCCACCCCAAAACAAGATTTTTATTCTCCATTAAATTCTTAGATAACAATTTATCCCAAAAGACACTCTATCAAAGTAGGGAGCGTAAATATTAAGAAAAATAATTTATTTCCCAATTCATTTGAAAATAAAACTATGCCGAGAACTGAGTCCATTGTCTAGTAATTGGTGACAGACAAATCCTGTATTTTCCAACTAGTAATCAAGCCGCTGGAGCGGCCTTCAGCATCTAATTAACAAAAATCCCAACCTCCTGTAAGATTTTTTAAATATGCAAGAATTTTTCATCCCTCACTTATGATCTCTTGTAGAAGTAACACGTTAGGTTGATTAGAATCAATCAACCAATCAATAACTATTTGTTTTTAGGGCTTAGGTATCCCTATGTAGTTCAAAGAGCATGGAAGCATTAAGTAACCTTTGATTGGGAATCCACTTCTCTAAGCATCCAAATAATTGATTTATGTGATCTAGTTTCCACTTCCAGCGAATCTTTCAGATGTTCTTTATGAAAAAGTGATCTCCTCCCTCTACCACTAGATTTAATAGCCATGTGAACTTGATACCTAAAACACCACCTCTAGAGAATAGATTCATGTTCTTTGATGATCTCCCTTTGCTCAACCTAATTTTAATTTTATAGTCATCTCCCAACATCAACTTAGAAGGTTCCTTTAAAGACTCAATAAGTTCATTGAGAGGCATATTAGCTAGGCTTAACATCGGTGGAGATTCCATACTAGTAACCACACAAACGTATTGGTATGAATCCATATGTTAAGGAATCACTTCTAAAATCATACTTGAATATTCTCGGAGATCCCCTTGGATTGACAACAAATTGTTAGATGTATCATTTAAAGGTTGATTGATTATAGGAGGCTCTTCCAATACCCTTTTAGGAAAAAAAGTTGCATTTGACTTTGTAACCAGCAAATTGCATCCATCAATTGATCCCCTAATCTGACACTCAACTATAGCCATCTTAGAATCTTGATGCCGCAATTCCTTCATAGAATTTAGATTAATGTAATTATCGTTTTGGACCCACACTTTCCTACCAAAAGATAAATATAATTTCTCAATCAAGTTCCCATAAAGATGACATCTATTACCCTTAAAGGGAGTTCCTTGATAATACAAGGTCTTGACATGCTTATGACCATCTTTATGTAGAACAATGTTCTCCACAAGTTCTTCCCAGAGATCCAAAATCACCAAGATATCGACCACACACATCCGAGTAGTTGAAAGATATGATAGGTCTTCTTCCTTGAAAGATCCAAGAGAGGACTCCCTATAGATTTAAAAATATCATTTCACCAAAAAGAAAAGGGGATATTTGGCAATTTGATCAAGACTAGGGACAGGTCATACCTCTCAGAACTTGCATCAAATAGGGGTGTCCATTGCTTCAGCAAGAGAACACATGAGTCCCAACACCACAATCCATTATAGATTCTTTCATCATGTTGAGCCTTCTTGAAACAAAATGCAACCCAAGCCTGAGAAAGTACAAAAGATACAAGGACATAACCTAAATGAGTGCTCTAGTTCGATGATACCCACTCTTTAAACCTTGTTCCCCAACTATGCGTCCTAAAAATATCTCTACCAAATTCATTTCATTATTCATAACAACATCATTCAGAAAAATATATTTACTCGACACAAGTTTTAAGGGTTCTGCATTCTTCTTAACAAATTTTTTAAATCTCTTATGAGGAAAACTAGATGGAGAGACCATTCCTTGAGAATTTGTATAATCATATGACAAATGTATAATACTAAAATCGCATTTTTGCAAACCTAATGCATATCTTGAAACCCAAGTGCAATGCACTTCTTTTTTCTTATGTCCTAGTTTTGCATTGGTGTATATATAAAACTAATGTCAACCCTACAAACTAGATCTAAGGGAAACCATTACACTTCATTTTGGATGGAAATGTTATCCTAAATCTCATTGCATGACTACCAAAGAAGAGCAGGCCATAGACTTTTCTTAAGGGTTTTTTTCACCAAATCATGGGGACTTAAGATTAACTAAAATAATCCATTTTTCAAGCTGCTAGTGGAGGAACTAATCTAGTGTATTGTGTGCTTATTTTTGTTCAAGGAAAGGGCTGCATTTTCAACTTTAAATAATATTTTATACTCTCATTTGGATAGGTTTCATGAGCATTTAGGGGCCTCTTTCAAGTGAAAAATTGCATCTCATTTACTCACTATTTGGAGGAAGCTCTCAATCTACCATGGAGAACACAATTGCAATGAATATAGGGAAAAAGTGCAAGAAAGTGAGGTAATCTCAGTACACATTGGAATGTTATTTTTACCTCTTTTTGTTGCATACATCAATACATTGTTTTTTGTCATAGTTAGATTATTCTCCTTTTCCCTAACTCCTGTAAATATGAACCCTCCATTTCATTGGTGTCATGAGCTTCAATTGCTATTTGGTAGAATATTGTAGCCATGCATAAACATGCATTTTCTGCCCATTTCTTATATCCCATAGAGTAAAATGAAACTACAATGTTTACCTATATGTCGCACATTCACAAATTTTATGGGGTTTTTAATTGTGTGTATTTTTTACACAAATTTTTGCTTTAGTATACCATACCTATTCATTTCATATGCCTAAAACACCATTCGTTTGAAAAAAAAAATTGTATCTCCCATTTCCTTATATGATTAGATTTCCAGCATCCATTTGAATTATTTTGCATCGTTAAGACTATTTTTTGGATTTCCTTAATGTGTGATAGTTCAGCTCCATGCATACACTTGATAAACCTGTAGAATGGGCATGATGTTCATACAAACACATCATAACGTAACTTATTCATATGGTTTGGAGTTGTTGGTTATGATGGGACAGCCTTAGAAGATTTAAGAATTAATGAAAAGAATACATTCTAGCATGATGCCTAGAATGAGTATATGCTTGTAGGTGGTAGTATGCACAATTATTTGAAGTTTGGTTGTTGTATTATTTATTGGGTTGACATATCTTCGTATTGCACCGAGTGAAACAAGATGCTCTATATCCCAGTATGGGGGAGATGTTGTAACGTGTGTGATGTAACGTTATGTTTGTTACTAACAAAATAATTTAATAAAATCATGTTGACTCATAAAATAAAAAATTATGGAAAGTATTTAAAAAAATCGATGTTCATTCATAAAATAAAATATTATGAAAAGTAATTAAAAAATAGATGTTCGTTTATAACATAAAAACTTAAAACTTAAACCCGGATCTATCAATCAGGAGAGATCACATTTCTTGATTTTAAATTTAAAAAAAGAAATACACCTCAAGAAATTAGATCCCTCTCGATACTTGATAGATACAGGTTTAAGATGGATCTATACTTTTTGGAGAGTGTTCATAAAGACATATAATTGTAATATATTTTTGGTATTTTATGTACCCTCATACATAACATGAAGATAAAATAAGGAAGGTACAATGCTAAATCCAAATATGTACTACATGAGGGCTGTATTCAATTTAAGCGAATGGAAAAATAGGTATTTTCATGACTAAACAAACATACAAATGTTGTGACCACTTTGCACATTACTTATAATTGAACTATTTGGATTATTTTTATCGAGAATATCACTATCGTGTGGCATGTAGGGGTGGTGTTTGCATTCAAAATATATTTGTTTGAAGATAATGTTGAAGGAAATGAGGTGATAGCGCTTGGAATCACACATGTAGGGGTGGTATTTGAATTCAAAATATATTTATTTGAAGATAATGTTGAAGGAAATGAGGTGATAGCACTTGGAATATATGATTGGATAAGTAATTACTTAAGTAATTAAAGAGTTCAATTATTAGTCCCTGCCGAGCTAGCAGGGACTATGTAAATTGGTTCCACCGAAAATATATTAGTTTGCACAGTTTCCTATACCTTTTAACCTAATTTTTTTGAGTTCATTTCTGTTCTATCCAATTAGATCTTTGAGAGACTTATTTTGCCTCAACTTGAGGTACAATAAGGTTTCTCTCTACCCTAGGTTGCACTTCTTATTGCTCAATTTACATTTTAGTCCTCCCTCACCTAAAATCTTTACAACCCACAGATACTCGCCTGAAAACTGCTGACAGTTCCTGCAGTCGATGATCATTGCATTCTAGGACGTTGAAGTCATGGTTGTTGTGGTGGCAATCTGCATGCAACAACTGGGCCACCTCTAAGTACACTTGCTTGAAGGCCATGGCACTCTACATGAAGAGCACACGATGGTTCCTCCACAAGGAGCATAGTAAAACCCAAGCTTCTGCATAGCCCCAGTCATTTTGAGCTTTGCAACTCCCACATGAATTACCATGAACGCAAGCTTGTAGAAAAACCAGCAGTTCCAGCATCACCAACAGCAGTTGCGCATGGGCATTCGAATCAGCATCAGTAGAAACAAGATTCTAAGCATCACCAATTGAACCGGCATTTCCAGTATCAGTTCCAATAGATTCCCATCAACAAAATTACCAAGAGCATTTTCGGAAGCAGCAGTCCAAGTGTCACCTATTGAACCTGCAAAATTCCCAGGAGAAAAGGAGGAAGGAGATGAAAGGCCATAGGTATAACTTTACAAACTGGTTGAGGCCATCAACAACAACACCAACACCAACGCCGCTCACGCCATGGCAGCTGAGAGCTTATCACCACTGCTAATTTCCATTCCCTACTGTTCACAGAGTTACAAAAATGGAAGATCAAACTTGACTTATATAGAAAATCAAAAACGCTGAGGGTGATGAAATCCTAAATGAATCAAACTAGTCCGGTGTGGGTAATGATGAAATTTGCGAAATTAATTTGAAAAAAAGTTGAAAGTAAGTGGAAATTATAGGTAAGGTGATTATGATTTTGGCACACATTACATTGACCAAAACATGAATCCTTGTAGCGTTCACACAATTTTTTTTTCAAACTTTTTCATGTCATCAGTTCTATTAAGTCACTGAGTAGAATTAATAATTCTAGTTAGCATCAAGGTAGACTCTGCTAAAAATAGGTTCAACTGTCAAATACTTCCTTGAAACCGAAAAACGTTCTGTAGGCCGTCAATTTCCAAGCCATGTAAGGAACATTTTGATAATAATGGCGTCATTTAATGGAGACATGAGCATTAATAATGAACACATCAAATGATCATGCTGTGAAGGCAATTAAATATATATGTATATATTGGTATAAAAACATCATAGTTCCCTTGAACACACCCACACCAGTCTTTGTGAAGCTACATTTGAACGTCGAGGAGGAGTTCCCAGGAGTTGAATGCACATCTAGTTCACGCTGGCTCTGTCAGTTGCCCCGTTAGACATTTTGTCAGTCTGCTATATCACAGAGATGTCAGACAGTCTATCAATCTGACATAAGGCATCGTGCACACTTCCTAGTATTTAATCAGCCGCGTTTGTATTCCACAAGTTGAATTTCTTAGGTAGAAATTAATTATCGTCTTTAATGAAGTTCAATAGCTTCCAAGCGAAGCGATCCCAAGTTTATGTATAAATGTAAATCGCTCTCATTAGATAAAAGAGAGAGATACATAAGTAACAGCTCAAGCTCCATGAGAGATTAATAGAGAAGTAGAAGATAGGAGAAGAAGAAGTTGATCATGAAATGTATGAAGAGCCCAAGCTCTGCGTAAAATGGTGAAAGATTGAAGTATTTACCATCTCTCTGTATTGCGACAATGTTACTTGTCTTACTGCAATAATATATAAATCAATAGTTATTTTGTGTTCATTCTCAAGAATGGTGGTTAATGCATGTCGCACATATTCTTCTTATTCATCTATGTAAATGTTGTTTACATTTACTGTCAGTAAAAGAATTCCAAGTATTTCACGGTGGTAAAGTTTTAAGTTTAGCGCAAAGTAAGGGGATAATATTCATTCTTCCGTTCATATGTTTTAACAAGAAATATCTCATTATATAGTTTGCTTAAGAGTGTGTTTATCAAAGTCAAGTTGTCGGAGAAGTTACAAAGTTACTGAGAGTGAAAATATCTTCGAGTTCCGCAAGTATCACATATCGCAAGGTTATTGCATATCGCATATCGCATGTGTGCAAAGTTAATTTACTGCGAAGAAAATTTGGTGCGATATCAAATGTTGCGGAAAAGTAAAATTCCGCAAAGTTAATCCATGCAAAGTAAATGCTCACGGAAGTGAAAGTCATTCACGAAGTCAAAATTGAAGTTTCCATCAGAGTCCGTAGTGAAAGAAAAGTTTGTGTACTGCACAGTTAATTTTAAATTGATTGTCGTGGTATCGCGGTGCTGCGGTGTGCCTCTCTTCCCTTCATCTGGTATCAGAGCCTGGTTTATGGCGAGAAATATTTCTATTTACAAAAAGGGAAAAGTGATGGCTTCCACTTCTGGTAATTTGCAAACTCCAATATTTTCTGGTAAAAATTATGAATATTGGTCGCTAAGTATGAAAGCTTTGTTAAGAGGTCAAGATGTATGGGACATAGTCCAGACTGGTTATCCAGAACCAGCAAATGCAACAGCATACAACAATCTCACTCAAGCTGACAAGGATGTTCTAAGGGAACAGAGGAAGAAAGACGGAAAGGCGTTGTTCCACATACATCAAGCGACACATGAATCAATACTCCCAAGAGTAGCAGCAGCGTAGTCAGCCAAGGAAGCGTGGGATACGTTGGAAACAACATACCAAGGTTTGAACAAAATAAAAGCTGCTAAACTTTAGATTCTTAGAAGAGATTTCGAATCTCTGTCCATGAAAAATACAGAGTTAGTAGATGCATTCTATACTCGTGTCATTGGTCTAGTTAATAAAATAAAGTCTCATGGGGAAACTCTAACTAATCAAAGAGTTGTTGAAAAATTTATTAGAATTCTTCTAAAGAAATTTGAATCTTTGGTTGTAAACCTAGAGGAAAAAAAAGACCTCTCGACATTTACTATTGATGAGTTGCAAGCCTCATTACTCAATCATGAACATAGAATCAACGGTTCGGACACATCGCTGGAAGGTGCATTCATAGCACAGTCATTCATAAGTCATTGTAGAGGCAGAGGACGAAGTTCTTTCAGAGGAGGTCACAGCAGCAGTCCTTCACATTTTGCTGGTAGAGGCCAGAATCAGACTCCCAATCAACCAAGTGGACAAAGGTATGATAAATAAAAAATTCAATGTCATTACTGCAATAAGTATGGACACTTCGCATATGAATGCAGGAAGAAGAAATATGACCAAGGAAAGCAAGGTGAAGCGCAGTCAAGCAACAATAGTGCACCAAACAACTCACTGTTCTTAGCATGCACATATCCACTGGAGTGCAATCCTGTCCAAGAAAGTCCAAATGACATATGGTATTTAGACTCAGGCTGTAGAAATCATATGACTGATAATTTAAATCTATTTTCTAGTCTAGATAAATCAGTCCAAACTGATGTAACACTTGGAAACAATATCCAAGTCACTGTTTTGGGTAAGGGTACTGTTGATATTCTAACAAAACAAGGGGAGCAGAAATATATGCATGATGTGTATTACGTTCAAGTCTTGAAGCACAACTTGATGAGCATTGGTCAGCTGATGGAAAAAGGTTACAGAGTTCACATGGTAGGTAAGCACTATGTGATCAAGGACATATATCCCAGCAATCAGTTAATTGCTGAAGTGCAAATGACAAGGAATCGCTTGTTTCCTTTGAGGATAAGACCCATCATAAAAGGTAAGACAACTCAAGTTGTTCATGCAAGTCAAAATGAGAATTATGGAGCTATGTTCCGGGCAGAAAGTGAAGGAGAAGAAATTCATTGCGCAGTAGAAGAGAAAGACAATGCAATGCAAGCTGTGTTTCAGACAGAAATCAAGGATGAATCCTGGTTATGGCATTTCAGATTTGGACATCCCAACTTTGGTGGGATGAAGTTACTACACATGAAGAACATGGTGAAAGGATTGCCATTGATTGAAAAGCCAGAGAGAATTTGTGAAGGCTGTATTTTTGGCAAGCAGCATAGAGAGACTTTTTCAATCAAAAAGTCATACAGAGTGCGCATACCACTTGAAATCGTGCACTCCGATATTTGTGGACTGATGCAAACACTGTCCATGGGAGGATGCACTTATCTTCTCACATTTATTGAAGATTTCACAAGAAAAACATGGTTTTATTTTCTAAAGCATAAATCTGAAGCATTTGATTGTTTTCAACAATTCAAGGCACTTGTGGAAAAGCAGAGTGGTTACAACATCAAGATATTGAGAACATATAGAGGTGGTGAGTATGTCTAAAATGATTTCTTAAAATTTTGCAAGAATCATGGCATATAGAAGCAGTTCTCTGCGCGGTATACACCGCAGCAGAATGGTATCATAGAGTGAAAGAACAGAACCATCATGAATATGGCGCACAGCATGTTGGCAGCCGCGCATCTGTCAAATGAATACTGGGCTGAAGCAGTGGCAACTGCAATATACATCATGAATCGATGTCCAACAAAGAGCGTAAAGAACAAGGTTCTGCAGGAAGCATGGACAGGTATGAAACATAGTGTTTCGCATTTAAAAGATTTTGGTTGTGTAGCATACGCACATGTTCCAGATGAGCTAAGAAGAAAATTAGACAATAAAGGACAAAAATGCATCTTTATTGGATATTCTGAAGACACAAAAGCATACAAGTTGTATGATCCCATTGCAAGGAAAGTCATTATTAGTCGCGATGTTCAGTTTGTGGAAAATGAAGCATGGGATGGAACAGTTGAGAAAAATGTGAAAATCGTGTTAGATGTTGAGCATGATGACATCGCAGAAGATGCGGTTGAGACTCCGCATATAAATAAGAATGTTACAGCTCCGTCTACTCCCAGGATAGCGCAACATGTTTCAGCACAAGGTACTGCAACATCAGTCGCAGCTCAAGTAACTCCGACAAGCACAACAAGTGCGCAACAAACTTCATCAAGTAGTTCGCATAGTTCGACACCAGCAACTCCGGCAAGGACAAGAAGCCTGCGTGAGATATATGAGGCTAGTACACCTAATTCATTCTCTTGTTTTGCATTATTTTCTCAAATTAATGATCCACTAACATATGAAGAAGCTGTAGAAGATAAATTCTGGGCACAAGCCATGGATGAAGAAATAGAATGCATAGAGAAAAATCAAAAATGGAAATTAGTCGATGTTTTTATCAACAAGGATGTGATAAGCGTCAAATGGATACTAAGACCAAGTAAAATGCAAAAGGAAATGTGCAGAAGCACAAGGCGAGATTGGTAGCAAGAGGATTCACTCAGTAGCCAGGCATAGACTTCAATGAAACATTCGCACCTGTAGCGCAAATGGACACTGTCAGAACAGTTTTGGCTATTGCAGCACAAAAGAAATGGTCCGTTTATCAAATGGATGTCAAGTCTGTGTTCTTAAATGGATATTTGGAGGATGAAGTATACATGGAGCAGCCACAAGGCCATGAAGTTCCAGGACAAGGACATAGAGTATATAGACTGAAAAAGGTGCTCTATGGTTTGAAGCAAACTCCCAGAGCTTGGGACAGTCACATCAACTCATACCTGATTCAGAATGGATTTCACAGAAGTGAATGTGAGCCAATGCTGTACACAAAAATCAACAAGCAAGGTAATAAGCTAATCGTCTGCCTGTATGTAGATGATTTAATATTTACTGGTGATTTTGGCATAGAAGAATTTAGAACAGTCATGGAAAGTGAATTTGAAATGACTAATTTGGAGCATATGAAGTATTTTCTGGGCATTGAAGTCTAGCATACTGAAAATGGTATATTAATATCACAGTCAAAATATGCAAATGATGTCTTGAACATATTCAATATGTTAAACTGTAAGACAACCCCAACACTAGTAATAACAGGTTTGAAATTGAGCAAGGATGATGATGGATCCAAGGTTGATCCTACTTTGTTTAAAAGACTGATCGGCATACTTATGTATCTTACATCGACAAGGCCAAACATCATGTATGGAGTCAGCTTAATCTCAAGATTCATGGAGACACCAAAAGAATCGCATTGGCAAACAGGTAAAAGAATTCTGAGGTATGTAAATGGAACAAAAGACTTCAATATTTTGTATTCAACCGCAGAAAATTTCAAACTCATTGGGTACAAAGACAACGATAATGGAGGCAGCATAGAAGACAGAAAAAGCACATCTGGCAATACATTTCATGTAGGAACAGGTGTTGTATCATGGGCTTCAAAGAAGCAACCGATTGTAACTCTTTCTTTAGCAAAAGCAGAGTATGTTGTAGCCACAAGCGTTGCATGTCAAGCCGTTTGGATGAGGAGGATGTTAAGTGATCTGTCGCAACAACAGCAAGAACCCACATCCATTTACTGCAACAACAATTCAGCTATCGCACTGTCAAAGAATCATCTCTACCACAAGAGAACCAAGCACATCGACACAAGGTATCACTTAATCAGAGAATTAATAAACAATAAGGAAATCTATTTAGAATTTTGCAGGTCTGAAGATCAGGTTGTGGACATATTCACAAAACCATTGGCAAGAGACACATTCCAATATCTGCGAAGTTGTTTAGGAGTGACAAGTTCTGCACAATGAAATCCGTCATGCACACAGCATGTTGCAGCTCTGAATCATTTTGTAATATTTTTTCATCAACTCATAATTAAGGGGGAATGTTGGAGAAATGTACTTACGAGTTGAATGCACATCTAGTTTGTGCCGGCTCTGTCAGTCACCCTGTCAGACGTTTTTTAAGTCCGCTGTATCGCAGAGATGTCAGACAGTCTGTCAATCTGACAGAAGGCATCGTGCACACTTCCTAGTACTTAATCAGCCGTGTTTGTATTCCGCAAGTTGAATTTCTTAGGTAGAAATTAATTACAGTCTTTAATGAGGTTCAATAGCTTCCAGGCGAAGCAATCCCAAGTTTATGTATAAATGTAAATCGCTCTCATTAGATAAAAGAGAGAGATACATAAGTAAGAGCTCAAGCTCTGTGCGAGATGAAAAGAGAAGTAGAAGATAGGAGAAGAACAAGTTGATCGTGAAATGTATGAAGAGCCCAAGCTCTGCGTAAAATGGTGAAAGATTGAAGTATTTACCATCTCTCTGTATTGCGACAATGTTACTTGTCTTACTGTAGTCATATATAAGTCAATAGTTATTTTGTGTTCATTTTCAAGAATGGTGGTTAATGCATGTCGCACATCTTCTTCTTATTCATCTACATAAATGTTGTTTACACTTACTGTCAGTAAAAGAATTCCAAGTATTTCACGACGGTAAATTTTTAAGTTTAGCGCAAAGTAACTTCGGGATAATCTTCATTCTTCCATTCATATGTTTTAACAAGAAATATCTCATTATATAGTTTGCTTAAGAGTGTATTTATCAAAGTCAAGTTGTCGGTGAAGTTACGAAGTTATGCAGAGTAAAAATATCTTCGAGTTCCGCAAGTATCGCATATCGCATATCGCATGATGTGCGAAGTTAATTTACTGCGAAGTAAATTTGGTGCGATATCAAATGTTGCGGCAAAGTAAAATTCCGCAAAGTTAATCCATGTGAAGTAAATTCTCACAGAAGTGAAAGTCATTCGCGAAGTCAAAATTGAAGTTTACATCAGAGTCCGCAGCGAAAGAAAAGTTTGTGTACTGCGCAGTTAATTTTAAATTGAATGTCGTGGTATCATGGTGCTGCAGTGTGCCTCTCTTCCCTTCAATCATTGCACACCTTATAAGCTTGAAATTTTTAAATGTAACATGATGGCTTTCCTTCACTAATATTCATCCCAGACTGACACTCACCTGCTATCTTTTCCAAGGAATATGATTTACCTTGGATAATAACAAGTTGTTTCGTACTGCGGTAGGTAACAGAGAAGTGTGTCATTCAAAGAAAGGGCTTTAATTGCTATCACCTCCCCAGACCCAGAATTTCTATGCTTAATTAGCTATTAGTTAAGCTAAGAAGGGGGATTACAAGCCTACTAGAGAAGGGCTAGGGCTTTCAAAAGGGCTATTACAATGAAATAGTTTGATATTTTACATGTAGCTGAGCTTGATATCGCTTAAATAACCAACTCTTCAATTCAAATGAAAGAAATACTGATTATTCTTTCGGTCCATGGGATGATTCCGAAAGGATTGCATGAGTCATCTGCTTTTTCTTCTTCTTCGAGATGAATTTTAGGGATTTCAAACTCTTTTTAATAAAATGGCCTTGTAGCTCTGGACCCCAACTATCACATATCAATTCGAATACAATAAGGAATAAAACATAATATATGAACATCTGTAGACTTTATTTTCTGATCTGACCTGAAATTGTTTTATTTTGATATTGGGATGTTATTTTCAACTTTATTTTCTTAACTGACCTGAAATTGTTCTATTTTGATATTGGGATGTTCTTTTCAACTTTATTTTCTTAACTGACCTGAAATTGTTTTATTTTGATATTGGGGCGTTCTTTTCAAATGGCCATTTGCCTCTCTTGAAGGCACTAGTGAAAGGTTGGTTATTTGTTTATCTTCGTTACATGTTTTTCATTCAATTTTGTTTTAAGCCTCTCTTTGCCTGAGAACCACTGAAGTAAGATGCAAAGTTGAATATTTAAATCTTTATGGATAGCTTGTAATTTTCTAAGTTCTGGAGTAAGAAGCAAAGTTAAATCTTTATGGATAGCTTGTAATTTTCTGACTTTGGGATGTCCTATTAGATCCAAATCCTTCAAATATATTCCGGTGCTGACACGGCATGATCATCCTCCCTTGGAAAACCAATTCAATTTATTAAATAAATTTATTCATTTGGCTTTACCCCATATTACATAGCATCTTATAAAAACCCTTGCTACTCTTATGTGCTTTCAAAGCATGAGATATGATGTAACCTGTGTAAGCATACATTTTCTACCTGTGTTTCTTCCCATGACCCATGGATCATATTCATGGCGAGTTGTATCTTTTGTTTTAGTGTAGTATCATTTCCCTAATTTAAATGCCAATGCATTAAATGCAAAATCTATAATAATCTTCAAAATGAGGCCGCTCTTTTAAGTGATTTTTAATAAGTAATTTTTTATTTATTAACATCTATAATAAAAGGTAAATCTCAACACTATTTATTTATAAAATATAATTGAGAAAAGAAAATCAAAATAAAAGGAATATATATATATATATATATATGAAATATAAAAAAGAGAATGTGAAGTTAAAACTTCAAATATTAAACAAAATGTGTAATTTGATATTATGTATCATATAGTTAAATGAGGTGATCTTTTCTCTTTAATTATTTTGACTATAAACCAATTTTTGAGACTCCACCAATGACGCAAGTAGTGAGATATAAAAGAGTAAGTTAAATATAATAAAAGTGTCACTTTAGATTTATATGTTTATAGATGCTGGGCGATGCAAATTCTGGAAAAGCGAAGGTCAGTAGGAAACAACATCGAATTAATTGTGTGTGGCTATCTACCTTTAAAAGTTAGCGCTAGCATTGACTACATGCCCAGGCTATTAATTAAGGGAAAATGTATCATAGGAAGTGGGTAGCCAAATGGTTCCGCTTAATAGGAGTTTCTATGTCTCTTTATATTGTTCAAGTCACAACTATACCTTATCAATACAACCTCACTTATCAATACAACCTCACTGACATGAAAACAAAGTGATAATGAATAATGTGGCAGGTAGAAGCCCAAGAAATCTGACCGATAGAGATTTAATGATTTAGGTTATCCCCAGCTGAATCACATAATTGAGAGTTTTGTCCCCATATTTTTATTAATCTCATCAAAGTGGCATGCATCCAAATCATCTAATTTTTCTTTGGCATCCCAACACTGAGATGATATCTCCTCTGCAACGAACTCACAATCCTGACAAATAAAATGGAATTTCTTCATTAATATAACTAGGCCTTTACAAATTGTTTCTATGTGGATATCCATAATGCATGCCCTTTAACTCCCCTCTTGGGTAGGTGTGATCCAAAACAATTGTATTCGGCTGTTGTTCCAATTCTCCAAACCTTTTCTCATGTTGTCTCCTTTTGCTTTGAGGTTGTTGAGCGAGATGTTGCTGGTATGGATTCTTTCAATAATCAATAAATTAGTGTGTAGAGATTTGCTTATCACTAGAATTCACATATAGACATGTTGCTTTCCTTAGTGTAGGGAGCATTAGAGGTTATAAGTAAGGGCTTCCTCTTGCACACACTTATTCATATGAGATCGAGAAAATAATATGTGTATATATTTGCATGCAGTCCGGGCATTGCAAGCAGGTCAAAGGGTAACTAGCAATCATTGTGTTATCTCCCAAATTGACCACCGTCATTTTGGTTGATAGAATGGGTAAAAAAAAAAACATTTCTGTGAGTCTTGGCCTTCAATATCAAAAACAAGATCTGAGTGATTGATAGCACCTGTCTGTAAATGAGTTGTGACCTTTACAGGTCATATTGGGGTTTACTCCATGTATTAAAACAAATCAGATAGCAGCGATCAAGGCGGGTTGTGTATGATTGCTACTGCAACCTTCAAGGTATTATTTAGCACAGGTGCTCGTTTGAAAGCATCTTGAAATAACAATGGATGATCTTAGTTCCAAGGATTTGTTAACCATTGGAAGGATTACAACGGTGTCCCTCTATTGTCCGCTACAGAATGTTTTCTTATGACACGATTGGATGAGTCTCTCTCTCACAGCTAGAGTTCACTCGAGTTATTGGTATGTTAACAGTTTCCTCCTATTTTAAATCCTAGCCGAGTGCTTAAAAAACGGCCTGTTAGCATCCCTGATTTTTTAGCTGAAGGAAATCACCTATTAGTCTGGAAACTCATTACAAGTCCCAGTTCCTAAGTGTTATACCTGTGATATCAGACTGTTTCCTGTCACGACTAGTAATTCGACTCTGTGGTTAAGTGCTTTCGATTCCATTCCTAAATTTTAGCCACGAAGTCAGTTTGAACTAGAACGCTTCATCCCTACAATCTCAGGCTAAATCTCCAGTCGTTATGTCATCTATCTGTTGCAACATGCTCTGTTATTAAATAAATCCTGAATGCTCAGCTATGATTTGTCACTTGGCTGCCCTGTGAGGTATTTTCATTGTTGAACCATAACTCAAGAGGAATTTTCTGTTGAAATCGTGTGATCTTGCGGGGAAATTTTTACGTCCTTCCCGAACTCCAAATTCAGATCTGCAAGCACCAGTGGATAGCTTATGATCTGTAGATCAAAATCGACTATTCGAACATGCAAAATGGACATCGGACGGTTGAGAAAATTGATTTTTTCCAAAGGCAATTTTTTCAGGAATTCTACAGGTTTCGGCAGCTTAGACGAGCCTCCAAGAGCTCATTAGCTGCCGAAAAGGATGACTTTCGGCGGCTAAGACACGAAATCAACAGAAGAGTTAACTGCCGAAAGCCTGTTTTTGCCAATTTTCTCTAATTTCGCCCAGATCTCAGTTTTGTTCGCTGAACTAGCAGAAAGCCGATCAGAATGAATGGATTATAAATTATTTTATCAATATCTCAAGGGTTTTGAGCGAGTTTTGAATCAGTTGGGCATTAGCTTTTGAAAGGAGATCTCCATATCAGAATTTCCTTGATTTTAGGGATTAGTCCCTATCTTTTTGCTTTTTACTATCAGTTAGTGTTTTAGTTAATTAAACAGATCCATGCTTTTAGGATCTGGGAACTGCTTTGTAAAGGCTATAAAGCCTGAAAACTGAGACTGAAAAATGGTTCGAGCTTGGAGAGACTTTGCCATATGTTTTGGTTGCTTGTTATAATAAAAATCACAGTTTTCTCTTGTTGTTGTTATCAGATATTTTCATCCACCATTGTTCTGCACTCTGTTCAAATTAGCTTAGCCTATGCTCATAATTTGGATTGAGGAACTTCCTACTGCTGTGTGTGACCCGATGTTATGCATGTATTTGGTTGCATAAACCCTGCATGTTAATATACTTGGTTGTCTTAGCAATATTCTACATATCATTTCTGTATTTTATCATCTGATTTACAGTTTCTAAGAGCACTGGTTCATTTAACTATTTGATAAGCAACCTTTCCATCAAGCTATTGTGGTATCCCATCGATCTGTTTACTGAAAACGGTATTGAATTCTTAAGTTACCAAGCATACTTAGCCATAACCACTAAGTAGTTTCTTAGAGAGCTAACAAACTGGCGCCGTTGCCGGGGAGCGAGGTGAGAAGCTGATCTTCCTGGGAGAACGACACAGATATGGTCCTTGATGATAGACAAGGATCAGACACTTCACTGGTTATAAATCTTCTATCTGGCAACTCCATGAAGGATGAACTCAGTGGCGACTCCATTGTTCAGAATTCTGTTGGTGATTCCACTAGTATGACATGAACAGCATCTTAGCCAAGAGGTATGCGTTCTGTGATTTTTCAAGCATTGCTGGTTTTCCTAATCAAGTTCCTGCTAGAGATGAATGGGAGAACAGTCTTCCTAGATTTCGAGGAGAAGAGGGGGAAGTGCCAGCTGAGCATTTGCTAGACTTTCATGACTACATGCATCGGTTGCAGGTAGTGCATGAGGATGTCTTGATCAAGCTGTTAAAATTTTCTTTAGAAGGAAATGCTCATGAATGGTGTCAATCCCTTCCTGCTGTTAGTATCCATTCTCTGAAGGATTTCCATGTGGCTTTCAATTCATATTACGAGAAGATTTATTCAGCTGATCTTCTTTTTCCTGAGTGTTGTCATGAGTTTAATCTTTCGAAAGTAGAACTTCAGGGAGAGTATGCTACTGAAGAAAATACTCTTCATCATGATCAGGAGATCATTGATTCACCCCATGATAACCTTAGTGATGCTTTTGACATCATATCAAATGCACCTACTGATGTATGTTGTCATGAAGATGATATTATTCCCTCTGAAGAGTTTGAAGATGTTGAGCAGAATGACATATCAGCAAGTGACATTTTCAGATCTGCAGAGTTTGAAGAGGACAGCTTACAATTTCCAGATTTGCAAGGGATGTCCAATCATGATCCCGGATGTGTTGATGTTGTAGCAGCATATGTTATGAGCAGCCCATATTTTCCAGACTTGTAGAAAAAGGTAGATCACAGCACGTATGAAAAGAGTGATGGAGACGAGGATCTAAAAGGTCCAGATCATCAGTCCGTCTTATGTGTTTCTCCAACAGATCTCGAGCAGCCTGCATTCAACAATGAGATTATTAAAGGCAGTTTTCAGCATCTTTTCAATTTACAGTTGGATCAGCAGTCTAAAAAGGTATTGCTCTGTGATTTTGATGATCCTTTTGCTGACTATTTAGAGTCCATGAGCAATATAGATCTTAAAATTTTTCTGCCAGAAGAAGATTGTCTTTATCCTCTGTTCAAACATCTTTTCTACATGATATGGCTTCCATTGTTGTTTGAGTCAAGATCAAAGATGCCTGTAAATCACAATCTGACATGGCTGCATTGGAAATCCAGTGTTACTTGATCATGCTTCTCCTATTAGTTAGTGTAGGAGTAGATAGGACAATAAGCTTTTTTATAAGAGCGCGTAGATCATTTTTTAGTTGTTGTTGAATAAGCAGAGCAGGCTGCATGTAAGCTACAGGTGGGATACAGGCTTGCAGACGGATCAGTGTTAATGACTTGATGACTCCATGCCCAATGCTAAAGGCTACTGGAACTACTTGGTTCTGGGATTCTTCGGAACCTCACTGGGAGGATTCCATCCCCGAGTAGGAGCCAGATGTTATCTCCCAAATTGACCACCGTCATTTTGGTTGATAGAATGGGTGAAAAAAAAAATTGATTTCTGTGAGTATTGGCCTTCAATATCAAAAACAAGATCTGAGTGATTGATAGCACCTGTCTGTAAATGAGTTGTGACCTTTCCAGGTCATATTGGGGTTTACTCCATGTATTAAAACAAATCAGATAGCAGCGATCAAGGCGGGTTGTGTATGATTGCTACTGCAACCTTCAAGGTATTATTTAGCACAGGTGCTCGTTTGAAAGCATCTTGAAATAGCAATGGATGATCTTAGTTCCAAGGATTTGTTAACCATTGGAAGGATTACAACGGTGTCCCTCTATTGTCCGCTACAGAATGTTTTCTTATGACACGATTGGCTGAGTCTCTCTCTCACAGCTAGAGTTCACTCGAGTTATTGGTATGTTAACAGTTTCCTCCTATTTTAAATCCTAGCCGAGTGCTTAAAAACCGGCCTGTTAGCATCCCTGATTTTTTAGCTGAAGGAAATAACCTATTAGTCTGGAAACTCATTACAAGTCCCAGTTCCTAAGTGTTATACCTGTGATATCAGACTGTTTCCTGTCACGACTAGTAATTCGAGTCTGTGGTTAAGTGCTTTCGATTCCATTCCTAAATTTTAGCCACGAAGTCAGTTTGAACTAGAACGCTTCATCCCTACAATCTCAGGCTAAATCTCCAGTCGTTATATCATCTGTCTGTTGCAACATGCTCGGTTATTAAATAAATCCCGAATGCTCAGCTATGATTTGTCACTTGGCTTCCCTGTGAGGTATTTTCATTGTTGAACCATAACTCAAGAGGAATTTTCTGCTGAAATCGCGTGATCTTGCGGGGAAATTTTGATGGCCTTCCCGAACTCCAAATTCAGATCTTCAAGCACCAGTGGATAGCTTATGATCTGTAGATCAAAATCGACTATTCGAACATGCAAAACGGACATCGGACGGTTGAGAAAATTGATTTTTTCCAAAGGCATTTTTTTCAAGAATTCTACAGGTTTCGACAGCTTAGACGAGCCTCCAAGAGCTCATTAGCTGCCGAAAAGGCTGACTTTCGGCGGCTAAGACACGAAATCAACAGAAGATTTAACTGTCGAAAGCCTGTTTTTGCCAATTTTCTCTAATTTCGCCCAGATCTCAGTTTTGTTCGCTGAACTAGCAGAAAGCCGATCAGAATGAATGGATTATAAATTATTTTATCAATATCTCATGGGTTTTGAGCGAGTTTTGAATCAGTTGGGCATTAGCTTTTGAAAGGAGATCTCCATATCAGAATTTCCTTGATTTTAGGGATTAGTCCCTATCTTTTTGCTTTTTACTATCAGTTAGTGTTTTAGTTAATTAAACAGATCCATGCTTTTAGGATCTGGGAACTGCTTTGTAAAGGCTATAAAGCCTGAAAACTGAGACTGAAAAATGGTTCGAGCTTGGAGAGACTTTGCCATATGTTTTGGTTGCTTGTTATAATAAAAATCACAGTTTTCTCTTGTTGTTGTTATCAGATATTTTCATCCACCATTGTTCTGCACTCTGTTCAAATTAGCTTAGCCTGTGCTCATAATTTGGATTGAGGAACTTCCTACTGCTGTGTGTGACCCGATGTTATGCATGTATTTGGTTGCATAAACCCTGCATGTTAATATACTTGGTTGTCTTAGCAATATTCTACATATCATTTCTGTATTTTATCATCTGATTTACAGTTTCTAAGAGCACTGGTTCATTTAACTATTTGATAAGCAACCTTTCCATCAAGCTATTGTGGTATCCCATCGATCCGTTTACTGAAAAGGGTATTGAATTCTTAAGTTACCAAGCATACTTAGCCATAACCACTAAGTAGTTTCTTGGAGAGCTAACACATTGTATGGTATACAATTGATTAGGTTCACATAGTAACACCAAATAATTGTAAGCTATAGAATAACATATGATATACAATTGATTAGGTTCACATAGTAACACCATAACAAGTGGTATCATAGACCTTTAATTATATGTGTTAATTTATAGTTTATACCAATATTGGATATGATCTTATGATCTTATAGAATCACTTATGTTTATGGATCAATGGGAATGAATCACCTTATCATATTAGCTATGTTGAAATCACTCATATGAGACGTGTTCAGTGTTTACAGTAGCTTTACCATAATGAAAACCATATGAATTACACTAATTATTTAAAATAAGGATCATTGGATCCTTTGTATCAATATGAGCTATAAGGTATTGGGAATATAGTTTAGGCAAATAGCTAGAAGTAAGCTGCTAACTGTTCTCTGTACTAAGCTTTGAGTTATCTCTACATATATCATTGTTAATTACGTAATATGCTATGATTACTCTTACAATCCATCCGTACTATAAAACATATAAGCTTAAGTCTATTGGATGATGCTAATGATCCAGTTGACTCGGCAGTTGATGAATGGATTGAATAACTAATAGAAGCAGTTCCACCACCAATAGTTTCAGTAGCAACTAACCAGGAGCATAAATTGATAGCTTGAAAGCCAGCACTAGTAGATCCAGTTCTAGATGCAGAAGTAGTTGATCCAACCAAAGATACTTATTACCCGAGAAAAATTTGATACTGAATAAATAATTAGTCTCCAGCATTCTTCTTAAAATAGAGGCACGGAGTGAAGTCACTTGTCTGCACTTGAGCAATATATATAAATCCCCAGTAGCTTTTGTGATTTCATCAATAACAAGTATCATATACAAAAATATATTTATCTAATCAAATATGTATGTAATTATGCTTTTGTGTTTCTATCTTTACATAACCGCTTTCACTATATTCCTTCATATTCCGTCTTTAGTTGAGAACCATTTCTTACATATATGTAATAAAACTAGATTTCATCAATATTATAATATCATATACATACATATATTTATCTAATCATATATGTAATTATGCTTTTGTGTTTTTACCTTTACATAACGGCTTTCACTATATTCTTTCCTTAGTTGAGAACCATTTCTTACATATATGTAATAAAACTAGACTTTTTAAAAATAAAAAAGTTACTTGTCGAAAGCTATTTACAAGGAAGATTACTGATTGTTTTTTGCATTTCACGATACAAATGTACAATTTCACATTAATTAAAAAGTTGCATTTCTCTTCCTAAATGTATAATTTTTATATATATAATTTTATATGTTCATTTTTTTCCATTTCTCTTCCTAAATGTACAATTTTGCATAGAGATATAACCCTGAACTTCGAGCCATGCATAATAGATGCATAATAGATGCATAATAGAGCCATATTAAACTCACCCAAATCTTAAAATAAATAGCATTTCCTTTATGAGTGACCCACCTTTCTCACATTTTTTATTTTCATATAAAAATAACATGCTTATTTCTCAGCAACTAGCTCTTTCTTTTTCTTAAATGGGCATTTGATAAATAGATTCACCACAATAGGTCACTTTCCCTATATATTCACTATTCACTACTCATTGACTCTATCCCTTAGCATAAGCAACGCGAATCTTATGTCTTTGAACAAATGTCAATAAAATTGTGCATTTTGCCTCTCTATAGAGGAATCAACATGATTATTAGGTTTTGGATTTGAATTTTATACAAAAATATTAACGTTTACATGTTATTGTCAAAGGAAACAAATGTTATATAGAAATAGTATTTTCTTTATATGCATCTCATCTCTATATATGTTCATCGAATTCACCATATTTCAATGTCTACATCTTCATATCTATAAGCATGAGTACCATTTGTAGTGCATTCTTGAATGTTGAATTGTGTTTGATAAAAACTATTTAGATTTATGACTTTGGCAGGGACTTGAAGCTTTGCTTCTATTACCCTTGTTATTTATCAACCCATATTGCAAATGCTTGCGAGTTATAGTGTAGTACAAATGCAAGTTATGCTTTCTTTTTTGCTAATGTTTTTTTCTAATATGCTTCTAAGAAAATGAAAGTGCTTCGCTAATCTACAAATTGAAATAACATTGCATAAATAAAAGCACACCACACTTGCAAAAAGAAACAATTCAACACGGAATAAAATCTTAGTTACCTACCATGTTAAAAAGTTAACTACAGGCTATGCACCTTCATGGATCATAGAAATGTGACTTGCAAAAATAAGTAAATATCACACAATAGGAAATGAAAGAATACTGATTGCACAATGCCATGTGCTCATGGAGTGAGATATTCCTCTCCTTAAAAGAATTCAGGAATAGGATTATAAAATCCTTTATTAGGACACTCGTGGTTACAGGGCTAATGAACACGAGTATATTAAAATTAATGAACAAGCCGACTTGAAATCCATTGAATGCAACAAACAAAACAACACAAAATATTAGAATGTTATAAGGAAATTATCGAATAGGCTGAGCCTCTCCTATTGCTACAGAGAAGGAGACCGAGCAAGCTTCAAATTTGAAGCCTTCAAGGCCCTTCAAAGGCTGTTTTACATGTCATAGAAGACCACTTCAAATTTTACCATGCAAACAAAAATTAATTTCATGGTAAGCCCTTCAATAATTAAATTAACCACTACTGTTTAAAATTGCAACAGAAGGGTAACTTCAAATTTCACCCATCGACAGTTTTCAGTGGAAAATTGGGAATACGACTACTAACTAGGTGAATTGGGAGTGGGACTCAGTTACTCTCCAATATCTACGTGTTCTATCATCGATGGATCATGGACCACTGGGCCTCTAATATCATTGACCAGCTTACATGGATGGGCTTACACTGTGCAACACATGGCTTGAATGCTTCTAAGTTCTCATGTTTGTAGCAAGCACTTACGTGTTTAACACATTTAATGGAAACGACAACATTATTAAACATGGTTGGTGGCTCATATGTGTTGTTGGTAGCAGGGTTACCAAGTTACCAGTTATCACATACCAATTCGTGAATTCTGACTCCGTGAGTTAATTGAGTATTCAATGTATAATATATTATGTTAATGTGCCTCGAATTTGGCATTTCAAACAAAATCCACAGTCCAGAAACTTCTTGTAATGTTGCAGGCTGCTACTCCCGCTCGTGGCCCCTACTCGCAACCTTGTGTTTTCTTTGTTGTATCAAGTTAATCCTACCATCTACGGCTCCCATCCTCGCACCCTGTGTTTTCTTTTTTGTATCAAGTCAATCTTGCGGCTCCCGAGTCCCACCTTGTGTTTTCTTTGTTGTATCAAGTGAATGCTCAAATTCCATGCTTCCATAGCTCCGACCATCAATATATAATATTATAGGAATACAAACAAGCTTTTTCTTATACCCCTACTCCACTGTGGTCGAGCTACTTCCAAGTTCCACCTACCCTATCTCCTCCAGTCCTCCAGGAGAGGTTGCAGAGCGAAGCTGCCAATGTTAGCCTTCCATAAACATATATAAAGAAATTCATTTTCTTTGAGGAGCTCAACTTCAAGGTTGACTGGATTGTTGACATCCTATGAATTTACAGGTATGTACATCATTTTATCCATTCATCATCCCATCAATTATTTAAAAATGTGTTATTTGATTAAGATTCTGTAACTTCAAAGTTCAAACACAATATTATTATTTGACTGAAATTTTGTTACTTCAAATGGGCCTTGAAGGGTTCAAATTTGAAGCCTGAACCCAAGAGTGGGTTTGTCACAAATATCCATCAAAGGCTGTTTAGAACGACATTTATCAATTCCCAATTGTAGCAACAACAACAATTGCTTCTTTCTGCATATGTTCTATGTATACGCATATGATTCCATGTGCTCCTTTCCTTGCCCTATTTTCCATTGTCGCCCGATCAAAGCTCTTAAGAATTTAGCTCCCCTTTAACTTTTCTAAAATGGAGGGGACAAGGAAGACCATTGTTTTCACTCTGAAACCGAGTGCTTCCCCTTGCAGCTACCACTGGCAACGGTTGCATCCTTACGGGAAACAAGTGTGCGTATTGCACCCCCCAGCTTTACCAAAACGATTTGGGATTTGGGGAAGTTCCCACTCTGCCAACCTCCATGCATCTAGTTAATGAGCCAGATCAAGAAACCAGAATTTGTATCTAAAATTGTATTGCATGAGCTATTTTCCCCAATTACTCAGTCGTCGAATGGACACCTTCCTCTAGTACATGGTTTAAGATTCTTGGTATTTTTTAATATGAAGACCACTGATGCTACTACACTTACAATCCCAACTAGCTATCAAATTTCAATATGATTGAGAATATACAACAACATTTGGTCAAGGACAATGCTGAAAGCTGGCAATTTTCTTAGAACGCCCAGTGCCCACTCTTGCGTTAGACTGTACGAACTGGGACAAAATGCTTTTGTAATCTTGATTTTTAGAACGACAGTGCTACTTTACCTTTTGATTTTGTTTCCCTTATCGGCTAGTCTGGAATAGAACATGAAATTCAACCATATAACAATAACTTCAACCATCTATGTATCTCCTCTCTATTTGGTCTACCTACATTTTACATATGCTTTACAATCCATCCTCTACTCCATCATACCATAGAGTTAGTATGTATAATGAGATCTAGGGGGAGGGCTATAGAGAAGAAGCATCCAGGGTCCTTAATCAACTATTGAGAACAAAATTTGCCTGGAGTCGGATAGTTCTCTTTGCTCAAACCATAACATAGCATGTAACATGTAAGGAGTGCTTAAACTTATTCTATCCCAAGTAAGTGTGGCATTCATAGTGTTGAATGAAAAATTAAAACATATATTGTTGTCATTAGCATTCAATTCTATGGTAGGGTACACAATTAGAGTGACAAAGAAACTTGCTATTAGTTTTGTATCCAATCCAACTTCTTTGTTGAACTGTTCTCTCTAATAAACTTGCATGAAGGAAAATTATAAATGGCATAGGTAGCGTAGTTGATTGATAGAGGTGCATGAAAGTGAAATATGGTCCTCAATTCAACAAAGTAAAAAAAAGTCGATTTTCACACTCAATTCAACAAAGTATAAAATTAGTTATGGCAATTCACACTCAACATCTAGAAAGTGGATTTTCTATGTGTCTCCTAAGTTATGTTTCACTAATAAATTCCCGATGTTCAAGCAGATCATGAAAGAGTAAAATAGTATTAATTTTGGTTGTAAGGATGAAAGTTGGATTGGGATGGGGTTAGCAAGTTAACTGTATTATTATACTGGTTAAAAGTTTAAGAGTCAAGATCAATTTGGGAAACTGCTAAGAAGGCAAATGTGGCATAGTGGCCTAGAGACCAAGCCGCTAAGGACGAAATATGGTTGCGTTATATGACATATATAACGTTCAGTGCTGCCATATTGTTCACTACAAAATAAAGCCTCTTGACTTTACTACGTAAATAAACAATGCAATTTTGATGTACTAGTACATTTTCAAATGAAAAGAATGACTTATTTTTACATGGCAGCATTGAAGGGTTCAATATCTCTAAGCCCTTCAAAGTGAAATGGGACCCCACCCTTCAAATTTGATCACTGAGACCGAGAATAACTATTGCTACCGCTCAATGGAGACGGAGGGCCAGAATTAAAATCCATTGAATGCAACAAACAAAACTCAACCATCAAACGAATCAAGTACAAGGTATTAAAGAACAAGGTCCAAGTGGAGACCTTATGCATGCATAGTACATGTCTCATTATTTCCAGTTAGGTGGAAAGCAGTCAATGCCAACAATTAAGTCTGGGCATGAGCCATAAACCAAGTCTTAACCCTGTGAGGTTTTGGTTAACATTTGATAGGAAACCTCCCTTTGCGAATTGGTCCATGCTATACTTGTAAACAACATTAGGCATTAGCACGAGGTGCTAAGAAAGCTACCATCCACATGGACTTTCAGTGCCAAAGAAGATTAATCAAACACATGCTATGAAAATTAACCAAAAGATTAGGTTAAACAATAATCCAACCAACGTGGGGATGAAAAGGAAGAAGGTTAAACAAGTACACGAGGTTAAAAAATACACATATTACACTAATAATCCATACAATGGTGAGGTAGCAATAATGGTATTACCAATATAATTAAACCAATAATATCCCAAACATGGTGAGGACAAAAGGACAATGGTTAAACAAATACATATATATGGTAATAAAGGTCCAAATCATATGCCAATCATGATATTGCTAGTAAAAATAAAAAGGTACAAACCTTGGAAAATAGATTGGAATTATTAATTTTAAATATTAATATATGATTTAACATATGTCGTTAGGATTTTAAAATAAATCCTTTATTAGGAAATTTGTGGTTACCATGATAATGAATCATTGAAATATATATGTTTTGAGTATATTAAAATTAATATTAATTCTAAAAAAATTTAGGAATAGGACTATTAGGAATAAAATTATAGAATGTTATGAGGAAATTATCAAAGTGGTTGAGCCTCTCATTACAGTCATACATTTCAAATATTTGACAATAATGAAAGTGATGAACACATTGTTTATTTAAAAAAAAAATTATGTATAATATTTGGGATTAAATTTGAGTCGTTATATAGAGTAGCTAATGTTTATATCATCGTCATTGCTATCCTCTTGGTTATTTCTATCACAATTTAGATCAATCATCATCATCGTCTTCGCTGTCATCATCATCATTGTCATTATCATCGTCGTCATCATCATCGTCGTCATCATCATCATTACAAAAATAATCACCACACCCACTCTCCACACACTCAGCCATCAAACGTCCTAAATTAAGCACCAAAGAATCAAAATCAAAAGTGTTACGATGGTCTTCCTCGTCCATATCATCTCCACTATTATTATTATCATCGCCACCATCGTGATGATTATTTACATAATCTCCGTAATCATTATTATCATATTCATCATTGGCACCGCTGCCCCCATGACGTCTATGATAATTACCAAACCCACCATCCTCGCTGCTACTGCTACGGACACTTCTACTGCTGGACGGAGAAGGAGACCGAGAATAGGTATTGCTACTGCTGGACGGAGACGGAGGCCCAGAATTAAAATCCATTGAATGAAACAAACAAAACAGCACAAGCCGAGACCTTATCCTATGAAATCACACTACTTTGACTCTGATTGCTCCCTCACGATAGTCAATACCACTCAATTCCTTTGACTAGAGATTTTATAGTCGTAGAAAACCGTCCAAAGAGTCGTGACGTCTATTCGATTACGGATCGTGACGTTTATATATAATCGTTGTTTGAACTTGCGATGCTCCAAGCATGGAGTTGATCGAGAGATATTTTCTAGCTTAGGAGTGACCATTCACCTCATGTGAGCTACACGCGTAGCGAATTCCGGCCCTTCTACTTCACAATATTGAACAAAGCTAATTACAAGTGACAATGATATCTGTATACCCTCTTATGGTTCTCTGCAATTAAAATGTGTCCAAATTTCTGAACTTGTTAACTTTTTACGATTCTATGTAGTAGAACTATCATTTAATGGAATCTCAATGAATTGGTCTTATATACCTTTAATTTACCACACATGTTTATATCCAAAAAGTGATCGACTACGATTGAGAGACAAAAATTTGGACGTTAATGTTATTTATAGTCCAACTGATGTAATAGCAAGCAAGTCTTAGCAGGCCACGTGTATATATGCTCGAGCCATTCCTATAACAAGCTGAACAAGAGCCCCAAAAAGGATTGATAGCCATGTACTCCTTTGTCTATATGTCTCGGCAAGCTGGTACACCTGAACTTTATTACTTCCATCGATCCTTCACACGTCAGCACAATTAGGAATAAAACCCATAATCACAAGTAATCTTAAAGCATTAAATACAACAAAGCAATAATGAATATAGATGTTTGAATCCATGCTTTTCCTTAGAAAGATAATGACTTTGGTTACAATAATAGGGAAAAACAGGGAAAAGGATCTTAATGAAAGTGGGCACAAAGGGGCATTTCTAGCACCCAGCATCTCCCCCCAACTATCCAATTGCATGTCCTCATGCAACATGCAACATGCTCCAGCTAAATCGGAGTCGAAGCTCTTCCTGTGGAGATTGGTGAAGTTCAAGGAGGATTCGGGCTTCTCTCCAGGACTTAAAAACCCATTACAAGTGATAAATTATGCCCAACATTTCCTTTTTGCTTTCTTGTTGATTGATAGATACTCTGTACTTTCTTTCAGGCATCCATAGGAGTGGGAACCTAAATATTAACCCTAGCTAGTTTGTCCCACGTTTCTGCATACACTTTACATACTCTGGTACTCGGGACAAGGCACATTTAAAGTTTTCGAAACATTAAGGGTCTTTTGTTCTTAGAGTCTCGGAAGAGGTCTCCCACCTTTGCTTGCTACCTTCCATTGCATAGAGTTCTTATTGTGAGATCATTCTGACACATCGAGATATGATTACTTGATGAAATTCTTCCAGGTAATCATCCTTGTGAGGAGAGGAGTGGTTCCTTTTATTCCTTGCAACAAGGATCACAGGGGATTGAGGTTCACCCCTTATCCAGAGAGTGGAAGTGCTTTCATGCTTTTGGATGGTCTGGGAGGCATGCCAATAGTTCATATGATTTGTGACAAAAGAAGTGAATTCCCTCAGGTGAGTGTCACCTATATGAGGAACTGGATTAGACTGAAGGTCCATAAAACAAGCCAATTCATGCAAATGCAACTCACAAAGTAAATTTTGCCCAGAGAAATCACTATGAGTAAAGGATTCTGATAATTGAGGAGTTGTCACAATCTGATAGGGCCTCCCTTACTTCAGAGCATTAAGCTTAAACAAAATCATCTATTCATACAAAATTACTGAATAGGATGAGGATGGAGTTCTGCAACTCAAGAGTTCCTTAACCATATTATACAATTTTTCTCTCTCCTGTTTTATGGTCTTTAATTTTCTCATCTCTTTCAATTCTTCCTACAAAATTTCCCATTTCAATTTTTGGAAGATTAATTCATCAGAACACCTTTCTCTAATTTCTTTAATGGTTTTTCTATGTTCATGCAAGGGAATCATTCCTTCTTCACACAAAGCAACACAATATCTCCATTTACTGATTTCAGGTTTAAGCAAAGAAAGTTCCTTGGCCATCTTCTGATTTCTATCATTTTTTGTGTCTTCCTCCTCCTCTGAATTTAGCTCAATAACTTCCAGAGGTTACAAGGCCCTTATGTTGTCATTATGTTTCCTGGGTAGGGATTGGTTATGAATTGCCAGATCTTGTATCTCAGCAGTCTCCTCTTGTGCCATAGTGTCAGCAGGTTCTTCTTGTGCTACTGGTTCTTGTACTAACAACTTCTCCTTGTGTTGTTTGTTCTTGTGTTTCAACAGCTTCCTCTTGTGATTTTGGTTCTTTTGTTTTAGCAACATCTCCTTGTGGCATTACTTTAGGGACTTTAGCATTTACTTCATGTTCCACTGGTTCTTTTGTTTCAGTGGCCTCCCTTTCGATTGCTAGATTTTGTATTTCATCATCCTTTCCTTGGGTTGTTGGTTCTTATGTTTCAGCACCCAATTTTTGGGTTGTTGGTTCTTTTGTTTCAACACCCATTTTTTGGGTTGTTGATTCTTGTGTTTTAGCACCCTCTCTTTGGATTGTTGGTTCTGGAGCATCATCAATTCCTTGTGTAATAGTGTCTTCATATTTATTACCCATAAATTCTTGCTTGTCCAAGGTTGGAGGAGCTACTTCCTTGTTCTGATTTCTCCCATCCTCCACCATTGGCTATGCTTGTGTTGTTCCATTCTCTTCTTGTCTTAGTTGTCCAAGTCTCCAGGCCAAAATCCCCATGACTATAACCTTATATCCTGACCTTTCAAAAATTTCCCCACATTCTGGGCACACAAAATCATCATGCTCCTAATTTTCCGAAATAGAGGGTAGATTTCCCATTTGATCAACAACTTCGACTAATGTGCTAGATATTTGAACTGCCGACTTCTTTAGAAATTATCTCATCTCTTGCAGTTCTTCCCTGAGCACTTGCACCTCTTGTTTCAACAGATCATTTTCTAAGAGAAAATTTTCTACTTGATTTTGACCCTTTCTGGCAACAAGTTCTTGTGGGTCGACAGACATCAAATTTAAAGTTGGGCTATCTACTGGTTCTTGTGTTGCAGGGGGTGATCGATGTTTAAAAATTGTGATTTCAAAATCTACCTCAGTCACTTTTGCTGACTCTGCTGCTACAGAGACTCGGGCCCTTCTCCTCTTTGATGAGTTGGGCGACTATTTCTGGGTGCGTGATCTCTTCCTATTCTTACGTGGCACAGGGGAAGCGGAATCCTGTGGGACAGGAAAATGAGAATCATCCTTTTGTTGTGACTCTTCCCTTATCTTGTTGTCTCCTTTCCCTATTTCATCATGAAACTCAACTCTTGAATTGTAACCCCTCCTTGTTCAGAAGAGGATTCAATTTCGTGAATTATCTTATTCTGACTTCCAATCTCCTCCCTTATTTCTTCTACATTGACCTATGTTTGTTGAACTAGGCTTCCAATAGGCTCCCGAGGGTTTAAGTTTTGAGGATTTTCTACAGTTACAACTTCCACCACAATCCTTTCTTGATCATTACCGGCCTCATCGGATTCTCTATCTCCCTCCCAAAATAAATTTGACAGGCTCCGTTCGTATTCTTCTTCATTTCCAGCTTCTCCCTTTATGGCCACATTGTGTACTACAACTCCAACAGCATGTTTCTCCTAGGATAGATGTATTCTCTCAAGAGATCTCAATATTAACAATTTAATGAGGCTGTGGTTGATGATGGAGGCTATAGGATGGTGAGGACCCCTTGCATAATGTGCCATGTTTTGCAGGGTTTTCATAAGATAATTGTTGATGTATATGTAACTTCAGAATGTATTTCACATATATGTATATTGTATTCCTATAGAGATGTTATTATTCCTCTATACGGAAGTGTCATCATTTATATTGTAAGCGTCGTAACTTATACTTGATGGGTTATTAGACCACCTTGTTGGTCAAAGGGTTGTTAGACCACCCTATTCAGGGTCGGCTTAGTCAACGTTATCTTATGTGGTTAAGTTAAGGCCGACCTGGTAAAGGTTATTAGGCAAGTCAAGTCAAGTATAAATAGAGTGAGGGAGGCACTCTATTTGATCATTCTATTCTCTCACACACTCTTTGGAGAGTGGCGCACTTGTGGAGGAGGAGAAGATGCTGCTAGGAGATGTCTATCTCTTATGCTTGGGTTGTATCATTGCTCTATCTATCTCCGAGGAAGTTATTGGGGTTTTTCACCTTTATGGTTTTCCCCAAGTAAACTCTGTGTCTCTTGTGTGCTTGCATTATTGTTTCCATGATTGATATGTTGTAGATATGTTGTACATGTTGTTCTCTTAGTTAAGATCCTAGATCAGATTGAAGTAAATTCTAAAAAACTAACATTGTATCAAAGCTACCCTGAAAGAAGGCATGGTATGGCATGTATGACACTTGTTGCACTTGCGATGCTAGGTCTTGGTATAGAAAAAACCAGTCATTGTAGAACTTTATCTATAAATCCATTTGGGCAAATTTTTCAGATCTAAAACTTTTACAAGTCGAAGATCGGATCCCCATGTACCTTGTGTCCAAAGGAAAACTTCTAATTCATTGTACTTTGTGTTTTATGATCTGTACAATCTAGGGTTTCTATCTCTTCAATATCTGAGTCATAAACAGGTGACCTAGGATAAAAGGTCATACCTTGGGCTAGGAAGCTCCAAAAGAAATTTCCTAAAAAGTGAAAGGTAGTGCACGGACTATAATTGCTCACGTAACTATTTCAGAGGCCGAAACGGAACCAGTGACACGTAGAACTCCGTACAAGTTTGCTCTCCTATTTTATCCCATAAACAGGTCACGTTGCGACACTTGGAAAAAATCTCTCTCAAAGAATCCATTTGAGGTCAGACCCATGGGATTGGAAAGATGACAGGTTAGGCTACCACAGGAAACATTTTCAGACACTGTGGATTGGAAAGTTCGGAGTTACACCAGAAACAATCAGGTGCACATTTATGTCAAAACATAATTATTTTTTAGCACCTTCATTCATGGCTCCGGGAATTAGGGTTTCGGAGAAAGTTGGTATTTTTGTAATCAAAGACCACGGCTGAATGCTACTCATCAAAATCAAAATTTAGAGACCAAGATCAAATTTTTTGGTTGGGTAGAAGGCCAGGCTTGATCAAACTCTAGTTCAAGACTTTGATCGAAAAAGTGGAAAATTAGGGCTTTTGCAAAAGTTAGAATTTTTGAAGTCTATGACCACGGCTGGAAGCTCCTCAGAAAAATCAAAGTTTAGAGATTTGTATCGAACCTTTTGGTTGGGTAGAAGGGTGGTATTTATCAAACCCTAGTTCGGGATCTTGTCGAAAAGATCCATAAGTCTCAAAGGCAATTTTGAGGAGTGAAACTTTGCAGTTTTCAAATTCTGAGTATACCAGGTTGATCAGCTCATCAAGGCACATCTTTCTTTCAGAAGTTTCAAATTCAAAGTTTGAATTTTTAGGGTTTCCCTGACAAACCCCAATCCAACTCCAGATCCAGTTTCTACAATTCAAGTGGATTGGGTTAATCCTAGAAGAAAATGGATTGGTCACCTGCATAAGTGAAGAAGTTCCTGTTTCAGAGGGAGATGAGGCTAAGGCCTTACATAAGAATATTACAAGCAATCTCGACAGGTATGACTTTCAGGTATGTTTCGAATTTTGTTCATGGTTAAGTGTTGATATGTTTGTCTTCATATCATTACGGTTATTACAATCTTGATTAATTACTAGACTTGTCATATCACCTTAATAAAATTGTGAATACATGATAGAAGATATTCATATATTCAGGTTCTAACACTTATGATTTTACTAATGCATTGTGATGTTGTATGAGGTTTACGTTGTTTGCTAACATGAAAGGTACACCAAGAAAGAAAAATCATGTTCTACTTCAAGAACATATGATCATGGTGACATGAAGACAAAGATTCAACCATTGTCATGGATCACATAGAAGATCTAGTTATGAGGTATGTATAACTTTGTTCTACAATGGTTAACTTATGAGACATGCAGGTTACTAGCACAAGTCATTTAAGAGAACAAGAAGACATCATGTGGGTATGTTAGACATAACCAACTAACATATTAATCTAGGTATGTTTTTCCTATATCAAGTTAGAATCCTACCTTGTGATAGGATCTCTTATATAAGTATACATGGCATGATTGATAATTATTATTCATAGGTTTGAATAATCATGGGTGTATGCATATTATGTTTCTTACCTTAATTGATGATATGACTATCCAGAAGAGTCATGAAAGTATGGGTTTGAGTAATCACGGGTTTAGGCATATTATGTTTCTTACTTTAATTTATGATATGACTAACCATAAGAGTCCTTGAATACTAATGCTTATTATTTATGTTTGAAATGATCATGACTATACATGCTTAAGATTATTGTGTTTTAATAGTATTGAGAATATACTAATAAATGTATGATTATGTATGAGATCTCGAGGATATCACAATAATGATACTTGTAAGCATGCATATTGATCGAGGATGAATATAAGTTCAAGGACAGGTAATCTAGGAAGAAAAGATGAAGAGGGAGCACACTCCATTAGTTTCTGCAAGGATGTAGATATTCAGAGGGAGTCGACCACTTCTCACAATCCACATCAGAATGGAGTTGCAAAGATTCAGAGGAAGTCCACCCAACAACCAAACAAAGATAAGTATTTGAATTGTCATTTCTTACATATTTGTTTGTTTAAATAATGTTGTTCAATGATGTATATGCTTATGTTCCTAGACTTAGGTTATGTATTATGTATATTAGAGTAATTGCATTAATGAACAGTATACTACTAATATGCATGTGATGGGTAAGTGGCCTATGGCACTATACAACATTCCATTTCTACTTATCTTGAATGAAACCTCTTTGCTGACATGTTGGGAGTAGTGCAAACTCTTAACAATGTTCTGGTAGAGATTGGAAGGCATCTATAAAGTTACAGGATATGGATGAATGTTGTATTGAAGCATTGGCTAAAATAATTGCATGATTGTATGACATATTTCTTTATGTGTAAGAATTTGTTCTGAAAACTATGAGATGTTTCTAATCATGCAATTTAACTTGTTTTGTAGGAAAGATCGTATACCATCACCTACAAAAGAAGGACTACAACATTTTTTCCAGCAACAAAGTTATCTACTGAAAATATTGAGGTTCCCAGGATTCGGGAAGTATGCCTTGATAGAGGAGTACTAGTCGATCATGAAGAATGATGTTTTGGATGTGGTCCCAAGACCTGAAGGGAAGTCTGTTGTGACTTCCAAATGGATCTACAAGATCAAGCATGCTGCAGATGGCAGCATAGAGAAATACAAAGGGATATTTGTAGCTCGTGGCTTCTCCCAGAAAGAAGGAATTGACTATGAAGAAACGTTTGCTCTTGTAGCCAGATACACTTCCATTAGATCAGTACTTGCTTTGGCTGCAGTGATAAAATGGAAGATACACCAGATGCATGTCAAGACTACTTTCTTGAATGGTGTAGTTGAAGAGGAAGTGTATGTGGAGCAGCCACTTGGTTTTGAGACACATGATGAGAAGTCATATATGTGCAGGACTTGGTATGGTAGGATTGACAGTTTCCTATCCACTTTGGGATTTACCAAGAGTAAAGCATATTCCAACCTTTACTACGAGGTTGAGGAAGGCAATCCTGTGATACTACTATTGTGTGAGGATGACTTGTTTATAATAGGTGAGGATGGTTTGATTGCCGATACCAAGAGGAAGCTTGCTGTAGAGTTTGAGATGAAGGACTTGGGGATGATGCACTATTTTCTAGGCATGGAGGTGTGGCAGAGTACAAATGGAATCTTCCTTGGACAAGGGAAGTATGGAGTAGAGATACTGAAGAGGTTCGGGATGATGGATTGCAAGGCCATGACCATACCTATGGCATCGAACCTGAAGCTTTTGTGTGATGCTTCATCTGATCCAATTGATGTCACGGTGTATCGTCAAATGATTGGGTCCTTGATGTACCTGACGAACATGAGACCAGATATTTTCTTTGCGGTGAACACATTGAACCAGTTTCTGACGGATCCCAGAGGTGTTCACCTGGTTGCTGTAAAGCATATTCTGAGTACCTGAGGGGTACAATTGATTATGGGCTCAAGTATGATGCAAATCATAATTTTAACCTGCAGGGTTATGTTGATTCAGATTGGGCAGGTAGTGCTGCAGATAGGAAGAGCACTTCTGGGTGCTGCTTTAGTATGGGATCAAGTAGGAAGAAGTCCTGCGTAGCACTAAGTACATATAAAGTAGAGTATGTTGCAGCTTGTTTAGCTAGTTGTGAGGCAGTATGGCTTCAAAAGCTACTATCTGAGTTATTTGATCTCCCACTGGAGGCTACTGGTATCTTTTGTGACAACCAGAGTTGTGTGAAGCTTTCTGAGAATCCGGTGTTCCACGACAGGTTGAAACACATTGAGATCAAATCTCCCTATATCAGGTATATGGTGCAGAGAGGAGCAGTGAAGCTCCTGTATGTTGCGACGGATGAGCAGGTTGCAGATGTGCTGACGAAGCCACTAGCCAGAGTAAAGTTCGAGTACTTCAGAGAGAGGCTTGGTGTTCTTCATATTGATGACACTTCGAGGAAGAAGTGATGGACACATTTGCAGGAGCCATTCCGAGCATGGTGAGAGGAGGATCCTTCCATGGCCGTGGATATAAGCGCTAGATGATGAGAATCAAGACGATGCTCCAATTACTGCTCTGTATGTATATGCATCATGTTGGATGTTGGATATGATCAATTGGATCATTTATATGTATATGTATGTATATGCATCATGTTGGATGCTGGATATGATCAATTGGATCATTTATATGTATATGAATGTACGCATCATGTTGGATGCCGGATATGATCAGTTGGATCATTTATATGTATATGTATGTACGCATCATGTTGGATGCTGGATATGATCAGTTGGATCATTTATATGTATATGTATGTATGCATCATGTTGGATGGTGGATATGATCAGTTAGATCATGTGTATGTATCTGTAGATGTATTAGGTGGATACATTGTATGATCAGGTAGATCATGTATGTTGATATGTATCAAGTATGATCAGGTGGATCATGTATTTGTATATGTATCAGTTGGATACATTGTATGATCAGGTAGATCATGTATGATGATATGTGTCAGGCAGATACTGTGTATGTATCAAGTGGATACATTGTATGATCAGGTAGATCATGTATGATGATATGTATCAAGAAAATACTATGTGTGCATCAGGTAGATGCATTGTATGATCAGGATGATCATGGACGGTGAGATTCAGGATGTTTCTCTAGATGACATGCAGCAGTATGATGCAGTGTTGATGATTAGGATGATCATGTGTACATCAGGAGGATGCATGGTGAGTGTTAGGTTGATACTCTGTGGTCGTGGACAAGTTGTGCAGATGAGCATGTAAGTAGACTTGGGATATCTGGACAGGATGAAAAAGGCCTTAGATGCTCTTTCGAGGCATTGCTCTGGAAGGACATGTAAGTAGACCTGGGAGCTCTGGACAGGATGAAAAAGGCCTCAAATGCTCTTTCAAGGCATTGTCCTATGGAATGTAAGTAGAATTGGGAGATCTGGATAGGATGAAAAAGGCCTCAGATGCTCTTTCACGGCATTGTCATGACCACATGTAATCAGACTTGGAGATCTAGACAGGATGAAAAAGGCCTCAGATGATCTTTAGGGTTCTTGCTTGGAAAGACACCCTTTTAAGGTTTTGTGGTAGGAGTCACATGTAATCAGACCTGGAGATCTGGACAGGATGAAAAATGCCTCAGATGATCTTTAGGGTTCTTGCTTGGAAAGACACCCTTTTAAGGTTTTGTGGTAGGAGTCACATGTAATCAAACCTGGAGATCTGGACAGGATGAAAAAGGCCTCAGATGCTCTTTAGGGTTCTTGCTTGGCAAGACAACCTTTTAAGGTTTTGTGACTATCACATGTAAAAGATCCTAGGAGATCCTATAGGTCGGAGTTGTGTACCCGTAACAACCTGGGTTTCTCTTTCGAGGTTTTGTGACACATGTAATAATTCCTCACGATTCCACAGTATGGCCAGTGATGATGAAGACTTGCAGATGGTGGGCCTACATCCAATATGAAAAAGGACTGGCTTTGTAGAACTTCCTATGATGAGTAGATTCATAGATTGATTGAGATAGCAGCAGCAGTGACGATGATGATGATTCGAGGACGATGATTCGATGACGATGATCAAGAGAAGAAGACTTCTGCTAGAAGATCTGTGTAGACAAAATACCTTCCTAGTTAAGAGGGAGTGTTGATGTATATGTAACTTCAGAATGTATTTCACATATATGTATATTGTATTCCTATAGAGATGTTATTATTCCTCTATATGGAAGTGTCGTCATTTATATTGTAAGTGTCGTAACTTATACTTGATGGGTTATTAGACCACCTTGTTGGGGTCAGCCCTGTATAAGTCATGTGGGTCAAAGGGTTATTAGACCACCTTATTGGGGGTCAACCCAGTCAGCATTATGTTATGTGGTTAAGTTAAGGCCAACCTAGTAAAGGTTATTAGGCAAATCAAGTCAAGTATAAGTAGAGTGAGGGAGGCACTCTATTTGATCATTCTATTCTCTCACACACTCTTTGTATAGTGGCTCACTTGTTGAGGAGGAGAAGCTGCTGCTAGGAGATCTCTATCTCTTATGCTTGCGTTGTATCATTGCTCTATCTATCTCTGAGGAAGTTATTGGGGTTTTTCACCTTTATGGTTTTCCCCAAGTAAACTCCGTGTCTCTTGTGTGCTTGCATTATTGTCTCCATGATTGATATGTTGTAGATATGCTATACATGTTCTCTTAGTTAATATCCTAGATCAGATTGAAGTAAATTCTGAAAAACTAACAATAATAAGGCATGTTTATCAATGTCCCATGACGCAGGTGAGAGGGAAAAAAAATTCATATGTATAAACGATGCAGTACCTACCTTCACAGGTGATGTGTTTCTTCAGAAAAAATATGACCCGGTCCCATGGGCTAGGCAGAGATTACAATGTTGTTTCATGTTTCTTTGGTTGAATTCTTTCTCCTGCTCTAAGGAATTCATCTATTGCAGCTAGGTTGGGTCTCTTTCGGCCGAACCATCTCTCCCCAATTCTAGGAAATCCCATGACTTCTGCTAAAATATGCTCCGATACATCAATCCTTAGTATACCAACCATTGAATGGTATCCTCTCAAATTCATGGAAAATTGCAAACCCATTTATTTGTTAAACCCATTCAATATTACAGAATATGCCTTCCATCCATCTTCCTCAAAGATGCTGAAAACCTCTATGTTTCGGCGCAAGGAATCTATCGTTTCAAGTTCATGTTGGATAACAAAACCCACCATACCTCCTTCCTTCTATAATCTCAGATGATGCAAGCAAAAATTTCCAAATTCGAACGACGGAGTTGCAGCATCCAGATGAACAGTGGAGAGGTCATTGGCTATTTTTGGAAAGTTGGTATAAAAAGTTGGCGTAATTATTGAATAATATCATGCGAAAAGTTGTTGCATGTATTGGGAGAGATGGCGATGGTCAATAAGTATGGGGGAAGGTAGTGATATGTTCCTCTGCATGAACAGGTCGGTTAAAATTTCCTGAATTGGATAAGCAAACGTAATATAATCATGATTACTCTATCTATTTATGCCTAGTCTTACTCGTGATTAGAATTCATACCTCTACGCTTACCGTGATAGATCGTTAGCTTCTGAGGTGGCCCGCCTTTGCTTGTCAAATCTATTGCTGGAGGTGTCCCTTCACACACAAATTCATAAATACGGTTGTCCCTTATCCAATAAGAGAGTTGAAAGTGTCCATGTCAATAGTGAATTGAAGCAGTGAGTGGGAATCTTAGCAGACTGCTGACTCCAAGTTTGGAAAACTACAGAAACATCATACTTATTGTAGAGATGGAGATTGATAATTCATAATAACATGCAGTCAAACCCCACATTAATTAATATCATTCATAACTTTTATGGATAAAATATCGGTGGGATATATGAATTAGATATAAAAGTCATTTTTCCATGGCTTACTGAAAAATGTGGAGGCAATTTGTTGCATATAAGGAGATTAAGCTGGAATATATCCATCCATCCATAATGCTTTAATGACGTGTGAAGTTTAATTGGTATTATTTTGGGGAGGAGTTCATTGTCCAACCTTACTATATTAGTGGTCCTGCAAACAATGGCATATATGGATTGGAGTGAGGAAAAACTCCTTTCCTTAGTTCAACACTGTGAAATCCGAAGACTACCAGATACGATGAAGGAAATTTCTTCATGTGTTGTATTCTCGGGCTACACATACATACATCCCTACGTATATAAAAAAATAAGTGAATTTTTATCCTGCAAACTATAGCTTTTAAACTAAACCTACATTAAATATATATCTCACAAAACAAATATTTACACAACCATAATGTCATATAGTGCATGTCAGGTCATGTAACCATGAAAAAGCATATGTGCTCAAGTTGATTAGGTTGTAATCTAGTGGTAATTGAAGTATGTTAGATTGTTGGCATGGTTTTTGAAGAAAAAGAAGAGGTAATTGTGCCTAAAATCCTTCATATATAATAGAAACATTATGATTGAAAATTATTAAATCATATGATGTATAATGTTTAAAGTTCAACTAGCTGATAATTACAACATGGTAACATTTACCTCATGCATGATTAGATTTGAGCTTGGTAGGCACCTATTCCCAAAGCCTTCTTCATCGTCATCCATACAAATTATATATACTGATTTCGACATTTTCAATAATTTAATTAACAAAGCAAAGACAACACAAAATCACTATGTATTAGAAATTTATTGCGATTCATCAAAACAATGATTCAATATACTTACATTAGTTGCTCATAATATTTAGTTAGATCATGTATCATGCATGTTGGAGATGGCCAATATTGCTACACTTTTCATGGGAATATAACTCTTCTGGATTGCAAAGAGGAGGAGGAAGAGGGGTTGTAAGCTCAAAATTGAACACCTACATGTTGTTGCATTGTGGTTAAATTATATTATCTTTTCTAAGAAGGAAGGAAATAACTCTTCATTTTAAGTACCACATTTTCCATTCATTAAATTAGTATGTTATGTCATACTCTAGACCTCTTTTACATGTGTCGTATATTAAAGGTTGAGTATAATTGTTCTCAAAATTATATACATTGAAAGTTATTTTAAGCTCCATTATGCTTAATATTGACTAGTTTTTCATTTTATTAGGCCGTTTTCTTTTCTCAGCTTGTAATTTTCTGACTAAAAGTATAAAATTAAACTTTACACAGAAACTACAACTAATACTATATCTTTTTCGCAAAGCATCTAAAGGTAAGTGCTTTTAAGGGTTTCCTTCTATGTAGAAATCAAGTAGTTAAGATCAATTATAGGGAATAGCTTTTTTTCTTTATGCAAGTGTAGAGCATAAAGAAAATGCCTTTACTTATTTTTCTTCACAACCCCCAACCCATGTTTGGAGAAAGATATAAGATATTGTAAATATAGGCTTGAAACCCATTCCTTAGGCTAGGAGACACATAACTTCATATTTACTTGTACTTTTTCAAACTATGGACTAAGTATTTTCACACAACCAAATTTTAAATATCATGGACTTCATCCCATACATTGATCAAGTTCGAATTCCACATCCATTACAGTCTATTTTAGCATGATCGTGATCTTACTGACATGATTTTCTTCGATCTGTAGAAGTTGACAAGTTGGCTATATCTTAAAGAAATAATTGATTGTATGTTAAGTGATCGATAGTACCAAGTTGCCATCCCAAATCAAATATATGTTCTAGTCCAAAATTGCTTCACAATCTGGTCATAGAGTCATATAAGGCTCTTCATTGATTATAACATGGAGTTGATGTCACTTCCATCTTTATAATTACTAGATTGGAATTTCCATCGTACGTTTTAATTGTTAGACTTGATATATATTATTTATATTTATAGGAGACTACTAGTAGTTAAAAATCCATTTCATACTTATATATATGTCTACTAAATACACATAATGATAAATACCAGATACATGGATGACATTAAACAAACCACAAGAATATTAAATTTTTAAAAGCACTAGTATTTATGATAATGTTAAATTGAAGATTCTAATTAGATATTAAGTGTATGTTTAATGTCACCATATTTTAATTTATTTCAAATTAACTAGCATAGATCCATTTTGAAAGGGTATCTACCAAGTGTCGAAGGATCAAACTTCTCAAGGTACACACTGTGCTTTTTAGAGTGCAAATATTGAGGAACCATTTTATTTTATCTAATTTGTTTAGTTTTATGTATATGTTGTTTTAAATGTTTTAAATCTAATTTGAGTCAACATGTAATTTATAATTTCTTAAAAAGGACATTTTCCAGCTCCAGTATGACCATTAAAGGAGTTACACATGTAAAATGCTTCTCTTGGAAACAATAAGTTTAAAAATAAAGTCATGATTAAGTAGTTTTGTGGCAAAATATTTTTCTTTTCTATTATAGTTTTGTGGAAAAAGTATCATATTACCATAGCTTCTCTCTTATAGCAGTAATTCTTAGTAATTGTGGGGACATTTCCAGCTCGTGGCTCTTGTTTAGAAATATTAAGGATATAAATCTATTTTATTTAAAGATTAAAGATATAAATATATTTTATTTAAATATTTTAAGATCAATTTTTAATACTTGGTATCATGTAAATATAAATTTCTTTATATTTAGTTTTAAGTTAAAATGAATGTACATTTATTTAGATTTAACATATCTTAATTTAAAATGAATCTATATTATATATGTATAGATATGCTATATAATAAGTGACATCATTTAATTCACTAATAAAAAAACAATCATAAATAATACTATAGAGTTTTTTTTAAATAATTAAGATTTTTTAATTTGTTAATATATGAAGAGTTATAAATATATATTATTTTAAATCTTATTAAATCTTCTATTGTTATATGTTTTTATTGCATTGAGAGTAGATGTGTTTTATAACTCAATATGGGAGAGATGTTGTAACATAAAATTATGTGCAAGGTTAGTAACTTTATTATATCATAAAAATTACATTCTTTAAAACTCAAAAAACAACTCGTCACAAGACCAAACCCTCTATCCATATATAGACATTGTTCACCATAACCATCATCACTATTTTAAATCCAAACATATCAAAAAATCTAGTCACGGATCAAAGCCTCTAGTCAAAACTTCTTACAAACTTCAATGTCAAAATTAACAATAGCATACATTCATATCAATCATAGATCAAAACTTGATCTTCCAATAGAACCAAAAATATAGTTTCCATGCTCAACGGGGATCCTAAAGAAAGGTATGGGAGTCATCAATAAGGAATCCATACTTATCCTCCAAAAAATCATTCTCCTTGCTTCAAATTCAACCCAGTTTTTGATAATAAGTTAGCATCATTATTCCTTTCCCTGTAGATATGAACAAAGGGTATATCTTCCATGCTAGATTTTAGATTCTTTATCTCTTCCAAGATAGTTCCCATGATTATGTTATGGCATCGTTTCTCATCATTGATCCATTCTATTACAACTTTCGAAACATCGAAAACCTGCGACCATTTTCTATCCAATTTCACTGCTAAAGTAACATAATTTTAAAGGCACATAGCTCAACAAAATTATTCATCCCCAATGCAAAACCTACTCGAAAGTATACTTTAAATACTTGGTTATGTGTAACACTCCATATGCACGTATCAAAAATAGATCCCTTTGTGTTGCACTATCGAAATATGCCCACGAGATGTCCCAATTAATACCTTTTTCCTTCACCTGCCTAGGGATGTATATTTTAATGGACTGTGGAAAGATATTGAAAATGGTCAGTTAATGTTTTGCACACACAAAAGGAGAAATGAAACTTCCTTAAAAAATAATTTGATTCCTAGAAATCTAGATTTCCAAGCTACAATAATAGGAAGATTCTTAAAATCATTGTAGTCTAGGTTGAGACACCAAAATTTTAAACAATCTTGTATGGTTAGACCTGCCCAAATCCATATTACTTTCAATAAAAATTGATTTCCCTTCCATACATGAGTGATAAACTTGCATTCAATAATTAAACCATCATTTGTTTCCCCTACAATTTTGCAAAACACGCATCTCCCAAGTCCCTCCCCGAACCTTTGATACAACATATGCCATGTCCATACTTTATTTCGCAGAACAAAAAAAAAAGAAAAAAAAACATTCAGTATTTTAGCCTTAGCTGGATAGTTGAATTTCTAAATTGGACACCACAACCAAAAAAAGTAAGACTGAATGATCCACACCCATCAAAGAATCATAACCCATTTTTTGCGTATATTTCCCATGAGTTTTGAAATCCCATACCAGTTGGTCCTTCCTATGACGAAGTCATACATGAGAAATTCAAAGTTGATTTAGGAAAACCTTACATCGAAGAGCCTCGGCATCCATAAAACCTAAATAATTTTCACTCAACCAACCTTGCTTCACCAAAGAGGGATTCAAAGGATATACAATTTGATTTAGGGTGAATGGACCTTTCAATATGCGTTGTAAAAATATGGAGATGCAAAGAATGCGCTAGGACACTCCCTACCCAAGAATACTCACCCACAGAAATATTTTTCCCATCCCCCGCCTTCCAAGATAATCCATTCCATATCACATTATAATATAAGATAGTCACTTTCTAGATGATGGATACATTATTAGTAGATTTAATGGGACTTCAGATCCAATCCAAAAGTGAAAGCGGACTGATATGTTTATGAATAACTAGGCCTCTCCACAGTATGGAACCTATGATAAATATCCAAATGATTTTTTCCACAAGGGAATTTGATAATATCGTACACAGGACTCTTAATACCCCGTCCCCATTTATTTGTTTGAAAAAATAATTCCTTCCTCTTGATCCAGGCCGATCCTTTGAGATCTAAATTCCTGTCATGTCCCCAATTTTGGTTCGTCCAGTACCTTGGGCGAAAAGGGGACAAACTCAACCCCTAAGGGAATTAAATTGTATTAATTCTGTTTTCTTAGAATTAATTTTAGCCTAAGTCTCATAAATTGGAAAATTTAGTTATTAAAGTTAATTTTGATAAATAAAATTAATGGATAATGAGCATGTGGGCCAAGAGGGAACCCATGTGGAATATGTTGCCAAAATGGAGTAGGGGGTGAAGATATGGAAAAAGGATGAATATAAGGAAGGTGGAGATAAGGTTTCCAAAATTAGAAAAAGGAAACAACTAGAAAATCTAAGGAGGGCACACTTGCCAAAAAATAATCGAGTTTACCAAAGAGGAAACATCCTAAATGGTGTAGTTTCCATTTCAATGCCCAATTCACAAAGAAAGCAAGTGTTTTTGCAAGAAGGAAACATCTAAGGTCAAGGAGGGTGCAGTTTCCAAAGGGAGAAAAGCATGTATCGAAGAAAATAAGGAAAGTTCATCCACCCAAGGGGGGGGGGCTCATTTGTAAGGGTTCTAGCAGGTCATCCAAGGAAAAACTTGCTGAGGAGGTCATCAGATATTCTATAAAAGAGTGCTTCCAACTCCCATTAACATCTTTTGACTATTTTGTAATTGAATGTGAGAGCTTTAGCTCCTCTTGTTGAGTGATGTGCCTCAACTTGATTTGGGTGATGCTCCCCATAGCCAATCTTGTCCAGTTTATTCTCTTCTTATCCCTCTATCTCTCTAACAAGTGTTGAAGACTAATGGGCAGCCATTGAATATCTATTTGAAGCAACTGAAGATAAGTTTGCAGCCACTAAATTTGATATCACGCTGGGTTCGAATTGCTTAGAGGAGTTTAAGAGTCAAGAAGAATCCTTCTCATTATCCCCTCTGTTCTTCCCCATTCTTTAGTATTACAGGGTGTTGGTGGAAGGTTTTCTCTATTGAAAGATTCCAGTATTTAGTATTCAGATCCAGAGTGTTGATTTGCTGCTCATCAGATCCAGATCAGTCCATACTTGAAGTTTATTAAGCCTCTAGAGAGTGAACACCATCCAAAAGAGCTAGTGAAGAAGGCATTGGAATATCTTTTGAGAACAGGGCTTCCATTTTGGAAGGAGGAGGCCAGTACAGCCCAGAGGACCCATTGCACAGCCAATGCTCTGTTTTCTGACCTATACCATCTCATATCTATCACAGTACAGAGATCCAAATACTCCTTTGCATTCTCCAGTCATTCTCTCCATATTGACGAAATTCTAGTTTTTGGAGGCCTCTGGGAGCACTGAATGTATAATATTCTCTGAAATTTGCTCCATTTCATCAAATTGGAACTACTATTGATAATTATTCTATCTCAGATCCATTAATTACTACAGAACTAATATTTGTGAGAACTTATTGTGTAATGGGTAGTTATTGTGAAGACTAGCTCTATTTCTAGTTTTTGGAGATCTAGTAAAGTAAGAGATGCAATAAACATTATAATATCATTCCATATCCTATAGTTTGATCATCTGATGTGTAATATGGTGTTGGATTCTTTTTGGACAGACTCAGGTTTTAATGAAGCGCAGCAACAAAACCCCTTGGCGCACTGGCCCTCTCGGCAATGAGCTGCGCAGCAGCTCGAGGTCTCACCCGAAGTGGCTATGGGGGGGCTAAGGAATCAGATTTCCTTAACCTAGGCGACGCAAAGACTGTTCTTCTTCCTTCGACGATTCCTCAGAGTGGACTACCTGACTCTTCCACAAACTCCTTGACGTAGCTGCGCTGACTTCTCGCTCAACAGCCTAGCTGTGCGGCATCTCCATTCCAGCGCACGAGGTGACTTATCCCCTGCGTCGATGCTCTATATATCTTTTCTGCCCGTGCGCCCAGCGCAGTAATGCATTCCTCTATCGCTACGGAAACAGCGTTCTACAGATTCTTTGACACTTAACGATTATCGTTAACAAGGAAGCTTCGAGAACGAACTCAACATATTCATAAATATAACGCAACATTCATAGAAACACAGATAAAAACTCAGACATGCATTCACGCGATCATTACCATAACAATAAGACGTAAGGAATGCACCTCCTCGGGAAACCACGTCCACGGGGAGTGTTTCATATATTAACTCAAAGGGGACTTATACAATAATGCTGCGCACACAGCTGCAGCCTTAGATCTTTCCAGGAAACTCCACGCACACAGCTGGGAGCCCTTCTCTCGATCTGGTCTCTTCCTCTACAGAGATTACAATAGTTTAGATGTTGACTCAGACTGTCTGCAACTAGGGGATTAACTTCACGGTTATCCCTGCTCTGACTCTTGTCTTCTAAAAACACAGTAGAAAACAATCCTCATACAAAATAACCAACCTACCAACTAGCTAGCTTATCTCAAACAGCTAACCTGTATCTCAGCATCTAAAGGCTGGCTAACTGACTAAATTTTGCTGTTACACATATATATAGGTGGCCATGACGGTCGCACCTTTACAAAACTGTGGGCCTTTCCCAACAGTAATCCCCAAAAACCCTAACCACGCATATGGCTAGGTGTACTGTAGGCACCGCTTGCAGTCATGTCGTCGCTTCCTGTAGGTTTCGTGACTTTCGGCGTAGATTGCGGGTATGGGCGCCGTGTCCTTCGCCTTCAATGCTTTGGTCCGTTGCTCCTCCTTGATCCGAGCAACCATAACTTCTGTACTTAATCTTAAATGAGGGTAGCTGAGCCCTCTACTCCGTCGCTTCATTTATTATGGTAGCTGAGCTTTCTATTCAGCCATATTCATTCTTCTATGACGTGCGCGCGAGTTCCAGTCTGTAATCTGCGTCGAGCTCATCCATCTGGCACCGTACTGTGCACCGTCTTCCTTCTACCCAAAATTTGGTGTTTATTCAAAATAAGCACTTTCCTTCAATACTTTGTGCTTTTTCCTCAAAATTCGCAGCTTTACAATAGCTGCGGCCTAGGCTCCAACAGGCCCCTAACACTTACTTGTGGCTCGCCCTCGAGCCACTCGCACTAGCGTGTGGTCGCTTTACTTGTGCATATTCTTTTGCTTGGGTCTCCGCAAATGTTTTCTTCCACTGTGCAATAGCGGAGTCCATTTCATCGACACATTCCATAGCTGTCTGCACCGTTTCTGCAGTGGCTTCTTCTTTAGTTGTGCCATCAATCACCTATTGAGATTTTGCAATTTCTTTGATCTTCACCTCGATCTGGGCAGCAAGGTCAACATACTCATCCATAAATGGCTGAATGTTGTTGGTGAGTTTAGCATCTTCATTTCTGAGCTTGTGCAGTTGCTGTTGGATTCTGCGCACTTCACTCATTTTCCTCATTTTTGCTAATCCTTCTTAGGCCTTAGCTTCTTCGGTCAGAATAGTTAAGGACTGTTCTGCGGCTTGTACTTGTTCAAAAAGACCAACCTTAAAAGGGAGTGTCTCAAGCTCCGTCCAAGCCTCCATAGCTTGGTTCATCAGGTTCTCAGCTTCATCTGCTCTGCTCTTCAGTTGTGTAGAAGTTCTGCACAGCGCTTCAAATTGTTCCTGGCTATCATCTGTTAAATGCGCTGCAACACGAGCTTCTAACTCTACGATCTACGTTCTATGGTCTTCATCCATAGAAACTATCTCGTGCTCCAGGGTTTTCACCCTTCCTCCAATAATTTGAACTTTCTCAACCAGAGGAAGGTCTGGTTGAATCTCGCAGGCTGGCAATTCCTGGGTAATTTCATCAACTGCGTTCCTTATGCCAATGTCTTGTGCTTCGTAAAGTGCGAGCTTTTCAGAGATTTTCTTGTGGCTTGCCTTCAGCTCTATCTCCTGCAATTGCAGTCTTTGATTTGCATGGAAGGTAGAGAGCTCTCTAGCTCTCAGCTCATCAGAAACTTTCTCGTGCACTAGCTGTAGAGTCTCTATAGGAATTAAAGACAAATTTATTTCAACGGGCCCAACTGCGCTTACTTGTAGTGCAGCTAGCGGATCCGGAAGTGTCATGCTTGTAGGCGGAATGTGCACGACAGTATGCCTTTCTGCAAGTACTTCAACTCGCGCGGTAATTGTAGCTACTTGTGGCACCTGCGAAGTAGATGTTGGCGCATGGGTCTGCGCAACCCTTCCTGCAAGACCTTTTAATTCCACAAACTGCAGGTCTAGAGCACTTATGATATGAGCGTGCACGGTCCGCAGCTCGCGAAATTGCTCTTTCAAATACTGGTCGATCCCCAAGGGAATGGCCTCATAGGGATGCGACACCTTTTGTTTCTTGGTTGCTGGTTCTGTCGAACCTTCATCACTTCTTTGCTCGGGGGCTTCCTTGCCCTTATCCTTCTCTTGCGCAGCGGCGGGTGGCATCGCGGATGCGATTTCGGCGGCCTCCCTCCATTGATTCGACCAGGACTTGATAGTTTCTTCAACATCCTCGGTGGTCATCCTGTAAAGGCCTACGGCCCATTCCTCTTGAACGCCGCAGGGGCGGAGGTAAAGTTGGTGCAAGTCAGCAGTAAGGGCCAACTTTCCCTCATCTATTTTCGCTGTCTCCTCACTCAGCCTCGGCATTTCCTGAATGGTATCTCTGAGGAGATGGTAGTATTCACAAAATACAGCGTGGTTCATCTTGCGCTTTGCGGGATTAGCAGTCTCCCAAAGGTTAACATAGCGGATTCCAGCGGGCTCTCCTGCGCGACGTGGAAGGAACTGAGTGTTTGGGGGCTCCTTCCACCCGACAAGAGCGCATAAAATTAAAAGCCAAGAAAAATGGAACAACTGACCGGGGTTGTCTTGGACGTTCCGGCAGTCTTCCAAGAAAGAATTGAGAAGGAAGAGAGACCAGTTGTACTGTTCTCCCTCCGCAGCTGCGATGGCGATCTCCATGATAGCTCCAGTAACTTCCTTCGGTCTGCACTTTGTGAGAAGTCTGCCTGCAAGAAAACTTCCTGTAAATCTAAGCGCTTCGTCTTCTACTATAGTGAGGTCATAAGCCCGACCTGCTCTTATTAAGTTGTATTTCTGCACCAGCTGTGCAGCCAATTTTCTATCCTTTTCTTTTCCCACAAAATGAGTATTGGGATCCCCAACCTTAGATAGGTCGGTGATGCGGTGAATCAAATCAACGTTTAAATCAATTGGCCTCCCCAGCCAAAGGTAACCTCCATGAACACAGGATAGCAGTGTCTTAACAACTGCGTTGACTTCGTTGCTATGCCTGAAGTGCGGTAGCTTCAGCAAGTTCAGCAAACCAGGCTTCTCCAAGTTTGCTGCGAATCCCTTTGGGACGAATTCATCAACCTTTCTGGTGGGATTATGAACTACCATCAGATATCGATCTGGCGCGAAATGAGGATACGTTTTATAGTCTCCCAGGTTGAAATCAGAGAACTTGACCAGTGGAAGGTGTCCAAGCAGGGCCCCTTCTTGTCGCACGCCAGCCGGTAGTGGAGGTAACGGAATCAGATACTTTGCATTCTTCAGAATATGTACCTCTGGCGCATCATCTGGACGTGGCGGAATATAATTTACCATGGTGGCCAACGGCTCTGGAATGGGCTCTTTTGGTTATTACTGAGATGCTCTCGTGCCCGGAGATTGTCTGGGATCATTATAACCAGGGTGTACATAAGTCGAGGCCGTCACGGGAGTAGTCATGCCGAAATCTAAGCCTCGGCGTAGGAATTGACGAACAACTTCTTCAGTTGACAGGTTCTCTGTCGTGAACCGGTATAGGGAACAAGAACTTGGTCAGACAAACGGCGAAACAACGTAGGATATGGACGCTGAAAACAAAGGAAACACTCTGCACAACTCGGCTCTGAAAACAATAACTTAGATTCTCAAACAAGACTATGCAACTCGAGAAAAGTAACCCGAAAATATACAAGTGTGGGGTATTTATAGCTAAAGGCAATAGTAAATGCGTGCAAGTGGGGCTACTAGCTGTAGGCGCCTATGCATGAGTTGAAAACCCCGCTATCCCCCTCGCCTCTATGGTGCATTTATTGTGATGGATGGGCTCTGACAGCCTTCTGGGAGAAGCTAAAGCTTTTGGCGCATGAGTTAAATGCAAATCTTACGAAGATCAAGCCGAATCTGTCAGAGCGGCTATACTTAAATGGCGGGCTTATCCTTCATTTATTCTCAGACGCGGCTACATAGCTGCTATAATTCAAATTTTTCGGCGGGTCATTTCAGCTTAGGTAACTGTGCATATAGAGGGGTCCACACCGAGAACTCCTCAAGCGGCAAATTGACACAGAGAACTCTGCAAGACCGACGGTTCAACGGCCCGGGGAAAACTTCGCAAGAGCGTGGATATAGGCTCGCTCAACACAAATTTTATTCGACATGCACGGATGCTTCAAGGAACTGCGCGGGAAGCCGGAAACTAAAAGTGTCTCGCAACTTCCGTGTAGACTGTGATAATGCGATGTCTCTTTCAACTACACCGGACATGTGCACTTCTTTAGCCATATATTAAGTTGATAGGGCGGAGTGGCCGTTGCGATAAAGCTTGAGCCGACTCCCATTGATCATTGTAGATAGCAATTCTCCATTAAGCTTCGCAAGCTGAACTGCTCCTCCTTCTGTTATCCTTGTCACCCGGAAAGGGCCTAACCAATGTACACGAAAATTGCCCAGAAACCTGATGAATTTACTATCATAGAGGAGTACCAAGTCTCCTTCTTCAAAGTGTTTATTCTTAATGTGCCTGTCATGCCAAGCTTTCTGTCTTGCCTTCTGTACCTGTTGATGAAATCCGGCTAAAAGTCTGTCTTCTTGTAAGGCAAGCAAATGTGAAAGTCTTTCACTCATGGTATCAGTATCTGCCATCTCTGTAATTTGCGCAATTCTAAGACTGGGAACAATGTATTCCATGGGAATAACTGCTTCTTGTCCATACACCAGACGGAAAGGTGTGTGACCTGTTAGTTTCTTGAATGTGGTTCTGTAAGCCCATAATACAGTTGTGACTCTAAGGTCCCAATCATCTCTTTGTTGATTACAGATCTTCGTCAGGGCATTCTCAAGGATCTTATTGAATGCCTCCACCGTACCATTAGCTTGAGGGTGGTAGGGTGTGCTCTTATGGTGACTAATTTGGAATTCTTCACTAAGGGCCTCTATAGTCTTATTGAGGAAATGTGTACCCTGATCACTCATGAGAATCACTGGACATCCAAACCTAGTGATAATGTTCTCAAAAATGAACTGCGCGGCAGTGGCAGCGTCGCAGTTCTTAACTGGCTTCGCCTCAGCCCATCTGGTGAGGTATTCAGTAGCTGTAATGATGTATCTCGTGCCAGTTCTTTTTCCTGGTGGGTTGATAGGTCCTACAAAATCGATGGCCCATTTATCAAAAGCATGTAGTGTTATCTGGGGTCTTAGCGGCATTTCATCTCTCCCTGAGGGTTTTCCTGTTCGCTGGCACACATCGCAACATTTGCAGAATTCCTTAGTATCCTTGTGCAATGTCGAACACCAAAGACCTGCGGCTAAGATCTTCTGCGCAGTTGGCTTTCTTGCAAAATGGCCTCCTGCAGTACCTGAGTGCGCTTCTACGATGATAGAGCTTTTTTCATGCGGTAAGATACATCTGCGCAAGACTTCGTCGGGGCCCAACTTATAGAGCTGGCCTGCTATCAAAGTGAAGTCTGCAGCTTTGACAACAAGTTGCTTCTTCTGCTGGATTGTAAACTCAGCCGGCGCTTGCCCGATAGTGAGAAACTCAAGAATATCAGAATAATACTCGTCTGCTGCTTGAATAGAAAACAACTGCACGTCAGGCAGATTGTCCTCCAGAATTGTAGGTTCCTCTCCTGACTCTATCCTGGATAAATGGTCAGGTCCTGCATTCAATCTGCCTGGCTTTATAATAACTTCAAAATCATACTCTTGGAAAAGCGGTAGCCATCTGCAAATTCTTCCCCCTAACACTGGCTTATTGACCAAGTATTTCAAAGAAGAATGGTCAGTATACATTTTAAAATGTGCGCCCAATAAGTAGTGCCTGAATTTCTGTAGGGCGTAGACCATAGATAGTCCTTCTCTTTCTGTAGTGGTGTAGTTCTTCTCGGTTGTGGATAGCTTTCTGCTGGAGTAAGCAATCGGGTGGTCAATACCTCCTTCTCCCGGTTGTGTAAGCACGACTCCTAATGCTATGGAAGAAGCATCGACATGAACATGAAAGGGTTTTCTCCAGTCTGGGAAAACTAGAATTGGCGCAGTGATCATCTTTTCTTTAAGTGTATACAAGCTCTGTTGGCATTCTTCTGTCCATTGGAACTTCGAATCCTTTTTCAGCAATCTTTCCATAGGTGCTGTGATCTTTACATATCCTTTGATAAATTTTATGTAGTATCCTGTATGTCCCAATGTAGTGCGCAATTGTTTGACTGAGTTGGGCGCAGGTAGATTAGAAATGATGGCAACCTTCGCAGGATCCATCAGGAGTCCTTGTCTGCATACAATATGACCCAACAAAATACCAAAAGGAGCACAGAAGATACATTTTTTCAAGTTAAGGGAAATCTGATGCTGTCTACATTTTTCTAACATCATGCGCAGATTCCCTATATGATTCTTTAATAAACCAAATACAGTCCAGTCATCAAAGTAGTCTTCTAAGAACTTGTGAATGAATTCTTTAAAAACAGCAACAACGACTCTAGAGAAGATAGCAGGTGCGTTTTTAAGACCAAAGGGCATTACCGTGTACTGGAATGAGCCCCATTCAGTCACAAAATTAGTCTTATAGCGGTCGTCTGGGTGGATTCTGATATGATGGTATCCCGAAAAGCCATCAGTGAAGGAGTAATCCTCTTGTCCTCCAACATTATCAAGCACTTCGTCTATAAAAGGAGTGGGAAATGGATCATGCGCTGATGCATCATTGAGTTTGCGCAAGTCCACACAGATTCTTATTTCTCCTTTTGTCTTTTTCTCTTGTACAACCATAGGACTAATCCAATTGCTTTCCTCTACTGGCTCAATAATACCTGCTGCGACCATTTTATCAATTTCTTCTTTAACTTTTTCTTTATATCGCGGATTCAATCTGTATGGGCGTTGTTTTACTGGCTTGGCGTCTGCTTTGAGAGGTATGCACATCACTCCTAAGTCTCCTAGGATGCCTTTCATTTCCGTGAACTTGGTAGGAAAGATATCCTAGTAGTCACGTAATAAATCTGAAATATGCCCAACAGTTTCATCATCCTAGTAATCTCCTATAGAAGCAAACTTGGGTTCGGCTTCTGTACCAATGTTAATCTTTTTGAGCTTGATGTGTTCTGTAATGGCAGGGATATCAAGCTGAGGACCTTCAACATTGCGCGTCCCTTCTGATTCTGGAATATTGATGTTGCGAGGATCATCGTCCTCTTCTCCAGTGGTGAAATTATAGCATTCCAGGGCATGTTCTATCTGGACAACCCAATCTGGTTGGGAATATTCCGGTAATGGACATTTTTCAAATACCTTCTTTTTAATACATTTTAAAGCGTGGTCAATGCTTGGATGTTCTGACTCAAAACTGAAGGTAAGTTGAAAACTTTCTATCATAAGAGGCCAACTGATAGTGCCTCTGCGCAATTCTGTTTCAGTGTACTAGTTCCTGGGAACTGTATCCAATGTGTGGATGAATAGGTGAACCCACTCATCTTCTGGAATACTTTACCATTGCTGATTACATGCTTCAACATGTGACCTGGGGTCACTCTGTCCCTCATATTTGCGTGACACTTCTGCTGTGGTGTCCTGAAATCTGCGCAGTATCAATCTGCGACAGTCTTGCCATGTGTGAATATTCTCTTTATGCGCACCCCACCATCTTGCGGGTGTAGCGCGCAGTGCTACATCCAATGCCTGTATGCGCTGCTGTTCTAGAAGTTGTTGTTCATATGCATGTATGAATTCGCGTATGTCAGTTAAATCATCAAAAATGGGAGTGTCAGTCAATTCTGTTCCAATCAATCGAATGGATTTAGTCATCATGGCGCAACGTCTTGCAGAAACCTCATGTAAACAATTCTGCCAGTTTTCCAATCCTGCATCTGAGTCTGATGTGCATGAGCTATCGTATCGCCAGCTGATATGGCCGTATGCTGTGGAATTGACATAGTCACTCTGGCTAGCAGTCATCTGATACAAAATTTCCATGTGGTGCGCTTCTTCTTCTTCCCAAATGGGTTCTATATACCTTGGTCCTTGAATAGGATCAGGCGGTGCAATGACCTTAAGCTGGTCATCCTCAAAGGTCATCTGTCTTTTCTTCAAATTAATGACAGCCAAATTATCAAATGCCCAGTCTATACCTAAAAGTGCTGGGTAAGGTCTACTATCATCCAGAATTTTGATTACTTCAAAGTCTGCAGAACTTCTTACTCCCTCAATATCAATAGGTACATTGGGTAATCTGCCCAATGGAGAGACTCGTTGCTGATTCGCGAGTCTTAGCTGGATGGGGGATCTTGTAAGCTGAGGGCTTCCCATCTGTTCCCATGTCTGCATAGTGAGAACATTAACTTCTGAGCCCAAATCTAAAATGACTTCATCCATTTCAAATGCTCCAATCTACGCTGTGAGCCTCATCTCTTTTCCAGTTCCAGTATGACTCCCAATCTGGTGAACAGCACGCTGCGGTGTGTTCGTTGAAGCAGATTGTTGACATTTATCCAATAGGTGTTGAAGTTCCATAGTTGCTTTTTCATTGCGCAACAACTTTAAGCAGTTCCTCAGAAAAGTATGGACACTACCTAGTGCATCCTCTTCATCAGGCCTTCCAAATGTAGTGGCCTGTTCTTGTACCAGGTTGTCTTGTCTTAGCACTTGCGATCTAATATCATTATGCGGCGGTGCGACAGAACTTGAAGCGCTTGGATCTGAGAAGTACTCTTGAGCTTGCTTGAATGCTTCTTTTTGCTTCTACAAGTTAAGTGGGGCTGGTTTAATATTAGCGCGACGCACCCATTGAGTCGCTTGCTTTACAGTTCTCATCTCTGGCGCACCAGTGGTTGCTCCACTGCGCGTTACTATATTAGGTGTAGGGTCTGATTCTCTTTTTTCTGCTCCAATCAGCTGAATATTCTGATTGACCTGTGGTGTCTTTGCTTGCATCTTAGCCATCAACTGAGGGCATTCTTCAATGGCATGATCATAGGATTTACAGTATCTGCAGATGGTTGTACTCTATAAACATCATGCTTTCTTTCTATCATAAGATCATATGCTCTACAATTATTCTCATCGTGGCCTACTGATTTACAGAAATTACAATATAGATTCTTTGGAGTTTGTACATATTTCTGAAGTAAGTGACATTCTTGTGGTCTATGACCTCTAGTTCTACATATTTCGCACCAAGGCCCCTATGCCTGTGGTAAAGGATTAGGTGCTCCAGTTGCAATATACTCTATGAAAACGAGACAATGGTCCTTTGAATGACCTTGCGCTTTACATTTTGTACACCAAATCTCTTCCTTAACATCCTTGCCTTTCTTAATATCATGCACTTGCAAGGTTAAGTTTGCTAATTGGTTCTGCAACTGCGCAACATCGTTGCTTGTTCCAGCAATTGGTGAAGCTTCTAGTTTCATAGCCATCTCTAGAGCTTGTTCCTTAGTAGTAAGATTCTACTGCATAAGAGGAAGTCTAATGTGTGGGAGCAGCGCAGTAATGAACCATTCCTTATGCTGCTGTGGTGCAAACTCAAAGCTTACTTGATCTATCAAGGCTTTGAACTTCTGGTCAAAGTTCCATACTGATTTTGTGGGTAACTGTTTGATGTCTTTGAGCTCTGTTATACACTATGATTCTGATTTAGGTTTCTTAAATTCTCTAATCATAGCATTTCTTACATCAGCAAGCGTCCTATTCTGTGCTGCTGAGTATTTCATGAACCAAGTCAAGGCTCTTTCTCTTAGTGTGGTTGCTAATTGAACCAGTTTAACAGCATCATCATTAATTTGCTTAATTGTCCAAATGGCTTCACATAGGAACCAGTGCTGCTCAGGGTCTTCTATCCCTGTTCCCCTAAAAGTTGGTAGCTTCATGTCATCACCCATCCTTCTTGTGCTAGGTTGAGGTGGAGGTGCTGTAGCAGTGCTTCTAGGCTGGTTAAATAAAGGTGGTGCTGAGGTACTAGAAGTACCGTGTGGGCTACTAGAAGGTGTTACTGCGGGGTTATACTGAGCTCCGTCTGGATTTTGCGATGTAAAGGGGTGATAAGAGATATGAGCACTTCCTTGTCTTTCTATATGACTTGCTCTAGGGACTTGGCTATTTTCTGGGCTAGACTCAAAAGAATGCTGGTCAAAGCCTACTTTATACCGTTTTCCACTACGAGTGCAACCAATAAGTTCATGATCACTATCAGAATCTGCGGACATTACTTGTCTATGCTATTCATCGGAAGCTATGCATAGTTTTGCTTTTTCATACAGAAGCATTTTAATCCATAAGTTCAGAGAATTTAAGAACTTACCTCTGGGTGCTTGGAAGAAACTCCTCTCAGATTCACTGAAACTCTTTCTTGTATCTACTGCAAACTCAGTGATGAAACCTTCCAGTAGACTATTCAACCAAAATTCTACTGTGCGAGACACAGAATTGTCTACCCACTTCAAAATACTGACTAGCTCAGGTGTCCAAGCGACGGGTCAATTAACATGCACAGTGGTTCTAGTATCTGCTAACTTAGCTATCCAAGCATGCAACTCAAGTGCAAATGTGACAAAGAAAATTTCATGAAGGTCAGTATAGATATAGTTCTGTAACCAGTCTTCTGTCTGGAGCCTAGAGCTTTTGTTTTCGTGTTCAGCGAACTCTGTAGCCTTTAAATCAAACCAGTCTTCAATTTCTTTAGCTGTAGGATTCCAGTAACACATTTGTTAGCTGAGCAACGGAACTCTTTGTTGGCTTCAGCAACAATCTCAAACGTCGCAGAAATAGAAAGTCTCACAGTAACAAGTCACAAGGCAACGGAACCATTTGTTGGCTCCTTCTTTCTCTGGGTTTCGCCTCAATCTCGCGCGTCGCCGAAATAACAAGTCTCACAGTAACAAGTCACGAGGAAACGGAACCATTTGTTGGCTGCTTTTTGGACAGACCCAGGTTTTAATGAAGCGCAGCAACAAAACCCCTTGGCGCATTGGCCCTCTCGGCAACGAGCTGCGCAGCAGCTCGAGGTCTCACCCGAAGTGGCTATGGGGGGGCTAAGGAATCAGATTTCCTTAACCTAGGCGACGCGAAGACTGTTCTTCTTCCTTCGACGATTCCTCAGAGCGGACTGCCCGACTCTTCCACAAACTCCTCAGCATAGCTGCGCTGACTTTTCGCTCAACAGCCTAGCTGCGCGGCATCTCCGTTCCGGCACACGAGGCGACTTATCCCCTGCGTCGACGCTCTATATATCTTTTCTGCCCGTGCGCCCAGCGCAGTAATGCATTCCTCTATCGCTGCGGCGACAACGTTCTACAGATTCTTTGACACTTAACGATTATCGTTAACAAGGAAGCTTCGAGAACGAACTCAACATATTCATAAAGATAACGCAACATTCATAGAAACACAGATAACAACTCAGACATGCATTCACACGATCATTACCATAACAATAAGATGTAAGGAATGCACCTCCTCGGGAAACCATGTCCACGGGGAGTGTTTCATATATTAACTCAAAGGGGACTTATACAATAATGATGCGCACACAGCTACAGCCTTAGATCTTTCCAGGAAACTCCACGCACACATCTGGGAGCCCTTCTCTCGATCTGGTCTCTTCCTCTACATAGATTACAATAGTTCAGACGTCGACTCAGACTGTCTGCAACTAGGGGATTAACTTCACGGTTATCCCTGCTCTGACTCTTGTCTTCTAACAACACAATAGAAAACAATCCTCATACAAAATAACCAACCTACCAACTAGCTAGCTTATCTCAAACAGCTAACCTGTATCTCAGCATCTAAAGGCTGGCTAACTGACTAACTTTTGCAATTACACATATATATAGGTGGCCATGACGGTCGCACCTTTACAAAACTGTGGGCCTTTCCCAACAGTAATCCCCAAAAACCCTAACCACGCACATGGCTAGGTGTACTGTAGGCGCCGCTTGCAGTCATGTCGCCGCTTCCTGCAGGTTCTGTGACTTCTGGCGCAGATTGCGGGTATGGGAGCCTTTTCCTCCGCCTTCAATTCTTTGGTCCGTTGCTCCTCCTTGATCCGAGCAACCATAACTTCTGTACTTAATCTTAAATGAGGGTAGCTGAGCCCTCTACTCCGTCGCTTCATTTATTATGGTAGCTGAGCTTTCTATTCAGCCATATTCATTCTTCTATGACGTGCGTGCGAGCTCCGCGAGTTCCAGTTCGTAATCTGCCTCGAGCTCATCCATCTGGCACCGTACTGCGCACCGTCTTCCTTCTACCCAAAATTTGGTGTTTATTCAAAATAAGCACTTTCCTTCAATACTTTCTGCTTTTTCCTCAAAATTCGTAGCTTTACCATAGCTGCGGCTTAGGCTCCAACATACGGTGTCTCATATCCAAATATAATTACAAAACTTATATTTCAAATTATTCAGTAAGCTTTAGATCTTTAAAAGTGAAGACTAACTCATTAGATAATGTTTAATAACTAGTTTTTCCATTTAAACTACTATTATTTATCTGAGCATAAATTTTGATTCATGTAAGTTGTATGAGCTTAATAAAAAAGTACAAAATCAATCCCAACCATTTCCCTAAGGTTTTGGATGTATTGAACCTATTTTGGAAGAGTCTGGAAGTTGACTAGCTCCATAATCCCCAAGTAGCACATTGGAGCATTTGGCCTCCAAATCACTCTGAATCCTCCCAAATTACCAGGAACACTATTGTTGTGTATTTTACAAGACTCGGTGACTGTTATACCTAAACCACCAACTCTGAGGAACCCCACCCAGTCTAGTATGCATATGCTAGAAGCCCAGGAAGCCTCGAGGTAGGTAGTAGATTCACCCTGTTGTTGAAAAGTGAATGGTTCCAGTACATGTTGCATAGGAATCATTACTCAGATCAATTTTAACCTGCTGCTGCACACTCTCCCATGTAAAATCTAGAGTTTAAATTGATCCCTACTGTCACATACCCCAATTTTGTAAAAATTATGTAAAGTGTTTTATTATATTCCTGAGACATTATGTTAAATTTAATGCTAAGTAGGGATTGATGACTCACCAGAGTCAACAGAGATGGAGTGTAATTCAGAATATTTTATTATTAATAAATAAATTATGGAGACAACAACATGGGAGATCTATTAAAAAGAGGTTACTGGTCAAACTGGTGGATGGAACTAGGTGGAATGGCAAAAGACAAGTGGCAGCATCCTCAAACACTTCCTAAGTTGTAGGTGGCAACTTCCCTATATTTGGGGTCATGATTCCCCAAGAAAGTGGAATCAGAGCAGGTGGCTCATTAAATAACAATTAAACCAACAAAGAACTAGGCAATCTTTTAAAAAGAACTCAATGAGGAGAGCTGGGAGCTCGAATATTTCTAGAGAGAATTCATTCAGGTGAATGTTATTCAGGAAATCCATTGAGGAAGAGGGAAATACAATAAGGAAGTTTTTTAAGGAGGATTGCTGCAGTAACTTGGTTCCATTATAGCTTTTGGGCTGAGAGATTTGACTTTGCTACACCTGGTTCCAACCAGGGAGACCAGAGCAAGCTCGGGGGTCCTGAGAAGTTGTTGTCTGGGCACTCTCTAGGAGTTGGTATGGACGAACGACCTCCCATTGCTGTTGTTGTCCACAACTTAAACAGGTTCTGTCACTTACTTCATTATGTTTATTTAATATGTCTGAGGAGCTAGTTAGTTTAGTAAATTGAGTATATTAGAATTTCAGTAGTTAAATCTGTTGAGAGTTACTGTGTTTCTTTTTCCGCATCCCTAGTAAGAAGTTATATCATTATTGCATTACTAATAATGTATCTATAATGCATTCAATATAATAATAACACTGTAAGTAATAATTTATAATTACAATTACAAACCTAGTTTATTTATACCTGACGAATAAATAAGTATGGATTATGTACAACATAATTATACACTGTGTTTTACAAATTAAATAAACAATCTTCTGAGACAATAGTAAAATACATCAAGATAAATTACAGTATTTATATCATGACCAAGAACAATGTAGGAGGATTGTTTTCACAATTAGGTTATTGTATAAGGATACAAACCCTATAAATAAATTAGGAAATTATTACATAACAAATAAATCAAGGTACATAACCATAACAGTATTTTATATTAAAGAAAATTTATTAATAGAATAATAACTCTGTTACTATTTTAAAAAGAAACAAACGAAATAACAGAACAAACATTAGCTCAATCATCGAGCTTAAACATTATAGTTAATATCATTCATTTAACTCTCATTTACCAACAAAGTTATATTCGTAATGATAGAATAAGCAACTAAAGATAATCTCAACTGTAAAATTCGGGTTGAACCCTAACCAGTCCCGTTTGTACAAGTAAAATTAATGTTACGAGTTAAAACAATGATTTCACCTACGGCCGCGTCATATATTCCTTAAATTTTACTTATTCCTGTACATAGCATAGAATTAAAATGCATGCAATAAACAAGCTCCAAAAATACAGGAAAACGTTATAATAAGTCATATTACAAAACCCTGGGTGAAAACCCTGAACATTTTTTACACAAGATCAAGAGGTCGTAACCTCATCTACAGGCTGGCTACAGTTATTGCTTTATATATATCTATACACAATATTTCTTCTACAAAAGAAAGACGAATAATTACAAAAATGGACTGAAGCCGTAACATCCTACTACAACACAGGGTTAAACCCGTAAGATTTCACTTAACATACAGTTAAAAGACTGAGCAGAGCTGGTGTAATCACAGAGTCGCTTCATTCAAAGTCCAAACCCTAACTGCCCTAACAAACCAACAAGGAGGAAATGCCATGGTGAAAACCAAGCTTACCAGGTAAAGCCAACTGTTGAGGTTTGTGTCATCCACACCTTTGAGAGTAGCCAGGACCTGCAACGAAAGAACAGTGTCAGTTAAAACTTAAATTTTTAACGGTTAAACTATTTCTTTTAACTAGAAGACGAAGGAGTAACCTGTAGCTTACCAGTGAATTGAAAGAAGTTCCAAACACAGTAAATAGCCTATTAACCACATGCAGAGGAAGTGTAAACCCTTCCCTTGACAACGAAAAGATTGAGCTGGCAGAAGTAAAGGGTATATTCCACTACGGAAGCATTGACAGTACCAAGTCGAAAGATACACTCACACCGTGACAGGGTCGGAAATGGTGTAGAAGGAAAGACCCTAGGTTTTTTCAACAACCCCCATGGCCGCCAACAGTAAAATATTGACTCCCATACGATGCAATTGACAAGCACGAAGAACTGAAGCAGCATAGAAGCTGTTATCAAACAGTGAAGAACAATGTTTGGACCAGGAGGGTTCACAGAGTGACCGAACCCGAAGGCAAGGGATAAATGACAAAGTAGGGTTTAGTCAACGAGTTTATATCACAAACGCGTGGCTCTGGAGTGACCATGTAGCTTTTTAATATATGTCATGCAGTGGATCGACGTTCTAAAGTTCTACGACGAGATTCCCATCAATTGTTTTTGAAAAAAAATCATAGCATGGATATCCCATTATGGTCGCGATACCATAGTTTACACCTGCCATATATTTCATGTTAGGACCAAGCTTTTGAACCCTGCAAAGTAAACATTAAAAAATTTGCTTTATAATTATTAAACCATGTATTTTAAATAGCATTCAAGGTTAAGTCTTTAAGTGTTTAAACATAGAGGATTGACCTTTAATTATAAAAGTTATGAGGATATGGGAATAATGATAAGATATAAGTAGTTCATAAGCTGATCACTAGATTGCCATTTCCTCTAGTCTCATGTGAAAATACAAGAGATATATCATTTCTTTTAAGATTATGATATAATGAAGTGATGTTAGGTAGTTGTTTACAACTCTACTACTATAATGCCATTTGCTATAACTCTGCACAGATAGTAAACGACCTGTCATTCTTTTCTGTATATAACTTTTGCTTGTAGAACTCAAGCTATATAACCCACAGTTTTAGACTTAAGTTAACCTAGTCCATTGTTTGTACTTGTTGTCACCAATATAATCGCCATCTCTTAAAAGTCTTAGATTCCTTGTGATAACAAGTATACTTTTGTTACCCTTCATGCTCAAAGAAGTACAAGGATTGTGTAAGGAAGTGGATGTTAGGCAGTTTACGTAAATTTTTATAACCATTCTTGTTGAGAGTATAGTCCGGAAAATAATAAACGAGTTCAATCATTTTAATTTAGGAAAAATTCTAAAGGTGCTGATAGATTTTATGTAATTGACAATCATGGAAATAGAAGTAGTTTTCCAATCAATGCAAACCCTTAAAATAGTAAGAGGAGACATGTATCAGACATTTAAATCTGGTAATTGCTAGAAATAAGAAAAATAGCTATCTTATTCGCAAGTAAATTTCCAACTTTCTATCAGTAAGATCTTGAGGAGATCATAGGAAGAGTTCTACCTTTAAAAGCTTGATAAACCTGGCTAGCATGCTTATACTTTTACTGAATTATTTGGTACAACAATTTGTTTATAATACTTTAAAGATTTGTTTGCAACGAACCGAACATTACCTGTATATCTGTAAGAGAAAGGAAATCTACTGCATTAGCTCGGAAGCTAAGTAAGCCCAGTCTGTTATGGAAATTCCCCCCTATGGTTGCAAATAGAAAACAATCAATAGCTGACAAGAAACTCATCTTTAAATTTAAGTATAATAAAAGATCATTCAGTTACAATTCTGAAAACATAAACTAATCAAACAGTTAATGATTGCATTTAATAAGATTATATGCTATTTTTAAAAATTTTAAATTTTTCGGAAATTCTGGGTGTTGACATGTGGTATCAGAGCCTGGTTCAAATACTAGGCCTTGATGTGACCCAACTAGTTTCCGCAGAACAGTAAAAGAAAAAAAGAATTATGTACTAACTTGTGTTTTGTTTCATGTAAAAAAGAAAAAAAGCAGAAAAATTTGTTTTTTCTGAATCTAACAGGCAGGTATGGAGAAGCTAGGAGAATATGTTGAGGAGGAATCTCCAAACACTGAGACAAGACAGATGTCTAGAGAACCTGTGATAGAGGAGGTAATTGCTCACTCTTCAGAGCTGATGCAGACTATAAAGGGTTTAAAGACTGAAATAGAATCAGTCAAGAAGGATAATGAAAGGATTCTGAAAACTCAAGGGGAGTTAAATCAAATTTTGATGGAAAAATTTCAGATTGAAGGGAGAAGCAAAAGATCTGAATCTGAAGAAGCTAGCCATTAAAAAGGGTCTAAAAAGATGAAACTAGCTAAACCGGATAGCAGTTCATCATCTGAAGGAAGTAAGGAACAACAAAGTTATTACACTACTAGTGACAGTAGTGAGGCTGAGTTATATAAAAGAAAGAAAAAGTACAGACCTTATGAAGAGATCTCCGGGGAGTTCAAGAAAATAAAACCCCCAACTTTCAATGGAGAAAATTAAACAGGAGAAGAGGCAGAATCCTGGTTATCCGGGATGAGAAAATATTTTCATATATACAACTATTCGAATCAGCTGAAGGCGAGAATGGCCATCCATAACCTTTCTGGAAAGGCAGATATATGGTGGCAAGATTTGAAAAGGATCAAGGGGATCAAATAAAAAGAGGTCAATTGGAGTACCTTTAAAAGGTACTTCAAAAAGAAATTTCTATCCGAACAATACTATGAAGAAAGGGCCAAGGAATTTTATGAGTTAAAGCTAGGATCTATGACTATGAGGGACTTAAACAGTAAGTTCTTAAGTCTGTTAAGATATGTGCCGTATTTTGTTGAAGAGAAACCTAAAGTACAACGGTTTGTCAGCTGCCTGCCATATCATATAAAGGAAAGAATCGAATATGATAACCCCAAAACTCTGGAAGAAGCCATGCGAAAGGCTAATTTCTGTTTTGAACAGAACAAAAAGAAAGAAGGAATAGCCAACTGGAAGGCTAAAAAGAACAGTAATCAGCCTGAGTTCAGGAAAAAGGAGTTTGTACCCCAGAAAAATTTCAGAAATAACAAGAACAGAAACCCTTCTAATGGTAAGAACTTCCAGGGAAACAAAAATGGTGCTTCTAATAATTCCAATAACTTCAAGGGCAATAAGGAGGCTTCTAACAATCATGGAAATTTCACTAGGAATTTCGAACGGAAGGAGCCTGTTAAGTGCTGGGAATGCAATGGCCCACACTATGCTTCAGTTTGCCCAAATCGGAAGAAACCAAACAGCAATATTCATACTATACAAGATGAAATGACTGTTGGAGACTTTGCAAGGACTATGCCCCGAATCAATGCAGCGTTGGAAAACCGCCAAGCTGATTATCAAACTTCAATGGTGGAAGTAGGAGGTATGGTTAACAAAACCCCTGTAACTATTTTAATAGATCCAGGTGCTAGCCTTAGTTATATTTCACCACAGATAGTAGAAAAGTGTAATTTGACTGTTGAACGGTTTGATAACTCTTGGTCAGTACAACTAGCCACTGGGGCAAAAAGGAAGGTGAACTGTTATGTTAAGGAATGTGCCCTAGATATGAATGATTTTAAAACTACTGTTAAATTAAATGTTTTACCACTTGGCTCGTATGACATACTTATTGGTATGGACTGGTTAGAATAGCATAAGGTAATTTTAAACTGTTTTGATAAAACCTTCACGTGTGTGAATAATGATGAATAGCCTGTAACGGTTAAGGGTGTTCCTAGGAAAACTATAATCAGGCAGATTTCTTCCTTACAACTTAAAAGAGCAGTCAGAAAAGGGTGAAAAGCCTATGCTATAACTATTACAGATGAGGCAGTTAAGTCTGAAATAAATAAGATAAAAATAGAGGATATTCCTGTAGTAAACGAATTTACTGATGTTTTTCCGGAGGAAATTCCAGGATTACCTCCCAAGAGGGAACTGGATTTCACAATTGAGTTGGTACCAGGTGCTATACCCAGCTCGAAGGCTCTGTATCGTATGAATATCCTGGAGCTTAATGAATTAAAATCCCAGTTAAAGGAATTAATATATAAGAAATACATTCGACCTCGTGTGTCCCCTTGGGGAGAACCAGTAATCTTTGTTAAAAAGAAGGACGAAACTATGCGACTTTGCATAGATTACCGTCAACTGAATAAAATGACAATTAAAAACAGATATCTGTTGCCCCGCATAGATGATCTGTTCGATCAGCTACGTGGAGCTACGGTGTTCTCTAAGATAGACCTGAGATCAGGCTATCATCAGGTGAGAATTAAAGAAGAAGACATATTCAAGACAGCTTTTAGAACAAGGTATGGACATTACGAATTTGTCGTAATGCCATTTGGGCTTACTAATGCCCCAGCCATCTTTATGTGTCTAATGAATAACATAATGCATAAATACTTGGATAAATTTGTTGTCGTATTCATCGATGACATCTTAATTTATTCTAAAAATGAAGAGGAACATAAAGAACATTTACGGATAGTCTTACAAGAGCTGGGAGAGTAACAACTCTTCGCAAAGTTCAGTAAGTGTGATTTCTTCAGGGATGAAATCCAGTACTTAGGTCACATGGTGACTAAGGAAGGGATTTCAGTTGATCCTGAAAAGATCCGGGCAATCGAAGATTGGCCAGTACCAAAAGACGTAACATATGTTAGGTTCTTCATGGGAATTACCGGTTATTACCAGAGATTCATAGAAGGCTTTTCAAAAATAGCCAACCCAATCACTTCCTTGCAAAAGAAAGACAAGAAATTTGATTGGAACTTAAAATGTGAATAAAGATTTAAGAAATTAAAGACTTTATTAACAACTGCACCTATTCTAAGAATAGCAGATCCTAATAAGGAGTTCGAAGTTTGCACCGATGCTTGTAATAACGGTTTAGGCAGAGTGCTGACTCAGGATGGGCATGTCATTGCCTATGAGTCCAGGAAGCTAAAGATTCATGAAAATAATTATGCCACTTATGATTTAGAACTAGCTGTCATTATTCATGCTTTAGAAATGTGGCAACACCACTTAATAGGAAGAAAGTTTACTTTAATGATTGATAATAAGGGTTTAAAATACCTTTTAGATCAGCCTACTTAAACGCAAGGAAAGCAAGATGGTTGGCCTTCTTAAGTGAATACGATTTCTAAATTCAGCATATAAAAGGAAAGGAAAATAAGGTGGCTGATGCTTTGAGCAGAAATGCAAAGCTGAATTTTACAATAGCTATCAGTACTTATATCTATGATTTAAATGAACAGTTGACTGAAGGGATAGAATTGGATGAAATTTATCAAAAATTACAAGCTACAGCTAAAGAAGAACCTACAGAAAGTTTGATAAAAGGTTATAGCCTAAATAAAGATGGATTTTTATTGTTTAAGGACAGACTGTATGTGCCTAATGTATCTAAGGTTAAATTGTTGATTCTGGATGAAGTTCATAAAATCCCTTACTCAGGGCATCCAGGCTACCAGAAGACTGTCACCATGTTGAGAAAAGATTATTTCTGGCCTAATATGAAATCTGAAGTAGCTGAGTATCTAGCTAGATGTTTGGACTATCAACAAGTGAAAACAGAACATCAACATCCAGCTGGGTTATTGCAACCTTTGCCTATTCCTAGTTGGAAGTGGGAAATAATCAGCTTAAATTTCATTACTGGATTACCCAGAAATCAAAATCAGAATGATTCAATTATGGTGGTAGTAGATAAATTAAGTAAAGCAGCATATTTTATTCCTGTTAAAACCACTTACAAGGCTGCAAACATAGCTGACATATTTCTAAAGCAGATTTTTCGGCTACATGGTGTACCAAAGGTTATTATTTCAAACAGGGATCCTAAATTCACAGGAAATTTCTGGAAATCCTTGTTTAAGGGATTAGATACAACACTGAATTTCAGCACGTCTTTCCATCCTCAGACAGACAGACAGACTGAAAGACTTAATCAGGTATTGGAAGATCTGTTAAGAATGTATGTTAAGAATCAACCAGGTAAGTGGGAGGATTATTTGCATTTAGCAGAATTTGCATACAATAACAACTATCAATCGTCAGCTAAGTTCAGTCCTTTTGAAATTCTGTATGGGCGTAAATGTAACACTCCTATCTCCTGGAATAATCCAGTAGATAGATTAGTGTTAGGACCTGAATTATTAAAAGAAATGGAACAGATTGTAAAACAAGTGCAGGATAATTTGAAGATTGCCCAGGATCGGCAAAAGAGCCAAGCAGATTTGAAGAGAAATCCTAAAGAGTTCCAGGTGGGTGAGCATGTGTTCATAAAGGTAAGACCAAAGAAGAGCTCCCTAAGATTGAGGAGTTGTGCAAAATTAGCGCCATGTTACTGTGGTCCGTTTGAAATTTGATCTAGAATTGGTCAAGTTGCATATCAGCTAGCGTTACCACCTAATTTAAAAGTGCACAATGTTTTTCATATTTCTGTTCTGAAAAAGTATGTACATGATGCTACTCATGTGATTGATTGGAACATTGTACAGGTATAACCAGAAGGGGAATTTCTGGTGGAACCGGATTGTATCCTCGGGAGGAGGGAAATTACTCTGCGTAACCGCACAATTGGATAGCTGAAGGTGCAATGGAAGCACCTTAGTCCTGAAGAAGCTACCTGGGAACTGGAAAGTAAGATGCGGGAAGCATACCCAAATCTGTTCCAGAAGGTTGCGGAGGATGAGGAATAAGTAACATCGAGGACGATGTTACATTTAAGGGGGTGTGTATGTCACATACCCCAATTTTGTAAAAATTATGTAAAGTGTTTTATTATATTCCTGAGACATTATGTTAAATTTAATGCTAAGTAGGGATTGATGACTCAGCAGAGTCAACAGAGATGGAGTGTAATTCAGAATATTTTATTATTAATAAATAAATTATGGAGACAACAGCATGGGAGAGCTATTAAAAAGAGGTTACTGGTCAAACTGGTGGATGGAACTAGGTGGAAAGGAAAAAAACAGGTGGCAGCATCCTCAAACACTTCCTAAGTTGTAGGTGGAAACTTCTCTATATTTGGGGTCATGATTCCCCAAGAAAGTGGAATCAGAGCAGGTGGCTCATTAAATGACAGTTAACCCAACAAAGACCTAGGCAATCTTTTAAAAAGAACTCAATGAGGAGAGCTGGGAGCTCGAATATTTCTAGAGAGAATTCATTCAGGTGAATGTTATTCAGGAAATCCATTGAGGAAGAGGGAAATACAGTAAGGAAGTTGTTTAAGGAGGATTGCTCCCGTAACTTGGTTCCATTATAGCTTTTGGGCTGAGAGAATTGACTTTGCTGCACTTGGTTCCAACCAGGGAGACCAGAGAAAGCTCGGGGGTCCTGAGAAGTTGTTGTCTGGGCACTCTCCAGGAGTTGGTAGGGAGGAACGGCCTCCATTGTTGTTGTTGTCCACAACTTAAACAGGTTCTATCACTTACTTCATTATGTTTATTTAATATGTCTGAGGAGCTAGTTAGTTTAGTAAATTGAGTATCTTAGAATTTCAGTAGTTAAATCTGTTGAGAGTTACTGTGTTTCTTTTTCTGCATCCCTAGTAAGAAGTTATATCATTATTGCATTACTAATAATGTATCTATAATGCATTCAATATAATAATAACACTATAAGTAATAATTTATAACTACAATTACAAACCTAGTTTATTTATACCTGACGAATAAATAAGTATGGATTATGTACAACATAATTATACACTGTGTATTACAAATTAAATAAACAATCTTCTGAGACAATAGTAAAATACAACAAGATAAATTACAGTATTTATATCATGACCAAGAACAATGTAGGAGGATTGTTTTCACAGTTAGGTTATTGTATAAGGATACAAACCCTATAAATAAATTAGGAAATTATTACATAACAAATAAATCAAGGTACATAACCCTAACAATATTTTATATTAAAGAGAATTTATTAATAGAATAATAACTCAGTTATTATTTTAAAAAGAAACAAACGAAATAACAGAACAAACATTAGCTCAATCATCGAGCTTAAACATTATAGTTAATATCATTCATTTAACTCTCATTTACCAATAGAGTTATATTCGTAATGACAGAATAAGCAACTAAACATAATCTCAACTGTAAAATTTGGGTTGAACCCTAAACAATCCCGTTTGTACAAGTAAAATTAATGTTATGAGTTAAAACAATGATTTCACCTATGGCCGCGTCATATATTCCTTAAATTTTACTTATTCCTGTACATAACATAGAATTAAAATGGATGCGATAAACAAGCTCCAAAAATACAGGAAAACGTTATAATAAGTCATATTACAAAACCCTGGGTGAAAACCCTGAACATTTTTTACACAAGATCAAGAGGTCGTAACCTCATCTACAGGCTGGCTACAGTTATTGCTTTATATATATCTATACACAATATTTCTTCTACAAAAGAAAGATGAATAATTACAAAAATGGACTGAAGCCGTAACATCCTACTACAACACAGGGTTAAACCCGTAAAATTTCACTTAACATACAGTTAAAAGACTGAGCAGAGCTGTTGTAATCACAGAGTCGCTTCATTCAAAGTCCAAACCCTAACTGCCCTAACAAACCAACAAGGAGGAAACGCCATGGTGAAAACCAGGCTTACCAGGTAAAGCCAACTATTGAGGTTTGTGTCATCCACACCTTTGAGAGTATCCAGGACATGCAACGAAAGAACAGTGTCAGTTAAAACTTAAATTTCTAATAGTTAAACTATTTCTTTTAACTGGAAGACGAAGGAGTAACTTGTAGCTTACCGGTGAATTGAAAGAAGTTCCAAACACAGTAAATAGCCTGTTAACCACATGCAGAGGAAGTGTAAACCCTTCCCCTGACACCGAAAAGATCGAGCTGGCATAAGTAAAGGGTATCTTCCACTACGGAAGCATTGACAGTTCCAAGTCGAAAGATACACTCATGCCGTGACAGGGTCAGCAATGGTGTAGAAAGGAAAGACCCTAGGTTTTTTCAACAACCCCCATGGCTGCCAACAGTAAAATATTGACTCCCATACGATGCAGTTGACAAGCACGAAGGACTGAAGCAACATAGAAGTTGTTATCAAACAGTGAACAGCAAAGTTTTTACCAGGAGGGTTCACAGAGCGACCTAACCCGAAGGCAAGGGAGAAATGACAAAGTAGGGTTTAGTCAACGAGTTTATATCACAAACGCGTGGCTCTGGAGTGACCACGTAGCTTTTTAATATATTTCATGTAGTGGGTCGACGTTCTAAATTTCTACGACGAGATTCCCATCAATTGTTTTCGAAACAAAATCATATCATGAATATCCCATTATGGTCGCGATACCATAGTTTACACCTGCCATATATTTCATGTTAGGACCAAGATTTTGAACCCTGCAAAGTAAACATTAAAAAATTTGCTTTATAATTATTAAACCAGGTATTTTAAATAGCATTCAAGGTTAAGTCTTGAAGTGTTTAAAGATAGAGGATTGACCTTTAATTATAAAAGTTATGAGGATATGGGAATAATGATAATATATAAGTAGTTCATAAACTGATCACTAGATTGCCATTTCCTCTAGTCTCATGTGAAAAGATAAAAGATATATCATTTCTTTTAAGATTATGAGATAATGAAGTGATGTTAGGTAGTTGTTTACAACTCTACTACTATAATGCCATTTGCTATAACTCTGCACAGATAGTAAACGACTTGTCATTCTTTTCTTTATATAACTTTTGCTTGTAGAACTCAAGCTATATAACCCACAGTTTTAGACATAAGTTACCCTAGTCCATTGTTTGTACTTGTTGTCACCAATATAATCGCCATCTCTTAATAGTCTTAGATTCCTTGTGATAACAAGTAGACTTTAATAGTCTTAGATTCCTTGTAAGAAGAGACATGTATCAGACATTTAAATCTGGTAATTGCTGGAAATAAGAAAAATAGCTATCTTATTCGCAAGTAAATTTCCAACTTTCTATCAGTAAGATCTTGAGGAGATTATAGGAAGAGTTCTACCTTTAAAATCTTGATAAACCTGGCTAGCATGCTTATACTTTTACTAAATGATTTGGTACGACAATTTGTTTATAATACTTTAAAGATTTGTTTGCAACGACCCGAACATTACCTGTATATCTGTAAGAGAAAGGAAATCTGCTGCATTAGCTCGGAAGCTAAGTAAGCCCAGTATGTTATGGCAATTCCCCCTTATGGTTGCAAACATAAAACAATCAGTAACTGACAAGAAACTCATCTTTAAATTTAATTATAATAAAAGATCATTCAGTTACAATTCTGAAAACATAAACTAATCAAACAGTTAATGATTGCATTTAATAAGATTATATGTTATTTTTAAAAAAATTTAATTTTTCAGAAATTCCGGGTGTTGACACCTACCACCCTTTCTTAGTGTACAAGCACCCTTCACTTACATCCTGCTCAACTCAAAGAATTGCCTAGAATTTACTAGTAAATTGTTTTATTAAATCTGAGTTGGAAATAATATTTTGACCAATTCTTGGCTAGAATATTACAGTGGTTTCAGATCACTTTCCTCCACCCCCATTAAAACAAAGACTCACTATGTTAAAGAAAGATTGGATGTCTTCTCCAAGTTGTAGTATGAGGCTCACACAGGCAGATGATGATGTTTGTTTTGAGGAACCTGTGGAACAAGAAATCATCTATGTTGATGGTGGATTATTGAAGGCAAAGGAGGTTGAGGATTTCCTATGTGACACAATGAATAGTGTACATGAAAGGCCAAGTCCACTTGGATTGAACATTGTGTATGGAAAAGTATTCCTTGGAGGACAGTCCTTAGAGGTAGATTCCCCTGAGTACTTCTGAAGATATCAAGCTTTGAGTACAAAGATCCAAGAACTCTTATATTTTTGAGAGTTTTGCATTTCGTAGGTTGGGAAGACATTCTAGACCCACGATCCTATTGGAAATCATCAAAATATAATATAATACATTTTCAATAAGGTGTGCCATGATGTGAAGAAACTAATTCCCCATAATGAAGCATTTTCATCTCAATGCTTAGCTCCTCAGAAACCAATGTGTGTGGGAACATCAAGGGACCCTCAATGTGTGGAAGGAAGAGGGCAGCCCATGGTTAGAGATCAGCCTATTTTCAGATGCCATAATGTTGATGAGACACCCAACCTTTCATCTAATGTAGATGAAGAAGGACAATGCACAATGGAAGATCCAACAATCAAACATTAGTGATTGTTCGCAATGTGGAAGGTGAAATAACTCCCAATTTCTTCGTGGGTGATTTCAAGATAAGTGTAGAAGAGATGGGGTAGATTTATGATGGTGAGACACCTCTTGGATTTGATCGAAAGGATGATAATAAATTCGATTCACGGTCAACTCTTGAGCTTCACCAGGAATCAATTATCAAGCACACCTCAGGGGGGTGTGAATCAAAAAATGTGGGGGAAAATCATGATGCCATTGTTAGGAACCCATGTCTTTCCTTTGTTAGTATATTGATGTTGGACGCATATCCTTTGTAAGTCGTCCCGTAGTATTTGTTGATCCATAGTTTGTGTTATTGTTGTTTGGCGCATATGCTTTGTAAGTCGCCCATAGTATTGTTGATCCATAGTTTGTATTGGCCCATGGTTTTGACCCATAGTATTGGCGCCTAGACTTAGTATATAAGTGTGTGTTGAGGCCTATGAAGGACCGTGAAGTTATTTGTATTGAGCTTTCTCAAAGGAGGCTGCCCCCTCGAAGTGGCCTGCGATCAATAAAGGTGATTATGAGCTATGTTATTTCTGCTATCTCATGTATTTTCATTAATAAATTGTTGCAGGTTCTTCACATCTAGTATCAGAGCACTTTCTTGGGCTCGTTGAATGGAATTTCTACCATTTTTTTTTTTCGCATTTGTTGCAAGTTCGGATCTGGGAATAATCCCTATCCTCTTAACTATGGGAAGTACTTGGGCATAAGCCCTAAAACTCATTGTGAGGAGTACCATAGGAACCCCAAAGTAGCTGGTCCATTGAGAGGACCTGCCAGTGAAAAGGGAAATGGACCCTACCTGATATATTAGTTCCCACCCGTGAGGTAAACCAATAGCTGTTGTTTGTGGCAAAGCAATTATTAGTTTTACGGGAGCTGTGGAGTGAGGGGTACTGCCCCAATACGCAAGTCGTCAGACATCATTGGTGGCCGAGTGAAACCCTTGAACTGTTAGGAAACCGCACATACCTCGGGTCCATATCTATTTTCAGCTGAATTGTTGTCGATCACTTCCGCGTCATTTCAAATCCATTCAGAAAGTTATTCCAGATCCAGCCGTTTCAGATCTATTTCAGATCTAGATCACTCTGTTTCCCTTGAAACTTCCCTGACACCCTAGTAATACCATTCTGCATATTTCATTCTTGAGGACCCTATCCCAAATTCCACTTCCCAAAGCCCGAAATCACACATTTGTCTATTTTTAGGGTTTTCCATAACCTCTTCGGATTTCACCCAATCGCCTTCAAATTTTACCACAACGTTCCTTTCCTAATTCTACTTCTTTGTCTCTCTCTGCCAAACTTTCTGATTCTTTCACCCTGCTTCTGAAATCCTCATTTTTTGCTTCCATGTCCATTCCATAGTGTCCAAAACCTAGTCAAACCCAAATTACCCTTCCAATTTTTTCCCAAATCCAGATTTTCCTTTAATGAAACAATTTATGCTTTTGTTTTTCTACCCAATCAAAAAAAAAAAAAAAACTCCTCATTATGGTTATCACCCGCGCAAGAGAAAAAACCATGGAAGAAGCACTTGCAGCCATCCAAGCCAAACTCTAGGATCTGGATGAAAAATTTCTCGGCCTCCATCTTGACCATTCATCCATGAACAACAAATGACAGTTCGAGTCTTCATCAGACATTGGGTTCTCTTCTTCCGGCAATTTCCGTGGTGCGAAGCTTGATTTTCCTTGCTTCAATGGTACTGATCCGATTGGATGGATCTATCGTGTAGAATAGTATTTCAGTCTGCATAATACTTTTGATGTCAACAAAGTTCCACTTGCATCCTTTCATTTGGAACAAGAAGCTCTTCAATGTTACCATTGGTACATCAAGGCTCATGAAGAGCCAAAGTGGATAGATTTTTTCCAGCTCCTTTTGCAACGATTTGGTCCTAGTGCTTTTGATGACTTCACAGGAGTCCTCACTAAACTTCACCAAATTGGCACGATGAGAGAGTACCAAACCGAATTTGAGAAACTAGCCAACCACACAGAAGGATTTCCTGATGACTTCTACCGGAGTTGTTTTATTAGTGGTCTAAAGGATGCGATCCACTCTGAGGTCAAAATGTTCTGTCCCAACACAATTATGGAAGCCCTGGGATTGGCTAAGTTCGAAAAAGACACAATTGTGGCCCAACAACACTCCAAACCCAATTTTGTTCCCTTCCGAAATATGGGTTCTTAACGACCTCCCATCCCACCAGCTCCTCGATGAACTCCTATCAAGCATTTGTCTAAAGCCAAGACGCATACATGCAGAGAAAAAGGGCTTTGTTATAATTGTGCTGAGAAATTCACTCAGGAACATAGATGTGTTCAGCAAAATCTATATCTATTGGATATGGATTCTCTACCTGCCTCTGAAATGGGTGAAGAACCTCTAGATACAATGGATGCTCAGGTCGACATTTCGGAGCCTCCAATGAACCCTCTGTCTTAGGATGACCAGCTAGAGATATCTCTCCATGATTTAGCTGGAATCAACACCCCCCAAACCATGCAGGTCAGTGGTTAGTTCAAGTATCTTCCTCTTACAATACTCATTGATTCTGGTAGCACTCATAATTTCATTGACCCTTGGATCACCAAATAGGCTGATTATTTCATCCATCTTTGCTCCAACTTTGAAGTCATGGTTGCTAATGGGGGCACCTTACCTTGCAAAGGAAAGTGTCGTAATGTCCGTATATCTATGGGAGATTATAACCTGCGCTCTAACATGTTTGCCTTGACCTTAGGTGGATGTGATGTGGTTTTGGGCGCTCAATGGCTACACACACTTGGCCCCATCTTATGGGATTTTGCTGAACTTTGGATGCAGTTTCCCCCCAATGAACAAAAACACACATTGACAGGCTTACAACCAGAGTCTCTCAGCATCATCAGTTCACATTGCATGGAAAAACTCCTTAAGAAGAATTCACATGGTGTCATCGCCCTAATCGATTCCATTTAGATGAAACCATCAGTGGTCTCCACTACTCCTTTAGATCTACAACAAATTTTGGATCGATATGCAGGTGTCTTTGCTGAACCAATGGGATTTCCACCTTCAAGGCCAGAGGACCATCGTATTTATCTCCTTCCTGGAAGCGTTCCTCCCAACATCAGGCCCTATCACTACCCATTTCACCAAAAAACAGAGATTGAAATGCTCATTCGGGACTTACTGAAGCAAGGTATTATTCTCCCAAGTACTAGTTCCTTTTCTTCACTGGTTCTTCTTGTCCACAAAAAAGATGGGTCATGGCGCCTTTGCATTGACTTTCGAGCACTTAATCACCTCACTATCAAATATAAGTTTCCAATTCCTGTTGTTGATGAGCTTCATGGTGCTCATTTATTCTCCAAGTTGGATCTTCATTCTAGGTGTCATCAAATTTGGGTTCATGAGGATGATATCCCTAAAATAGCTTTTCGCACACATGATGGTGTCACCTACCCAATTTTGAGAATATTTATTTTATTTGCAAAATACATTATCTTAAATTTTAATTACAAAGTTTTGTAATTATGACCAAATCTGGTCAAGGATGATTGTAATGACTTATTATTATTCTTAATAAATTAAAACAGGAGACAAACACCCAAGGGAACTGTTAAATGAGTGTTCACTGACCCACTAGGAGGAATGGAAGCTGTTAGAAGGAATGGGATAGATGGCAGCATTTGCACTCTACCACTAGCTTTTGGTTATGGGACAACTACCCCTAAATTGTGGCATTATCCCTAGGTGGGTGGAAGAGATTTGTTATCTCATTAATGACCAGGTTAACCACTAAAAGGCCTAGGTAGCCTAGATAAGGCAATTCAAATTGAGAAGGCAGCTCCACAATATTTTATGCAGAAATATTTCCTCAAGTGTATCAGGTGATCACTGAGAGATTCGAATAGGGAGGCTAAGTGGAAGTGCATTGTGAGTCTGCTAATTACTTTGAGAAGAAAAACAGAGGTGCTGGTGCAGGTCTCTTTGACTGCTAAGTCTATACGATTGAACAATCTACATTGCTGCTGCAAGTTGAGGACCTAAAGCTTCTACAGATTCTTCTTCCTAGTGGTTTAGTGAATAGGTTCGGGGGTCCTAAGGCAATTAATTTAGCTGTCTTCAGAAGTAGGTTGGGTGGAACAGGATCCTTAGGTGGTTTGTTTCTCCTACAAATTATCAGGTTCTATAGTTCTGTTGTTATTTTCAGTCAAATAAATTCTGCATTTATCAGTAAGTAGTACAGTTAAAAGAATACCGAAGAAATTGTTTTATCTTCTGACCTAAGTATGATTTCTGAATGAAAATGATTTAATAGATGGAATGATCGATTAGATAACATCCTCTATATTTTTCTCCATGCTGTTTTTCTCCATCGTACTCTAGTACAAAGAAGTAGAATTAAATCGGATGAATTAATGGGCAGAAAGCTAAGTGAGTTGATAGACTCGTACAGTAGTACTCCTTTTAATTTCTGAATTATATTTTATTTACGTCTAAACTCAGAAAAATAGAATAGTATATCATAATTAAAAATATAGCACCATTCTTACTTAGAACCAAAGTGAAACATTTCATTATGCACTGGCTAGGGTTTTCAAGTTATTTCTATCTATTTTGGAAACAAACACTTTGGATTCTATTATTTTCCTTCCAATAGTAAAATGTCACATTTTCACTTATTACAAACATTATTCAGTTTGTAGTTTGAAATCTAATAGCTGCAATTATTCTTACATGCAAAATCAATACATGTATTTTATTCTCATTTACTTCTTTTCATCGTGCATTCAGGATTAGCTTAACATTGTTTTCCATTAACTAAAAACACCCTGCTATATTTTTTCAATTTTGGCAGAATAGATGTATTCTAGGTTTTAACTTCAAAGACCTTTTGTTCCTTAAAAATAATTTAACAATAGCAGAGTATGCAGAATTTCCTAGCTTTCGATTTTTTTTAACACTCTAAGATTATCTTACAGCTGATTTAAAGCTTAACCCTTTAGTACTGGAACATTAATTTAGTACATCTAAATTTCCAAAGCAAATGAATTCCATAGTTAACTTTTACAATTGCAATAAGTTATTATTTCATGCAGGAAGGTATTGTTACTATTCGAAGTATTTATTTAGGTTTTGGTTCAAATATCAAAACTGAAATCTCATCACCATTCTAGGAATTTCTTTTAAACAATACAGACACAAGATTACTCGATTTTGAAATAAATCAGTCCTTGGCTCTCAACCAGTTTCATTATAACATCTTCTAGTCAAATCAATAATATATATATAAATATAGAAACCTTTTAAAGCTATATTAAGTCTCGTATCATTATAAACGCAGCCTCGCATTACCATTTAAACATTAGAGTAAACGATGTATCACCGAACCTATTATTTAGCAAAGACGATGTATCTCTTAAAGCTATTATTAAAAACATTGTAAAAGACAACCAAGGGTTAATTCCTTTGTTAATTACATCTACAACAAGTTTTACGAATTCGACGTAAAATACAGTGAAACAATGCAAAAACAAAGTAGCAAGATAACCCAAGGGTTCTAACCTCGAGAAAATTTCCATTGTCTCCACAAAAATTACAAACAATAGGCAAGTACTGTTCCAAGAAACAAACAACACATCCTCAATGAAAAACAATCGTCAGCCACAACTGAAACAGGAGAACCCTATGAGGTAAGGAACCGTTGGGGCTTACCAGTGGACTTATAGAGTTTCCCCAAAATCTTTCAAAGCACTATAACCCTTCGACATAGTGTGAAACCTGCCATAAAAACAGTTCATAGGTTAAACCTAAATCGTAGAAATGTTAATAATAGAAAAAAATAAATAACCCTAGCACCATTTATTCAGAACATTACCCACGTTTCGAAATCCTGAGATAAGAGACACCTCCTACAATCATTATCGATGAAGCCATCTACCTAGATCACCAAAGAGAGTTCCAGTTCTGCGAATGATGGTACCTTTTTGCATAAGAATCGAACTTGGGCACCTTATTGTCAGCTTAAAACCCTGAAAAAAATACTCTTTCAACATTTATCATATAACATACTTTAGACTCAACACTCCATCATCCTTAAACTACTTCAAACACTCTCAGAAGACTCGGCTACCTTACATAATCACTATTAACAGGTTATTATTCAACAGGTCTAGGTTTTGAGTCTTGGAGCTTTTAACTTTTGAAACCCTAGAGTCTCTTGGCCTATCGGCCTCTCCACAGAGCCACTCCCATCCAAATGAATGACAAAGAAGTTAGCAACTGTGTAAACATAGTGGAGCTTAGGGTTTCTAGCTCAAAGTCCAAAAACTTGTGAGATCGATGACGGAGGTGGAGCCAACAAAGCACATTGAAGATCGGGCACCAACATGTTAATTGGTACATTTATTATCACATCTACCATACTTCCAACCTAACATGACATGATTCAAAATAATGCACAGCTCGGTGTAATAGCCATAGTTTGGATCACTACCACATGCACCATTGCCACGACGGCACCAACATGGAACTCCACTCAACACTACAGATAGGTAACTTTAATGCTAGACCTGATACGAAAAACCTGCCAACATGCAAATCATTTAATGCATGGTCTTCATAACATCTCAGTGCTATGACTAGGGTCGCATTTCTTATAAGGGTTAAACGCTTGGTACATTGTAACATTAACATATCTTTTCTCAAAGTCGTATAGCTTAATTCAATGCACAAATATTTTTTAGAAGGGTTCAACCCTATAGTTAAAAGGGCACAATCCTATATTATAGCATTTTCATGATTGAAATACAATGGTAACATTATATTAAACAAAGCTATATTAGTATAATCCTTTATACATTTATAAATGGAAAATCATAGAAGCTACTATAGTTATTTTGATAATTTCAAGTTAAACCAACGTTTTGTAATAATAATTGGATCATGTTGCTATAATATAGAAATATTATATAAGTCGAAATGTTCACGAGTCATTACACATGATAATAATAATCTTTGTGACAGGATCATAATAATACTATACACCGTAACCTAGTATGTATTTAGAAATTCATAAACCTAAGTAATTCTCCTTGACAGTTCACTAATGAATTTAGAGTAGATGTTAAACCATTATGATTTCTGTAAATTGTAATTTGGTCAAGATAATACATTTAGAATTTGGACGTAGATCCATACTTAAGCCAGGAAGTACTTAGAATCTTCACCAAACATTGACAACTAACTGAGAAACTTAATTACTATTAACACTTGAATTGTCATATTACTCTTACCTGTGATTTTGCGCAAAAAGAACAGGCTCAAATGCTTTAGCTAACATAGCTAAGTAAGGCTCAAGGTACCTTGTATGACCCCTTTCTTCATCATTCAACGAAAACTATCAGTACCTTGACAAGAGAATATATATCGCAGGATAAACTTAATTACAGTATATAGATTTCAAATAAACACAAGCAGAACCAGTGATGTGCTTTGCGCTATGAAGTTAATTTGGTTGTTATCATAATTCATCATTAGTTAATAGATTAATAATTATTATTTTTCCACCTTAGTAATTTCAGTATTTAAATACTGCTTTGTTTAACAATTATTATTTCCGCATTTGTAATTTCAACATTTAATACCGCTTTAAAAATTTTAAATTTTTATGAAATTAACGGGATGTTACAGATGGCCACTATGATTTTTTGGTCATGCCCTTTGGCCTCACTAATGCTCCTTCCACATTCCAGGCCTTGATGAATAAAATATTCCGGCCCTACTTGTGGAAATTCATTCTGGTATTCTTTGATGATATCCTCATCTACAGTAAAACATGGGATGAACATCTCCAACATCTGGATCTTGTAATGAAACTTTTCTCTGACCATCATCTCCACGCCAAACAGTCTAAGTGTGTTTTTGGACAGAAGGAATTCGAGTATCTCGGGCACACTATCTCAGCACAAGGGGTTCACGTGGATCCTGCAAAAATCACTGCCATGAACAATTGGCCACATCCTAAGACATGCAAGAGCCTTCGTGGTTTTTTGGGGTTGACTGGCTACTATCACAAGTTTGTCAAGGATTATGGGAAGATTGTAGCTCCATTAACTGCTCTATTGAAAAAGGATGTTTTTACATGGACACATGCTACTGAGTGTGCATTTGACAAACTAAAACGAGCTATGTGTACTACACCTGTTCTAGCTCTTCTTGATTTTTCCAAGCCCTTCACTATTGAGAGGAATGCTTGCCGAAATGGACTTGGTGCTATTCTCCTTCAAGATGAACACCCCATTGCGTTCACCAGTAAAGCTCTTTCAGGTAAGAATTTAGCTACCTCTACATATGAGAAGGAAATTATGGCTATTTTGCATGCAGTACAGAAGTGGCAACCATACCTATTAGGGAATCATTTTTGCATCAAGACCGATGACCAAAGTCTGAAATATTTCCTGGAACAACGTGTATCGTCCCCAGCACAACAAGAATGGGCTATCAAACTCGTGGGTTATGACTATGAGATCACTTACAAGAAGGGTAAGGAAAATATTGTGGCGGATGCTCTTTCTTGCACATTTGATGACCAAGGTTCTCTTTCAGCTATTTCTATGCTTGTTCCAAATTGGTTGCAATTTGTTCAACAAGGCTATGTCAATGACTCTTCATTATCTCAAATCATTCAACGCTTGGCTAAAAACCCTTCTGTTGTACCACACTACTCTTGGGATGGTGATTCCCTGAGATACAAGGGTCGTCTGGTGCTTCCCCAAAGCACAGATATTCAACAAACTGTCTTCTATGAACTCCATGCTTCTCCATTGGCAGGGCACTCTGGGTTCCTCAAAACGTATGAGCAAGCATGGCGTAACTTCTTTCGGCGGGGCATGAAAAGGACAATTCAATAGATGGTGGCTAAATGCCATATCTGCCAACGCAATAAGGGTGACACGACACTCCTTCTGGGATTGCTCAAACCCTTTCCCATACCTACATGGATTTGGATAGATATTTCTATGGATTTCATTGAAGAGCTCCCTAAATATGGAGGGAAGACAGTGATTTTGGTTGTGGTTGATTGCCTCTCCAAATATAGTCATTTTTGTGCTCTCAGCCATCCCTATATAGCCTCCTTAGTCGCTCAAATTTTCCTAGACCAGATCTTTCGTTTTCATGGCCTCCCTTCTTCCATTGTCTCGGATCGTAATGTGAGTTTCACTATTCATTTTTGGACAGAACTATTTCGCCACATTGGCACCAAACTGAAGATGAGTTCAGGGTATCACCCATAAACAGATGGTCAGACTGAAAGGATCAATAAATGCTTTGAAACTTATCTTCGTTGCTTCACCTCTGAACAAGAACATCAGTGGGAAAAGTGGCTCCCTCTCACTGAATGGTGGTGCAATACCTCTTACCACACTGTCTCTAAAATGACCCCATATGAAGCAGTCTATGGTCAGGCACCGCTAGTTCTTCTTCCCTACACCCCCAGCAGTTCACCAGTTTAGGCAGTTGACACAGCCTTTGAAACAGTGATCAGATTCTTTGCATTTTGCGGGACAATCTTCACATGGCAAGAAATCACATGAAGCAACAAGCCGATCAGCACCATTCTAAGCGCACTTTTCAAGCAGGTGATATGGTTTTTCTTCGTCTCCATTCGTACAAGAAATCCTCCCTGAAACTCAAAGGGTGTCATAAGCACTCTCCAAATTTCTATGGGCCATATCCGATTCATTAGAAGATTGGGTCCATTGCTTATAAATTGGAAGTTCCTCCTTCTTCCCGCATTCATCCAGTATTTCATGTCTCTTGTCTAAAGAAATTTCTTGGCATCAACATCAAAGGACAAACTATTTTACCCAAACTCTATAATGAAGGATCCATACTTTTGGAGATGGAGGCCGTCCTAAATAAGGGCACTCGTCAACTTCGCTCTCGCTCTATCATAAAGGTCTTAATTCAGTGGCACGACATGCAACCAAAGGATGCTACATAGGAACCACTCCTTCATATTCAACAACAATTTCCACATCTAAAGCTTTGAGGACAAATATTTTTCTAAGGGGGAGGGGATGTTAGAAACCCATGTCTTTCCTTTGTTAGTATATTGTTGTTGGACGCATATGCTTTGTAATTCGTCCCGTAGTATTTGTTGATCCATAGCTTGTGTTATTGTTGTTTGGTGCATATGCTTTGTAAGTCGCCCATAGTATTGTTGATCCATAGTTTGTATTGGCCCATGGTTTTGACCCATAGTATTGGCACCTAGACTTAGTATATAAGTGTGTGTTTTGGCCTATGAAGGACCATGAAGTTATTTGTATTGAGCTTGCTCAAAGGAGGGTGCCCCCTCAAAGTGCCCTGCGATCAATAAAAGTGATTCCGAGTTCTGTTATTTCTGTTATCTCGTGTATTTTCATTAATTAATTGTTGTAGGTTTTTCACAGCCATAAACCTGTCTCATGAGAAGGAAAATTGTGCAGAGAGGCATGACTACCATTCATATTTTTGTAGGCCTTTGTTGCAGCCCCAGATGGTAGCCACTACAAGTGGGAGGATTGGTCTGGTTTAGTCGTCCAGTATTTGGGTTCAAGAATCACGAGAGGTTGAATTTCAAGAAGCAGAAGAGGAGGTTCACCAACTAGATCTTCTTTCCCCGATTGGACCATTGAAAATGAGTGAGGGAAAAATCAAGGAGGCACTGAAAAATATCCATGAACTTAATGCTTTGATCTCTCATTGTTGATGGAGAACTGCATCAATGGAGGAGTAACCCTCTCTTGAATATTTTGTGCACATGTGGGAAGTAGTAGGAATCCTAAAAGGAAATTTCTCTCAGTTGATTTTTGATAGAGATCACTTGCTAGATCTTGTGAATATGTACTATAATGTTGCAATAAGGAATTACGAGGAGATCAGAAATCCTGCTCATATGTTGGAAACCACCCAAATTTCTCTGATTGGTAATCATGGTGCTTGTCAAGAATTTGAGAATTAGATTGACTAGTCTAATGAGAAGTTTCCGGAATCACTTTTTACCTCCCATCTTTCACAAAGTCACAATAACATTGCTGAATCATCTCATGTTCCAAGGGAGGAACCTCATGAGTTAGTGGATCATGAGGAGCAGTCTATTTGGTATGTGCTTGAGGAATGTACAGATAGAGTTGATGAAAGACAAGCACATGACCTTTTCTAGAATGAACTTGAGAGGTTCATTGAAGAAAGTCACTCTTTCAAGGAAGAGGCACATGATCACACCATAGATGGATTAGCCATCAATGGAGAGGATAAATCCACAGCTTCAGTGGATGAAATGTTCAGAAGCATGGTTCACCATCCTTCATTCCCCACTTCACATTCAGCCACAAATTTTGCGAATGAAAATTGGGTAAAAGGATTCTTCCTGTTGGTGTCTCATGATGAGCAGGAGGATCCTAAAATTGAGGTCGATGACATGTTCCTTAACCCGCATTAGTTGAGGCATCCCATTCATGTGTGTGCAACCACTTTTGACAAGGAGGCATCATATCTACACTTACCTTCAATGTGTGGGTCAATTGATGGAGTTTTGCACCCTTGGATCAATGGACGAGAGTTGAGCCATTTGATGAAGCGGGGAGCACTTGTAGAGTTTCATAGAGATCATGGGATCTCTTGATTTGACGGAGACATACATATGGCTAATCACATTCCATATGGTTCAGCAAATAAACGTGCTTATCCATCCATTGGTTTGATGGGTAGAGGCATCATTGTAATGAATACCTTGGAAGGTAAAAGGTTCTCTTGTTTCTGCAACAATTTTTTTGTTATAACTTACATTGTCTTGAGTTGTGAGCATCAATAAAGATGCATTTTGCAGCCATTAGATGTCTCCAGTACACATGCACAAGAGATGCATTCTGATTTGCATACTCTCAAGAAGTTCTATGTTTGGTGGAGGAGTCTCACAGCTATTTAGTTTTGCATTGGGAGTGGCACACTTCCAACATGGTGGATGGATCCTGGCATACCCTAGAATCACAAGTTGTCACAAGTAACAATGATGATGGATGGTATTCATCAGGGAACATGGTATCCATGCATTCATTGGAGTGACAACTTTCCAAAGGGGGCAGAAAAATTTGATCCCTTACCCTGGAAGCAGTGGGATCCAGGAATTCTACTCAGTTATCTTAACTGGGTTAAGATTTTTTTTCATGATTTAGTTCAGATAGAGTTTACAGCATAGTTTATTCTTCATAGTCATCTTGAATTTTTTTTAGATCTTTTTGAAGGCCCCAAGTTTAATTTTCAGATTGTTCATTGGATGGGGACAATTATAATCAGAGTGGTGCAGCATAAGCTTGGTGGAATCCTAACATTGCTTGAGGACAAGCAATCTTGAGAAGGGAGGATTTTCATGTCCCCAATTTTGGTTCATACAGTACCATGGTTGAAAAGGGGACAAAATCAACCCCTAAGGGAATTAAATTGTATTAATTCTATTTGCTTAGAATTAATTTTAGCCTAAGACTCATAAATTGGCAAATTTAGTTATTAAAGTTCATTTTGATAACTAAAATTAATGGATAATGAGCAAGTGCGCCAAGAGGGATCCCATGTGGGAGATGTTGCCAAAATGGAGTAGGGGGTGAAGATATGGAAAAAATATGAAAAGAAGAAAGGTGGAGATAAGGTTTCCAAAATCAGAAAAAGGAAACAACTAGAAAAGCTAAGGAGGGCACACTTGCCAAAAAATAGTCTAATTTACCAAAGAGGAAACATCCTGAATGGTGTAATTTCCATTTCAATGCCCAGTTCACAAAGCAAGCAAGTGTTTTTGCAAGAAGGAAACATCTAAGGTCAAGGAGGGCACAATTTCCAAAGAGAGAAAAGCATGTCATGAATAAAAGAAGGAAAGTTCATCCACTCAATGCGGGGGTGCATTTGTGAAGGGTTCTAGCAAGTCATCCAAGGAGAAACTTGTTGAGCAGGTCATCAAATATTCTATAAAAGAGTGCTTCCAACTCCCTTTCACATCTTTTGACTATTTTGTAATTGAATGTGAGAGATTTAGTTCCTCTTGTTGAGTGATGTGCCTCAACTTGCTTTGGGTGATGCTCCCCATAGCCAATCTTGTCCAGTTTATTCTCTTCGTCTCCCTCTATCTCTTTAACAGGTATTGAAGACTAATGGGAAGCCATTCAAGATATATTTGCAGCCACTGAAGATAATTTTGAAGCCATTGAAGATATATTTGCAGCCATTGACTATAGTCATCTCCCAACATCAACTTAGAAGGTTCCTTGAAAGACTCAATAAGTTCATTGAGAGGCATATTATCTAGGCTTCACATCGGCGGGGAGTCCATACTAGTGACGACACAAACGTATTGGTATGAATCCATATGTTAAGGAATCAATTCTAAAATCATACTTGAATATTCCCGGAGTCCCCTTGGATTGACAACAAATTGTTAGATGCATCATTTAAAGGTTGATTGATTATATGAGGCTCTTCCAATACCCTTTTAGGAAAAAAAGCTGCATTTGACTTTGTAACTGGCAAATTGCATCCATCAATTGATCCCCTAATCTGACACTCAACTGTAGCCATCTTAGAATCTTGATGCCGCAATTCCTTCATAGAATTTAGATTAATGTAATTATCCTTTTGGACACACACTTTCCTCCCAAAAGATAAATAATATTTCTCAATCAAGTTCCCATAAAGATGACATCTATTACCTGTAAAGGGAGTTCCTTGATAATCCAAGGTCTTGACATGCTTATGACCATCTTTATTTCGAACAATGTTCTCCACAAGTTCTTCCTGGAGATCCAAAATCACCAAGATATCGACCACACACATCCAACTAGTCGAAAGATATGATAGGTCTTCTTCCCTGAAAGATCCAAGAGAGGACTCCCTATAGATTTAAAAATATCATTTAACCAAAACTCAATGGGGATATTTGGCAATTTGATCAAGCCTAGGGACAGGTCATACCTCTCAGAACTTGCATCAAATAGGGGTGTCGATTGCTTTAACAAGAGAACACATGAATCCCAACACCACAAGCCATTATAGATTCTTTCATCATGTTGATCCTTCTTGAAATAAAAAGAAACCCAACCCTGAGAAAGCACAAAAGATACAAGAACATAACCTAAACGAGTGCTCTAGTTCGATGATACCCACTCTTTTAAAACTTGTTACACAACTATGCGTCCTAAAAATATCTCTACCAAATTCATTTCATTATTCATAACAAAATCATTCAGAAAAATATATTTACTCGACACAAGTTTTAAAGGTTCTACATTCTTCTTAACATTTTTTTAAGTCTCTTATGAGGAAAACTAGATGGAGAGACCATTCCTTGAGAATGTGTATAATCAAATGACAAATGTATGATACTAAAATGGCATTTTGGCAAACCTAATGCATATCTTGAAAGCCAAGTGCAATGCACTTCTTTTTTCTTGTGTCCTAGTTTCGCATTGGTGTATATATAAAACTAATTTCAACCCTCCAAACTAGATCTAAGGGAAACCATTACACTTCATTTTGGATGGAAATGTTATCCTAAATCTCATTGCATGACTACCAAAGAAGAGCAGGCCATAGACTTTTCTTAAGGGTTTTTTTCACCAAATCGTGGGCACTTAAGATTAGCTAAAACAATCCATTTTTCAAGCTACCAGTGGAGGAACTAATCTAGCGTATTGTGTGCTTATATTTGTTCAAGGAAAGGACTGCATTTTCCACTTTAAATAATATTGTATACTCTCATTTGGATAGGTTTCATGAGTATTTAGGGGCCTCTTTCAAGTGAAAAACCACATCTCATTTACTCACTATTTGGAGGAAGATCTCAAGCTACCATGGAGAACACAATTGCAATGAATATAGGGAAAAAGTGCAAGAAAGTGAGGTAAGATCACTACACATTGGAATGTTATTTTTACCTCTTTTTGTTGCATACATCAATATATTGTTTTTTGTCATAGTTGGATTATTCTCCTTTTCCCTAACTCCTTTAAATATGAACCCTCCATTTCCTTGGTTCCATGAGCTTCAATTGCTATTTGGTAGAATATTGTAGCAATGCATAAATATGCATTTTATGTCAATTTCTAATATCCCATAGAGTAAAATGAAACTACAATGTTTACCTATATGTAGCACATTCACAAGTTTTATGGGGTTTTTAATTGTGTGTATTTTTTACACAAATTTTTGCTTTAGTTTACCATACCTATTCATTTCATATACCCAAAACACCATTCATTGAAAAATATATTTGTACCTCCCATGTCCTTATATGATTATATTTCCAGCATCCATTTGAATTATTTTGCGTTGTTAAGACTACCTTTTGGATTTCCTTAATGAGTGATAGTTCAGCTCCATGCATGCACTTGATAAACCTGTAGACTGGGCATGATTTTCATACAAACACATAATAACATAACTTATTCATATGGTTTGGAGTTGTTGGTTATGACGGGACAGCCTTAGAAGATTCAAGCATTAATGAAAGGATACATTCTAGCATGATGCCTAGAATGAGTATCTGTTTGTAGGTGGTAGTATGCACAATTATTGGAAGTTTGGTTGTTGTATTATTTATTGGGCTGACATATCTTCTTATTGCAATGAGTGAAACGAGGTGCTCTATAACCCAGTATGGGGGAGATGTTGTAACGTGTGTGATGTAACGTTATGTTTGTTACTAACAAAATAATTAAAAAAATTCATGTCGGCTCATAAAATAAAAAATTATGGAAAGTATTTAAAAAAGGTCCATGTTGGTTCATAAAATAAAATATTATGAAAAGTAAGTAAAAAATAGATGTTCGTTTATAAAATAAAAACTTAAAACTTAAACCCGGATCTATCAATCAGGAGAGATCAAATTTCTTGAGTTTAAATTTAAAAAAAGAAATACATGTCAAGAAATTAGATCCCTCTCGATGCTTAATAGATATGAGTTTAAGATGGATTTATGCTAGCTATGATTATTTTGGAGAGTGTTCATGAAAACATATAATTGTAATATATTTTTGGTATTTCATGTACCCTCATGCATAACACAAAGATAAAATAAGGAAGGTACAATGCTAAATCCAAATACGTACTACATCAGGGTTGTATTCAATTTAAGTGCATGGAAAAAATGGTATTTTCATGAGTAAACAAACATACAAATGTTGTGAGCACTTTGCACATTACTTATAATTGAACTATTTGGATTATTTTTATCGAGAAAATCACTATCGTGTGGCATGCAGGGGTGGTGTTTGCATTCAAAATATATTTGTTTGAAGATAATGTCGAAGGAAATGAGGTGATAGCACTTGGAATCACACATGCATGGGTGGTATTTGCATTCAAAATATATTTGTTTGAAGATAATGTTGAAGGAAATGAGGTGATAGCACTTGGAATATGTGATGGGATAATTAATTACTTAAGCAATTAAAGAGTTCAATTATTATTTATCAACCCATATTGCAAATGCTTGCGAGTTAGAGTGCAGTACACATGCAAGTTATGCTTTCTTTTTTGCTAATGTTTTTTTCTAATATGCTTCTAAGAAAATGAAAGTGCTTCGCTAATCTACAAATTGAAATGACATTGCATAAATAAAAGCACACTGCCCTTGCAAAAAGAAGCAATTCAACACGGAATAAAATCTTAGTTACCTACCATGTTAAAGAGTTAACTACAGGCTATGCACCTTCATGGATCATATAAATGTGACTTGCAAAAATAAGTAAAACTCACACAATAGGAAATGAAAGACTATTGAATTGCACAATGCCATGTGCTCATAGAGTGAGATATTCCTCTCCTTAAAAGAATTCAGGAATAGGACTATAAAATCCTTTATTAGGACACTTGTGGTTACGGGGCTAATGAACAATTGAAATATATATGTTTCGAGTATATTAAAATTAATGAACAAGTTGAATTGAAATCCATTGAATGCAACAAACAAAACAACACAAAATCTTAGAATGTTATAGGAAATGATCGAGTACGAGGTATTAAAGAACAAGGTCCAAATGGAGACCTTATGCATGCACAGTACATGTCTCATTATTGCCAATTAGGTGGAAAGCATTCAATGCCAACAATTAAGTCTGAGCATGAGCCATAAACCAAGTCTTAACCCTATGAGGTTTTGGCTAACATTTGCTAGGAAACCTCCCTTTGCGAATTGTTCCATGCTATACTTGTAAACAACATTAGGCATTAGCATGAGGTGTTAAGAAAGCTACCATCCGCATGGCCTTTCAGTGCCAAAGAAGATTAATCAAACACATGCTACGAAAATTAACCGAAAGAATAGGTTAAACAATAATCCAACCAACGTGGGGATGAAAAGGAAGGAGGTTAAACAAGTACACGAGGTTAAAAAGTACACATATTGCACTAATAATCCATACAATGGTGAGGTAGCAATAATGGTATTACCAATATAATTAAACCAATAATATCCCAAACATGATGAAGAGAAAAAGACAATGGTTAAACAAATAAATATATATGGTAATAAAGGTCCAAATCATAGTATGGCAATCATGGTATTGCTAGTAAAAATAAAAAAGTACAAACCTTGGAAAATAGATTGGAATTATTAATTTTAAGTATTAATATATAATTTAACATATGTCAACTAGGATTTTTAAATAAATCCTATATTAGGAGACTTGTGGTTACAGGGATAATGAACCATTGAAATATATATGTTTTGAGTATATTAAAATTAATACTAATTCTAAAAGAATTTACGAATAGGATTATTACGAATAAAATTATAGAAAGTTATCAGGAAATTATCAAAGAGGTTGAGCCTCTTGTTACAATACTACATTTCAAATATTTGACAATAATGAAAGTGATGAACACATTGTTTATTTAAAAACAAAATTATGTATAATATTTGGGATTAAATTTGTGTCGTTACATAGAGTAGCTAATGTTTATATCATGGTCATTGCTATCTTCTTGGTTATTTCTATCACAATTTAGATCAGTTGTCGTCATCGTCATCGTCCTCATCATTGTTGGTGTCATCGTCATCGTCATCATTGTCATTATCATTGTCATTATCATTATCATCATCGTCGTCATCATCATCATTACAAAAATAATTACCACACCCACTCTCCACACACTCAGCCATCAACCGTCCTAAATTAAGCACCAAAGAATCAAAATCAAAAGTGTTACGATGGTCTTCCTCGTCCATATCATCTCCACTATTATCATTATCATTGCCACCGTCGTGATTATTATTTACATAATCTCGGTAATCATTATTATCATATTCATCATTGGCACCGTTGCCCCCATGACGTCTATGATAATGACAACCATAATTACCAAACCCACCATCCTCGGTCTTAGAAGCATGGTTGTCTTCGTCGCTGCTACTGCTACGGATACTGCTACTGCTGGACGGAGAAGGAGACCGAGAATAGGTATTGCTACCACTGGACGGAGACGGTGGCCCAGAATTAAAATCCATTGAATGCAATAAACAAAACAGCACAAGCCGAGACCTTATCCGATGAAATCACACTACTTTGACTCTGATTGCTCCCTCACGATAGTCAAGACCACTCAATTCCTTTCACTAGAGACCTTATACTCGTACAAAACCGTCCAAAGAGTCGTGACGTTTATATGTAATCATTGTTTGAACTTGCGATGCTCCAAGCATGTGAGCTACACGCGTAGCGAATTCCGGCCCTTCTACTTCACAGTATTGAACAAAGCTAATTACAAGGGACAATGATATATGTATACCCTCTTATGGTTCTCTGCAATTAAAATGTACCCAAATTTCTGAACTTGTTAACTCTTTACGATTCTAGGTAACTTAGAACTATCATTTAATGCAATCTCAATGAATTGGTCTTATATACCTTTAATTTACCACACAAGAAAACTTGTGTATATCCAAAAAGTGATTATATCTAAAAATACATTTTACTCGACTACGATTGAAAGATAGTGTTATCATTAAAACTTCAATTTCTCACCTGGAACTTGAAATATAAATAGGAGTATGTCATATTACTTACTTTCCCAAGCAAAGAAGCCACTCTCACCATGTGGGAGACTACATCATGAAGGTCACAACAATAATGAGGGTCATGAAGCCACTTTCACCATGTATGAAGGTCACAACAATAATGAGGGTCATAGATACTAAATGAAACCCACATTATAATTTGGATTTTGTGTGTTTGATTAGAGGAGGATATCAAACTTGTCCAATGTATTTTTCCCCTCCAAGCAATCCTTATAGACATTGTGATGGAGATGGTCTCAATGAAATGCTCAATTTGTGTTCAAAATTTCTTGCTATGATGAGTTGTATCTTGTGTATAGAATCTGAATTTGTGTGCATTGTTCTCTTTTTTTGTGATCCTATTAGAGAGTATCTTGGACAACAACACGTACTGTCTATATAGGAGAAAAACACGTGCACATTTTTCTTGTACAAAATGCGTGCGCATTTTGTAGTTATATAACATGTGTGTGTTTTGTAGTTATATAACGTGTACGCATTTTTTTCTACTAATGATCAACAACATTTAAGAAGTTAGTTCCAAGACTAACATTTCATTGAGTGTTTCCCAAACCCCCTATGTCTTAACCCTCCAACAACCACCCCCATGTATTAACACCCTATCACCACCCCCATGTATTAACCCCCTAACACCCATAACAGCCCCAACTCTACAATTAGTCCCCCCCCTCTCTCACTTTACATTCAACATATTTCCTAACCCCCACCTCTCTACACCCACACACATCCCTGTCCCTCCCCATACCACTAACACCCACCTCCCACACCCCCCTCCATCTTCTCCCTAACTCTTACTAACCCCCTCTCCCACTCCCCTACTCCTCCTCCTACACCTAACCCCAACCCCCCTCCTCTCTCTCTCCCTCCACTCCCTAAACCTTATGAACACCTTCTCTATCTCTCTTTCCCTTTTGTAAGCTAACCCCCACCTCTCCCTACAGGAGAGACTAAGAGTGATAGATGGGGTTAGTAAGTGTTAGGGAGATAGGGGTTAGAGAGAGAGGTGAAGTCAGGGTTAGGTGTAGGTGGATGAGTAGGGAAGTGAGATAGAGTGGGATTGTTAAGGGGTTAGAGGTAGAGACGGAAGGGGATTGTTAAGGGGTTAGAGGTAGAGACGGAAGGGGATTGTTAAGGGGTGGCAAGGGGTAGGGAGAGAGAGGGAGAGAGAGAGAATGCTAAGGGTTTGGGGATGAGAAGGGAAATTAGGCAGAAAGGAGGATATAGGTGAGGAGCGTGAGTGTTTGGGTTAAAGAGATAAAGAGGTGTAAAGGGATAAACTTTAGGGGGGTGGTAAGGGGTTAGAGGTAGAGACAGAGGGAAATTGTTAAGGGCTTAGAGGTGGAGACACAGGAGGGTGTTAAGAGATTCAGGGTAAGTAATATTTAGGTGGGGGAGAGAGATATAGGTGATTAGTAAGAGTTAGAGAGAGAGAGAGAGAGAGAGATTGGGGGTGGAAAGTGGTAGAGATAGAGAGAGAAGGCTAGGGTTTGGGGATGTGAACAAGGATTAGAGAGAAAGGGGGATATAGGTGTCAGTCACTATAATTGCCTATTAATTGAAGTTAATAAACATAGTGCTCAATATAAATTATCAACCCAGGGAAGTCTAATTATTTCAAAGGTAATCAAGAAAAATATATGCATAAAGATTTCAGTAACTTGTGAATCAATTAGCAGTTACCCAACCTATCTAAGTGACCATTCTATGCTCTGCTTACTGCTCAATCCAACTCCAACTACTAAATTAGCTCTTCAAGATTAGAAAGGTTACAATCCCTCTACAATATCGGTTCTGGAATTAACTGCTTCAAGAATAAATTAATCAACTTGCTTTTGCAAGAATTTAAATCCTAAATCAACATTATAAAAGAGATTCAATCCGGAATTGCAATATTCAACCATGAAGGAGATCAATCTTCTTTCTACTATGTTCTTCTATACCTTTTACTAGTTCAACCATTCATGAAAGGAATGAAGCACACAATGATATGCAGTAGCAGAGCACAATTGTATCAGTATAATAAATAACACACTTGCAATAAGAAACCACACATTACTTAGTCGACTGTTTCAAGAATCAGGAAAAGCCATAAATGGGAAATCCTATTCTAATTACTCACACTATTTCAACAAAGAAGAATCAAAAATTAAGAAATCCTACGCTTAGTAATTAATTGTTTCAGCAATGAAATCTAACTAGCAAATCCACACCAAACAAAATAAAATAATTAAACAATTAACTAATTCAACAACTTTGTAAGAAGGCGAGCCCTGGCCTTCCAACAGAGATGCCGCTGAAGGATACCAACTCAACTAAGCAGACGATGAATCAGCAAAACACTGCCCTTTCATTAATGGATAAGTTCAATTACAAAAACTCCCCACTCATGTTACAATTCTTCTCAAAAACATAATCCTAACCTCCTGAACCCTCTTGTCTTTCATATATACTAGATAAGAGAACTCGGGTACTCTTAATTCGGAAGGCCATGAAGATCGAAGATCTTTAGGCTGCCAAGTCAACATGTCTAAAATAGAAACAATTACATTCATAATTGCAATTGGGACAAAAATTGTTTCGTAGGTGTTAATGCTCTTTATCGTCCAACTGATCTAATAGCAAGTGAGTCTCAGCAGGCCACGTACATATATGCTCGAGCCGTTCCTGTAACAAGTTGAACAAGAGCCTGGAAAAGCATGACTGATAGCCATGTACTCCTTTGTCTATGTGTCTCGGCAAGCTGATACACTTGAACTTTATTACCTCCATCGATCCCTCACAAGTCATCACAATTAGGAATAAAACCCATAATCACAAGTAATCTTTAAGCATTAAATACAACAAAGCAATAATGAATATAGATGTTTGAATCCATGGTTTTCCTTAGAAATATAATGACTTTGGTTACAATAATAGGGAAAAATAGGGAAAAGGATCTTAATGAAAGTGGGTGCAAAGGGGAATTTCTAGCACCCAACATCTCCCCCCAACTATCCAATTGCATGTCCTCATGCAACATGCTCCAGCTAATCTAAATCTGAATTGGAGTCGAAGGTCTTCTTGTGGAGATTGGTGAAGTTCAAGGAGGATTCAGGCTTCTCCCCAGAACTTAAAAACCCATTACAAGCGATAAATTCTGCCCAACATTTCCTTTCTCCTTTCTTGGTCAATTGATAGATGCTATGTACTTTCTTTTAGGCATCCATAGGAGTGGGAACCTAAATATTAACCCCAGCCAATTTCTCCCATGTGTCTGCATACATTTCACATACTCTGGTACTCGGGACAAGGCATATTTAAAGTTTTCAAAACATTAAGGGTCTTTTGTTCTTAGAGTCTCGGAAGAGGCCTCCCACATTTGCTTGCTTCCTTCCACTACATAGAGTTCTTATTGTTAGATCATTCTAACATAGCGGGATATGATTACTTGATGAAATGCTTCCAGGTAATCATCCTTCTGAGGAGAGGAGTGATTCCTTTTATTCCTTGCAACAAGGATCACAGGGGATTGAGGTTCACCCCTTATCCCGAGAGTGGAAGTGCTTTCATGCTTTGGGATGGTCTAGGAGGCACGCCAATAGTTCATATGATTTGTGACAAAAGAAGTGAATTCCCTCATGTGAGTGTCACCTATACGAGGAACTGGATTCGACCGAAGGTCCATAAAACAAGCCAATTCATGCAAATGCAACTCATAAAGTAAATTTTTCCTAGAGAAATCACTCTGAGTAAAGGATTCTGATAATTGAGGAGTTACAATCTGATAGGGCCTCCCTTACTTCAGAGCCTTAAGCTTAAACAAAATCATCTGTTCATACAAAAATACTGAATAGGATGAGGATGGAGTTCTGCAACTGAGGAGTTCCTGAACAAGATTATACATTTGTTCTTTCTCCTGTTTTATGGTCTTAAATTTTCTCATCTCTTTCAATTCTTCCTACAAAATTTCCCATTTGAATTTTTGGAAGATAAATTCCTCAGAACACCTTTCTCTAATTTATTTAATAGTTTTTCTATGTTCATACATGGGAATCATTCCTTCTTCACACAGAGCAACACAATCTCTCCATTTCTTGATTTCAAGTTTAAGGAAAGAAAGTTCCTTGACCATCTTCTGATTTCTATCATTTTCTGTGTCTTCTTGCTCCTCTGAATCTAGCTCAATAACTTCCAAAGGTTAGAGGGTCCTTCCGTTGTCATTATGTTTCCTAGGTAGGGATTGGTTATGAATCGCCAGATCTTGTATCTCAACAGTCTCTTCTTGTGCCACAGTGTCAACAGGTTCTTCTTGTGCTACTGGTTCTTGTACTACTGGTTCTTGTACTACAACAACTTCTCCTTGTGTTCTTCGTTCTTGTGTTTCAGCAGCTTCCTCTTGTGATGTTGGTTCTGATGTTTCAACAACTTCTCCTTGTGGCATTCCCTTTAGCATTTACTTCATGTTCCACTGGTTCTTTTGTTTCAGTGGCCTCCCTTTCGATCGCTGGATTTTTTTTTTCATCGTCCTTTCCTTGGATTGTTGGTTCTTGTGTTTCAACACCCAATTTTTGGGTTGTTGGTTCTTGTGTTTCAACACCCATTTTTTGGGTTGCTAGTTCTTTTGTTTTAGCACCCTCTCTTTGGATTGTTTGTTCTGGAGCATCAACAATTCCTTGTGTAATATTGTCTTCATATTTATTACCTAGAAATTCTTGCTTGTCCAAGGTTGGAGGAGCTACTTGCTTGTTCTTATTTCTCCCATCCTCCACCATTGGCTCTGCTTGTGTTGTTCCATTCTCTTCTTTTCTTAATTGTCCAAGTCTCTAGGCCAAAATCCCCACGACTATAACCTTATATCCTGACCTTTCAAAAATTTCCCCACATTCTGGGCACACAAACTCATCATGCTCCTCATTGTTCAAATTAGAGGGTAGATTTCCCATTTGATCAGCAACTTTGACTAATGTGCTCAATATTTGAACTGCCGACTTCTTTAGAACTTCTCTCAGCTCTTGCAGTTCTTCCTTGAGCACCTACACCTCTTGTTTCAACAGATCATTTTCTAAGAGAAAATGTTCTACTTGATTTTGACCGTCTTTGGAAGCAGGTTCTTGTGGGTCGACAGACTTCAAATTTAAAGTTGGGCTATCTACTGGTTCATGTGTTGCAGGGGGTGATCGATGTTTAAAAATTGGGATTTCAAATTCTACCTCGGTCACTTATGTTGCCTCTACTGCTACAGAGGCTCGATCCTTTCTCCTCTTTGATGAGTTGGGCGACTGTTTATGGGTGCACGACCTCTTCCTATTCTTACGTGGCACAGGGGAAGCGGAATCCTGTGGGACAAGAAAAGGAGAATCATCCTTTTGTGGTGATTCTTCCCTTATCTTGTTGTCTCCTTCCCATGTTTCAGCATGAAACTCAGCCTCTTGAATTGTAACCCCTCCTTGTTCAGAAGAAGATTCAATTTTGTGAATTATCTTATTTTGACTTCGAGTCTCCTCCCTTATTTCTTCTACATTGACCTATGTTTGTTGAATTGGCCTTCGAATAGGCTCCCGAGGGTTTAAGTTTTGAGGATTTTCTGCAGTTACAACATCCTCCACAATCCTTTCTTGATCATTACCGGCCTCATCGGATTGTCTATCTCCCCTCGAAATAAATTCGACAGGCTCCACTCGTATTCTTCTTCATTGCCAGCTTCTCCCTCTATGGTCACATTGTGTACCACAGCCCCAACAACATGTTTCTCCTAGGACAGATGTCTTTGCTCAAGAGAACTCAATATTAACAATTTAATGAGGTTGTGGTAACTGATGGAGGCTATAGGATGGTGAGGCCCCCTTGCATAATGTGCCATGTTTTGCATGGTTTTCATAAGATAATAAGGCATGTTTATCAATGTCCCATGACGTAGGTGAGAGGGAAAAAAAAGTCATAGGTATAAACGATGCGGTACCTACCTTCATAGGTGATGTATTTCTTCAGAAAAACTACGACCTGGTCCCATGGGCGAGACAGAGATTCCAATGTTGTTTCGCATCGCTTTGGTTGAATGCTTTCTCCTGTTCTAAGGAATTCATCTCTTATAGTTAGGTTTGGTCTCTTTCAGCCGAACCATCTCTCCCCAACTCTAGGAAATCCTGTGACTTCTGCTAATATATGCTCCGATACATCAATCCTCAGTATACCAACCATTGAATGGTATCCTCTCAAATTCATGGCAAATTGCAATGCCATTTATTTGTTAAACCCATTCAATTTTATAGAATATGCCTTCCATCCATCTTCCTCAAAGATGCTGAAAACCTCTATGTTTCGGCACAAAGCATCCATGGTTTCAAGTTCATGTCGAACAACAAAACCCCCCATACTGCCTTCCTTCTGTAATCTCATATGATGAAAGCAAAAATTTCCAAATTCGAACGATGGAGTTGCAACATGCAGATACATCGATGAACAGTGGAGAGGTCGTTGGCTATTTCTAGAAAGTTGGTATAAAAAGTTGGTGTAATTATGGAATAAGCTCATGCGAAAAGTTGTCGCATGGATTGGGAGAGATTGTGATGGTCAATAAGTACAAAGGAAGGTAGTGATATGTCCTTCTTGATGGACAGGTCGGTTAAAATTTGTTGAATGGGATAAGCAAACATAATATAATCATGATTACTTTGTCTATTTATGCCTAGTCATACTCGTGATTAGAATTCATACCTCTGCGCTTATCATGATAGAACATCAGCTTCTGAGGTGGCCCGCCTTTGCTTGTCAAAACTATTGTTGGAGGTCTCCTGTCACACGCAAATTCATAAATATGGTTGTACCTTATCCAATAAGACAGTTGAATGTGTCCATGTCAGTAGTGAATTGAAGCAGTGAGTGGGAATCTTAGCAGACTACCAACTCCAAGTTTGGAAAACTACAGCGACATCATACTTATTGTAGAGCTGGAGATTGATAATTCACAATAACATGCAGTCAAACCCCACATTAATTAATAGCAGTCGTAACTTTTATGGATAAAATCTAGGTGGGATATATGAATTGGATATAAAAGTCATTTTTTATGGCTTAATGAAAAATGTGGAGGCAATTTGTTTCATATAAGAAGATTAAACTGGAATATATCCATCCATCCATAATGACTTAATGACATGTGAAGTTGAATTGGTATTTTCTGGGGGAGGAGTTCATTGTCCAAACTTACTATATTAGTGGTCCTGCAAACAATGGCATGTATGGATTGGAGTGAGGAAAAACTCCTTTCCTTAGTTCGGCACTATCAAATCCGAAGACTACCAGATACGGTGAAGGAAATTTCTTCACGTGTTGTATTCTCCGTCTACACATACATACATCCCTACGTATATAAAAAATAAGTGAATTTTTATCCTGCAAACTATAGCTTTTAAACTAAACCTACATTAAATATATATCTCACAAAATAAATATTTACACAACCATAATGTCATATAGTGCATGTCAGGTCATGTAACCATGAAAAAGCATATGTTGTCAAGTTGATTAGGTTGTAATCTAGTGGTAAATTAATTGAAGTACATTAGATTGTCGGCATGGTAATTATGCCTAAAATCGTTCATATATAATAGAAACATTATGATTGAAAATTATAAAATCATATGATGTATAATGTTTAAAGTTCGACTAACTGATAATTACAACATGGTAAAATTTACCCCATCCATGATTAGATTTGAGCTTGGTAGGCACCTATTCCCAATACTTTCTTCATCGTCATCGATACAAATTATATATACTCATTTTGACATTTTCAACAATTTAATTAACAAAGCAAAGACAACACAATATTAGAAATTTATTGCAATTCATCACAACAATGATTCAATATACTTACATTAGTTGCTCATAATATTTAGTTAGATCATTTATCATGCATGTTGGAGATGGCCAATATTGCTACACTTTTCATGGGAATATAACTCTTCTGGATTGCAAAAAGGAGGAGGAGGAGGGGTTGTAAGCTGAAAATTGAACACCTACATCTTCTTGCATTGTGGTTAAATTATATTATCTTTTCTAAGAAGGAAGGAAATAACTCTTCATTTTAAGTACTACATTTTCCATTCATTAAATTAATATGTTATGTCACACTCTATACCTCTTTTACATGTCTCATAGATTAGAGGTTGAGTATAATTGTTCTCAAAATTATATACATTCAAACTTATTTTGAGCTCGATTATGCTTAATATTGACTAGATTTTCATTTCATTAAGCCTTTTTCTTTTCTCAGCTTGTAATTTTCTGACTAAAAGTATAAAATTAAACTTTACACAGAAACTATAACTAATACTATATCTTTTTCGCAAAGCATCTAGAGGTAAGTGCTTTTAAGGGTTTCATGTTCTTCGATGATCTCCCTTTGCTCGACCTGATTTTAAATTTATAGTCATCTCCCAACATCAACTTAGAAGGTTCCTTGAAAGACTCAATAAGTTCATTAAGGGGCATATTATCTAGGCTTAACATCGGTGGAGAGTCCATACTAGTGACCACAGAAACGTATTGGTATGAATCCATATGTTAAGGAATCAATTCTAAAATCATACTTGAATATTCTTGGAGATCCCCTTGGATTCACAACAAATTGTTAGATGCATCATTTAAAGGTTGATTGATTATAGGAGGCTCTTCCAATACCCTTTTATGAAAAAAAGCTGCATTTGACTTTGTAACCGACAAATTGCATCCATCAATTGATCCCCTAATATGACACTCAATTGTAGCCATCTTAGAATCTTGATGCCGCAATTCCTTGATAGAATTTAGATAAATGTAATTATCCTTTTGGACCCACACTTTCCTCCCAAAAGATAAATATTATTTCTCAATCAAGTTCCCATAAAGATGACATCTATTACCCTTAAAGGGAGTTCCTTGATAATCCAAGGTCTTGACATGCTTATGAACATCTTTATGTAGAACAATGTTCTCCACAAGTTGTTCTTCCTGGAGATCCAAAATCACCAAGATATCGACCACACACATCCGACTACTTGAAATATATGATAGGTCTTCTTCCTTGAAAGATCCAAGAGAGGACTCACTATAGATTTAAAAATATCATTTCACCAAAGCTGAAAGGGTATATTTGGCAATTTGATCATGAGAACACATGAGTCCCAACACCACAGGCCATTATAGATTCTTTCGTCATGTTGATCCTTCTTGAAACAAAAAGCAACCCAATACTGAGAAAGTACAAAAGATACAAGAACATAACCTAAACGAGTGCTCTAGTTCGATGATACCCACTCTTCTAAACCTTGTTCCCCAACTATGCGTCCTTAAAATATCTCTACCAAACTTCCAATAATTGTAATATATTTTTGGTATTTCATGTAGCCTCATACATAACACGAAGATAAAATAAGGAATGTACAATGCTAAAACCAAATACGTACTACATGAGGGTTCTATTCAATTTAAGTGCATGGAAAAAATGGTATTTTCATGAGTAAACAAACATACAAATGTTGTGAGCACTTTGCACATTACTTATAATTGAACTATTTGGATTATTTTTATCGAGAAAATCACTATCGTGTGGCATACAGGGGTGGTGTTTGCATTCAAAATATATTTGTTTGAAGATAATGTTGAAGGAAATGAGGTGATAGCACTTGGAATATGTGATGGGATAATTAATTACTTAAGTAATTAAAGAGTTCAATTATTAATTATCAACCCATATTGCGAATGCTTGCGAGTTATAGTGCAGTACAGATGCAAGTTTTGCTTCCTTTTTAGCTAATGTTTTTTCTAATATGCTTCTAAGAAAATGAAAGTGCTTCGCTAATCATTGCATAAATAAAAGCACACCGCACTTGTAAAAAGAAGCAATTCAACAAGGAATAAAATCTTAGTTACCTGCCATGTTAAAGAGATAACTACAGGCTATGCAACTTCATGGTTCATAGAAATGTGACTTGCAAAAATAAGTAAAACCCACACAATAGGAAATGAAAGACTATTGAATTACACAATGCCATGTGCTTATGGAGTGAGATATTCCATGTCCTTAAAAGAATTCAGGAATAGGACTATAAAATCCTTTATTAGGACACTCGTGGTTATAGGGCTAATGAACATTTGAATATATATGTTTCGATTATATTAAAATTAATAAGAATTTTAAAAGAATTCAGGAATAGGACTATAAACTCTTAGAATGTTATAAGAAATTATCGAATAGGCTGAGCCTCTCCTATTGCTACGGAGAAGGAGACCGAGCATAGCTATTGCTACCACTCAACGGAGACGGAGGGCCAGAATTAAAATCCATTGAATGGAACAAACAAAACTCAGCCATCAAATGAATCGAGTATAAGGTATTAAAGAACAAGGTCCAAGTGGAGACCTTATGCATGCACAGTAAATGTCTCGTTATTGCCAGTTACGTGGAAAGCATTCAATGCCAACAATTAAGTCTAAGCATGAGCCATAAACCAAGTCTTAACCCTGTGAGCTTTTGGTTAACATTTGCTAGGAAACCTCCCTATGTGAATTGGCCCATGTTATACTTGTAAATAACATTAGGCATTAGCATGAGGTGCTAAGAAAGCTACCATCCGCATGGCCTTTCAGTGCCAAATAAGATTAATCAAACACATGCTAAGAAAATTAACCAAAAGATTAGGTTAAACAATAATCCAACCAATGTAGGGATAAAAAGGAAGGAGGTTAAACAAGTACACAAGGTTAAAAATACACATATTGCACTAATAATCCATGCAATGGTGAGGTAGCAATAATGATATTACCAATATAATTAAACCAATAATATCCCAAACATGGTGAGGAGAAAAAGACAATGGTTAAACAAATACATATATATGGTAATAAAGGTCCAAATCATAGTATGGCAATCATAGTATTGCTAATAAAAATAAAAAGGTACAAACCTTGGAAAATAGATTGGAATTATAAATTTTAAGTTTTAATATATGATTTAACATATGCCGTTAGGATTTTTAAATAAATCCTTTATTGGGAGACCTGTGGTTACAAGGATAATGAACCACTAAAATATATATGTTTTGAGTATATTAAAATTAATACTAATTCTAAAAGAATTTAGGAATAGGACTATTAGGAATAAAATTATAGAATGTTATCAGGAAATTATCAAAGAGGTTGAGCCTCTCTTTATAGTCATACATTTGAAATATTTGACAATAATGAAAGTGATAAACACATTTTTTATTTGAAAACAAAATTAAGTATAATATTTGGGATTAAATTTGAGTCATTACATATAGTAGCTAATGTTTATATCATGGTCATTGCTATTATGTTGGTTATTTCTATCACAATTTAGATCAATTGTGGTCATCGTCATCGTCCTCATCGTCGTCGATGTTATCGTCATCATCATTGTTATCATTATCATTGTCATCGTCATCATCGTCATCATCATCATTACAAAAATAATCACCACACCCACTCTCCACACACTCAACCATCAAACGTCCTAAATTAAGGACCAAAGAATCAAAATCAACACTGTTACGATAATCTTCCTCGTCCATATCATCTCCACTATTATCATTATCATCGCCACCGTCGTGATGATTGATTACATAATCTCCGTAATCATTATTATCATCTTCATCATTGGCACCGCTGGCCCCATGACGTCTATGATAATGACAACCGTAATTACCAAACCCACCATCCTCGATCTTAGAAGCACGGTTGTCTTCGTCGCTGCTACTGCTACGGATACTGCTACTGCTGGACGGAGAAGGAGACCGAGAATAGGTATTGGTACTGCTGGACGGAGACGGAGGCCCAGAATTAAAATCCATTGAATGCAACAAACAAAACAGCACAAGCCGAGACCTTATCCGATGAAATCACACTAACTTTGACTCTGATTGCTCCCTCACGACAGTCAATACCACTCACTTCCTTCGACTAGAGATTTTATAGTCGTAGAAAACCGTCCAAAGAGTCGTGACGTCTATTCGATTACGAATCGTGGCGTTTATATATAATCGTTGTTTGAACTTGCGATGCTCCAAGCATGGAGTTGATCGAGAGATATTTTCTAGCTTAGGGGTGACCCTTCACCTCATGTGAGCTACACGCGTAGCGAATTCCGGCCCTTCTACTTCACCGTATTGAACAAAGCTAATTATAAGTGACAATGATATATGTATACCCTCTTATGGTTCTCTGCAATTAAAATGTACCCAAATTTCTGAACTTGTTAACTCTTTACAATTCTATGTAGTAGAACTATCATTTAATGCAATCTCAATGAATTGGTCTTATATACCTTTAATTTACCACACAAGAAAACTTGTGTATATCCAAAAAGTGATTATATCTAAAATACATTTTACTCGACTACGATTGAAAGATAGTGTTATCATTAAAACTTCAATTTCTCACCTAGAACTTGAAATACAAATAGGAGTATGTCATATTACTTACTTTCCCAAGCAGAGAAGCCACTCTCACCATGTGGGAGACTACATCATGAAGGTCACAACAATAATGAGGGTCATAGACACTAAATGAAACCCACATTATAATTTGGATTTGTTGTGTTTGATTACAGTAGGATATCAATTTATTTGTTGTGTTTGATTAGAGAAGGATATCATTTTATTTTGTTTGTGTGCATGCATACACGATGGGAGTAAGTACTCTAGAAAAAATGGATGTTTCTAAAATTGAACTATTATTTTAAAGCAGTAACAGTCACAACAAAGAAAAGAGTCTGTAGCAGAGGTCATACCAGAGATTTTTAGTGTTACAAGATTGCGCAAAATTGTCAAAACAACCTTCGTTGCAACCTCTGCAATTGGTAGTAGACGTTTTAATGGAGGTTTTTACAAAAATAAATTACAACTAAAGAAACTTGGTGGTCGGAGGCTATAGCAGATGGTTTTTTAATGGTTTGTTTTTTTGAAAAATAGTGCACTGGTGTGTAACACACTAATACACACTGGTGTTATATGATTAAAATTATATGCACTAGTGCACTCAAACACATAGAGCACTGGAGTGCACCAACTTTATACATGGCGCTAGTGATTTAAAACAATATACACACTAGAACGTTGTATGCAAACCAACACCGACGCTTACGTACAATAACAAAGCACCGATGCAATAGGTTATGTCATGCGCACTGAAAATTTTCTATGTTATTAAAATTGAACAATGGGTTTTATATATCGTAGCGCACTGGTGCATTTAATCATACTAAGCACCCGCATGCATATTAACATTTGAAAAGCACTCGTGCGATGAATAAAGATAAATGCACCGGTAATGCGACTAAGTTGTGGACATTTTTTAAAACAATTTAATGATGTAGTTAATATATATTAGAGTATTGGGGTGTATCATTCAAACAAATGTACCAAGCCATAACATTTAACCAAATGCACCAATGTGGCAATAACTATCAAATGTACCAGGCCATAACATTTAACCAAATGCACCAATGTGGCAATAACTATCAAAAGAACTGTAGCTTATTTTTTCAATAGTGACTACTCACATTGCACTAGATTAAGATCTGTTTTTATTTTTAATTTTTTAAATTTTATTATTTATCATAAATTGGAATATTTTTTATAGTACTATTCATTTCAATTTTAATCATTGTGATTGTTTGGATTCATTTCTTATATCATAGATTCTAGCATATTTTGTAATATTTAATCATCCATACAATTAATTACCAATGCACGATTTCACATGTAACATTTGACACTTGCATTGGAGAATGCAATAGAATAAAAAAATTTATTTTATTATATATCAATAAGAGGCCATTTCTCATTCAAAATAGGACAACATAAAGGCCAAAATAATCAAAATATCAACATGCATGTAATTGCTACACTTAATAGTAACCCGTTGTTTTTCAATTTGGACACTATGTCCATTCCATTATACAAAATGTTTGATTTTCACACACAATTATTTCAAAATATATAGAAAATTGCATTAACATAAAAAATATACGGATCGTCATTCTTTTCTAGAATTGTTATCATTGCTCATTCCACTCGAATCACTTGGGTTATTTGGCTGAATGTTTTTTTCATTGCCTCATTTGTTTTCCTCTTCTTCAACTTCCATCTTCAAACATAAAAATAAAGAGTACTTAGTGTATCTACATCGCTGGTGTTAGAATTCAATATGCTAAGATAGATAACATCAGTATTCAATTCAATTTCACAACAATAGAATATACAGGATCACTGAAGGAACAACAAGCACAACATAAACATAAGAGACACAATTTATCCTGGGAAACCCTCATGGGGTAGAAAACAAAGCAAAACTTCCTCAATATAAATGATCAAAAGTACAAAGATGAAATCCCCAAACAAGAGCTCCTTCTCCTCCTTTGAAGATCTCTCTCTCCTATGCGAATTCACAAGTGAGTGAGTATGTGTTCAAATTATGAACACACCTCCTCTATTTATACTTTACATTCACTTGACTTTTACACTTGACAGGTCAGCCTCAATAGTTTATTCTCTTGGTGACTGGGCCGACCCCTCTAGGGGACTTAAACACCCCATTACAAATGAATCTTAGGGGATATATTGACCCAACATACATGGGAGGATTTACCTCAATGAATTTACATAATAATAACATCCCGACAGAGGAATAAAACATCTTCAGATGAATAATAATAAAGTACACTTAGAATATTCTTTTAAGTTGCAATATTTCAACACCCCCCCTTAACGAGAAGGGTATTCTAACAACATCTGCAGTAGAAAGGAGAGGTCATCAACAACATCATAGACGTGATACATCTATAAATCATTGGAATTTTTCTTCAATCATCATCAACAAATGGAATGGTTGCTGGAACATCTTCAACATCTTCAGTACTGGAACATCAAGATCTACAGTCCTGAGTCTTCATCTTTTGCAGCACTCGATCAATCAATCATCTACAACAACATCATCATATGGATCTCTCGATCAACAACATCATCTGTATCTCTCGATCAACAACATCATCAATATCTGGATCTCTCGATCAACAACATCATATAGATCTCTCGATAAAAAACATCATCAATATCTGGATCTCTCGATCAACAACATCATCATCGGGATCTCTCGATCAACAACAACATCAATATCTGCAATACACATGATCCAATTACGGGATGATCAATCCCTCTCACTTTAGGACATAAAGCCAAGAATGATACAATCCTGATCCACTTATGGGATGATCAATCCCGATCACTTTAGGACACAAATCAAAGGATGATACAATCCTGATCCACTTATGGGATGATCAATCCCAATCACTTTAGACTCAAAGCCAAAGATGATGCAATCCTGATCCACTTATGGGATGATCAATCCCGATCACTTTAGGACATAAATCCAAGGATGATACAATCCTGATCCACTTAAGGGATGATCAATCCCAATCACTTTAGGACATAAATCCAAGGATGATGCAATCCTGGTCCACTTACAGGATGATTAATCCCGATCAATTTAGAACATAAAGCCATTGATGATACAATCCACTCGTAAACTTAGACCAAGTCTACGAACCACTCACGAAGACAGAAGTCTCTGGATTCATTTAGGACTAGAGTCCAGGGATGATGCAATCCACTCATCAACTTAGACCAAGTCTAAGGAGCACTCACGAAGACACAAGTCTCCGCATTCATTTAGGACTAGAGTCCATGGATGATGCAATCCAATCGTCAACTTAGACCAAGTCTAATGACCACTCATCGACCTCATCGTCAGTATAGGCATCCTCATCATTGACCTCATCATTGATACATGCATCCTCATCATCGACCTCATCATCGGTACAGGCATCCTCATCATCAACCTCATCGTTGGTACACGCATCCTCATCATCGACCTCATCATCGATACAGGTATCCTCATCATCGATACAGGTATCATCATCATCGATACAAGTACCCTCATCATAAATACATATTACTCCCCCTTTCGAGGAGGGTCCTTTTTGAACTACACAAAGCTTGTGTCAGAAATACTCAAACTTTACTCGAGACAGAGGTTTGGTCAACTTGCTCATCAGTGCTCACATACTCGAGCTTTATAGCTCCTTTCTGCGCAATATCCCATATATAGAAATGTCATATCTCTATGTGCTTTGACTTATAATGGAACACTAGATTCTCCATCATCTGGATATAACGCTAACTGTCACAAAATATTACAATGGAGTTCATCTCTAAGAAAAATAGTCCTGACAACAGCTTCCGAAGCCATATGACTTCACAACTAGCAGAGAAAGCTACTATATATTTCGTGTTAGCACTAGATTTGTGCTAAGTGTTTTAGAGAGGTGAAGGATTCCAAACCTATGGAGAAATGAACAAAGTCAAAATTCCTTGAGCCATATGACCATCAAAGATGCAAACAAGCTTTTCAAGCCTTCATTCCTAAGTCTAAGATGAAATAATCCTGAATAATGCTAAGGTCTACATGTCAAATCCACACACCCGCCACATCATCCTAAGCATTTAGTCCCATCGACATGAAATGAGAAACAAATTCAAATTCAATGTGATATTATATGAAGGGTGGGCTTGTTTTTTACTGAAAATGACTGCTTTGGTCATCGTTTTGCAGAAGCTGTATCCGCCAAACCAGAATGAATTTCACGAAACCAAGAGAGGTTTTTCTCCATAAAAATCCTATCTACAATAACCTCTCTCAGAATATACACAGGTGTCACAATTTAAGAGAATAGAAGGGTTTTGCAGAGGGTAATTTTCCTATTTTCACATTTTCTGAGTGAGTCATCATTTTCCGGAGTAGATCCTGCATAGCTGGAGGCGAATCTGAGGAAACAGAAAGAGGTCTTCTTCAGCATGGACCAATAAAAAAAAACCTCTTTCATTTTTTACACAGCTATCACCGTTTTGGATATACAACCGTCGCACCGAGAGATAGTTTTCAGCAGTCCGCGACCAGAATTGGGTAAAAAATGGTTGGAACCGACTCCCAGGTTGTTGAATCTTCTTATGCAGGTGTCAAATATTGTTGTAACAGTCTCCTATTGAGCTATCTCAACCCTCAGGGCCAAAAAGATCTATAAATTGAATGTAATAGATGAAGAATAGGTTGGAAAATCAAGTGGTTGAGGCCTTGGGAGAGCTCTACTCTGTTATGAAACATTTTCTTGAATAAATTGCAGTGATTGAAGATGGTTTTAATGGTTGAGATTCCTGTTTCATTCTCCTCACAGTCTGTTCATCTCCTTCCCCATGTGAATTTTTGTTTCTTTCATTGTTTATCCATTTTGTGAATGCTTAATTCGTGTTTGGTTTAGTCTAGTATTTGAATGGAATTCATAGAAATAATGCTCTGTTCATGTCTTACCAAGCACTCCATAATTGATTTCTCCTGAAGTTGGCATAGGATTCATCCTTGTTAGATGCCCAATGCTGATGGACTGTTTCTAATTTCTTCCTTATCATCAAATTAACAGCTCTTTGACTGTGAATGGCTGGCTGCCTTGCCTCAGTTTTGACATCGATAGCAGTAGCACTGTATTTGTTTTAAGTTTCATGTTTTGACTCCATTGCCCAATAGTCTTATGATTTTCTCTCCAAACAATGTTTAAATCATCTTTGTTTTAGGCAGAAATCTGATCTTCTGCATATGTTTTGATTGAATATCTTGAATATGAAAGCTGGTGTGTTTCCTCATTACTGACAATCTTGATGGTTTCCAGTTTTCCATGAGTTTATAGAGAGAGCCCTCTCTGCTTGTGTTAGGTCAGAAACATAAGCCAAAGACTAGTTAGTGGTTACCCGAGATTACCCTCTTTCATCCTTGGGGGTTAGTTTTGGTGTTAACAAATTGGCATCGTTGCCGAGGAATGAGATTGTTCCGCAATCCCTAGGAGAATGACAAAGTTTAGATCTGAATGTTGATGGTGAACAACAGTCAGACATCAAGAAGGTTGTATCATTCACTTGGCGACTCCACTCAGCAAAATTCCAGTATGAAGGTGACTCCACTGGGAAAGATCAATGACCTTATATCATAATTGAGATGTTGAAGGTCTCATGGTGACTCAACATCAAAGAAATCCAATGTTTCATTGCTTCATAGGCTGGTCTCTTCAGTCTTAAATCAGAATTTGCAACTCTGGTCTTTCAAAATGGCTGCATTATCAAGAAGGTATGCCCCTATGAACAGAGCTCACATCCTTGGTTTTCCAAATCCTATTCCTAAAGTATATTGGCAAACCTGTTTACCTAAATTTAAAGATAAGAAAGGAGATGATGCTGCTGTTCATTTGCTTAAATTTCATATGCATATACATAAGCTTGGAATTGGATTGCCTGAGGACTGTTCGATGAAAATGTTTATGGCAAAATTAGAAGAGAATGCAAAGTCATGGTATGAGGGATTACCATCAGCAAGTTTGTTTTCCCTTGAAGATTTTCACATAGCATTTCATGGGCATTTTAGAAATCAGTACCCCTCCTTGTTACTAGTTCAAGATTGTTGCATGCATGTTAGAGGTTTTATTTAAGATTTGGAAGACATGTATGGTAGTGATGAGTTTATGGATCAAAAGCTTTTAGAAATGTTGCATGAGAATCCCTTCCAAAAAAAGAAATGCAAAATAAGTTCCATGACACTCAAGATAATCCGAAGCAAATACTAGTTTCTGCTTTGGTTGTGGATGAAGAAGGACAACACACTGTTGAAAGTCATGTTCCCTTGCCTAAATTGGATGAAAGTTTGCATCTTTCTTGCCTTTCGTTATATAACCAAGCTAATGAGGAAAGTATCCAATCAATTGTCTCTACTCCTTGTCCATTTTCTGATTTAGACATTGAAGACAGAAATGCTATCTCGAATTCTTTTGAGAGTCAAGTGGAAATCCTTGTTGAATTAAGTGAAGGAGAAGAAGTCATAGAAAAAGCTAGCTGTCATAACACTCATGAAAACTTTCAGAGCATAGTTTCTCTTTTGGATGGAAGTGAAGATGGTAGTGGCGTTGATGTGGAACATGTGCAACAGTTTTGTTAGATCTCATTTGATGAGAAAAAAGATCAGTCATCTCAGTCAAGTTGTTCTTCATGCCTTTCATTTTCAGAATTTTTGTGTCAAGAAGAATTTATTTCACTTGATTTTGTTGAAGAAAAAAATGACGTTTCTGTTGGATAGCATGTAGAAGATCAAGTTTTAAATTCTGAGAATTGTGATGAAGTTGCTGATATTTCCCTTGAAAGTTGTCCAGAGAACTCCATTCAAGACTCCCTTGAAGAATGGGTGGATATTATGCAAGAAAGTTTACAGTTGGGGCAGCCCTGTCATGACAAACCATTAACAAAATTCTTTGAAAGATGTCATGCTTTTTATGACCCTGTAGGTGAATATGTAGAAAAAAATTTCAGTTTAAATTTGCAGCCATATTTTCACCTTGAAGATGAAGGGCCACATTGTTTTCCGAGGCTACCATGTTTTCTGTCATTGACTGATTTCAAGCAGAATGAAGGAGTAAAATTGCTCGACCATTTGATGGAGTAGCTCTACTGTCATTTTTGTGTCACCTAATTGAGAAAAGAAGTTTGACATCTTAGGGTAGGTAGGCAGTTTGAATAAGCTCACAGCTGAGCATCTTCTTCAGCATTTTTCAGCATGTACAGTTATGTTTTGAGTTTGGCTTCAAGCTTTTTCAATTGTCAGCATTTTCAGTTCAATTTTTAGTATGTAGAGTTCAATTTTCAGCTTAAGATCTCAGTTCAGATTTGCAGGGTGGATCTTTCAGTTTGCAACAACCCCAGGTCAGTTTTCAGCTTCAAAGTTTAGCTCAGAAATTTTCAATGTAGTTTTCAATGGAGGATTGCATATCAGAAGATTAAAAGAAAGACTTTGAGCCAATAAAAGAAAGAAAAGGGTCTCCATCATTTGGCAAAAGGAAAAATAGGAGTAGATCTTTATGTAAGCGAAGGTGCTAAAATTTCAGTTTTTATGAAACAAAGGTTTTATCAATGAAGGCGAAGTTCTGAATTTTCTTATGAGTTGGGCAAAGTTTTAAAATCCTTTGGGAACATAGGCTTTAAATTTCTTTCTATATAGCCAAAGTTGGATATAAAGACCAAAGTCTTAATCTATTATGAAAAAACAAAGATTTTTCATAAAGGTGATATATAGCTGAAATTTTAAACTTCACGGAGACAGGTTTTAAGGTTCTTATGACTGAGAAAGGTTTTGGATGAAAGGAAACAAGAAGCTTTTGGGCCCAGCCTGAGCCAGCTGCCAGGTCGAATATTCAGCCGTTCGTGATGCAATTAAATCAAATTTATGCGATGCTCAGCACCTCTAGATTGCCTTTGTGGGTCTACGAATGTTTGACCAGTGAACAACAAAAGAGGGTGGTATCATCAGCAGCTCGTTGGCATCATTAAGATAGTCTTGTCCATCATCATGGGATAGGGGACGTTGTGGATCCTTTCTTGACTGCATACGCATCTGAGGTGTTTTTGGATATAGTGAAAAGCATGAGCACCCCCCAGGAGGTTTCGCAAGTAGTGATCAAAGGGATATTGCACCCGTGTCGAGATGATGTTCATCTCGCCTTTTCTCTACATGGCATCCACCTTTACTTGGCATTCCACCTTAACCTCACATGATGATCTGTCAAAGACATTGGAAGGTTTTCCCGTCTGTCGATTGGAGCTGGCGATTTAGTAAGGATGATTGTGTGGTAATGCTGTGTCCACCTCTGACATGAGCTGGAAAGATGAAGACCGTTCTGTCTGATCCTATTCTTATATATGCACACAGTTGGAGTAGCATATGGTGTTAGTTTCTAGAAGACCAGCGTTCAGAAAGTTTTATTTGGAAAAACTCGAAGTTCTTCACCATGTGCATGTCTCCAAATGCTGCCCCAGACTCACCTCCGCGAACAGCCTTGTGATTCACTTGGATTTGAGTCCTGGAGATGCTCCAAATTTGTATACTTGCGGTCCGCTCAGATGAAGGTCAACTATTATCCAAAGTATATCATAGTGCCATTCATACTCCCAGATACAAAGCTAAGTCTGAGAAATGAAGGAGAAGGCTGTCTGGTAGAGTGATGCGCAGGTCCGGACAGAGTCAGCCATCAGACATGGACGAGAATGAGATCCACGGTCAGCAAGGACGGCGCATATTTAACATGCACAGATAAATCCATTTTTCAAATCACCGCGGTTTTAGTATAAGCCTCACCTTTCAACGGCCATGATCTCGGCATGGGGGTGATCTACGACTCTAATAAATAACACATATTTTACTTGTGCAGTGAAATGGTAGGCCCAAAATCTGCACGGTGTGGTCAGCATTTAAAAAAGAGTCCATCGGAAAAGGGATCACGTGGAAGTTAATTTAATTAATGAATACATTGCCAACTTTCTCTAATTAAAAATGTTGAGCTGCATCAAATGCAGGGGTCATTGGGATTCCACCATTTTGTTTCGAGACCAGCATTTCCCTCCAATGAGACCAACGTGGATAAACATAAAGATTGAAGAAAGTTCTGATGTCCAAGCCGTCTCTCAGTAGCTGTTTTTTCGCCCAAGTATATTTTGCACCATTTACCTCTCGTCTCCCTCAAAAGAGCCAGAACAAGAGCAAGAATCTGCTCAGAATTAGACTGCAACATATTCACCATGAGCGTTTAGGGTTTAAGCTCGTAATGCTAAAGGTTGATGCAAGTTCACCAAGTTGTCTGTTGAGAGATCGGATCCGAGAGGGGCCTTTTTGTATGGTGATGATTTTCTTCTTATTCCTTGGATGGGGAAAGTATTTCCCATAGAACTCATTAAAGATTTGCTTGGAGTGGAAGCAACTAATAGCCTTGATTTCTCAAAGGTACCAATAATTGAGCAGAATAATGAGCTCTCAAGACAACTCTTAGTCACTTTAAATACATTGAGAGAGAAGGATCCTGCATTTTTATCACCATTGCTATCTACTAAGGCAGAGAGAGCAACCAAGAGAAGGTTCTCTCCTATTATTCAATCTCATAGAAGATCATATTGCGGGGACCAGCTGGTTTTTGATCATATCCTATCCATTATATGTTGAAGGAATGGCCTATTTTGTGTTGTAAATGTCTATTGAAAGATAGTTAATAACTGATCCTATTTTATTGGGGTTTGGTTATAACTTCCTAGATTTTATGATACAGATCATCGAGACACTCGTTCTCTTTTGAAAGAGGCTTACAAAATGTTGAGACCATTGGTAGGGGGGCAGAAGTTGACATATATGAGGAGATACATGCTGCTGCAGTACTTGTCAATATGGAAAAATTTATCAAACAGATACCTCAGGGTTTCCACATAATGGCCAGAGCAGTGTTATTAGCCTTGCTATAGCTACAGATTTTTGCTTTTGTCATGTCACTTGATCCATGAGAATCATGGATTCCCTTAACAATTTGATCTAAATTGGCATTAAGCATTGAGTGTCATGCTTTGCGACACATATGTAAGTAGGTGATGAAAGCAGGGATTTGTTTGCAACATGCTAATTTTGTTTTGACAGGCCACTCACCAGTATTGATGACATTTCCAGACCAAGGAAAATTGATTTTCTTTAGATAAAAATACAAGCGGCATTTGAAGGGATGACATCTAGCAAAAAGGCTTACCCTAAGCACTAGAGTGCCCAGCATACAAGTATCAGGTCCAATACAACCTATGTCAAGTAGGGTGGATTGACCATATTGCTCATTCCAGGTGATTGGATGTTGGTCTATTTTCAGTGGAGGAGACTGTCTCAATTGCAGACGAGGCTCAGTTGAAAGATCAGAAGGACTAGCACGTTACAGAGTTCAGTTGCATGTCAGGTTGCAGTTTTCAGTTGAAGTTGGGAGGCGCCCAATGGATCAGGCACTTGGTCTACGGGGTTCTTTGCTACCTCACAGGGAGGATAACATCGCCGGTTGGAGCCAGTTGTTAGCACCAGATTTATGCTAAGTGTTTTAGAGAGGTGAAGGAGTCCAAACCTATGGAGAAATGATCAAAGTCCAAATTCCCTGAGCCATATGACCATTAAAGATGAAAACAAGCTTTTCAAGCCTTCATTCCTAAGTCTAAGATGAAATAATGCTGAATAATGCTAAGGTATACATGTCAAATCCACACATCCGCCACAACAGCCTAAGAATTTAATCCTGTGGACATGAAATGAGAAACAAATTCAAATTCAATGTGATATTATATAAAGGGTGGGCTTGTTTTTTACTGAAAATGATTTTTTTGGTCATCGTTTTGTAGAAGCTGTATCCGCCAAAAAAGAATGAATTTTGAGAAAATGAGAGAGGTTGTTTTCCATAACAAGCCTATATACAATAACCTCTCTCAGAATCTGCACAGGTGTCACAGTTTAAGAGAATCGAAGGGTTTTGCAGAGGGTAATTTTCCTGTTTTCACATTTTCTGCGTGAGTCATCATTTTCCGGAGCAGATCCTGCATAGCTGGAGACGAATCTGAGAAACATGAAAGAGGTTTTTATTAAGAATGGACCAATAAACAAAAATATCTTTCCGTTTTTACATAGCTATCACCGTTTTGGATATACATCCGTCACATCGAGAGACAGTTTTCAACAGTCCATGGCCAAAATTGGGTAAAAAATGGTTGGAACCAACTCCCAGGTTGTTGAATCTTCTTATGCAGGTGTCAAATATTGTTGTAACACTATCCTATTGAGCTAGATTGACCATTAGGGCCAAAAATATCTATAAATTGAATGTAATAGATGAAGAATAGGTTGGAAAATCAAGTGGCTGAGGCCTTGGGAGAGCTCTGCTCTGTTCTAAAACATTTTCTTGAATAAATTGCAGTGATTGAAGTTGGTTTTAATGGTTGAGATTCCTGTGTCGTTCTCCTCACAGTCTATTCATCTCCTTCCCCATGTGAATTTGTGTTTCTTTCATTGTTTATCCATTTTGTGAATGCTTAATTCGTGTTTGGTTCAGTGTAGTATTTGAATGGAATTCATAGAAATAATGCTCTGTTCAAGTCTTAGTAAGCACTCCACAATTGATTTCTGCTAAAGTTGGCATAGGATTCATCCTTGTTAGATGCCCAATGTTGATGGACTGTTTCTAATTTCTTCCTTATCATCAAATTAACAGCTCTTTGACTGTGAATGGCTGGCTACCTTGCCTCAGTTTTGACATCCATAGCAGTAGCACTGTATTTGTTTTAAGTTTCATGTTTTGACTCCATTTCCCAATAGTCTTATGATTTTCTCTCCAAACAATGTTTAAATCATCTTTGTTTCAAGCATAAATCTAGTCTTATGCATTTGTTTTGATTGAATATCTTGAATATGAAAGTTGGTGTGTTTCCTCATTACTAACAATCTTGATGGTTTCTAGTTTTCCATGAGTTTATAGAGAGAGCCCTCTCTGCTTATGTTAGGTCAGAAACATAATCCAAAGACTGGTTAGTGGTTACCCGATATTACCCTCTTTCAGCCTTGGGGGTCATTTTTGGTGTTGACATTCCTCTTTAGCTATGCTAAGAGCCACACTGGACTGCTTCCTGCTAAACCATGAGATCATAGAAGATCCCAGACAATAACATCGACTCGATGTGATCTTTCTGTCTGAGACACTTCCGGTGCAATCTGCATCTGTATAACCATACAATTTGTAGTCATGATCTCCAGCATAGTATAGAGAAAAGTCTATCATACCTTTCAGGTACCTCATCACATGCTTTGCAGCTACCAGGTGAACACATCTAGGATGAACTAGATACTAACTCACGGTGTTCACAAAAAAGCATATATTTGGCCTGGTATTTGTCAAATACATCAAGGAACCTACCATCTTTCTGTAAACTGTAGAAACCATTGTCCATCATCTGAGATTTGTACTTCACATTTTCCTTGGCTAAGGAAAAATCTCATATGATCTCAGCCACATATCTAATCATGAGAATCATGCCAAGATTCTTTAACTCTGAGATCTACTCCCTATGAAGTGGAGTCTTCTACATCTGAGTATTGTCCTCTCTCTATGACTGAACATCATGCACACTCTGCATTGAGTGATCTTGTGCATATCTATCTGTGCTAGCTCCCGTTAGATGGGTCTACTGATATGAGCCTCAAGAAGCATCCATATGATAGAAGCATGTCATCTGCATATAGAAACCATCTTCAACCTTGTATAAAAGGTGTAAATCCACATCACCCGTGGTGATCATCAATCTCATCAAATGAATATCAATCCTAGGTAACTATTGAACCCGTACAAAGCCTTCTTTGATTGTGTGTTTTTCTTTCAAATCTTGGGAATTTGCTCGATATGCACTTCTTCCTCAATTACACCATTCACGAGAACAATCTTTGTTAAATTTTGAGCATTAATTCACAATACTCTAGGATCTTCACTGAGAGAATAACATATATAGTATATCAATGCATGACAATCACAATAAGCATGACAAGCATCACAAGAATCAAAAGCATGAGAGACAAGAGACACAGAGTTTCCGTGGGGAGAACCCTAAGGTGAAAAACCCCACAACTTCCTCAGAGATAGAGAGAGCAATGGCTCAACCAAAGTACAGCCAAAATACACTGAGATTGTCTCCTAGTAGCAGATGATCCTCCTCCTCACTAGTGCGCCACTTTCTGAGTGAGAGAGATATAACTTTTCGAATGATCTAAATAGAGATCACCTGATCTCTATTTATACTAACCTGTTTTCCCAGTGACCTTATGGGGCCGACTTGTCTAGCTAGGTACATCCACATTATAATATATATATTTCAGGGCCGACCCCGCACATGGTGGTCTAATAACCCATCGGCAAGTACACACACTTGCGACACTTGTCAATCCACATGACGACACTTCCTTATAGAGGAATAACACATCTCTAATAAGGGTAAAATAAATATATATGAAATACATAGATGAAATACATTCCGAAGTTACATATACATCAACACTCCCTCTTAACAAGGAAGGTATTTTTCGACACAGATATGCTAGACAAGTCTTCTTCTCGGGATCATTGTCATCGTCATCGTCACTGCTACTGCTATCTCAACCAATATCTGACTCTACTCGTCATAGGAAGTTCTACAGAGCCAGTCCTTTTTCATACTGGATGTTGGCCCACCACCTGCAGGTCTTCGTCATCACTGGCCATACTGTGGAATCCTCAGGACTTATTACGTGCGTCACAAAACCTCGAAAGAGCATCCCAGGCTGTTACGAGCACACGACTCTACCTATAGGATCTCCCAGGGCCATATTATATGTGACCTCACCACAAAACCTCGCCAGAGCATCCCAGGCTGTTATGAGCACACAGCTCTACCTATAGGATCTCCCAGGGACAGATTATATGTGGTCACCACAAAACCTCGCAAGAGCATCCCAGGCTGTTACAAGCACACAGCTCTACCTATAGGATCTCCCAGGGACAGATTATATGTGGTCATTGCAAAACCTTGCAAGAGCATCCCAGGACTTATTACAGGCACACAACCCGAGCTATTGGATCTCCTAGGGACATATTATATGCCATAGGACAAAACCTTGAAAGAGCATCTGCCAGATATCCCAGGGCCAGATTATATGCCATAGGAAAAACCTCGAAAGACTATCTGTAGATCTCCCAAGGCCAAATTATATGTCCTCCCAGAGCAAAACCTCAAAAGAGCATTTGGCAGATATCCTAGGGCCAAATTATATGCCATAGGCAAAACCTCGAAATACTATCTGCAAATCTCCCAAGGCCAAATTATATGCTCATCTGCACAACCTGATCCACAGCCATAGAGTATCAACCTGATACTCACCATACATCATCCTAATGTACACATGATCATCCTGGTCATCATCACTGCAACATCCTGCTGCAAGTCATTTGGAGCAACATCCTGAAGCTTGTCATCCACGATCATCCTGATCATACAATGCATCTACCTGATGCATACCAAGTATCTACCTGATACATATCATCATACATGATCCACCTGATCATACAGTGTATCCACCTGATACAAATACAAATACATGATACATATCACCCTACATGATCCACCTGATCATACAATGTATCCACCTGATACATATACAGATACATAGTACAAGCATCCAACATGATGCATACATACATATATAAATGATCCAACTAATCATATCCAACATCCAACATGATGCATACATGCATACATAAAAATGATCCAACTGATCATATCCAGCATCCAACATGATGCATACATACATACATGAAAATGATCCAACTGATCATACAAAGCAGAAACCAGACATCATCTTGATGCTCATCATCCAGCGCTTACATCCACAGCCATGTGAAGGATCCTCCTTCCAACATGCTTGGAATGGCTTCAGCAAATGTGTCCATCACTTCTTCCTCGAAGTGTCATCAATCTAAAGAACACCAAGCCTCTCTCTGAAGTACTTGAACTTCACCTTGGCTAGTGGCTTCGTTAACACATCTGCAATCTACTCGTCCGTCGCAACATACAGGAGCTTCACAGCTCCTCTCTGCACCATATCCCTGATATAGTGATATTTGATCTCTATGTGTTTCGACCTGTTATGAAACACTAGGTTCTCAGACAGCTTCACAAAACTCTGGTTATCACAGAAGATACTAGTAGCATCCAACGGGAGATCAAGTAAATCAGACAGTAGCTTCCATAGCCATACTGCCTCACAACTAGCTGAACAGGTTGTAACATACTCTACCTCAGAGGTACTCAGTGCTACACAGGACTGCTTCCTGCTAAACCAAGAGATCACACCTGATCCCATATTGAAGCAGCACCCAGATGTACTCTTCCTATCTGTAGCACTGCCAGCCCAATCTGAATCAACATAGCCGTGAAGGTTAAACTTTTGATTCGCTTCATACTTGAGCCCATAATGCACTGTACCCTTTAGGTACCTCAAAACATGCTTTATAGAAACTAGATGAACACTCCTCGGATCTGTCAAGAACTGACTCAATGTGTTCACCACAAAGCAAATATATGGTCTCGTGTTCGTCAGATACATCAAGGACCCAATCATCTAACAATACATAGAGACATCAACTGGCTCAGATGAAGAATCACATAGAAACTTTAGATTCGATGCCATAGGTGTTGCCATGGCCTTTCAATCCATCATCCCGAATCTCTTCAGGATATCTATTGTGTACTTCCCTTGACCAAGGAAGATCCCACCTGTGCTTTGCCACACCTCCATACCTAGGAAATAATGCATCATTCCCAAATCTTTCATATCGAACTCGGCAACAAGCTTCCTCTTAGTATCTGCAATCAATCTGTCATCTCCTATTACAAATAAGTCATCCACATACAGGAGTAGAATCACAGGATTCCCTTCCTCAACCTTGTAATAAAGGTTGGAATCCGCTTTACTTTTGGTAAAGCCCAAACTAGATAGGAAACTGTCCATCCTACCATACCAAGTTCTGGGAGCTTGTTTCAAGCCATACAAGGCTTTCTTCAATCTGCACACATATGACTCCCTGTCATGTATTTCAAAACCGAGTGGATGCTCCACATATACTTCCTCTTCAACTACACCATTCAAGAAAGCAGTCTTGACATCCATCTGGTGTATTTTCCATTTCATTGTTGCAGCCAAGGCAAGTACTATTTTGATGGAAGTATACCTAGCTACAGGTGCAAAAGTTTCTTCATAATCTATTCCCTCTTTCTGAGAGAAGCCACGATCTATGAATCTTGCCTTGTATTTCTCTACAATGCCATCTGCAGCATGCTTGATTTTGTAGATCCATTTGGAAGTCACAACAAACTTCTCTTTAGGTCTTGGGACAACATCCCAAACATTATTCTTCATTATTGATTGGTATTCCTCAACCATGGCATCCTTCCATTCTTTCTTTTCCGCTGCTTCTTCATAACTGGAAGGCTCTTTGTCACATACCCCAATTTTGTAAAAAAATTATGTAATTGTTTTATTAAATTCCTGAGACATTATGTTAAATTTAATGCTAAGTAGGAATTGATGACCCAGCAGAGTCACTAGAATTGGAATGTAAATCAGAATATTTTATTATTAATAAATAAATTATGGAGACAACAGCATGGGAGAGCTGTTAAAAGAGGTTACTGGTCAAACTGGTGGATGGAACTAGGTGGAAAGGCAAAAGACAAGTGGCAGCATCCTCAAACACTTCCTAAGTTGCAGGTGGCAACTTCCCTATATTTGGGGTCATGATTCCCCAAGAAAGTGGAATCTAAGCAGGTGGCTCATTAATGACAGTTAACCCAACAAAGACCTAGGCAATCTTTTAAATAGTACTCAATGAACTGAGCTGGGGGTTCGAATTGTTCTGGAGGGAGAATACATTCAAGTGAATGTTATTCATGAGTCCCATTGAGGAAGAGGGAATTATACAGTAAGGAAGTTGTTTGAGAGGGATGCTGCAGTAACTTGGTTCCAGTATAGTTGTTTGGGCTGAGTGAATTATTTTGCTGCACCTAGTTCCAGCCAGGGAGACCAGAGCAAGCTCGGGGGTCCTGAGAAGTGCTGTCTGGGCACTCTCCAGGAGTTGGTAGGGAGGAACAGCCTCCCATTGCTGTTGTTGTCCACAGAAACAGGTTCTGCTATGGATTTACGTATGTTTATTAAATCTGAAGGAATGTATGTTGTGTTTATCTTCCACTTGTCTGAAGAGTAATTAGTTTAGAAAAGATAAAAATCTCAGAGTATCAGTAGTAAGATTTGTTAAGAGTTATTGTGTTTTCTGTATCTTTAATATGAAATAATTAATTAGAAAAGTTAATATTTCAGAATAGCAGTAGTTAATTTGATAGAGTTACTGTGTTTTTCAAACATCCCTAATAAGAAGTAATTATTACTAATCAGATATCTATACTGCATTCAATATGATTGTAAGATACTGTTTTCAATATAATAGTAGTAACTTATTATTACATTTATAACAAAACAATCGTAGGAAAACATATTAATACTTTTAACAGTAGAAGATACAGTACTAATATCAAGATAGTTAACATTACAGAGAAATTGTAGCCACGGTTAGGTTATCTACACCAATGCACAAACCCTAATTAATTTTAAAACAAATCTTTACTTTTCAACCTAAATAATACGCCAAACCCTAACAGAGATTTTCATAAAGAAATTTAACTCTGTTAAATAACTTAGTCATTGTTTTAAAAACAAAAGTCTTAGCAGAACCCTATTGGGCTTAGTATCAAGCTTAACAATATAGTTTTAACTTCCACTAAACTCTCTATTACGACAGAGTCATAGTCATAACAATAGATTGAGCAATTAAATGAAATCACGACTGTGGAGTTTTGGAACCCTATCATCCCAGTTTATCAATAAGAAATTTCCGGCAGAAAAATGATTTAGTTATTAACTTTATAACTGAAGAAACAAAAAACAGAACAGTATCCAGCTCGAGGTTGAGCTTAAAACAAAATGGTATATTCTTTCCTTAAACTCTCATTTAACCCGCAGAATCATAATCGTATCAACAAAATCAACATCTAAACAAAATCACCACTGCCATTTCGGCTTGAACCCTATCATTTTAGAATTTACAAGTCAAATCAAAACTAGAACTTAAAACCACGATTTCACCTGTAGCCGCATTACAAATTCACAGTACTGTTGATTTAATAACTAACGTTTAATTATTACTGTACCTAGACTTAAACAAAAAGAAAACGCAGGCATTATAAAAGCCTGTTGTACAGGCAGAACTTCTATTAAGTTAATTTTTAAAACCCTGGGTGTTAACCCAGTTATCTCTTTTAAAAGTGTTGTAACGAAGCATAAAACCCGAGGCCATAACCTCACCTACAGAACAGGCTCATAGCCTTTGTTCTCTTCAAAATTTATAATACAATTCTTCTGTATAAAAACCTAAGTACCGAAAGGAGGTTAAATTAGCTACAACACCGACTGAAGCCGTAATATCCAAATACATCACAGAGTTGTTCTTTCCAAAACCAAACCCTAACCACTCTAACAACCTGCAAGGAGGAGAAGCCATGGTGAAACCAGGCTTACCAGGTAAGTGCAAAGTGCCGTGGGTTGTGTCTTTTACACCTTCCTGAGTAGCCAACACCTGCATATACGAAAACGAATCAATTACAATTTCTTTTATTTTTGAAAACAAACGAATTTCTTTTGTAATAAGAAAACTAATATAGAATTCCTGTAGCTTATCGATGTTGCGATTGAAGTGCAAATACAGTAGTTAGACTGATAGCCACAAATCGAAGAAGGTTAAACCCCAGCATTGGCACCGGAGAATGAGTTAACAGTAGCAAAGGGTTATCATCTGCCATGAAAAAAACTGTGACGAGACTAAGTAAAAAGATGCAGACGATGGAAGCTGAGACAGGGTTATTATGGATACCAAAAAGATAAACCATAGGTCATAAAAACCTCACAGCTGCTAGCAGCAAAACAAATGACTCCCAACGATGCAATGGGCAAGTACGAAGGCCGGGAGCAACATAGAGACTGTTAGCACACAGTGTGGTTGTAAGGTTCAGACAGGAGGGTTAGCAGAGTGGCTGAGCTCGAAGGTAGGGGGAGAAATAACAATTTTAGGGTTTCGTCAACGCTTATAAATCACCAATGCTTGGCACTGGAGCGTCCACGTAGCAGTTTAATAATCTCCTCACAGTGGGTCGACGAGCCATAGTTTCACAATGAGATTCCCATCAACTATTATCCAAAATAAAAATCATAGCATGGATAATATGTCATAGTTACGACGCCATAGCTTAAACCACCATGTAATTCTTAATAAAACAATGCCTTTGTATTTTGCATAGCGAATATTCATACCTCGCCTACAAAACATTTCAATCATACATTGTCAATAATGATCAAGATTTCGATGAGATTCTCATCATTATTTATTAAATAAAAATCAAATAATGGGAAAAACCAAATTTATTGCATGGTTATCCGTGATAATAGCAACACCATAGTTCACATGTCATTCTTAGTTTTCAAACGAAAACATTATGATAATTCCTTTAAATCTTGGATAAAATTTATTGAGACATGGTCTTATATTTAAAACAAACTATGCACTAAAATGGCGCTTAAAGATTTATATTAAAGTATTGAATTGTTTTTATTTACCAAAGATATGGTGAGAGTATGGATAGAAATTGTAATGACCTGTTGTTCTTAAAATTCCTTACTATCATGCCTCAACCCTAGTCTCAGGTGATGAGATAAGAATTATAATAATTCTTTGAAGACTATACAATAATGGGATGGAGATTGATATAGTACCGGTTGTTACTAACACATTCATAATCCTCTAATAGATCTAAAACCTATGTAGATAAACCTGGACTTTGATACTCTCATGATCAAAAAGTACCAGGGACGTATAAGTGAATTGTATGCTCGATAGATTATGTAGATTATTATAACTATTCTGGCTGACAGTATAGCCTGGAAAGATCATAAATGAAATTGATCATAGAAATTGGAATAGTTTTTCAAGCTAAACAAATCCTGAAAATGTTAGGAGGAGACATGTGATTTTACAGAATATCTGGTAATTGTTTGAGACAAGCAAAGTATATTTATATTTATATCTTCAAGTCTTTACAATTAAAATGTTGCATATCAAATATTCTAACTATAAACATGACTTGATGCAATAACAAGGGAGGAGTAAAAATTTAACTGATTATGAAAATTCTGTCATACTCTAAAGCTCTAGTTAAGAAATTCATGTATATCAGTAATGGACCAATACTCCATAGGACTATCTAATTCTTTTAAATTTCAAGAAAATAGTTACCATATTCTCCAGTAAATTCTAATTCTCTATCAATAAGATCTTGAGAAGGTCATAGGCAGATTGCTACCTTCAAACACCTGTTAACCTGGTTCGCATGCTTAGAATTTTTATTGGATGATTTGGTACAGCTAAATAATTTATAATACTTTAAAGATTAAGTGCAACGACCCGAACATTACCTGTAGATCTGTAAGAGTAAGACATTTTGATGCATTAGCTCGAAAGCTAAGTAATCCCAGTCTGCTATGACAACTCCCCCTTGTGGTTGAAGAACATAAAAACAATCAGTAACTATAATTAAACCCATATTAAAATTTAAGTACAATAACAGATACATCAGACACAGTTATGTTCATTTAATCTAATCAAAACAGTTAAAATGACTACATTAAATCATATTACATGCTATTTTAAAAGTTTTAAATTTTTCGAAAATTTTGGGTAATGACACTCTTTGTTCATAATGTCACAGAGTAAAGCAACATAGCTGGTATGTGATCTTGTTCTCTTCTTTGCTCTGTGATCTTCTTCTTGAATGCCAAATCTTTCTGCATCTTGAATGAGCTCTCTAGCCCATATAGGTTTCCTCTTGTGAGAGTTATCCTCATGGGGTGGATCCACAGGTTCTTGTGGATCTTCAAACTCACGAACAACTTCTGGAACTGCTTTGGTCAGGGTAGTGTCTTGAAATCTAGTTTCCTTAGGTTCTTCATAAACTTTGATAGGTGCCTTCCTTGATTTGATGAATGCTGAGTTTTCATCAAATGTTACATCCCTGCTGACATCAATCTTCTTGAACCCTGGAAAGTATATTCTGTAAGCCTTCGAGCTTTCACTATAGCCCATAAAGATACCCTTCTTTCCTGAAGGATCTAGTTTAGTCCTCTTTTCCTTTGGGACATGAGTGTATACTGGACAACCAAATATTTTGAGATGGTTGACTTCAGGTTTCTTACCAAAAAAGACCTCTTTTGGTGTCTTGTTTTCCAATATCTTGTGGGGTGTTCTGTTCTGCACATATACAGCTGTTCTAGCTGCTTCTGCCCATAGATGCATAGGTAGATCCTGGTTATGTAGCATTGCCCTTGCTGCTTCCATGATAGTTCTATTCTTCCTTTTTGCAACTCCATTTTGTTGAGGATTATAAGGAGCAGTCAACTCCCTCTTAATCCCTGAATCACTACAAAGCTTCTGAAGTCACCTGAGGTGAATTCTCCACCATTGTCGGATCTAAATGTTTTGATCTTCTTGTCAGTTTGATTCTCCATCAAATTTTTGAATTCCTTGAACTTATCAAACACCTCATCTTTGTTCTTCAAGAAGTATACCCAAGTCTTCCTGGAGAAGTCATCAATAAATGAGACATAGTAAACATATCCACTAAGAGAACTAGATGACATAGGACCACATACATCTGAGTGGATGATTTCCAGGATATCTTTGGCCTTGCTTTCACTGCTTGGAAAGCCTTCTTAATGTTCTTACCTTTTGCACATCCTTTTCAAACACCTTCATGTTTGGTCTTGATTTCAAGAAGACCTTCTACAGCTTTGCTTGCAATTGGAAGTGCCCTATAGTGCATATGAGGAAGTATTCTATTCCAAAGTTCACTTGGCTCCATGGATTCATGCACCATGGCATGTTCAAGTTGTCCCTTCAATTTATACAATCCTCCCTCTTGCTCTCCAATCACTACTGCATCATGTATGGTCTTTCCCTTTGGCCACATTAGGACTTGGACATCCACAAATGCAACCCTCATACCTTTTGCATCCAATGCAGAGATGGAGAGTAAGTTCTTCTTGAGCCCAGGTACATAAAGGACTTCTTTCATCTTCAAAGATTTTCCAAAATCTAGGTTTTAGGAGGCTTCACCACTTCCTTTGATTGGGTATTGATAATCATCCCCAATTTTGTTAGGAACCCATGTCTTTACTTTGTTAGTATATTGTTGTTGGACGCATATGCTTTGTAAGTCGTCCCGTAGTATTTGTTGATCCATAGTTTATACTAGCCCATAGTATTGACCCATAGTATTGGACGCATATGCTTTGTAAGTCGTCCCATAGTATTATATGTCCCATGGTTTTGACTCATAGTATTGGCGCCTAGACTTAGCCCATGATTTGTATTGACACATAGTATTGACCCATGGTATTGGCGCCTAGACTTAGTATATAAGTGTGTGTTGAGGCCTATGAAGGCACCATGAAGTTAATTGTATTGAGCTTGCTGAAAGGAGGTTGCCCTCTCGAAGTGGCCCGTGATCAATATAAAAGTGATTCTGAGTTCTATTATTTTTTATGTCTCGTGTATTTGCATTAATTAATTATTGCAGGTTCATGACATCTAGTATTAGAGCACTTTCTTGGGCTTGTTGGGTGGAATTTATGCCAAATTTTTTTCGCGTCTGTTGCAGCTTCGGATTTGGGAATAATCCCTATCCGCTTAACTGTGGGAAGTACTTGGGAATAAGCCCTAAAAATCATTGTGAGGAGTACCACAGGAACCCCAAAGTAGATGGCCCATTGAGAGGACCTGCCAGCGAAAAGGGCAACGACCCCTACCTGATTGACTAGTTCCCACCCGTGAGGTAAACCAAGAGCTGTCGTTTGTGGCAAAGCGGTTATCAGTTTTACCTAAGCCGTGGAGTGAGGGGTACTACCCCAATACGCAAGCCGTCAGACAACATTGGTGGCCGAGTGAAACACCTGAACTGTTTGGAAGCCGCACATACCTGGGGTCTATATCTATTTTCAGTTGAACTATTGCCGATCACTTCCGCTCCAGATCCAGCCTTTTCAGATCTATTCTGAAAGTTGTTCCAGATCCAGTCACCATTTCAGATCTATCCGTTTTCGATCCCTTCCACGCCGTTGCAGATCCATCTGTTGCGGATCCCTTCCGCACCGCTGTTGCCGATCCATTTCTAAAAAAAAATTAGTTTTTCAGCCATATCTCCCTTGTTTCAACTCTGTTTTCCCTGAAACTTCATTGACATCCCTGCCATCCCATTTTGCATATTTCATTCCCTGAAGACCCTATCCCAAATTCCACTTCCCAAGACCAGAAATCCCACATTTGTCTATTTTTAGGGTTTGCCATAACTTCTTCAATTTTCACCCGATTGCCTTCAAATTTTACCATAGAATTCCCGCTTCCGAAATCCCCATTTTTTGCTTCTTTGTCCCTCAGAAAGTGTCGAAAACCTAGTCAAACCTTAATTACCCCTCCGAGTTTTTCCCAAATCCAAATTTCCCCTTACTAAATAAGCTTGTGTTTGTGTTTTTCTATCCATTCCCCCCCCCACAAAAAATAAAAAATAAAAAAAATTACTGGTTATGGTTGTCACTCGCACAGGAGCAAACACCATGGAGGAAGCACTTGCAGCCATCCAAACCAAAATCCAAGATTTGGATGAAAACTTTCTCAGCCTCCATCTTCAGCATTCAGCCATGAACAATAACAGACAACCATAATCTTTTGCAGCCACCGGGTTCTCTTCTTACAGCAATTTTCGTGGGCCGAAGCTTGATTTTCCTCGCTTCAAAGGTACTGATCCGACTGGATGGATATACCGAGCAGAACAATATTTCAGTCTGCATAATACTTTTGATGTTCAGAAAGTTCCACTTGCATCCTTTCATTTGGAACAGGAAGCCCTTCAATGGTACCGTTGGTACATCAAAGTTCATCCCGAGCCAAACTGGACAGATTTTTGCCAACTCCTTTTGTCACGATTTGGTCCTAGTGCTTTTGACGACTTCATAGGAGCACTCACTAAACTTCACCAAACTGGCATAGTGAGAGAGTATCAGATGGAATTTGAGAAACTAGCCAATCACACAGAAGGATTGTCTGATGAATTCTACAGGAGTTGTTTTATCAGTGGTCTCAAGGATGAAATCCGCTCATAGGTCAAAATGTTTTGTCCCAACACAATGATGGAAGTCCTAGGGTTGGCTAAGCTGGCCGAGGACAATATCGCAGCTCATCAACGCTCCAAACCCACCTTTGTTCCCTTTAGAAATATGGGTTCCCAGCGACCTCCCATCACGCCTACTCCTCAACCAACTCCTATCAAGCAATTGTCTGAAACAGAGATGCAGGCACATCAAGGAAAAGGGCTTTGTTATAATTGTGATGAGAAATTCACTCGGGAACATAGATGTGTTCCACAAAATCTCTATCTCTTGGATGTGGATTCTCCGCCTGCCTCAGAAGTTGATGAAGAAGCTCCAGATACAGTACATGATCAGGTCGACATTCAACACCCGCCTGTTGACACCCCATCTCAGGACGACCCACCCGAGATCTCTCTCCATGCTGTAACCAGCGTCACCACCCCACAAACAGTGCGAGTCAGGGGATACTTCAATAAGCTCCCTCTTACCACACTCATTGATTCTCGTAGCACTCATAACTTTATTGATCCTCGGATTTCCAAACAGGCTGATTATTTTGTCCATCCGTGCTCCAACTTTGAAGTCATGGTTGCCAATGGGGGCACCTTACCTTGCAAGGGGAAGTGTCACAATGTGTGTATCTCTATGGAAGATTATAACCTGTGCTCTCACATGTTTGCCTTGTCCATAGGCGGATGTGATGTGGTTTTGGGGGTTCAATGGTTACGCACACTTAGCCCCATCTTATGGGATTTTGCTGAACTTTGGATGCAGTTTTCAGTCAATGGGGCACCACACAAATTTATGGGCTTACAACCAAGGTCTCTCTGCATCATCAGTTCACATCGCCTGGAAAAAATACTTGAGAAGAATTCACATGGTGTCATCGCTCAGCTCCATTCCATTCAGATGCACCCTTCAATAGTCTCCACTACTTCCTTGGATAGATATGCAGGTGTCTTTGCTGAACCAATGAACTTGTTGCCTTCAAGAGACCTTTCCGGTAAGAATTTAGCTACATCTACCTCTCAGCAGGAAATGATGACTATTTTGAATACAGTCCAGAAGTGGTAGCCATCCCTATTCGGGAATTATTTCTGCTTCAAGACTGATCTCCAGAGTCTGGAAACTTTCCTGGAACAACGGGTCTCCTCCCCAACACACTTGAAATGGGTTATCCAGCTCATGGGTTATGACTATGCGACCACTTATCAAAAGGGTAAGGAAAATATGGTGGAATATGATCCTCCTCGCACATTTGATGACCCAGTTTCTCTTACAACTATTTCTCTGCTTGTTCCAAATTGGTTGCAATCTGTTCAATGGGGCTATCTCTTCTATGAACTCCATGCTTCTTCATCAGTAGGGCAGTCTGGGTTCCTCAAAACGTATGACCAGGAACCATGTAACTTCTTTTGGCAGGGACTCAAAAGGACAATTCACTGGATGGTGGTTGACTGTGATACTTTCCAGGTCAACAAGGGTGAAATGACCCTCCTTTCAGGACTACTCGAACCCTTACCCATCCCTCCACATATTTGGACAACTATTTCTATGGATTTCCTAGAAGCGCTCCAGTGGTATAGTACCACATCTCAAAGGACACCATATGAAGCAGTCTTTGTACATGCACCACCAGTTCTTCTTCCATACACCTTCAGCAGCTCCCCAGTTCAAGCAATTGACTCAATTCTTTGAAACCGTGATTAGCATCTTCTCATTCTGCAGGACAATTTTCACATGGCAAGAATTCGATTGAAACAACAAGCCGATCAACACTGTTCTGAGCACACTTTTCACATTGCTGATATGGTTCTTCTTTGTTTACAACCTTCCATGCAATCCTCCCTGAAACTCCAAAGGCGCCAGTGGCTCGGAATGCAACTCGAGGATGCTACAAGGGACCCACTCCTTCATATTCTGCATCAATTTCCAGATCTAAAGCTTTGAGGACAAAGCTTTTTCTAAGGGAGAGGAAATGTTAGGAACCCATGTCTTTACTTTGTTAGTATATTGTTGTTGGACGCATATTCTTTGTAAGTCATCCCGTAGTATTTGTTGATCCATAGTTTATATTAGCCCATAGTATTGACCCATAGTATTGGACGCATATGCTTTGTAAGTCGTCCCATAGTATTATATGTCCCATGGTTTTGACTCATAGTATTGGCGCCTAGACTTAGCCCATGATTTATATTGAAACATAGTATTGACCCATGGTATTGGCTCCTAGACTTAGTATATAAGTGTGTGTTGAGGCCTATGAAGGCACCGTGAAGTTAATTGTATGGAGCTTTCTCAAAGGAGGTTGCCCCCTTGATGTGGCCCGTGATCAATATAAAAGTGATTCTAAGTTCTATTATTTCTGATATCTCGTGTATTTGCATTAATTAATTATTGCAGGTTCATCACAAAGTTTCACCTTATGGGGTGATTCATGTTCAGATAGATTCACAAAAGATTCTTTAAACCCAGTCACGTGTTTGGAAGCCCCACTATCAATCAACCAATCATTACAACCATGGGAGATAGTACCTATGAGAGTAGAGATTAGAACATACTCTTCTTCACTTGATGAGTCATCATCACTTTCTGCCCTAGCCTTCTTCTTTGGAGGTTCATCATCTTCAACAGCATGAGCATGGAACTTTCTTTTGCTGCCCTTCTTCTTCTTGCTGAAGTTGTTGTTATTATCCCTTTTGTTCTTGGGACAATCTGAAGCATAGTGACCCTTCTCATTACATGTGAAGCATCTTAGATCCTTCTTATTCTTTTGATAGGATCTTTTGTAGCGAGTGTGCTCCTTCTTGGGCTTGATTCTTTTGGTGTGAGTTGTGAGAGCTTGATCTTCACCTCCCATCTTTTCCTCACGAGCTACAAGTCTATCTTCTTCTTAAGAGCATTCCTCCCATAGTTTACTGAAAGATATCAATTTCTTTCTTGCACAGATTCCTTGAATAAAGAAGTCCCATGACATAGGTAGGCCATTCAGAGTGGTCATAACAACTTCACCATTGTCCACTACTTCATCCACAACTTCAAGTTGCTCCTTGATCTGAGAGACCTTGGAGAAGTAAGATTTAATGGTTTCTCCATTCAACATCTTGAACCCTTTCAATTGATTCCACAGAGTCATCTTCCGATTTATGTTATTCCCTTCAAATAGCTTGGTCAAAGAGTCAAATATCTCCTTGGGTGTCTTTAGAGAAGACACATGGGGTATGAGATGGTATTTGATAGAATCAACAATGATTCTATTTGCCTTGACCAAGTTCTTCTTATGCAATACCTTGGCCTCTTCATCCTCTGGGATAGGGATGTCTTCTTTTATATATGAGTCCAACTCATTCTCTTCCAGGATTAACCCAATCCTATACTTCCAAGCTTAGAATTTATCATCCCCTTCAAGCTTATCCTCAAGCTTGGTGTGGTGAGACATCTTAAAGAGTACTTCAAATGGAAATAGAAAAGATTTAGGTCTTACCACTTGAAATGATGAAAACTGGATTTGGTCCCGGATTAGGGTTTGTCGAAAAAACCCTAAAAATTCAAAATGTGAATTTCAAATTTCTAAAAGGATAGAAAGATGCGCCTTGATGAGTTGATCAGCCTGGTGCTTTCAGAATTTGAGATCAACAAAGTTTTACCCTTCATATTTTCCTTTTTGTCCTCCCGAGTTCACTAGGAGAGCCCTGAATTAGGGTTTGAGTTTCCCGGAGATCTACCCAACCAAAAATCTCTATCCAAAGCTCTAAACTTCGATTTTTGCAAAGTGCTTCCAGTTGTGTCTTCAGATTCCATAAATTCCTATTTTTGTGGAAACCCTAATGTTTAGGGCCAAATATGAAAATGCTCAAAATTGAATTCTGATTGGATAGATAGATGCGCCCTGATGAGTAGAGTTAATCTACTATACTGCTTTTCCAAAATTTGTGGAGAGAACCCCAATAAACAAGAAACCCAAATTTTTGTCACTGCAAAATGTCTTCTTCTCAGGTTAGCTCTGATACCATGTTAAATTTTGAGCATTAATTCACAATACTCTAGGATCTTCATTGAGAGAATAACATATATAGTATATCAATGCATGACAATCACAATAAGCATGACAAGCATCACAAGAATCAAAAGCCTGAGAGACAAGAGACACAGAGTTTCTGTGGGGAAAACCCTAATGTGAAAAACCCCACAACTTCCTCAGAGATAGAGAGAGCAATGGCTCAACCAAAGTACAACCAAAATACACTGAGATAGTCTCCTAGTAGCAAATGATCCTCCTCCTCACTAGTGCGCCACTTTCTGAGTGAGAGAGATATAACTTTTCGAATGATCTAAATAGAGATCACCTGATCTCTATTTATACTAACATGTTTTCCCAGTGACCTTATGGGGCCGACTTGTCTAGCTAGGTACATCCACATTATAATATATATATTTCAGGGCCGACCCCACACATGGTGGTCTAATAACCCATCGGCAAGTACACACACTTGCGACACTTGTCAATCCACATGACGACACTTCCTTATAGAGGAATAACACATCTCTAATAAGGGTACAATAAATATATATGAAATACATAGATGAAATACATTCCAAAGTTACATATACATCAACAATCTTGTCATCCATGGGTGTAATCTCTCTCTGGAAGTGTGTCTAGCCACTGGAGCAAACATCTCATCATGATCCTCTCCCTCTTTCTAAGAGAATCCTCTAGCCACGAGCCTTGCTTTGTACTTCTATAGTATGTTTGATTTGTAAGTCTTCTTTTTGAACAACCGTCACCTATTCTTCGGAAAAAGTGTTCATCATCCTTCTTTTGTAGATCATAGCACACGATCTTTTCTACAGATCAAATTCAATTACATGATTAGTAACACTTCATAATTATCAAATCATGTCAATGATAACCTTTTATGCATACTGATATGATTCACATAGTTATGCAACTATATTGACCAATACTTTGGCACAACACTTTTCCATATCCTGTATGCATATAGTGGCTATCTAGATGCCTTCCATCTCTACCAGAACATACTATCAAGAGCGTGCATAGCTCCCACCATGTTAGCAAAGAGGTTTCATTCTATACAAGCAACAATGGAATGTTTATCCAACTTACCCATCATATGCATATTATTAGTATACTCTTCAATGCTATATGAATGCTGACACTATGCATGATATACTATAGGAATAAAAATATGCATACAACTATTACGAGAAATATCATTAACTATTCAGAGATTCAATAAGTAGTTCAAACAACAACTCAAATACTCATCTTTTATGTTTGTGTGGTTTCCTCCCTCTTGATCTCTATGTTTCCCTTTATGATAGCATCATGATTATATGTCTTTGGACTTCTATCTATCTTGGACCACTATGAATGCTTAAGTGTGCACTAGTTTCATCATTGTGTCATAATCTTACATTCATTAGTATAGTCACAGTACTGCCAAAACATTACGATCCTATAATCTTAACATGTATGGTCATGATCATTTCATACACGGGTAATTTATCACAAGCGTTAGTATTCAAGGTTTCAGGGAGTACTTATTTTACTCATGCATATTCTTATTTGACCATAGGACTCTTCTAGTTTTTCATATCATTAATCAAATTAAGAACATTAATATGCATAACCCCATGATTATGCAAACTTATAACTTCATGAATAATCATTATCAATCATACAAAAGTGCACTTATATAAGATCCTAGCACAAGGTAGTATTCTAACTCGATATAGGAAAACATACCTGGATTATCAAGCTTTCCAGTTATGTCTAACATACCCAAACAATGTCTTCCTTGTTCTCTTCAATTATTTAGAGACCTTGTGCTAGTAACCTGCATATCTCATAAGTTAAGCATATTAGAACCAACTTATACATACCTTGTAAGTAGAGATTCTATGTGATCAATGCCTATGGATGAGTCTTTGTCTTCATGTCACCGTGGTCATATATTCTTGATCTAGAACTTGATTTGTCTTTATTGATATACCTTTCATGTTAGCGGACATCATCCTTATACAATGCCACAGTGCATTAGTACAATCATAAGTGTCATAACCCTAATCAACGAATGTCTTCTATCATTAACATGCATTCATACTTTTACTAAGGTGATCAGATACGTCTAATATTAATCATGATTGTACTAACCTCAATAATATGAAGACAAACATATCATGAACTTAATCATCAGATAAATGAAACAAATTTCAAAACATACCCACATCTCCTCAAGTCATACCTATCGAGATTTCTTGTAGTCTTTTCTCGAAGGCTAAAACCCTAATCATCCAAGGTAGATAATTTGTAAACATATTATATAGGTTCATGGTGCAAGGATGATAGAATACCAGTTCCATTTAAACCTCCTTCATTTCTGCCCTATGAGTCTCCCAACCTAGCTAGAGTTTCTTCTTACTTGGAAACCCTAATTTTCAATCTCCTTCCTCCCACAACATTTTGATGAAAGATTAATATCCATGATGAATGGATTCCAAATCCATTTTCAAATCTTCCAATGTTGCAACAGGTGTATCCAACATTGTATCAGGTCCTTCCATACCTAAAAACAGAAAATCCTAAGTGAGAGTTTCTTCCTCCTCTTCTTTGATTTCCTCCGTTTATCCATTTCAGATGTGCCGTGATGTTTCTAGTGTATCTATGAAATTTCATATCCTTAGGGTCTGAAACGTCGGCTTGTGGTATCCTGACCTGTCATACACTACAACAAATTTGACATTTAGGGGCGGTTGTTTTCCGCCTCCAAAAGTGACTTTTGGAGGCGGTTTTGGCTTTGGAGGCAGTCTTTCCAAAACCGCCCCTAATAGCACCGAAATTAAAAGTTTTGACTTTTAGGGGCGGTTCTGGAAGAGATCAAAATTGACCCCAAAAGTGACTTTTGGCATCGGTTGTGACTTTTGGGGGTGGTTTAGAACCACCCCCAAAAGTGACTTGTGGGGGTGGTTCACAACCGTCGCCAAAAGACACTTTTCGAGGGGTTTAGAACCGTGAACCGCCCCCAAAAGTGACTTTTGGGGGCAGTTCTAACCCCCCCCGAAAAAAAGTTACTATTGGACTTTTGGCGGCGGTTTCCTTCTGCCTCCAAACGTTACTTTTGGGGGCGGTTTCGAGGCAGTATTTAGAAAACCGCCCCTAATAACACCGACGCTAAAAGGTTTGATTTTTAGGGGTGGTTATGGAAGAGATCAAAACTGCCCCTAAAGTGACTATTGGCGGCGGTTCAAACCCCCCCCAAAAGTCGGTTTTAAGGGCGGATATAAACCCCCTTGTAGGTACCTACGGGATCGGTTCTGAACCGCCCTTAAAAGTATTTATTAAAAAACTTTGGGGGCGGTTTTAAACCGCCCTCGTAGGTACCTATGGAGGCGGTTCAAATCCTCCCCTAAAATGCTTTACAAAAATTTGGTGTAGTTATAAACCCCCCTCGTAGGTGCCTACGAAGGGGGTTCAAACCCCCCCCTAAAACTCTTTACAAACATTTGGGGGTGGTTATAAACCCCCCTCGTAGGTACCTACGGAGGCGGTTCAAAAACCACGCTAGAACGCTTTACAAACCTTTGGGGGCAGTTATGAGCCCCCCTCGTAGGTACCTACAGAGGCGGTTCAAAACCCTCCCTAAAACGCTTTACAAACCTTTGGGGGCGGTTATAAACCCCTCTCGTAGTGACATATGAAGTCAATTTAGAACCCCCCTCGTAGCCATAATAAATCATAATAAAATATATTTTATTTAAAACATCAATATTGCAATATCATTAGGGCACTAAGGAATCGAACCTTCAACCACCTGCTTGTAAAGCAGGCATTCTACCATTGAGCTAGAACCCTTTAAGAATTGGGGAAAGGGGAAATATTAACACCAAGATTGCATCATTTGTAATTCTAAGAAAAGACTAATAATCCCAACATTGTTTCTGACTCGAGATACCTAAGAAAGTAGTCTGAATGGCTCTGACCTTATAAGTTGGCTAAACTTGAAAGGTTTCATATGCAGCATTGATTCAATAAAGAAAACAGTAATACATAAACATTTTGTAGGAAAAAGTTGGCATTCAAGTTCATACCTATACTCATAAAGTGAACATCTAACTAGAATTTCAAGTATTCATGGATAAGAACGAGCATCTTTTCTAATGGTTGCTTTATGGATCCATGTAAGAGTAGCCTTCTCTTAAAATTTATGTCAGTAGATCAATGGGTTGTACAATTATAACATATTTAGACCCAATTCAATCGAGTCTAGTGATATAAATAGAATTCAACTATAGGATGGAGAAATACAAAGATTAAAAATTGCATAGCACGGATAAATCTATAAGCTTTTCTAAGATAAACAACTCATAATAATGCATTTATAGATATAAAATACCTGCCACTGATATAATCGCGAATGAACACCACCATCACTCAAAAGGCCAATCAGATGAAGTGTGCCACTTTCAAAGGACTCCTTAATGTATTTAAACCTTGCTCCCTCGTATATTTGGCTAGAGGCAAGAGCATAATCCACTAATATTGCTCTGCACCCAAAGTCAAAATCAAAGTTAATATGTTTCCCATTCTAAAAGATGTAGCATAAATAAATAGTAGAAATATCCTTTCAGTTGCCATTTATACAATTATAAAGTACATCTTATACAAATATCATATGATATCACCCCAATTTGTAAGGTGGTCAATAAATTAACTATTACACAACCATGATTTCAACAAAATGTTAATGCTTACCAAATCTTAATAATGCAGGGAAAAATACCCAATATAAAGGATTCTTATAACTCACTCTGAATGCAGAAATGATCCACATGAAAGATATTCCTCCTTCACTCTAATCCTTGACATTTTTCATCAATAATTTTCCAAAAGTAACAAAACCATAGTAAGCAAAAATAAAATGAGCTGCTTGTTTACCATATTGGAAAATAACAGATAACAAGCATAGTAAGTCATACAGGACAGTAGAGTTGAATAAGGACTTTGTTCCTTCTTTGAAGGATCTGGAAAACAGAGTAAGAGTTTTATTTAATCCAGTTGAGACATTTAGATGGATAGCTTAGCTTTATCTTAAAGAGCTTGTTAGCTCGCAGAAGCTTTTAGGTAGATTAGTGGAGCTTAGTTAGCTCAAGGAAGGTTCGATCAAGAGGAACAAGCTCAGAGTTTTTAGTCTTGGAGCTTAGAGAGAGAGAGCGAGAGAATTCTCTGTTTGTAATGATCGATCCATTGTATTTAGGTTCAGATAAAGGACCATTGTGAAATAAGATCATATGCCTGTATTTTTGGCTTAATTAAGTTTGGAAGCAATTTCCCATTTGAATCATATCTTGTGACCATGTTGACTGAAGAAATGTCTTCAGTATTGACATTTACACAAAGTAGTCAATGGGATTGCTAACTACATTACGTAAAATTCTTTAATAGTGGTCAGGGAAGCTTCAAGAGACCTATAGGTGATACTCTCAATGCCTAAAAGGAAACCTATAGGTGATACTCCCAAATAATGTTGAAATTGTATTGATAATAAGGATCTATACCTCTTAATCCGGGCCCGGTCGGCTACGGGTGTGTTCTCAGGGGTACAGAAGGGTTAATGGTCAGCTTCAAAATTGGCCATCCGGGGCATGAGACTAATAATGTAGCTGAGCTGGAAGGTCATCTTCAGGGAATCTGGATGGCTTGTACCCATAATTATACTCCCCTTGTTGTGGAGGGTGATGCCCGAATTATTCTCCACATGGCCTTTGAGGTTCACAAGGGAAAACGTAGCTCAAAGGTGGCAACGTCGTGGCAACTGGAGGGATGGATGGATAATTTAGCCTCTTTGCTATCTCCGGGGATCACTATTTCTTTCTCCCATGTTAAGCACAATGGGAACAAGCTGGTGGACCTACTTACTAACCTTGGGGTGGTGAATCACTTGGACCTAAGCACCCAAACGTGGGAAAACCTGCCAAATTAAGATATTCTTTCGTGCGATATGATGAGTTACCATGATGATGACGTCAGGCGACGTCAGGCGGAGGATCGTACTACCACGTGATCCATTCCTCCCTTGTCCTGTCACCCTTGTTTTAAAGGATGATCGATGAGCAGTATTTTGATCACTTTCCCATGGAGTTTGTTGTCTTCTAACTAACTCGGAAAGGTACTTCTACCATGATTACAGGAGGGAAGGATTTAAGTGAAGCACGATTTGCCATAAATGGACAGTGCGAAAGGTCACCACCTTCAGTTGGAGTACGATTTTCCATTAGTGGACTGTGCGAAAGATCACCACCTTCAGTTGTTGTACAATTTGCCATTAATGGACAGTGGGTGAAGGAACTCTTTTTAAGCCCAATGAAGGTGGTAGACATGAACGTAGAGTTCAAAGATTTAGTTGCAGGCACCATTGTTGTTTTATGGCTGTGAAAGAGATTGAGGTCTGTAACAGGTTAGATAGTATGGTTGATCATGGTAATTGGGATAGACGCAGTGCCACTGCAAGCCATTGTCATTATCGGGTGGGAGAGACTTCTCAGGGTGAATCCAGTGCGAATTTCTCTCGTGCCCAACAAAAGGCCTATTGGGAATCCAGTGCCTTTGTTTGGGATGTTCCCCTGGATCTACAGAAAGAGATTTTCACTGTGGAACGATAAATTTTGAACGAACTTGATATGGCGACTTTGGATGCGAAACATCGTCAGACTGCAAATTGGGTTATGGATCCAGGAAACACCGTGGGTCATTTCAGCCTATATGAGCACACCATTGCACTCTATTAGGTGATGAAAAATCTTATGGGTTATGCTCTCCGGGATAGGATGGAGCACTCATTTGTAAATGAGATGCTCAACTATGAAAGAATCATTCTAGAGGAAACCAGGGCCATCCACCGTAAGCTAGATTTTCTCCTTCAGGCTATGCAGCTGCAACCTGCGCCTACACAGCCGGCAGCTACTGCGGTTCCTCCTTTTGGGCACTGTCCTGATTTCCCCTACATTCTGTTCTAAGCTGGAGTGGGGGATGTTTAGTGTCTGGTTTGTTGGGTGTTGGTTTATCGTCTATTATGTCTGTTTTCTAAGCTATCGACTTCTTATGGTAAAGAAGGTCAATAGTGTGGGGATTTGGTTTTCATTTCTATTTCATGAGGTTTTGTTGTGCAAAGGAGTGATAATGGGAGTCAAAAGGCCTGCGTGCATGTGTTTTGTTTTAGTTTTGCAGTATCTGTAGTATTCGTCTCTGTAGTATGTATGGTCAGGCAAAGTCCTCTTCGGAGGTGATTTTGTTATGTCAGGTGACTCAATGTGATGGTAGGGTTATGACCTTTTTGGGTTTAGTTATAAATATTTCTCTTTTAATATAAAGTTCTCTCTTCTTACTTCCAAAAACAAATAAGGATCTATACCTCAAAGTTCAGCGCTGATGCCAATAATGTCAGATGATCTTGGCATCCTTTATGCTTTACACAAATATTTCGCACAAATTAGTTGTTACACCATCAATGTGGTATACTTATCATTGTAATAAATGTGTTGCAATTAAATTTGTTGTAATCAAATACTTTCAATATTGTTCATTACATTGCCTTCCCGTTCTCAATAGCTATCTCGCAATCAACTTTTTTCCTTCAACAAAAGTACAACAAAATCAATTCATAAAAAAGACAAGTACAACTATACTTAAAATGAAGAAATAAACACGTTATAATCAATGAAACGACAATAAGATATCTAATTGAAAAATTCGTGATCCAGATGGAGATCGGTGGCCACCCACCTATTCCACTAGCTCAAAACAGTTTCCCATTTTGCCAATTTTCTAGTAATTTTTCTACGGTTTTTCGGGTCCTAAACTTCTGGGGCCGTTTTGAGGCCCTAAATGACCTTTTTTGGAAATTTTGGGAGCCAAATGGATGCCAATGGTGTACATTTGGTCCCAATTGAAAGTGGTAAATCTCAGATAGACCTTTCCAACGAGCTACCGAGCGCCCCAAACGGAGATCGTATGCAAAAGTTATGACCCCGGGAAGTTGACTGTTCAACTAACCACCTTGGGGCCGCAAACTTTATGACGGTTCATCTTCTAGGGTTAGGTTTTTGGATGTTTGGGATTCTTTCCCTCATGCTTATGATAAATAGGCCCTTTCAGCCTCTCTTTGTATTCATCTTGGCACGAATGAGCATAGCTACCACCATTCTAGCTATTGTATTTTACAGTCTGTTCTGTATATGCTATCTTTTGTTTCGTTCCCACATAAATCCGGATCAATTCGTTATGGTGATAACTTACAAATATGCATTATAGAACGATACAAATTGTAATTATATTTCTTTCCATTGTGAAGACCTGCATATGTAATGAAAAAATGGTATTTTCATATAAGCGATTGATAGATATGTAAAAAAATGCATAACATATATGAAATTCTAAAAAAACGAAATGAAAATACCTGAATGAGCTTCTCTTGGTTTCAAGAATATCTTATTCTCTACTAAACAGGGCCAACCATGTGAAGGTTCAAGCTCATATGGCCCCTCACCCCCCCCCCCCACATCACTCTCAATTCCCCAAACCCAATCTATCTATTGTAAAAATAAATGAAAGTTACATAACACAATAAATTAGATAAGATCCATGCATAAACAGTAGCAAAGCAAAAAACATATGCATGAAAGATAAATCCAAGTAATAATCTAAGATATAAATTTTCACAGATACAACTTAAATGAGAATTGATGTTTGACTATGTGTTCATCACCATGTGTAATTTATCGAGGAAAATCATGCATTTGTGTTGTGTGGCATTTCTTGGTCTTGTCAAATATATAGTCCCGAGTAGGAGCTCTCTCTCCATGGAACCCCGGCTTGATATTCCTTTGAAATCCTACATAGAACCAATTTGCACATCACGTAAGAAAAAACAACTACAAATTACAATGAAGACATATGTTATAAAATATCATATTGAAGAATTAAATTTAAAAAGTATACCTGATTTTCAAATCTATCCAATCCCTTTGTTTGGCCTTTTGAAAATAAAACCAACCCAATTTCTCAGATTGGTTCCTCGACAGTTGGCCTCTAAACTTCCTTCCAATATACGGTTATGAATATTCCTGTAGTACACCCATATGCTTTCCAAAATATCCTTTACCAGCACATGAAAACCATATATTACACCATACAAGCTTCCACCTTATAATAACCAAATCCAAACATCAATTAGATAATATTTTGGTTTTAACTTGGAGCCGAGATAAGAATTTTGGGGAAGCTACAATCTTGATGTTGATTGGAGGATTAAGTATAAACAAATGTGCCTGCAGCGCTGATTAATGCCTTTAGACAGTTTATATAAAAAAATGGGGGAGATGAACGGTTATGAGCCTCCTTCATGGAAAAAGTTGAAGGTCTTTTAAACGCTTGTGGGGTGCAAGCCTGTGGGGAGGTCAAGGAAGATCGATGGTGGAAGGCTTAGATCAATGGTTAGAAAATTGTTCGTGATTTAAACATGCATGAAAAGGGTTATGATTCAAATCCACAAACTTTTGATAAAGCTCAGTATCTCCCAACAGTGCAGATCTAGTGAGATGAATATCAACGGCTTAGGATTAGTTTGCAGATATGACTTGCATGTGAAATCAATAGACCCAAAATTCACGAACTCGGTAAAGGGCACATCCTGAGACGGTCAAGATCCAGGAGGAGAGCGGATTGACAGTTGAAAATGTTTTTTCATGTTAAAGGTGTTGTCGAGTTGATATGTGGCGGGGTTGAAAGCCATGGGGGATGATGCATGTAAAGGTCAAGGAGATCTATGGATGAGAGTTGATCGTATATATGGATAGACGACTGACGTGACTGCATCGTTGTCATAGGTGTAAGGGTGATATGGCATGTTTATATTATAAAACACCCATTTGCACGAAGACTCGCAACCCAGTTGACTTGTGTGCATTGGAAAGCGAAAGGAGCGGATCGTTCAGAGTTGACCATCCAACCAAAGACCCAGAAGCTCCACCTAGGTTTCAACCGACTAGGTAGGCCATCCACCTCCTCCCTAAACTATTTAAATGGCTGGACCTGTGGTATCCCCAGGCTTTGAGCCTCTAAATATAATTGACCTATTAGAGGATAAAGACTGTGAGGTTTACGATCCCATGCTGATAAACAACACCATAGAAAATTCCAAAGAAATATTGGAGGTCATAAGGGCTAGACAAGTGGATGTCCACAAGATTTATCAATCCTTTTTACATTTGTTTGCAACCGGCCAAACCCCTAGTTTCCTTGAATTTGTATACTAGTGTGCCGGCCATTACTCCTCAGACCGAAGAGCAATCATGGATGCCTCAAACTCCAAAATCCTGTGCTATGTAGACGCCCCTACTATTAGGAAAGCTTTGGCTATTCTAGAAGAATGCTGCCAAAAATCCCAAAGTTATCGAATGGAAACCTTGATCCAACATTTTCGTCAAGCGCCAGATGAATTCAAACAGAGCTTTTATCATGCTTCCCTGCTACCAAATACCTCCTCTTAGGGTGCACCTTCTCTTGGTGAGGCCAGCCTTTTTAGGGAAGAGTTGAAGTGTGTTATCTCCATGCTGGACCAATTGCTATGCTTAAACAATGACCTATACATAACTGACACCCTGATAAGTTTGATGTTTGTTCTAAGCACTTGTCCTATTGAGCCAGAAGGCCCAAATTTGATTACCCAATGTGCATGCCTAAAGTTTGATGAAGCCTTGGCAGACAACATACACTCCTAGCTCATAGAATTCCATAATACAAGAACTTTTAGGTTCCAGTCTTACTTGTTAAAAATGTTCCTGGAAGCTAATGAAGAAAACCTGCAAGCTCCAAAGCTGCAATTGACTAAGGAGATGTATGCAGACTACAAAACCTTCATGAATGATCTTATGACAAAGATATATTTCATCTTTTTCTAGAAGAGACTGCCTAGGGTATTTCCTGAGATGAAAGACCTACTGTAGCCATCCATGGAGAAGAGGGTTGGGGATTGGTTCCTGCTGGAGCATGGGATTGTGATTAGAGTTTATGGCTACTCCCATGCCCCCTATGTGCTACTTACCTTCCTAACCCCCAGATTACTCACCTTGGAATTTATAAGACAAAAATTGAACATGGAGTGTGAACATTTATTGGATGACAGGAAGTCTTCAGACATCAGATTTCCATGGACATTCGGCTCCTTCATTGTCAAAAACAAAACAGCTCTCCCAACTATTGAGCGAATGATGGGTGATCTAGGATTCCCATCCAAATCGGCCATAAACTATGATCCTCAATAGATTATCTCATAAAGAAGGAAGGAAAGTAACAGGAAAGGATATGAGCACTTCGAACTGACAGGTCTAGTTGATATGGAAAACTGGTTAGAATACATTGACAAAGGCCAGTTGGAAGTAGACCCACCAGAAGATTCTTCATCTTTAGCATTCATTTTTCAAAGTAGCACATCAGTAGTGCCTGGTTCACCTAGTAAAACCCCAACAATATCAGCAGCCATGTCCCTTACCATTCCTCCAGAAAAATCTATAAAGGAAGGGGGTAGTGAGCCCATGGATGTAGACAGTGATGCTGAGAAATCCTCGAAGAAGCAAAAGGTAGAGGATCCTGAGCAGCAACTAGTACAGGTGCAAGCAAAGAAACCCAAGAAAAAGCAAGTTAGATCCTCGGTTCCATCCTTCGAGGTTAAGCAACATGTGTTCAACATAACACCTACTAGATCTGCAACATCAAGCCTAGGTAGGGATAAGTTACTGGATGGATATCAGGAGAGCCCAAATACAATCTCAGAAGAAGCTAAATTGTATGTTGATGCAAGAAAAATGTCCAAGAAGGATGTAGCCTTGGTGGCAAGCAGGAACCTTGCCCATAATACCTTGAGTCTTGCCTTAGCTACTAAGAGTAAGGCCACAAAACTAAAAGTAAATCTGGAAGACATCCAAGTACCTTATGTGATCAATATACACAAGGAGACAGGTGAAGTCATCTATAGCAAGTTGTTGAGGGCTGCCATACAGCTATCAAAAGTGCAGGCGAGCAAAACCAAAGTGCAAAAGCAGTTGGGATTGGAAAAGGTGGAGAACAAGAGCCTGAAGGCACAAGTGAAAAAGTTCCAGGCTTTACCATTGGCCACTGAAAATCAAGAAGATAAAAGGGCTAGCATTCATAAGCTATTAGATGAAAAAGATCAAGAAATTTTGTCACTAAAGAACAAATTGAAGATTCCAGTTGCCCAATTGGTGAATGCACCAGAAATTGCAGAACTAGAAGAGGAAAAAGAAGAGCTGCAGGGTAAGTTGACTGATTGTAATGCTAGGCTAGTAGAGTTTGAAGAAAGAGAGAAAAAATGGCAAGTAGATATGAAATTGATAATGGACAGTGAGGAAGCTTTGAAGGCTAAAGTTGAAGTGCTTGACAAAAAGTTGAAAGACAAAGAACAAGAGATAGAAGCCATGGTCACACCCTTGGTGGAGGCTGGAGATTTTTCTATTGTAGGGAAAATAGCCCAAGGCAAGTCTGGATGATGTAGAAGTGGCAAGATTGAAAAAGAAGAATGCCAACCTCAAGACCATGCGGGATAATGCCGAAAGGGACAAAGAGGCTGTAGAGAAAGACAAGAAAGCTTGGGAAACCAAGTACCAAGTGATGCAGGGTGATTATGACAAGCTGAAGCAGCAAGTTATAGGGAAAAGTGCATTGCAAAAGGCAAAGAAGATCATCTAGGATGATGTTATTGTAGAGGAAGAGGAGCTAAGGCCATATTTGGACTTCATGGTAGATAAGGAAGCTGTAATCAAATTGGCAAGGTCAGCTGTCACAGTGGAAAATGAGAAGTTAAACAAGAAGCCTAAGGATTATGCAAAAAATGCAATAGAGTTCTTAAATGGTATGTCTGAATAATAGGCTCAAGCAGCCAATATAAAGGACAGAGTGGCCACAATCATTAGCACTAAGAAGGTAATACTCAAGCACCAACAAGTGAGCACTGTCCAAGCAAGGATAGATGTCCTAGCGAACCAAGTGAAACTGTTCAGGGAGGCATTTGATCCATTATTTAAGAAAGGCCTTCCTATGTTTTGGGAAGAAGATAGAGCCATGAGGACAAAGGAGGGATATCATGGAAAGCTATGGGAGTGTAGGTTAGACCAGGAGTGCTTTGCAGATATGGAGCAACCTTTGGCAGGAAAGACGGTGGTGGAAAAACTGACGAAGGATTTCGAGTTGGTCTCTACATTTAAAGAAGCTCTTACACTCCTCGTAGGCTATTCATACAAAGAGCATGCCAGAATGAGGGTGTGGCTTAACGAGATTGCTAGCTTGGATTTACAAGTAGCCGAGCAGTAGAAACTCATCGAAAAGTATGGGAAGGAAAAACTGAAGCTGAGTGCATGAAGCATCAAAGATAGTGGAAGAGGCCAAATGGAGGAGCAGTTACCAAAATATTTTGTCTATTTGCTAGAGTCTGTTGTCATATGGTAACTAATTGTGTCAATGTAACTAATTCTGATGCCTTGTTTCGAGATATGTCTCGGGGGTAAATTGCACTAGAAATGTAACCTCTACGGAGGAGGAAAGGTTCAACTTTCATTTTTGAAGCCTTTTTGCTTGGATTGTAGCTTTTTAAACTTTATTGAAAGTGTTAATGAAAAGTGTTTTTATTTTTATTTTCTGAGATTCATCATAGTGTTCATATTCAGTTTGTGTTTCCTATTTGCGTCATTTTCATATATGTAAATTCTGCTAATGCTTTCTAGAGAAAACCACGACCTGTCTTGATCTTGCTAAGGGATGCTGTGACATGTCTTAAGCCTACTAGGACTGTTAAGGGTCCCAATCCTGTGTATGAAGGTACCATGACCTACTATGGGTTACTAAGGGTGTCGTGAGGGTGTGTAAATGTGTTCAAAGCCTAATTGTGTACTTCTTGACTAGGTCGTGATCTGTTAGTATGGATGGCAGTCTGTGTGAGGTCTAGTACGTGGGTTGCTACCCTTTATTGGACTAGTTGTGCAACTAATGAAACCCCTGATTTATGCCTCTCACCCATGTGTTTCCTACCAGGCTGGGAGAAAATCTCACAGAGGTTAGAAAGAATGGAACTTACTCCTAGTTGAGGCCTGATGGAAAAACACAAGTAACCATTGAATACAAAAATGACAGTGGTGCATGGTTCCTCTGCGCATTCACACAGTTCTCATCTCCACTCAACATGATCAGACAGTGAACAATGAACAAGCTTTATCTAAAAGAAGTGAGAGGGTTTGATTTGTATACAAGGGGGATACGCTTTGGACAGTAAACTGTAATGACCCCCATCAGATCCTGTTGATTTTTTTGGCTTATTTGCTTATGTAATTTGGTTAAGGGATTTCGTAAAAACACTTGTCAAAAATACCTCTGAGATGTGCCAAATAGTCTTAGTTGGTTTTTGTATTGAATGTACTATTGATATGTTGATGCATGAGCATAGGCTCAATAGGGAAAATTCATTCATGACTTCACAAGGTCAAGGGAACTCTTAAGAGACCCAGGGTCTCGTACATTTGTAATTTGCTTTATTTTGTAAATGCTGAATAAAATGGATAAGGAATCTAGATCCTTTTCCACATGTAATAGTCAGGATTGAGTTAGTTGTGAGTCATAGGGTTAGCAGAGATCAATAAGGACTCTACTCCTTTGTTATAGGATCTGGAAACAAAATCCTCGTGTATTTAAATCAGTTCAAGTTATTTTCTTAGCAGCTTAGTTAGCTTACAGAGCTTGTTGGCTCGCAGAAGCTTAGGTTATCTCATAGAGCTTAGGATAGCTCATAGAGGTTTGAGGATAGCTCATAGAATCTTTGATTAGCTCATAGAGATTGAGAGGGAGAGAAATTCCACATATCATGAATGGAGGAATGAGAGGTGTGTGCACAGAAGAGTGAGCGAGAAGTGAACAAGTAGAATTCTCTATGTATTTGAATTTTCGGTGAATTGAATAAAGAACAGAGGATTAGACTCTGCGTCTGGTTTTGATGGATTAGAAGTATGATATCATCCCGCTTTCACTCCATATAACCCTATGTATAAACTCTATGGATTTGGATTGCCATAGTTTCCGAATTGCAGAGAAGAATTGATCCTATCAGTGATCAATTAAGTGAAGCTTTGTAGAGGGTTAAACCTTAACCAATCACTCAAATAAAACAAGATCGTAGAGTGGGGATCGATCGTGGGGAAGATCGATGGTTTATAGTGATATCACCAGGAGAAGTTGCAACCTTTGAAAAAATTTTCATGTGCACGATATTCTATGGAATGGTCTTGATAAATTTTGGAATCCACCATTGATTTGGTGGGGACACTGATCAAATGATCAGAAATCCATTTCACCGCGAAATTGATAGATCAACAATTGAGATCGAGATCGACGGTGGGAAAGAAGCATTTTGTGGAAACTCTATTCCCACATTCCGGAAAGAATTTCGTTGCGGAAGAAAATTAGACAGTGTGAAAAGAGTTTGTTTTGGATATCAAGGGTTTCAGATCTTGATTTTCGTAGTGCTAACAGTGAAGAGTACATGCAATAGGGATTGCTTTGCATAAATAACAAGGAAAATAAACCTTAAATATCATATTCATATCACTTTGAGTTTACAATGACTATAACAGCAGTTCTAAGGTGGAAAACCAAATATGAAATTACTTTAACTCTAACCTATAGCCTTCTTTGGTGTCTCGATTTTTCTTTGGTGTCTTCTAGCTCCTCAAAACAACCCAAATCGTCTTCTTATCAAACTCCCTTATTATGCTTCAGTGCCATCCTTCACTACCCAGAAACATTATGTACAGTCGTAATAAGAAGGAAGACTACAATGAGAATACCAACCAATACTGTAGTAGATTCCTGTAGGTGTCAATATGGATTGCAGCTCCCTTTTTTGCTATAACAACCCTTGATATTGTCCCAGATGAAGCGTGGGGATCACTGTAGATGTGGAACTGTAATGATATGCGCCCAACATAAAGTAAATCATCCTCACAAACAAGACTGTGTCCTCTCCAAATGATGTCACAGACCACGCAGTCCAAACTCAACCAACAAATCAAGAATATAGCCTCCACAAGATGAAATCAACCCCTTTGTTACTCCTTTTTTTTTCAAATACATAAAAACCAAAAAAGATGAAAAAAATAATATGAATGAATCTATGGCATCTTATATCTAGATGGGCATGAAAATTTGTTGTATGTATAACAACGGCATGAGCCGATAATCCTTGGTATAATATAATATTTTTACCTGTTAGACTCATAGGAAGACCCCCTTGGGATAAACCTTGTTATAGAATATGCTATGGCGATGGTGCTAGGGAGTGCTAGTTTCTTATAAAATTCTTATTTTACTTATTGCATAATTGTTTCTAGATTTTATTATATTGCTTGTCAAGGATATTTATAACTGACATCGTAGGGAGGCTCTATGGGTTAAATATAAATATGTTTCTAATGTGGAGATATCCTAACCTTTAGAATAACTAATATATGTTGTATGTAGTTAGGATGATAGGAGATCAAGATGTTAAAGTTGTCACCACCATTTTAACATATCGATGTAGTTTTAGGAGGAGTTAGAATTGGCTTTGATCACCTCGTTTAATGGCTTGCAAGGTATGGGAAATTTCATTTCCTTTAGAGCTCAAGAAATCTCACTTGGGAGTGAGTAAATTACTCAAAGGTGCATTGCAATGGCCAAAACATTATTAGAGATCACTTGGTTCAATAGTTTCATATGCCACCTACCGTTGACTCTCCAATGACGTAAATAGAAATTCCCATGCAAGCATCTGTAAAAACTACTACACTTCCACCACTAAAATGGTTCATTGAACAATGCAAATACATAAATGAGGTGGAGGCTATAGGTTGGCATCGCATGATATGTGGTAGATGTAAGGTAGGCATCATTGAAATTCGAATGGAGGGATATCTTAGCAAGTAATAATATTTTCATTAGGAGAATAGTTTCAATGGTATAGTACTGGTCTAAAAAATCTAGGTTAATGGTTCAAATTCCTTTTATCTTTATAAGAATTTCTTATGGTTGGAAGAGGTAATGATAAAAATTCTTAATATTTAAAAGGATTGTATAGGTTCTTGTAGGTTTTCTCCAAGTAGGACCTTAACCAATGTATTGAATTGTCAAACTTATGGAGAGCATATAGAGAAAATGTAACACTGTATATCTCTTCTCATTATTCTAATATCCCTAGTTACCTAATTGATATGTCAATTAAGAAAGTAGATTTGTAAGGCATACCACCATAGAAATTTTAGCTCATATTATTTCCATAAGAAGAGAGATCATAATGAGTCATAATTGTTTGAATGCATATGATAGATCTCTTTGTAAGGCTGCAAGAAACAATAATGAGCCATATCATGCCAGTAGTTAGAATTAATAGCATAAAGAGGAAATATCTTGTGTACAATCTTAAGAGAGTCTATGGAAATAGACTAATTTAGTACAATTATTTTATCCTTATGGTATCCTTACTTATTGGAATGGGACCTTGAATGATATATAGTTAATTTGATCAAGTAACCGGTAAATCCACCTAGGTATAAATGCAATAGATACCGATTGGAAATAATACTAGGTTTGGATGTAACCTCAACATCTAACCTCAAATGAAAATGACATGATCCCTTATGTGGTAACCTAAAATTGATTACTAGTCATGCACTTGAATCCATTCAAATTAACAAACTCATTGTCCCCATCCTTCTAGTACAAATAAACCTCACAATTAATGCCTTAGAAGCCATGCTTATTACATTATTTAACTTCATGTCATCCACCACAAGAGGCTAATATACATGGTCGATTTCATGGTATACCCTCTCAACCTCCTTATTTCTATCAAGTAATTTTCCTTGTGAAATTCATTCATCAAAGGATTGAAAGTATGAATACTTGCTTCACAACCATTTTCCATCATATGGCGTTCCACTAGTGCAAGAATATAAATGGCAACTTTGCCTCCTTTGCAATGTCCATAAATCAAGGTAGTATATGTTACTTCATTTGGTGTCAATTATTTTCAGGTAGGTGTTGAGGTATTAACCATGGTTGGTGTAGGAAGCTCATGTATTGGGATGTAGAGGAAAATTCTAGGCCTAAAGGTCTAACAATGATGTCTTCAATGACCAAAGCTGTAATGTCCCCTTCTCCTTAGAACATGCAGGGAAGGAAACATTAACAACATACCCGGCTTTTGTAAACTTAGCCCCAATATTTTCTCTCATAAATCTGTAATAATTAAAACTTCTCTATACAGATGTAAACTTCAATAAAACACAGCAGATCTAAACACGACATATGCACACAGATTCATCATGCGTTCAATCATATAAACAACAGTCATTAATTAGAATATTTGCAGAGCATAGAATTAACATAATTCAATTGCAGAATACTTATCTCGAATTGTAATGGCCCAAACGACTAGCTACGTGAGAGAAACGTTCCACCCAACCATAGATCTCTGTCCAGCCTGTATTCTTTCAGCTGAGAGATCACCCCCGAGCTGGGCTGTGTATCCACTAAGGAGGAACTGGATGGCTCACTCACAGTCAGGGTTTCACTCGGACAACCATGCTAAGCCAACACACAGTTGGGTTTTTCAAGCATGCAATGGGAAATGGAGAGGAATGCTAGTCCAATGAGCTCAATCCCAGAGCTAGGTACACATCAAGCTAGACTCAAACGATCCCAGCCTCCATTCGAACATCCACATTTGGATTTCTCACAGCTTTGTTCAGCAAATAACCCCAAATCCGTCACTGATTTTCTGGGCAATTAAAACTGGGTTTTCCCATGGATTTTGGGGTAGCTATTGCTCCCAAATTCACCCCAAGGTTCCTACCAATGGATCCCCCATTGGATTTCACTGTCCAATACCAAATCGGGACGTTTTTGGCTTCCCAAAACGTGGGTTCTCTCAGAGTCGCGATTTCTGGATTTCTCACCCTTGGGAACTCGTTTTTTTTTTATGGAGAAAGATGTCCCATACTTCCACAATGGAATGGGGATAAGGATGGAGCAATCCCCAAGATGTAGAGTGACTTGTGGGACAAGTCAAAAGAGCCCATACCTTCCCATACGAATTTCAGGGCTGCCCATACTCCATCAAAGTCATTGACTTAATTCTTCAACCACTTCTTACAACAGGAATAAATGTCATCTAGAAAGGTCAAATGGGTTCTCATAAAGACATATGGAAACCTATGGTTCACTCCCATAGCCCCCTCACCACTCCCTAGTGGATACACGTGGCCCCTTCTCATTCGTTGCCTCCATAGCCAGTCTTGGAATTTTATATTGCCTGATGTTTATTTACATCCTATTACAATTTCCATGGCTTAAGAGCACATGGTATCAAAATATCAAATACTTGCACTTGAAATAAAATTCGGCTTTCACTAGCGGGGCCTTGGCCTTGAGCTCCACGCTAGGAAAACATACATCACATGTACACATTATTTACATTAAAGGATAATATATCCTAAGGGTCGAATTGGGGGTATTACATTCCCCTCCCCCTTAGAACAACACCGTCCTCAGTGTTCCAAAACTTAGGCATACATATACAATTTACACATATCCAAGACTTCAAAAACTTTGCAGATCTGCCCTGCATTCTATCCTTTACTTCGAACTTTCAGGACCAAGTCCTTTGACCTTCACGAGCTGCTCCTGCTGATTCGGATCTTCCAGCTCATCCATAAGTCTGAAAACTTTATGGCTGCTACCTTCTTGGGGTTCTCTTGTTGGGCAATTGCGGAGGCAATGATCCCCTCCACATTTCCAACACTTCACTGGTTGCTTCATCTTTACCTGCTCGATTTCCTTTAAGTCTTCCCACCTGGAGCGTCTCTTAATCGGACGATTGGATGAATGCTTCTTCATTGATCCACTTTTCTTTCCCTTGCTGATTGCTTTCATAATGATTTTTACCTCTTTCTGCAGACGAAGAGTGTCCTGCAAGACCTTGTGGTTCATCTCGTTCTGCTGCTTTTGCATCTTGAGCATCTCTCCAAGATTTTCTTGGGTCTTGGAAATTGTTTGAAGAAGACTTCCAGCCAATCCTAATAGCCCTTGGTCTGCTGCCATGGTCAATGGAAACAACTGACCACGCTTTTCTCACTAGCAACACTTGTATGCACCGGCTGCAACCAATTGATTCAATTTCCACCTATGAAATTCATCATTACAATTCTCGTTAGGCCAAGCGTAACCCAAACATTAAAAAAAAAATCAGCCAATGGTTTTTCCCCAGTTGACATGGATAGTCCATGTTTTACTCATGAGACTTCCACACTTTTTATGATTGCCCAACATACACATGAATTCCTTCATGTTCATCCATTCACAATTCATTAATTAGCATTCACAACTCACTTTAATCAAATAAACACACTGTTACTTTCAGTCATGCATGCATTCAGCAATTTTTCTAATTATATAAATGCATCAATAAAGGAAAGAGAGAGAGAGCAGTAAGAGTTTCTCCTCTTAGTCTTGTTCCATTCTGGAACCCACACCACCACTGTGGTTTTCATGCTCCTGTCCTCTTTCACTTCATGTGAATGCTCGACTTGCCCTTCTTGGCTAAGACACGTAGTGTCTATGGTCTATTCCATATCTTTCAACCATGGAGTTCCTCCACTTGGTTGGTCTAACTCCTAGCTGCTAGGACTCACACAGTTCCACTAGCCCCATCTTTCATTACTGCTCATGCTGAGCTCTTTAGGGTGGTTACATGTCCACATGCATCCTTAAGATGCTTCCATAGTCATTGCTTCCAACAATACCTACACTCAAACATTGGATTAATTCACACGTTTAGTTTATTTTCATACGAAACCATAACCAAATCATATACACATGTATATTCATAAGCAAGAAATCACACAATAACCAAATACTTATCTGCACTAGATGTCTTCACTTTATTCCATAGGGTCCTTCTTTGCTTTACAAGCCTTGGAATCGCCTATGGATTTGGGTGTTTGGCCAGCGCGCAGGCTGCCCCTCAACATCTAACAGTCTTGTATGTTTGTCCAGCACGCAAGCTGCTCCACAACATCAAATAACCTTGTATGTTTGGCCAGCATGCAGGCTATTCCAAATCATCAACAATATCGCATGTTTGGCCGGCACGCAGGCTGCTCCAAATCATCAATGATCTCGCATGTTTGGCCAGCACGCAGGCTACCCAAATCATCAATTATCTTGCTCAACCAACCACTTTCTGGATTTACCAAGCAACTTTTAGTTCTTTCAGGGTCCTTGCTTCCTGCATTGACCAAGGTTTCCAACAAAGAAACAATAATGCATCAGCTTACTGTTACAAGCTTTATGCTTGAAACCTTCATTATTTCAAATAAGAAATGAATGAAAATGAATACTTATCTGTACTGTGCATTTCCTCTCTGGTCCACAGGGTCCTGCTTTTACTTTATAAGCCTTGGGATCCTCCCGTGGACTAAGATGTTTGGCCAGCACGCAGGCTGTTCCAAATCATCAAATAATTAATGCCCTACCAGTACACCTTCACGCCGACTGGGTTTACCAAGCATTTGGTGGTGCCCAACCAGTCCCATACCTGGTTGGCCCTCTCCATTGCCAAGCCAGCACATATGTCTGGGTCATCGACCAATGGAAGGTAACTGCGCCACCGACCATTACAGGTCAAGGCTCCACTACTCTGCCTTAGTCTTGCATCAGCCTTTCATGGTATCACAATCCCTCAATGCGCATAACAATTCTTCACCCACACAAGGGTGGCACTTCTTCTCTTATGTAAGCCAGCGGTTCCATTTAGGAATTCTTTAGGTGACTTTCTTAACTGCAGGCTATCATGGCCTCATGATACCCACTCACCCTACGCAAGGGTTACCACTGCTCATACAGTCTTCTTGAGTACTATTTTCTTCACTTTTCTCTTTAAGGTGCAACACTTAATTTCATATGTATAATCTGTCAACACAAAATGGATAGCAAGTTCATTAGTATTGCTGCTCTAGAACTGTAAACATATTTCATAACATCCACTATCCAACCTTGAAACACCAGGAATGCGTCCATTCCCTTAAGGCGTAGTCAATATTGGCATCCCTAACATAACTCAGCACCAGAAAGGCGTGCACTCCTTACTGATGTGAACTATGAGGGTCCTAATCATACTTCAAGCAGTCTGCCATAATGGAAATAAAATCAAAACATGTTCTGCATATTAACTCTAATAATTAGACATGCATGTATGTATGTATATATATCATTCAGGGTTTATGGAACACTTATCCATTTTGCAGATGTTATTTCCCTTCTTTAATGAGGAATGGAGGCTCCTTCTCTGAGTTGACAGTCCCTCGGTTTGCCTTCCCAATTCCTTTTGATGTTACCTAACCCTCAGATGTCTTACTGACATATTTTTCACCATCCCACTCATATTGTTTACCAATCATGTAGTGCGGATGAAACATTAATAATGTCTTATGGCATTCCACCTGGAACCCATTTTCAAATCATGGAATCCCTTCCCATGAAGTTTGGCTTCTGTAGGACCTCTCCATCGGTCTTACTGCAATGTGTCTCCCTGGCACACTTATTAAACGGCCAAACAGTCAGCAACATTTAGCAATACAATTTCAAATCCGATTGCTCCATAACCAATCCATGGCACTAATAATTAAATTCAGTATGAACTTGCAACCCTGTCTACTACAGAAATTGGTTTTCTTATCCATGAGGCTATCCTCATATTGTTTGGCTCCTGTAAGTGACACCACTCTACCCGTTATGGTCTTATGCCTGCTGCCATACATGAGCATCCACTTACAGCATGTCCTCAGAACTTAGAGCTCTCAACCATGAGAACCTTCTCATAACCTTTGGCTTCTACATGTGGTAGATCCCGATCTCTACTATGGACTTATCCTCATTGCCATATCTAAGACTTTTCTACCTGAAACTAAAACTTCAATCAGCCAACCACGTTGTGAGTATCTACGCACATAATCATTCATTGCCATAATAGTCACTGAAGTGATCTCAGAATTATAACACTCAATAATTCAACCACCTTCAGCTTTTAACATTTGAAATGCAACGAAATATATATACATTTCTATATATGCGTCATTATCATAATAGAATTTTCAAGACATAGTCACACTATCCATGCAGCTTAACTAAATCGTAAATACTCATTATTTCACAGTCATATCATTCATACAATTCTGTCCTTCCACAAAGCATTCTAGCAGCCCATCGCTCATGATTGGGATCTTCATGCACTTACTATTTTGCATTCACAACAACTCATGAAATGATCCTAGAATTATCATCAATTCATCATTTCATTCATTATTTATTTTGCAATAACATATGCATCATCCCTATGCATTCATACAATGCATCACAAGATTTATAAAATCTCTTAATGCACATCAACTCAATGTTATCTTGCATTGTTTTCATGAGTAATATGCATTCCAGCCTATTATGATCGAAACATGACTATCTCATGTAACTTGTATTACCATAATCAGGACCACCAGTCCTCACTTGCTTTGGTTACTAAGCACATAACCAACATACACATGACATGATATAAATTCATATGAAGGCATTGAGATTTCTAAACAGTCATAGGGTGTAAGGATCATTTCCTTCACTTACCCACACCTCACCAAGCTTGGTAGGTAAACAGTCCCAATCGGTATTCAATATCACATGCCAACTAACTCAACATAGCTCAAACATAGTTGAAGAGATCTTACCAAATCCTCTTTCAACATTCCTGCAATTTGGCACCAATAATTATTACCTGCATGGTTACCATTAACATCGCCTGATGTTACCTGATCAGTTGGATTTTTACCAAGGCTGCTCAGTCCTTTTTCCAACTTTATAATCATATATTTGTTGCACCATCCTTTCTGCATAAGGTTGTTGGCTTCATGCAACAACATCCTCGGCACATTTAGCCATGCTCTTTGTTATCTTTGGTCCTACAACCAATACCAATATCAATAGTGATTATCAACCACAATATTCTCCGTTAGTGGTTCATTGCTTATGCAGACTTCATTATTTTACCAATATGCAACATCCCATTTATGCACAAGCATTCCCACATGTACTATGCAATGTTTGTTAAGATGCCATCTAGTGCATATACATCTATGTAATCCCTTACATTTTTAGCATTTTTATGCCATATGACAATTTCATAATTATAAGTATGATAACAAACAGGGGTTTAAGGAATTCTTCCCTTTTCGATCCCTCCTCGTATCATGGAATTTCTCTTCCATATCATGCAATTGTAGAAATTGCCCACATTGACAACAAAAATTTGTTTGTCAAAACAGCCGCTGGCACTCTTCTGCACTAAATAACTATGATATCTATAGACCTAATTCAAACTCTGGTCATGCATCATTGTTCCATGCTGGACAAGATTTCCAATGCCTGTCTTCATGCTCCATTCCGACATCAGGTGCGGAAACTGCATCCCTTCAAAAATGACAACTTTCACTCCAGTTCTGCACATTTTACACAGTTGTATTTTGGTCCCGAATGCCAACTTCAGCCACCTGTGGAAGAAAATCTATGAGGAATCAAAAAAACTTATCTATCGGACGAAGTTAGTCCATATAACAAGGAACACTCAGCAATTCACGGATTTCAATTCCGATGCACCATTCATCTTCTATGAATTTATGGATTTCACTACTTCTCACTTTTCACATTTTCCCAAAATTCCAAATTTTGGGCCAAAAACGGCTATCTCCCAAACGGTGCATTTCTGAAAAATCTTCGTCTAACGGAAGCTATCCATCTTAATGAGAATATGAAATGTCTAGTTCAGTAAAATTTCTGATTCCCACATCTAGGGTCACTTTTACTGCCCACAAGCTTTTCAAAATCCTGAAAAAGTGACCCGGAACAGTGCTTTTTGGCCTTCTTGATCACCCCCGACTCCACATCCTTTGGAGTTTGGCTCCAAGATTCTGAACTTAACATCGTGCCTGCTTCATGGCCGCACCTGATCAATTTCATCTCAAACCGACCTTCCGTCAATCCTCGGGACTCCGTCCTTCAAAAGTCACTATTATCCATTTTCTGTCAAATCGGAGTGTAAATGGGCTAGGGGTCTTCACTGGTTCTTTCATGGCCTTCGTCAATGGCCTCCGAGCCCCACAGGGAATCATTCCATTCTGAGTTCGGATGCTCCTGCCCCCTTTTTTTTTTTTCTTTTTTTTTTCCGGTGGGAAATCCCTCCGCAGCATCGGGGCAGTTCGGCGACGGCTTCCGCAATTGCGGAGCAGTTCGTCGAACGCTTCCGCAATTGCGGAGCAGTTCTCCGAACGCTTCCGCAATAGCGGGGCGATTGGCTGTGGCCTTCCGCAATTGCGGGGCACTTCGCCGAAGTCTTCCGCAGTTGCGGAACGAGTCGGCGAAGTCTTCCGCAATTGCGGAACGATTCGTCGAAGTCTTCCGCAACTTCGGAACGACTCGCTAAACTCTCCCGCGTTTCGGAACGATTCGCGGAATCCTTCCGAAATTTCGGAAGGGAATTCCTTCCGCAATTTCGGAAGAGAATTCCTTCCGAAAATTCCTTTCGACGCCGACACTTAGAAAATTTTCTGCTTTTCGGAGCATTTTGCCGAAATGTTTCCACGTTGCGGGACAACTCGCGGAATCCTTCCGCAAATTTCGGAAGAGAATTCCTTCCGAAAATTTCGGAAAGGAATTCCTTCCGCAAATTTCGGGGCGACTTTCTGAACTTCTCCGCGTTGCGGAAAAACTCGCGGAATGCTTCCGAAGTTTCGGAGCAATTCGCCGAATGCTTCCGCAGTTGCGGAAGACATTCGGGAATTCTTTCTGAAACAGACTTAAATGGATTTTTCAAACAGACTTAGGAAAAATTTGAAATCTTTCATTCATTTAACATTCGACAATCCAACCAATGTATTCACAATTAATCTCCAAGAAACCAACAATTAACAACAACAAACAAAACAACAAAACAGCATAAGATGGCAGAGGTTTCCCATGCTCCTTTCTCTATTTCATAGAATGCCATCAATGCAAACAATGCAATCAACTTGCAAAAATCCCCAAACAGTCATGCGATCTTGAGGTTTCTTTAATGCATTTTAGTTCCAAATACAAAATGCATGAACACACAATGATTTGTATTTCTGTGAAGGGCCCAACAGCCGTAGTGTTGAACCTAGGGCTCTGATACCACTCAGTAATGTCCCCTTCTCCTTAGAACATGCAGGGAAGGAAACATTAACAACATACCGGGCTTTTGTAAACTTAGCCCCAATATTTTCTCTCATAAATCTGTAATAATTAAAACTTCTCTATACAGATGTAAACTTCAATAAAACACAGCGGATCTAAACACGACATATGCACACAGATTCATCATGCGTTCAATCATATAAACAACAGTCATTAATTAGAATATTTGCAGAGCATAGAATTAACATAATTCAATTGCAGAATACTTATCTCGAATTGTAATGGCCCAAACGACTGGCTACGTGAGAGCAACGTTCCACCCAACCATAGATCTCTGTCCAGCCTGTATTCTTTCAGCTGAGAGATCACCCCCGAGCTGGGTTGTGTATCCACTAAGGAGGAACTAGATGGCTCACTCACAGTCAGGGTTTCACTCAGACAACCATGCTAAGCCAACACACAGTTGGGTTTTTCAAGCATGCAATGGGGAAATGGAGAGGAATGCTAGTCCACTGAGCTCAATCCCAGAGCTAGGTACACATCAAGCTAGACTCAAATGATCCCAGCAACCATTCGAACATCCACACTTGGATTTCTCACAGCTTTGTTCAGCAAATAACCCCAAATCCGTCACTGATTTTCTGGGCAATTAAAACTGGGTTTTCCCATGGATTTTGGGGTAGCTATTGCTCCCAAATTCGCCCCAAGGTTCCTACCAATGGATCCCCCATTGGATTTCACTGTCCAATACCAAATCGGGACGTTTTTGGCTTCCCAAAACGTGGGTTCTCTCAAAGTCGCGATTTCTGGATTTTTCACCCTTGGGAACTCGTTTTTTTTGGATGGAGAAAGATGTCCCATACTTCCACAATGGAATGGGGATAAGGATGGAGCAACCCCCAAGATGTAGAGTGACTTGTGGGACAAGTCAAAAGAGCCCATACCTTCCCATACGAATTTCAGGGCTGCCCATACTCCATCAAAGTCATTGACTTAATTCTTCAACCACTTCTTACAACAGGAATAAATGTCATCTAGAAAGGTCAAATGGGTTCTCATAAAGACATATGGCAACCTATGGTTCACTCCCATAGCCCCCTCACCACTCCCTAGTGGATACACGTGGACCCTTCTCATTCGTTGCATCCATAGCCAGTCTTTGAATTTTATATTGCCTGATGTTTTATTTACATCCTATTACAATTTTCATGGCTTAAGAGCACATGGTATCAAAATATCAAATACTTGCCCTTTAAATAAAATTCGGCTTTCACTAGCGGGGCCTTGGCCTTGAGCTCCACTCTAGGAAAACATACATCACATGTACACATTATTTACATTAAAGGATAATATATCCTAAGGGTCGAATTGGAGGTATTACAAAAGCTAACCTCTTGAGGGGATATTTGTCCTTATAGTCAGAATATGGGAATTGTTAAGAAGTTTCTGAGCATTAGCTATGGGTCTTGGGGTTCTAGACATGGTTAAGGAAAGGAAATTGGGCCTTAAGACCTAAAGAAAGCTTCTAGGTATATATATCAAAGAATGATATGTTGAACAACCACAATAGACCTTTCCACAGTATCTTTGGCCTATGAGTGGGTTTTTGTCGCACAGTGAGAATTTTAAGACTAATTATAGGTTCAAACACCTTGGATATGGTTGGGGAGAAAAGAGTGGGACTTAGGTCCTAAAGTAAATTCTATGCATCTTTGGCTAAGAACAATTCCTACAATCACCAAACATGACCTCCCAAGAGCATATTATTCATATAAGTGGGGATATTAGCGCCATTAGAATTTTTTGAGAACCTGGTATAGATATTGGGGTTCCCTAGACATGCTTGAGGGATAAAAATTGGGCCTTAATCCCTGAAAAACCTTTTGACATCCATGGCCAAGAAGAAGAACTTGAACAAACACACATGTATTCTTGAGAGTATCTTTAGTATTTGAGTAGGGATGTCTATGCCATTAGATGGTTTTGAATAGTAGTTAGGGGTCTTGAGGCTCTATACATAATTAAGGAAGGAATTTAGAACTCCAAGGTCTCAGCTTCGCAGAATCGTGAGGCCTCCAACTTTTGCGATCTGCAATCCGCGATGCGGGAGTCGGAAGTCAGAACTTCAATGCACCATGCTGAGAAATCATTCCTCCAACTTTCGAAATCCACAATCTGCACTGTGGGTTTGGAAAGCCAGAAGTCGGCCATATACCACTATTACTGCCAACTTCTCAGGCTAATAACTTTCGCATCCTATGTCCATTTTTGAAACTTGGTATCGTATATTAGAAAGCTCTCGGAGATCCCCATGGAAGTGTATTTCGATCCTTCTTCCAAACCTGAGAACTCTAAATTTTCCTTCTTCCACCAAGGTGTTTCCCCAATCCTCATCCATACCTCGTTATCACTTTGTAAAGAGCTCTGATCCACTCTGCCATGTCTCCTCCCTTCATCTGACCCAAAAAGGGAACATGAACACATAAGGGGTTTCTATTTCTCTCCCAAGTCATGACCAAACATTCTGAACCTCCTGGGCCTCAACAAGACTTGGTCCTATTTATCAATGAACAAATTCATAAAAACACATGGATGCATATGCATACTCAAATAAACAAAACTGAATGAAACATGAACAATTAAACATTCAAAACACATAATGAACATGATATAAACCACAAAGAACAATTACCCTTTTATTGAAATATCCAAGCAACTAGCTATGGAATGCAATGTTCCAACCCAACCATAGGTCTCTTCCCATCCTATATTGTTTGAACGTCACTCAGAGAGTACCCCCAAGATGGGGCTATGTATCCACTAAGGATGAACTACTCAAGTCCACTCATAGCCTTAGGTACAGTCAATCAGGGTCATACAGAACACAATTGGATCTGGAAAGCAAGTGGGAGATAGGGTAGGAGGTTTCTAAGTTAAGGAGCTCAACACACAGAGCTATAGGCATATCTAATTGACTTCAGATCACAGTCCAATAACCCCTATCCTTCCTATTTTACTGCAGCTGCAACACCGCCCAAGTTGTCCATATTTCCTATTTCGAGCAACTGTGATGCCTCCAAAAGTGCCTATTTTTCCTATTTCAAGCAGCTACATCACCTAAATTTGTCCATTTTTCCTATTTCGAGTAGCTGCAACACCTCCAAAAGTACCTATTTTTCCTATTTCAAGCCGCCGCAACACTGCTAAAATTGCCCATTATTCCTATCTTTAGCAACTATGACTCCGCTAAAGTTGCTTATCCTTCCTATTTCACCACAGCTGCAACACCACCAAGTTGCCCATATTTCCTATTTCGAGCAGCTGCGACACCTCCAAAAGTGCCTATTTTTCCTATTTCAAGCATCTGCAAACACCTAAAGTTGTCCATTTTTCCTATTTCAAGTAGTTGTGACACTTCCAAAAGTGCCTATTTTTCCTATTTCGAGCAGCTACAACACCGCTAAAATTGCCCATTATTCCTATCTTCAGCAGCTATGACTCCGCTAAAGTTGCCTATCCTTCCTATTTTACCGCATCTGCAACACTGCCAAGTTTCCTATTTTTCCTATTACAAGCAGCACTGATACCTCCAAAAGTGCCTATTTTTTCCTATTTCAAGCAGCTGCAACACCTAAATTTGTCCATTTTTTCTATTTCGAGCAGCTGCGACACCTCCAAAAAGTGCCTATTTTTCCTATTTCCATTAGCTGCAACACCTAAATTTGTCCATTTTTCCTATTTCTAGCAGCTGCGACACCTCCAAAAGTGCCTATTTTCCTATTTCGAGCAGCTGCAACACCGCTAAAATTGCCCATTTTTTCCTATCTTTAGAAGCTGTGATTCTGCTAAAGTTGCCTATCCTTTCCTATTTTACCACAGCTGCAACACCGCCAAGTTGCCTATGTTTCCTATTTCGAGTAGTTGCAACACCTCCAAAAGTGCCTATTTTCCCCTATTTCAAGCAGCTGCAAACACCTAAAGCTGTCCATTTTTTCCTATCCCAAGCAACTGCGACACCTCCAAAAGTGCCTATTTTTCTTATTTTGAGCAGCTGCAACACCTAAATTTGTCCATTTTTCTAATTTTGGCAAGTATGACTCCGCTAATTCTCATTGAATACTCATTATTTCTTTGCTCAGTGATATCAGCGATGTGACCGTGGAAAGGTGCCACCTTGCAACAGGACGGTTTGGAATTACATTTAAAGGTACAATGTCTTAATCATAAACATCATTAGGCATGACTAAATGCAGTAATCAATAATGAATATATTTTGTTGTTAGTCCATGTCAGCTATCCTTAGCCAATCTACTGAGATGGCAACTACGTTTGATTCATCCTTCGCTTTTGGTTTTTGACTGCCATTCGACAACCTGTCACCCACTTTTTACCAAAAATACAAAAACCAACCTTTGGCTACCATCACTCGTTCTGCATGTAGTAGCTCGATGTTTGAGCCTGTAACTCATCCCGATGGTAGTAGAATTTATAGACAGCTTCACAATATGGGTATCCCGGTACGACACGAGCCTGTCAGCATAATGCCTGTACGAGCAAATAGAGAGGTTTTTACTATTCTTCCAGGAAGCTGGCTGGATTGACTATTTCCACGTTTGAATAATTTTCATGTAGAAACCGCACTTGAGTTTGCTCAAAATATAACCCAACACTCATTTAGAGGTCCTAGGTATCTGAATAGATGTTTCAGAAGCAATCATTGTGGAGGTAACAGGATTGCCCATAAACTGGGATGCAATGGTTTGGTCGGAAGTGCCATAATCTAATTGCAGCAGAAGAATTTTTGGCAGCTGGAGAAGTTGTTCAGCCACATGGCCGAGGAGTAGCGTTGGAATCATTGCCAAATCCTTGGAACCAGGTGGCCACCTTCATAAGGAATACATTTCCTGTGTAGGTAGGTACAAAGTGGTTTACATATATGAATTCTTCCTCCTTTCACATTTACCACACCACCCGCAGATTGTTAAATATGTCATTTTAATCATTTAAAATATTTCCAAACTATGGCTGGGTATGTAAAGGGTGCTCGACACCCCTTATCTTCCCTCTCAAACCATGGGTTGATTAAAATCTTACTCTTAAGGGCCCTTGTGCACCAGAATTTGTTGCCTCGGGCAAGGGTGCCCCGAGCACCTACCATAGCAATAGGAAGCGTTGAAATGGGTAAATGAGAACCGAAGTTCCTCCAATTCAGTTGGGGGGAGGGATGGAGCATTGGAAGACTAGGTGGAAGAGGTAAAATATGGGGGAAGATGTGACAACAACGAACCCTATTGTAGAAGGGGATATGATGGAGCCAGTGGTGAATGAGGCAGTGATATTGGAAGCTACAACAGCAACAAATCCTATATAGGAAGAAGCAGAGCCAATAGAAATTGCAGTTAGGGTGGAAGTTGAAGCATTAGGGATAGCGTCATTAGTAGGTGCAAAAGAGGAAGATGAAACTGGAGCAGCTGTTAAAGTTGCGACAGTGGAAGCTGTAGCTGCAGGAGTTACAATTCAAGGGGAAGAGCATCAAGCAGAGGTGGTAGAAGGAGGAAATATGGAGGTGTTGGATGTCGAATCCTCCCCTGAAAGAGGAGAACCATCATTGAAGAAGAGGAAATGACCCCTCTTTCTGAAAATTTAGAAACCCCTATGTCACAGAAAAGAAGAAAAAGGTTAGGGACTAAGGGTCAGACATCTAGCTCATCAAAGAAGAGAAGAAACTAGAGCTATTAAAGTAGCCAGCAATAGTATGCAGTGAAGGCCAGCCATCGGGAGTTGTGAATAAAATAAGGACTTTCGGTCTGTTGTAGCAGCCGAAACAACATGTGCAATTGGGGAAAATAGTGAAATTCCCACAGCAGAAGCAACATGTGCAACCAGGGTAGGCATAGAAATTCCTATTTTAAACCACAAGAACCTGTTGTGGAAAAATCCCAAATTGAAAACCTCCTTTTTGAAAATGAGCTACTAAAGGAGGAGGTGCAAATGCTTCATAATGAATTGGAGAAATGGAAGGACGTCACTAGAAAACAAGTAGAGAAGAATTTGAATATATTAGTGGAGGCTGCAGATCTGTTAGAAAATTCATCTCCTGTTTTGGGAAATGAAGAACAAGGAGAAATGGTATGCCCAGAATGTGCAGACATATTTAATTCAGCAGGGCACAGAGTCATAGTCCTGGGTTTGGTAGTACAAAATACTGCACAGACAGAGCAAGAAGGAGAAAAAGCATCGACAGTGGAGATGATGGAGGGAAATGAGCCAGAGATAGACATAATACCTGATTTGGAATTAGGAGAAGATGAGGAGATGCAATCCCAGCCAGCAGGAAATATTGAACTATTCCAGGACCAGTCTCATCATCCATAAGATATCAAGGTAATTCAAGAACAACCTCAGCAATATGAAGAAATTGGACAACAGGATGCTGTTACACAAAAACTAGCATCCTTGAAAATATTTAGTGAAGTTGCAATCCAGATAGCAATTGCTGATATTGACGTACAAGAGGAAGACACTGTTACAAAAGAACTAGTGTCTTTAAAAATGTTTGCTGAAATTGCAACTCAGACTGAGGCTGCTAAGATTGAATTGAAGAGAAAGGATGCTTCCACACAAGAACCAACATTCCTAAAAGTAGTTGTTGAGACTGCAACTCAGACTGAAGTTACTGAGATTGAATTGGAAAGGAAGGATGCTGCCACACAAGAACCAGCATTCCTAAAAGTAATTGTTGAGACTGCAACTCAGGTAGAAGCTGCTAAGTTTGGTATTCAGGAAGAGATGCTGTCACACAAGAACCAGTGTTCTCGAAATTAATGATTGATTCAGCAACAGAAATTGAGGCTATTGAGGTACAAGAAGAGGATGTTGTTACACAAGAACCAACATTCTCAAAATTAACTGTTGAGATTGCAATACAAGCAGAGGCCATTGCAACACCGATGGAAGAGGAAGATGCTACACTGCCAACCGAAAATGAGGAAGCTAGAACATCTGGTGGCAGGGTAGGAATGCATTTTTCTCAATAATTTGTTGCTTTAGACACTGATGATGAGAAAGATGTGGAGGATAGAAGGATTCAACGATTGGATAAACAACTTTCTTTTTACAGGTGGAGTTAGCTAAATGGGAAAAGTACATTGATCAGTTTTGAGCAGGGGATGGTCCCCTTTCTCTGAACATAGGAAGACTATCAAAGAATTAAGGGAGAAGTGGGCAGAGGAATCAACTCTTCATAAGTAACAATTGGAATAGGTGCAAAAGGAATTGCAGGAGTTGAAGGAATTCAAATCCATGCAAAAAGAAAAAGACCAAATGTATGCCCTCTCTCGGGAGCTGGTTAGTTCAAGAGCACCATCTCCTTCCTACCCAGTATTCCTGTATGAGAAAATGACCCTGTTCAAATTGAAAGCTTTAAAAGAGAGTAGACCTTATCAGTTGCCGATCCCTTCCAAGTTTGTAGAGACCTTTTTGTCAAGCAATTTTCTTGAGCAGCACCTATTGTGTGAATTTTATTTGCACAATATGGCATGTTTTGGTGATTCTTGCTCTAATCCTATTCCCTATGCAGGGGATGTTCAGTTGAGATCCTTTGCCTCTTTTGTTAATAATCATGTGCAATGGGAAGATTCCTTTTAGACAATCTCTAAGAATGAGGCCAGTGCCAATTTATGGATTAGGAGTGAACCCCAATCTCCTCGTGCTCTCATCATAAACCATAGAAGATATTTCTTATCTCATCCAAATACTTAGCATCTGAAGAAGATGCAAGAGAAATTTATCTCTACCTGTGTTGACCTGATCTACAAACATTAACATCTTGCCTTAGAGGGTAGCAAGCACAGGTGGCAGACTTATTCTCCACCTTTGAAGAAAAGTGATCCTTATTGCCTTAAGAATTTTAAACAAGCTCTTCCCAAGGTCGCAGGGTATGCCAATTGCATGAGAACGTGTGGGTTACAATGGCTGGGACTCAAGTTCAAATTTCCACTGATATGGTGGCTAGGAGGGTAGTACAGGGACAATTATACACTTACCAAGGTAGAAGAGAAGCAGTGCTGGGAATGTTGGGCTACTTGCAATGGGTTTTTGGAGGCAGGCAAGGAACCTGACATTTCCTTCAACTTTTCCTTTCAACGTAAATGGAGACTAGATTCAGACTCAGATTAGTTGGTTGTTGCATGAGGACATGCAATTGGATAGCTGGGGGGAGATGTTGGACCCCAAAATAGCCCCTTTTTGTCTACACCTATCTACACCTTTTTCCCTGTTTTGCCTCACTATTCCCTGATTTGGAATTAGGAGAAGATAACCATTCAAGACTACTTATGGCTGTAATAGCTCCATTGTAAATCGATAGCCTAAATATCATAGATCTTCATGGCCGCCCGATACTTTGTGAAATGAATTCATGTCATCAAGGTATAAATGTAAAGATGCGTTCTGAGGATGGGGTTGGATAATTTATAATTGCATAAGCTGAAATAGAGAGCTGTGACTGTGATTCATTATTTCTAACACAAGGAGCAGAGTTCCTTATATCTTGATGTTCTAATTTCTGTTAGGACACGACATCTCTGTTAGAAGGCCAGGGCCCGCCTTGTCACAAAGATCGTTGAGGTAAGTAGGTAGTTTAATTTCTTTCCTGTTGTGTGGTGTGGAATTGCATTAGATGTGTTACTGCGAGCTGCAACAGTGAAATGATAATTGTATTATTCTTTGGTAGTTTATGATTGCATCCTAAATGATTCATATCAATATCAATATCATATATGTAATTTGAATTAATGTGCAAGCAACAATACCAATGTCAAATGTGTGTTAGTTGTTGAAAACTTATTAACTTAATAATAAATATATTAATATAATTATTAAATATAATTTAAACTTCAAAATTATATATATCTTCTGAATGGAAAATATCCATCACCCTAAATAAATAATGCAGACTTGTGAACCAATAAAATGGGTATAACTAAACAGTAATAGCAAGTAATATCAAACTGAGTAAGAATGATAATCCTCTACTTATGAACTGAAGCTAATTCATCAGCTACAAGGGAATGTGTCCTTTCATGCACTCGTTCAGTTATATTCCTTGGTTTTCATTCCATAAATTGCATCACTTGTATTGTTGAAACTCTAGTGGAAAATTATAGGTTTATTACAGTCACATTCAGAATTCATTCGATAAGAGTTCAATACTAGTTTTTTGGTCTGTTGATCCTTATTATGCACTCAATCGGTTTGCTTAAACTGTCATATGCTTTGTTTGGACTATCAATGGGGTGTCTTAAAATGTGATTAGACTCCTTAACCAATTTCATATGTTCTTCATTAATTAATCCTAATGACCAAACTTGACATCCCGTGTATGAAATCTGGAATGGCATATTTACACATTTCTGAGCCTACTCATCCATGAATAAACTCTTTCAAATCGGTGAAGAAAAATGCATTAGACAAATGAATAACATGAAGAAGAAACCACAGAGAAGAATTTATGGACCTTCCAAAACTATGGCTTAGGGAAATTAGACCAAGCCTAGGAGAAGATAAAAAATTGTCCATGGAATTATTGGTAAAATCTTCCTAATAGGCCTTAGGGAAATGCCCGCCACAGCTCATAGGATGATGATAAAAATATTCAGAGAGTGTGGATCTCTAGAGTGTTGTATGGTAAATCCAACCATATCATTAGCCTGGCCAAAAAATCTTTCAGGAAGAAGATATCAATCTGCCGAAAGTGCCTCTCACAATATTTGCACTGCTCTAGAAAAATGCCCGCAGAGGAGAGAGAAAGAAGCTCCAAAAGATGAAAGTGGTCCTGATGGATTCACCTTGTTTGCCTCTACCCATTGGGTATCTCACTTGGCAAGTTTGAAGGAAAAATGAAATCACCTTCGTGACCTAGGGTTTGAAGAGAACTGGTTAAGTGTTAGAAAAAGAGTTTGAGAGACCATTTGGAAATGCCTGCAAGGGGGTGTTCCCTTGATGATAACCCCAGCATGGGGTCCAATTACCCTTAAGAGGATTCCCAGCACAAATTGTGTGTTGAAGAAAATGCCCGCAGCACATGGGGATATTGTAGAATGTTGTTTTGTCTACTCAACCATGGTCTCAGTTTTTCCAAAAAGATCACCCTGAAGAAGAATTTATGGACCTGCCAAAACAGTGTTTTAGGGAAATTAGACCAAGCCTAGGAGAAGATAAAAAATTGTCCAAGTATGGTAAAATATGCCTAATTGGCCTTAGGGAAATGCCTGCCAAAACTCATAGGATGATGATAAAAATATTCCGAGAGTGTGGATCTCCATTAAACGCCCCCCAAAAAGTCGAAAAGTCCAACAAAACTTTTCAGTGGGTCTTTCCAAACCCCCCCAAAAGTCCAAAAGTTCAACAAGACTTTTGCAAGGGATCTTTCCAAACCCCCCCCAAAATTCGAAGAGTCCAACAAGAATTTTGGGGGGTTCTTTACAAACCCCCCCCAAAAGCCCAAAATTCCAACAAGACTTTTGGGGGGGGGTCTTTCCAACCCAGGGGGGTTTTTAAGAACCGCCCCCACAAGTGAAATTATAAGGAGTTTTGAGGGTGGTTTTTAAGGCCTGCCCCCAAATACCTTTAAAAAACGTTTTGGGGGGGGTTTTAGCAAGACCACCGCAAGCCAATTTTAGGGGATCAAGAATTTCGGGGGGGAGGGGTTTCCACAACCGCCCCTAAAAATATTGAAAATTGGACTTTCAGGGGGGCGGGGGGTTAAACAAATGCCCCCAAAAGTATTGAAAATTGGACTTTCGGGGGGGGGGGGGGGGGGGGGGTTAAACAATCACCCCCAAAAGTATTAAGAATTGGACTTTGGAGGGGGTTTTTACAAAAGCGCCCCCAAGAATCCTGACAATTGGACTTTTTAGGGGGGTTTGTTAAAAACCACCTCCAAAAGTCCAGTTTTCGGGACTTTTGAGGGGGGTTTTGAAGAACCGCCCCCAAATACCTAAAAACATTTGGGGGGGGGGTTAGAAAAACCGTCACAAGCCAAAACCGCCCCCAAAAGGGTATTTTGTTGTAGTGATATTTCCAACACCACAGGTTTGAGATTCATTGGATTCCTCATTAGAGAGATACGTTAATTTTCCCAACATGACCTATTTATGGGATGAAACATCATAGCAAACTTGTACGGAGTGCCACGTGTTACTGTTTCAACTTCGGCCTCTGACATTCCTACCTGTACAATTACAGTCAGTTCCCTAAGTGTGACTTTTGACGGAATTCCATTTGGAGCTTCCTAGCCCGAGATATGACTTTTTACCTAGGTCCCCTATTTTAGGGCTTCATTCTGGAAGAGGCCGAAACCCTAATGTGTACGGATCATATCGCAGAAAGTGAATAGAATCTGAGGCTGCAACTCAGACACAAGGTATAGGAACATGTCATATTTGGCCTATTCAAGTTTCAGATCCTGAACCTTCGCCAAAAGTGAGTTATAACGAAAGTTCCACAATGAATAGGTTTTTCTATACAAAGCCGTAGCTTTCAAATTGTTGCAAGTGAAACAAGTGTCGTAAGTGCCATACATTGCCTTCCTTCAGGCTAGCTCTAATACCATGTTAGAATTCAATATGATAAGATAGATAACATCAGTATTCAATTCAATTTCACAACAATAGCATATACAAGATCACTGAAGGAACAACAAGCACAACATAAACACAAGAGACACAATTTATCCTGGGAAACCCTCATGGGGTAGAAAACCTAGCAAAACTTCCTCAATATAGATGATCAAAAGTACAAAGATTAAATCCCCAAACAAGAGCTTTTTCTCCTCCTTTGCATATCTCTCTCTCTCCTATGCGAGTTCACAAGTGAGTGAGTGTGTGTTCAAATGAAGAACACACATCCTCTATTTATAGTTTACATTCACTTGACTTTTACACTCGGCCTCAATAGTTTATTCCATTGCCGATTGGGCTGACCCCTCTAGGGGACTTAAACACCCCATTACAACTGACTCTTAGGGGATATATTTCCCCGACATACATGGGAGGATTTACCTCAATGTCTTTACATAATAATAACATCCTGACAAAGGAATAAAACATCTCCGGATGAATAATAATAAAGTACAAATCAAATATTCTTTGAAGTTACAATATTTCAATAGCTAGGAATAATGAAAATTAAAAAATATAATATACATTAATGTAAATTCAAAATCAACATACAAGAGAAAGAATAACATCTTAAATGTCACGCATTCTTTCAAAACCATTTATAATGCCATATATCAACAACATGAAGGATTTTAGACTCTTGTGCATACATGTGCACAATGGTTTGGATTCTTACGGATGCACTTGAGATGTGGTTTTCTTCAAGTCTAAAATATTATCATCTGTATGAAAAGCCAAAGCATTAAAATATTTTTTTACTAGATTCTGTATAATTGTGCACAATGTTGTGGATTCAAATGGATGCACATGAATGCACAAACTAGCGTTATTTGGAGTCTTCTGCATCTTTATAGAACAATGGTATGGATTCAAATGGATGCACATGAATATAACAACATTTTTTTTCATGCATGTATAGTTGCGGAGAGGATATTTTTGGACTCTGGTGCATAATTGTGCGCATTGGTGTGGATTCAAATGGATGCACATGAATGCGCAAACTAGTTTTTTTTTGGACTCTTGTGGACTGTTGAAGCACAATGGTATGGATTCAAATGGATGCACATGAATTTAACAAGATTTTTGGGCATGCATATATAGTTGCATCATGATGTTTTCTTTACTCTTGTACATAATGGTTCACAATGGTGTGGATACAAATGGATGCACATGAATGCATAGACTAGGATTTTTTGGACTATTTTGCATCTTTGTAGCACAATGGTGTGGATTAAAATGTATGCACTTGAATACACAAACTAGGGTTTTTTCAAATCTTGTGCATATTTGTAGCACAATGGTTTGGATTCAAATGGTGATGGAGGTTTCTAAGGATTTTGAACAAAACTAGGCTCTAGGATACAAAATAGGGTTTCTAGGGATTGTAATGCAAATTAGTTTATAGGCTAGGGTTTATAGGCCAGGGTTTATGGGCTAGGGGTTTAAAATACAAACTAGTGTTTTTTGGACTCTTGTGAATATTTGTAGCATAATGGTTTGGATTCAAATGGTGATGGAGGTTTCTGGGGTGATATTAGGATTGCATTCATGTAGATTAGGTTGTTAGGGTTATATTTTTGTTCTTAGGGTAGTTTACTTATAAGGCTAGATTAGGTTTATATGTTTGTGATTTGGTTTCTACATTTCTAAATTAGGTATCTAACCATTATATTTCTATGGATGATGATGGTGGTGACAATGGGAGCGAGGATGCAGATCTTATGGTGTACTTAGGATCCATGACAAATCTTGTGCATTTTATCAATTTAGGATCCATGACGAAGCTTGTGAAATTTATAAATCTATTGATATCTATCAATGTCCAGTCGCAATAGACAAAATATCAATGTCAATAATTAATGAGACCACAAAAAAAAATTAATATACATGTAAAACATAAAAACACAATATAAGATGAAAACCACATAGTATATTACCTACCTATGGTCATTCAAATAGACCATCGAGATCATCTCTAATACCAATGGTGTCCTTTAACCTCTCATGCTCGGAGTAAGCAAATAAGTATCGTTCCTTTCATGAGTTCTTCCTTAGCATTGTTTGTAGCTGGAGGATTTGGAGCAAGATCACCCCAACCAGGTTCTTGCTTAACATATAGCACATGACACAACCACACATTCACATAAACTGGATGCAAACAGGATGCCAGAAGTGGCTTCTATTACTTCAAATCAAATTGGTTACAATGCAAAATGCAAGGAATGTGAAAAACTAAACTATATCGGCCTCAACCTATTAATATAAAGAAGTAATGGTGTGTTCTCTGTGTGTGTTGACCTTCACCCTCGCACGACCTCTGCTGAATGCAAGCGCTCGCTAAGCTATGGATCTGATCTTCCTGTGTTCAGTTGATGTGGGACTATTTTATCCAATCTACTCATCCACTCCCGAACTATGCTCTCTCGATCCTCTGCTGATAGAACTGAACTGATCCCCTCCTCTCTTTCGGCACACAAGTCTTCTACCCAGCTACTACTGTGCATCCCGAGGTAGACTTCCAACACCCAAGACACTCTTCCTTTGTACACCGAATCCTCCAGATCTTGCAGACTTGCAATTGTCAGCGCTTCAACCGTGCTGCACATCTCTTCATGTGTTGACATCTGTCGTGATCCCAACCACCTAGAATAACGGCTCATAACTTCCTTAGCAACCCCGAATGGCTACCAAGTACTTGCCTTGAATTCTTACTTCTCTGACACTGCTACAGTAGTCGGTCTTACTTCTCGACTATACTCCTTTTTGTCATCTTTCAACTTACCTGTCCAATTCACTTCACATCTTAGGATTTTCCAATCTACCCCTTCCTCCTCGCTTGGCTCATGCCCAAACCTGGTGGTGTCACGGTTCGACTACCTATTGACCTACGATGCCTTCGGTTGCAACCTGTTGTCTGTCAATCTTCAACATGTCAAATTTTGACCTTTACATCATTTTCTCGATCGCATATCGACTACTTCTGCTCGACTTATTGACTATGATAGCCAATCTTCCTTCGCACTAGTGGTCGTCGGCACTCTCCCTGGTCGACTTCTCATGTTGATCAACTTCGATTGATATTCCTAGGACTCGATTCTCCTGCATCAGACTCCCCAGGTGGAAAAGAACTCGTCTGCTCCGTTAGTCTCCTGAAATATTCTTCGAAAATCCATGTCGCCTCCTACAACTCATCATCTTTCCATCGCACTAAGTATTCTCTCTTTCACAAACTGTGTGTCCTTCAGACTTTGCGTTCTTCTATCACTTCTACAATTTCTTCTTTGTGTTGGTCTAGAATCTGCACTGTTTAGTCGATGTTCAACACTTTCACGCTTCTACTACTTGCACCCTTGTCAAATTTGTACAGATCTTAGACATTGAACATTGGTGAAATGCTCAATTCCTTCGACAGCTCCAACACATAAGCATTGTTCGAAATATTTTGCAGAATATTACATGGTCCAATCTTCTGCAGCTTGATCTTGTCATACATTCCTATCAGAAATCTCTCCTTCAACAAATGTGCATAGACTAAGTCCCCTTCACTGAATGATTGTAGCCTCTTATTTATGTATGCTCTCAACTTGTATGTCGCATTGTTCTTCTCAATGTGCTTTCGCACATCTTGATGTACTTCTTTCATATGCTCTGTGAATGATTCCGCATTTGCGCTTTTCCTGATTTCTGTTGGTAACTCAACCAAATCTACCACTCCATGCGGGCTTCATCCTTGAACAATCTCAAATGGGATCAAACCTATCGAATGATTCCCAGAATTGTTGTAGGTGAACTCTGCTTGCATCAACACGTTCTCCCACTGCTTGGTTCTATCGTCCGTCAAACATCGTAAAATTTTTCCCAAACATTTGTTCACCACCTCGGTCTGTCCATCTATGTGCGGAAGATATGCCGAGCTAAACTACAACTTTGTGTCTAGTTTCTTCCATAGGGTTCTCTAGAAATTCCCCATAAACTTGGTATATTTGTCCAACGTGATACTCTTCGACAACCCATGCAATCTGACTATCTCCTTGAATAATAGAACAACAATGCTTGTGGCGTCACTTGTCTTGCGACACGGAATAAAGTGTGCCATCTTCGAAAATATGTCTACTACAACAAAGATTGAGTCGCTTCCCTATTATATATTTATCAATCCTAACACAAAATCTATGCTTAGGTTATCCCATGGGATATTCGGTACCGGTAATGGTGTATACAACCTCATATTCTGACTTCTTCCCTTTTCTAACAGGAAAACTCGACACTATCATACCCACTTACCGACATATGTCATCATTCCTGACCAATAATACTTCTCTCCGACCAATTCCTTGGTCTTGTTGATGCCAAAATGACCTGCTAATCCTCCATTATATAGTTCTTGGAATAGGTTCTCCCTTACGGATCCTATGGGAATACACAACTATTGTCCCATAAACAGGTAGCCTTCTTGGATGAAATAATCCAAGTATGGGGTTCTATCGACATTCTAAGGTGCACGACAAGCCTCCCATGCTTTTGCAAAATACTTGTTGGTCTCGTACTCTATCTTCACCGACTATATTCCTGTTGCTTGAACTGTGATCATGTTCAATAATGCAACTCTGCGACTCAGCGCGTTGGCAACCTTATTCGACTTTCCCAACTTATGTCGCAACATGAAAGTATATCCTTGCAGGAACTCAACCCATTTCATGTGCCGTTGATTCAACTTCGACTGAGTACTCAAATAACTTAGTGCTTGGTGATCTGTGTACAACACAAATTCTTTGGGAAACAAATAATGCCTCCACTTCTTCAATGCTTGGACAATAGCATAAAAATCCTAGACATAGACCAAATATTTCCGCTTCATATCATCCAAATTTTCACTGAAGAATGCAATTGGGCGTCCCCCCTGCCTCAACACTGCTCCAATTGCCATCCCACTTGCGTTGCAATCAATTTGGAAAACTTTGTCGAAATCTAGGAGCGCTAACATTGGGCTCTTAGTGACCTTTTCCTTCGACTTGTCGAAAGCTCTCTGGGAAGCTTCCGTCCAGTTAAACTCCTCTTTCTTCATGCACTCTGTCAAAGGGAAAAAATTCGACTGAATCCTCAGATGAACTTCCTGTAGAAACTAGCATGTCCATGGAAACTTCGTATTCCAGTCGCACTTGTTGGTTCCATCCAATCCAATATTTCCTTCACCTTCTTTGGGTCCATCACTAGCCCTTTACCCGAGATTAAAAATCCAAAGTACACCAGCTCTTCCTTCATGAAGAAGCATTTATGCAGGTTCACCATCATCTTCTCTTCCTCCATCTTTTGCAATACCTATCGAATGTGCTCCAAGTGTTCTGTCTTGGTTCTATTGAAAATCAGAATGTTGTCTAAGTAGACTACGACAAAATTTCCCAAGAATGGTTTCAGTACCTCGTTCATCAACCTCATGAAAGTACTGGGTGCATTAGTCAATTCGAATGGCATGACTAACCACTCATACAACCCTTCCTTCATCTGGAATCTTGTCTTCCATTCATCTCCTTCTCTAACCCGAATTTGGTGATAACTGCTCTTCAGGTCGATCTTCGTGAAGTATCGCGCTCCACTCAAGCCATCCATCAAGTCACCAATTATCAGCAATGGAAACCGATACTTTATCGTGATCTTGTTGATAGCTCTGCAGTCTGTACACATCCTCCATTCTCCACCCTTCTTCGGTGCTAATACTGCTCGTACCGTGCAAGGGCTCATACTTTCTCTGATCAAACCCCTGTCCAATAACTCATGGACCTGTCGATTGAGTTCCTGATCCTCTTCTAGAGTCATTCTATGTGGTGCCTTGTTTGGAAAACTTGATACTCAAATGAAGTCGATCTGATGGGATATGCTTCTCGTCGGTGCTTCGTTGATTACTATGCTCCTGAACTCATCGAGCATCTTTTCGACTTTGATCGGAATCCTCTCCATTGTCGACCTCTCCACACATGGTCCTTTCGGAATGATGGCAAAACATCCCAACTGCTTTTCTTCCTTTGTGAGGAATTCCTTCACTGAGCACATCAACACTCAATTCTTCCAATAGTTTCTATCGCCCTACTTGCAGTCAACTTGCTCCTCCTGCTTTGGCTTCAGAGTTCTCCACGTGCCATTTTTCCACATTGTTATTGTGGTTGCTCGACCATCATAGATAATCTTTTGATCATATTTCCATCGCCTACCTAACAACATATGACATGCATCCATTGGGATTACATCGCACAACACACTGTCTTCAAGTTTCCCAACCTTCATGTTAATCAGGCAATGTTTGGTTACCTTGACATGATGTCCTTTCTGCAACCAAGATATTTTTTATGGGTTTGGGTGTTCCCTACATCTCAAACCGCTTTCTCGATGACTTTTGTAGACACAAGATTCTTCGTACTGCCACCATCAACTATGGTTTTGCAAAACTCTTTATTTTTCCACCTTTAGTACTGTCGGATGCCAACTCCGCCCTCTCGTTGACTTTCTCATCTCTTCGACGTCTAGGTTTCGACTCCTCTGTAGCATGTAGGTTTTCTAGGAATGCATATGCCTTGTGTCTGACTCCTCAACACTTGTAACAAACTATGGTTGGTTTGTAAGCTCCTTTTCTGTCGGATGGACCATCTCAACCATACGCACCTCGATCGTGATTATCACAACCATCGTGTTAGTTTTCTTGCCTTTTCTCCTTGGTCGATGTCCCTTCCGCACGACGGTTTTCTTCGATGGATTCTCTCCTTGTGACGCTACTTTGGCCTTTCACGGAAATAGTCTTCGCACCCCGACTAGTCGTCCTACCTCTCATCGATGCAGATTTCCTTGATAGTTTCTCTTCTGCTTTCAAAGCTAATTGGTAGGCTTCAATGACCGCTCTGAACCTTAACAGGCTCAACTCATCATCACATCCTTCAATTTGTTCACTAATCTAGGGACAACTTCTTTCCCTTTGTCGATTTGTCCCGACCGAATCGAAAGTCTATAGAACTCTTCTGTGTATTCCTTCATGGTCATCTCTTTCTGTTGCAAGTTTTGCAACTTCCGGAATAAGGAAATCACATAGTCTCTTGGAAAGAAATTCCCTTTCATCTTGGCGACCATCCTGTCCCAAGACTTGATTTTCTCCTTTCCTTTCTTGACTCTGTCATCCTGTACATTGTCCCACCATAATTGTGAAAATCCTCACAGCAGATCTAAGAGATGATGTATACCTCACAAGAGTAATTATGATTAAGCAGGAAAATAGAGGAAGAGTGGTCAATACAGTATAATGAGCAACAGAATAATATGGTACAGTAGAACTCGGATAGAAGCAATAATACTTCACACACACTAACTAATTAATCACAATATGGAAAAATAAGTAGTACAAGCATGAGGATTTGAATGCCTAAGGTGGCAATTCAAATTAACCTTCATGGAGTGATCAAAGGATCACTGGAGTGTCATCGGAGCACAACTAGGTGTCCTCATGATCATCAGTGGAGTCATCAATGCACAAGTAACTGTCAACTGTCAATCAAATTGAGTCTAACTGAGTGCAGTAGGTGTAACTGAATGTAACTAGCACATGGAGACACTAACTGGATGAAGGAGGCTCAGTGGAGGATGCAGTAAGAGCTTACTAGAGTCAGAACAAGCAGTTTAGTCTCACTGGAGGACCATCGGAGTGATAAGGTCAGTAAAGAGTCAGTTAATCCTTAAATCAAGGAAGTAACTAAAGATAACTGAATATAACTAAATATAACTGGACTGGTAGGTGAAGAAGGTGCCTTTGTCATGCAGTGGAGCAAAGGAGGGTGCATTAGTCACTGGGAGGGCTGAAACTGCAAGGAAAGAAGCGCTTGGGGCTAGCTCACTGAGGGCTAGGTGTTGGTGTTGATGACTGGAATGCATGTAAAATGCATGCAAACCCTAATATTTGCATGCATGACTGAAAATGCAAACAATGGAAATTCTGCTAGGACTAGGATGGAGTATAGGAATATCCTAACACCCCCCCTTAATCCATCCTAGGCCCTGGTAACTAGGACCAAAGGTCACCCAATACAATCAAATGAATGATAATAATAAATAACAGTCCATTAACCGAGAAAATGGGGAAAACCTCACGGGAAAAATACCCCCCCTCAAAATAAACTGTAGGTCACACACAATAATAAATGCTCCAAACTCAAGCAAGTGTGATGATTGGTCATATTTCTGGAGGTATCTTCTTCTTGGGAAGAAGTGGATCATGCTCAAAAAGCATGTGTTTGTACTTTCTCTTCAGTTCGAATGTGATGAGAAAAAATCCAATAGTATGAGAATGATCCTTGAACCTGTGATTTGAATAAGCTGAGGTAGGATCAAATTTTTGAATGTGCATATAGTCTTTTGTCTTCTCCTTCGAACCGCCATGTGTGAGATTATGACAAAAAGAACTATTACATGTTTGCTTGAAATCAAAATCAGATTTAAGACTTAAAAAACAGTTTCTTGAGATCTCCTTTGAACTAGCAGGGGTGGGATCAAAACTATCATATGCATGAGAAATTTTCCCAAGCAGTAATTGCTTAGAACCCAAATTAGATACAAGACTTGAATCATGGTTTCTTGAGATATCCTTTGAACCATGAGAGGTTAGATCAAAACCAGTAGATGCATGAGAAATCTTCCCAAGCGAATGGCAATGGCCATATTCTTCAATGACCTTCTAAAACCATGGAATTATGATCATATAGTAGTATAAAAGAGGAGATAGTTGGAGAGGAGCGAATGCATTACCTTCAATAGCTATTTTGACCTCCGAAATAATCATGTGATCATGATGCAAACAAACAGACTCTAGTGCAAGAGAGGATTTAGGACCTTCTGCAATATCTAGAGTGTGAGCTGGCACATAAAGAGAAGAAAGTTTGGCATGAGTGTAGAATCTGCAAGTTCTTTGTGGACAAATTCAATGTGAGATGATACTGGTGCATGATCTGAGAGACCATCAAGAGGAGAGAATGCATCACTTTGCTTGCTTTTGAATGGGTTAGGACCAAGTCCTTCATTCTTTCTGCCAAATTTTTCATCCAGGTGAGCCCATAACTCTTTTGGAGTCCATAACTCCTTTGGAGTTTCAACACCATTACGGTATTTGAATTGGAATCTCTGGTATGCAGACAAAGAAAACATCATTGATCCAAAGTGAATGTCACCTTTATTTAACCAGTCAAACTTCTCTTCAAGGGATTCGAATTCTCTTTCAAAATAACAATAAAAAAGATCATGGATCTTCAAGTCTACTATCATTCTTAGTTTCCATTCATCATAGTTGAATGGAGAAAGAGGAGTAATTCCTGATGAATACATAGAAGTTGTAGAAGACTTGCAAAAACAATATAGAATATCTGCAACTTCTACTGCTGCAAGATGCAAAAACTGCTGCAACTGCTGCACTCGAAATCTTGGTAATAACCTGCAAAAAACTCTCAAGAATGGAGACAAACAATACTCTCAACATGCTCTGATACCATGTGAAAATCCTCACAGCAGATCTAAGAGATGATGTATACCTCACAAGAGTAATTATGATTAAGCAGGAAAATAGAAGAAGAGTGGTCAATACAGTATAATGAGCAACAGAATAATATGGTACAGTAGAACTCAGATAGAAGCAATAATACTTCACACACACTAACTAATTAATCACAATATGGAAAAATAAGTAGTACAAGCATGAGGATTCGAAAGCCTAAGGTGGCAATTCGAATTAACCTTCATGGAGTGATCAAAGGATCACTGGAGTGTCATCGGAGCATAGCTAGGTGTCCTCATGATCATCAGTGGAGTCATCAATGCACAAGTAACTGTCAACTGTCAGTCAAACTGAGTCAAACTGAGTGTAGTAGGTGTAACTGAATGTAACTAGCACATGGAGACACTAACTGGATGAAGGAGGATCAGTGGAGGATGCAGTAGGATCTTACTAGAGTCAGAACAGGTAGTTTAGTCTCACTCGAGGTCCATCGGAGTGATAAGGTCAGTAAAGAGTCAGTTAATCCTTAAATCAAGGAAGTAACTGAAGATAACTGAATATAACTAAATATAACTGGACTGGTAGGTGAAGAAGGCACCTTTATCATGCAGTGGAGCAAAGGAGGGCGCATTAGTCACTGGGAGGGCTGAAACTGCAAGGAAAGAAGCTCTCGAGGGTAGCTCACTGAGGGCTAGGTGCTGGTGCTGATGACTAGAATGCATGCAAAACCTAATATTTGCATGGATGATTGAAAATGAAAACAATGGAAATGCTACTAGGACTAGGATGGAGTATAGGAATATCCTAACAATAATGAGGCTTGACCCTTCAACCTCAAACATGCAGTCTTTGTTAAGTTTAAACCAAATAAACTAGAAAGATCACTGAAAGAAACATAATCACAAGATAGACACAGAATTTACCCTGGGAGACCCTCATGGGGTAGAAAACCCAGCAAAGCTTTCCTCAATAAGATGATCAAACAAAATACAAGATGTGCTCCAAGACTTGACATCCTTCTTCTCTAACTCACATGCAAACCTCCCAGACACGAGTGCGCTACTTTCTGAGTTGTGGAAGTGTATCAAATGAGGAGCTCTCCTCCTCTATTTATACTAGTTCCCGATTGAGCAAAAAATCCCTAATGGGGATGACCTCTCCTGGAGAAGTCTAATAACCCCTAAAATATAAACCCAGGGCCGACCCCCACATGGTGGGTCTAATAACCCTAGTTACCACAAACCATCGGAGGAATAAACATCTCTGGATACATGATAGAGTCACCTTAGACGGATGAAACATCTCCGGAATAATAATATACAAATATAATATTATTAGAAGTTACAATATTCAACACTCCCCCTTAATGAGAAGGATATTATAACAACACCTGCAGGAGCAAGGAGTCATCGACTACATCACACATGATACATCTGTATATCATCGAAAACTTTCTTTAATACATCATCATCAGTAACTTAACCAATTACTGGAACATCAACATCAACGTTGTTATACGATCATCAGCATCGTCATCACACGATCATCAGCATCGTCATCACACGATCATCAACATTGTCATCACACAATCATCAGCATCGTCATCACATGATCATCAGCATACCCTATAAAACATGATCCATTTAAGACACCATAACATGTCTAGGGATGATACAGTCCACTTGTCAACTTAGAGAAAATCTAAGAACCACTTTCTCGGAGATGTATGTCTACGGATCAATTCAGGGACCAAAGTCCGGGGACGATACAATCCCCTCTCATCCACTAGGGACCACTTCTCGGAGACCATACGTCTACGGATTAATTCAGGGACCGAAGTCTGGGGATGATACAATCCCCTCTCATCCACTAGGGACCACTTCTCGGAGACCATATGTCTACGGATCAATTCAGGGACCGAAGTCCGGGGATGATAAAATCCCTTCTCATCCACTAGGGACCACTTCTCGGAGACCATACGTCTACGAATCAATTCAGGGACCAAAGTCCGGGGATGATACAATTCCCTCTCATCCACTATGGACCACTTCTCGGAGACCATACGTCTATGGATCAATTCAGGGACTGAAGTCCGGAGATGATACAATCCCCTCTCATCCACTAGGGACCACTTCTCAGAGACCATACGTCTACGGATCAATTCAGGGACCGAAGTCTGGGGATGATACAATCCCCTCTCATCCACTAGGGACTACTTCTCGGAGACCATACGTCTACAGATCAATTCAGGGACCGAAGTCCGGGGATGATACAATCCCCTTCTGTATCCTTATCAATACAGATATAAAACATGTATCCTCATCAATACATCAACAAAACATGTATCCTCATCAATACATCAATAAAACATGTATCCTCATCAATACATAAATAAAACATGTATCCTCATCAATACATCAATAAAACATGTATCCTCATCAATACATCTATCATCAAAGGCATGTATCCTCACCAATCAAAAGCATGTATCCTCACCAATACATATATCATAAAAAATAAAAAGCAAGTAAAAATAAGTATTCTAAGAGTCCTAAATCTAAATAACCTAAATATCCAAGTGTAGTAAACATGTATCCACATCATCGACCTTGCTGTCGATGAGGCAATCTCATCATCAGTGACTACACTACTCCCCCTTTCGAGGAGGGTCCTTTTGAACCACACCAAGCTTGTCTCACAAGTATTCAAATTTCACCCGACATAGAGGTTTGGTCAATATATCAGCAATTTGTTCTTTAGTGCTCACATATTCGAGCTTAATAGCTCCTCTTTGCACCATATCTCGTATGTAGAAATATCGGATCTCTATGTGTTTTGACTTATCATGGAACACTGGATTTTCAGTCATCTTGATACAGCTTTGATTGTCACACATGATCACAGTGGGATCCAATTCTAAGTCAAACACTCCAGATAATAGTTTCCGAAGCCATACTGCTTCACAAATGGCAGAGCATGCAGCTATATATTCTGCTTTTGCAGTACTGAGAGCCACACTAGATTGTTTCTTGCTGAACCAAGAGATCATGGTAGATCCAAGTCCATAACAGCCACCCGATGTACTCTTCCTGTCTGAAACACTTCCTGCCCAATCGGAGTCTGAGTAACCATGTAATCTGAGTTCATGATTTCCAAGGTAGTAAAGACCAAAATCTAATGTACCTTTTAGATACCTCATTACATGCTTTGCAGCTATTAAGTGAACCTTCCTTGGTTCTACTAGATACCGACTCAGTGTATTTACAACAAAGCATATATCTGGTCTGGTATTTGTTAAATACATCAATGACCCAATGATTTGTCTATATAGAGTTATATCCACTAATTCAGATGAGTCATCAACTAATAGCTTCAAGTTGGAGTTCATGGGAGTGGCCATGGCCTTACAATCCAACATATCAAATATCTTCAAAATCTCCACAGCATACTTACCTTGATTTAGAAAGATTCATTTTGGTTCTTGCCATACTTCCAGACCTAAGAAGTAGTGCATTAATCCGAGATCCTTCATCTCAAATTCTGAAGAAAGCTTCTCCTTGCATTCGATAATTTTATTCTCATTTCCTGTTAGAAATAGATCATCTACATACAATAGTAATATAACAGGTTCATCATCCATAACTTTGAGATAAATATTTGGATCAGCTTTACTGTTGGTAAAGGCCATGCTTATTAAGAAACTGTCAATCCTTCTGTACCAAGCTCTGGGAGCTTGCTTCAATCCATACAAAGTCTTTTTCAGCTTGCATACATGTGTTCTTCTATCTTTAACCTCAAATCCTTGATGTTGTTCTATGTAAACTTCTTCTTCAATGACACCATTCAGGAAGGCTATTTTAACATCCATCTGGTGTAATTTCCACTTCATCATAGATGCAAGTGCCATGATAGTTCTAATTGATGTGTACCTAGCCACTAGTGCAAATGTTTCTTCATAGTCTATTCCCTCCTTTTGAGAGAATCCTCTGGCTACAAATCTTGCCTTATATTTTTTCAATGCTACCATCTGCAGCATGTTTTATCTTGAATATCCATTTGGAATAAACCACACTTTTATCCTTTGGTTTGGGAACTATATCCCAAACATCATTCTTCAGTATTGACTGGTACTCTTCTGTCATAGCTTCTACCCACTCTTTCTTCTGAGCTGCCTCCTCATAGATGGTGGGTTGATGATCCACAAGATCACACATTAAGGCCACATAGTTGGATACTAACTTAGGTTTCTTCCTTTCTCTAGTGGAACCTTCAGGAGCTCCATATTTTCTAGCTCCTTGAATAATGTCTCTAGCCCATGCTGGTCTTATTTTTCTAGATAGATTTGTGATGGAGGGTTCTTGAGGTTCTAACATGTCATGGTCTTCTAGTGTATCATCTTCAGGGATGGGAACGACTTTTGTGACTCTAGTAGGTGTATCTTCTTCATAGATTTCTTCAAGATGACACTTTCTAGATTTCTTGATAGCTACTTCTTCATCAAATGTTACATCTCTGCTTATCTCCATATGATGAAAACCAGGTATGTAAATTCTGAAAGCTTTAGATGTTTCACAATATCCAACAAATATTCCTTTCTTACCAGAGGGGTCCAACTTGGTTATCTTTTCTTTTGGAATGTGAATATACACAGGACATCCAAATATTTTGAGATGACTTACCTCAGGCTTCTTTCCTGTGAACACTTCTTCTGGAGTCTTAAATTCAAGAGCACTGTGAGAAAGTCTATTTTGTACATAGACAGCTGTCCTGGCTGCTTCAGCCCATAGATACATGGGAAGATCTTGATCATGTATGATAGTCCTTACAACTTCCATGATAGTTCTATTCTTTCTCTCAACAACTCCATTTTGTTGGGGATTGTAGGGAGTGGTTAGTTCCCTCTTGATTCCATCTTCTCTACAAAAGTCTTCAAATTCCTTTGAAGTATATTCTCCACCATTATCTGTTCTGAGAATCTTGATTTTCTTTTCTGAGAGATTATCTATTAAGGCCTTGAACTCCTTGAATTTTCCAAAGACTTCATTCTTACCTTTTAGAAAGAATATCCAAGTTTTCCTTGAATAGTCATCAATGAATGTGACATAGTATTCATATCCACTCAAAGATGTGGAGGGCATTGGTCCACATACATCAGAGTGTATTAATTCCAAGGTACTTTTAGTCTTTGTTTCACTCCTAGGAAAGGGGTTCTTGATATTCTTCCCTTTTGCACATCCTTTGCATTTGCCATCATGATCAATCTTTAAGTCTGGCAAACCTATGACTACCTTGCTTACATAAGGTAGTGCTTTGTAGTTAATATGAGCAAGTCTCCTATGCCATAGCTCATTTGGGCTAATGGTTTCATGTACAAGAGTAGCTTCTCGATGGCCCTTAAGCTTGTACAAACCTCCTTCTTCTTCACCAATGATAATTGCATCCTTGATAGATTTTTCTTTGGGCCACATTAATACTTGTCCATCAATAAATGCAACCCTATAGCCTTTCTTATCCAATGTTGAGATGGATAACAAGTTCTTCTTCAATCCTGGTACACACAATATTTCTTTCATTTTCATGGGGGTACCAGAATCAAGCTTGTAGCTTTCTTCACCAATTCCCTTGATGGGATATTGAAAGTCATCTCCTAGAGATACCTTTTGTGGAGAGGTCTTTTCTTCAAGTCTTGAGAGAGTCTTTTTCTGACCTGTCATGTGCTTTGAAGCACCACTGTCAATAAGCAATGTATCTTCTCCAGGAGTTATAGATCCAGAGAGTGCGGAGAATAGAACATATTCTTCTACATCTTCTTCTTCATTTCTCCTAGATCTTCTCTTGAAGAGGGTCCTTTCTTCTTCTTCTTCTTCTCTTCTAGGTCTTTTATTGTGAGGCCTTTCTTCCTCTTCCACTTCTTCTTCACTATCATCCTCTGCAAGATGTGCTTGATGTCTTTTGTAGTGAAATCCCTTTTTCTTCTTTAGGGGACAATCTCTAGCAATGTGTCCTATTTTATGACAAGCAAAACATTGGAATAGGGAGTAATCTCTTCTTTGATTATATCCTCTTTTATTTTGAAATCTATGTGGAGAATGAGACTCCTTGAGACTATCCCTTTTGGAGTAGGATTGATTCCTTCTTCTCTTAGTGTGGGTGGCCAAGGCTTGGTCATCTTCTTTGAGCAAGGCTTCTCTATTTGCAACCCTAGCCTCTTCTTGTACACAATCCTCCCAAACTACATCAAACTTCATACTTTCTTTTCTGTCACACATAGTTTGTATGAATGACTCCCAAGGTCTAGTGAGACCATTTAGAGCTGTCATCACAAGTTCATCTTCACCAAGAGTATCACCAATGGCATCTAGTTGCTCCTTGATTTGGGAGACCCTTGAGAAGTAGTGTTGAATGGATTCTCCTTTGTGCATCTTGGTACTCTTTAAATGAGTTCTTAGGTTCATCTTCCTATTGATGTTCTTTCCTTCATACATTCTTCCTAGGGCATCATACATTTCCTTTGGAGTCTTCTTGGAAGCCACTTGGGAAATCAAGTGGTCTTTAATAGAATCAGCTATGATTTCTCTAATCAAATCCTTCCTATAATTCTCTTTGGCTTCATCTCCTTCAGGTTCTGCAACTTCATCCCTGATATAATGAGCAAGATCATTTTCTTCACGAATGAGACCAATTTTGTATTTCCATGCCCAGAAATTCTCTATACCTTCTAGCTTGTCTTCAAGCTTAGTGTTTGGAGCCATCTTCTCTTGAGGGAGTCCAAGAGATAAGAGATAGAGTAGTACTTACCCGAAAACTTTAACTTTTCACTTTTTCGGATCTGCAACAGAATTTCTAGTTTTATCACACTTTTGGTAAAACTAGGGTTTGACTTTCCCAGAGTTCTACCCAGCCAAAAACCTCAATCCAAGGCTCAAAAGATAGATCTTTAGAAGGGCTATTCAGCCACGCAACCAGAATCCAAAAATACTAACTTTTGCAGAAACCCTAATTTTGAGAGAGAGAGAGAAATATAATTTCACCTTGTGAAAGATGTTCTATTTAGGCTAGCTCCGATTCCATGTTAAGTTTAAACCAAATAAACTAGAAAGATCACTGAAAGAAACATAATCACAAGATAGACATAGAATTTACCCTGGGAAACCCTCAGGGGGTATAAAACCCAGCAAAGCTTTCCTCAATAAGATGATCAACCAAAATACAAGATGTGCTCCAAGACTTGTCCTTCTTCTCTAGCTCACATGTAGACTTCCCAGACACAAGTGCGCTACTTTCTGAGTTGTGGAAGTGTATCAAATGAGGAGCTCTCCTCCTCTATTTATACTAGTTCTCGATTGACCAAAAAATCCCTAATGGGGCCGACCTCTCCTGGAGAAGTCTAATAACCCCTAAAATATACACCCAGGGCTGACCCCCACATGGTGGGTCTAATAACCTTAGTTACCACAAACCATCGGAGGAATAAACATCTCTGGATACATGATAGAGTCACCTCGGAGGGATGAAACATCTCCCGAATAATAATATACAAATATAATATTCTTAGAAGTTACAATATTCAACAGTCTTAACCCACCTAGGATCCTCGATCTTCTCTATGTCGAAGTATTTCTCCATCTCTCTCAACCAGTCGATTAAATATTCTGGATCCAGACTTCCTGCGTAGGTATGCACATGTATCTTCGTTCGACCTCTCATCTCCCTTAGAAGCTTGTTGAATTTAAATTTTGGTTCCTCGACTGCCTCTTCCCGTGCTCCCACCTCTTTGACGTCCTCGCCGTTGTGGTCTACTGCATCAAGAATGCATCCACGTCTTTGACTTTATTTGATCGCTATGACCTCATTAGTTAAGCTTTGCATTGTTCGCATGCACTCATCGAACATTTCACGATCAACAGTGACTACTGCGCCACATGATCTTTGTCCTATACCTCGGACATTAACGCCTCTGTGAGACATTTTCAACCTCACCTGAATCTCCCACTCGTCCAATCATAGCTGAACTTTCAAAAGTCATGCAAAAATCTACCCAACCGCAGCTGGAGCTATTCAAAACACTTGCAGGCTCTTCCGAATCAACGGACACAACACTGGATTCACAACCAATCTAATCGGATTCCAAGTCCGGGCTCAGATATCCTTCTTCTCACAGGATTCTTTCACTCTACAGGATTCTCTTCCCACTCTAATACCAACTGGCGCAACGCAGCCCCGACCAGATTCTTGCTTAACAAATAGCACCCAACACAACCACACGTTCACATAAAATAGATGCAAGAAAGATGCGAGAAGTGGCTTCTATTTCTTCAAATCAAATCGGTTACAATGCGAAATGTAAGGAATTTAAACAACTAAACTATATCGGCCTCATCCTATTACAAATCAGAAGTGATGGTGTGTTCTCTCTGTGTGTCGACCTTCACCCTCTCATGGCCTTTGCTGATTGCAAGCGCTCATTGAGCTATGGATCTGATCTTCATGGGTTTGGTTGATGTGTGACTATTCTCTTCAATCTACTCATCCACTCTCGAACTCTGCTCTCTCGATCCTTTGTGATCGAAGTGAACTGATCCACTCCTCTATTCATGTGCACAAGTCTTCTACCCACCTATTACTGCGCATCCTGAGGTCCACTTACAACACCCGAGACACTCTTCCTCTATCCATTGAATCCTACAGATCATGCAGAGCTGCAATTGTTAGCGCCTCTATTGTGATGCACAATCTCTTCCTGTGTTGACATCTATCACGATCCCAACCACCTTCAATAACTACTCATAACTTCCTTAGGAACCCTGAATGGCTACCAAGTACTCACCTTGAATTTTGACTTCTTTGACACTGCAACATTAGTCGGTCTTACGTCTCGACCATATTGCCTTCCATCAGCTTTAAGATTACCTATGAGCTTCACTTCGCGTCTTAGGATTCACCAGTCTGCCCCTTCCTCCTCGCTTGGCTCATGCCCAAACCTGGCAGTGTCACGGTTCGACCACCTGTCGGCCTACGATGACTTCCACTGCAACTTGTTGTCTGTCGAATTTTGACATGTCGAGTTTCGACCTTCACATCATTTTTATGATCGCATATCGACTGCTCCCACTCAACTTATTGACTTTGACAACCAATCTTCCTTCCCACCAGTGGTTTTTGACACTCCCTCTGCTCGATTGCTTATGTCAATAAACTTCGACCGATCTTCCTAGCCCCCGATGCTTCTGCATGAGGATTGTGCCAATAAATAAGTGTTTGTTATGGTATACAATCTGACCCGGTCTATAATATTCAAATGCATACCCTTTTCTACCATCTGAGTGGGAAACTTGGTTCAAATAATCTCCTTTGATAACCATTGACCCAATCAGAAAACAATTGTCCTCATAGTCCCTTAATGGGACATTGAAGGTCTACTTCTCCTACAAGAAACATGACAACCAATACCCAATGCACCATGCATTGCTTCTCTGGGAAACCACTGCATATATGTGTCCTACAGAAAAAATAGTGCTAACATTTGAGTCAACTAACTAGACCCAACAAGTTGTCAAAAATTTCAAAATATTAATCGAACGTGGTTGTACGAGATCTTATATGTGGTCATAGTCTGCTGAAATTATTGATTAGTCTTGCTCCAACTAGGATAATTCTGTAGCTATATGTCGACCAATTGGGAGTGATACATCATCCCAACTATCAACCCAAACCGTGAATTCACATGATTCCCATTCACCACAACTGCATGAAGAACAAAAGCAAGAGAGTTTGCTTGTCCACATTCAAGTATACCATTGTCCGACGTTATAATTGAATGAAATGCATGAGTTCCCTGGACGGTCTTGCACTCTTAAAACTGTGATCGATCTACGTCCATGACCTCCCAAAAATATCTATGTACATGTGATTTCTTTGTTGATTGATCTTCATGCCTTCTTTCTCCCACCCCCATGACTGAAGAACACCATTCAACAATGGCCTTTCCATCTCGGATGTGAGATACATTTGTGAACTTCATTTATTTCATATGTAACACAGTCTTGATGCATGCACATGCTCCATCATGTTCATGTTTTCGGTGTTGGGTCTCAAAATAGTTCCAAATATGTGGCATCCTATGTCTTTTTTGGATCATACACAACCATTGGAAGACACAAACATTTTTGAATTTCCCTGCACATCCGTCAGACCAAACCTAATGTTGTTCCATTTGTATACTATAATCCTTCAAGTGATTGTAGAACATTTGAAAACTGTGATGTACCATTACAGAAATTTCGAGGTAAAAAAAGGGCCTCAAAACAAAGAAAATGTACTATAACAATCAACCAATCACATTTTAGAGGGTAACATCATCCCCCATGGTAGAGGTGGCATTGCTTGAGTTAAAATGCTATTTGTCACATTTTTAATGGTAGATGAGAACCCATAATTAACCATGGTATCTCTATAAGTACTTTTGAAATAATAAAGTAGTGTACTTATTTCACACTTTTTCAATATAATAATATAATTATCATTTCCTAACTTTTGGAAAAAACAATATATGTACGTAGAAAAAACAATATATGTACCTAGAAAAATACCTATGTATTTTTGTCTTACATAAATTTGAAAAAAAAATATTTATCCTTTACGACATGATAAAACATTGCACTTGTGAAAGATAATAAAATATGACATGCACTTTTGCAAAATAATAAAATTTTGAAGAAACTAATTTTTGGCAAGATCATATATTTTAAAATCATTTCAAAGTAAAAACCAAGGATCATATGTGGGATAATATATAGATAATATATTTAATATTTAACATATAATATAAAACTCAGGTGGCATAAGAAGAAGACTTCACATATTTTCAAATGTTAAAAGCCATATGAAGGATCATGTGCATTGGGATCATATATATATATATATATATATTATATATTTAATATTTAACATATAATATATATAGAGAGCATATATAATATATTTACTATATGAGATATAGTATATATTTCATTATATAATATATTGTAGGTGGGTTTTTAAATATTATGTTTTGAATATATATATATATATATATATATATATATATTTTATTTCAAAATACTAATTGTTGAAGGACAATTTTTTTTTGAGAAGCTCACTTTTATTTGTACTCACATCTTTTATTTCTAGTCATATCAATGTAGTGTTTTTTATTAATTTTATTTCTATACAATTTTTCAAGTCAATTTAACCATGGTTTACATAGATTGTAGTGTAAAAGGTAAGTTGTTAATACACCTTCCCCACAAAATGACAAACTCTTAATATTTTATTATATCTCTTAGGAGGTCCATTTTAGACCTCAAAATCTTTCTAATGCAAAAACCAAGTCGTGACACCTACAATCGCTTATGTAGAAGTGATACTCCTTCAATATAACTATGTTGTCTTCAGTACTATCTGCCCCATGTCTATAGGTGATATGGACCATTATCCTCACTTGGTCTAAGTGATAGTATTGACTCTGAATCTCATTTTTTGGTTGAAGTGTGCAGTTTTCTACAAAATCGACCATTGATAAGATGATCCCAATGGGAAATGTATCCCCGCATGTTCTAAATTGTTCATCTCGCCAACAAGCAATATGTACATAATTTAGATATTGTTGTGTCTTTTCTAAGAATCCATCCATGAAGTCGCAAATGAGTATCTAGTATATCAACAATAACGACATATATCAGTAGATTGTTACATATGAAATTGCAATCCGAAGAAAAAATAGTATTCAAGAACTCGTTACTAACCTGAGAATTGACTAATTGTATTTTTTTTATTTCATTTCCTCCGTCAATATCATACGTGACATATTTGAATGACTACAAGTTCACCTCTCGCCTCCCAAGTTCATGATAATCGGTCACATGTATGCATTTTTCCAATAATGCCATTCTACTGCACGCTTGGCATGTCCCATCTACACAATATTTTTGATAAAATGTGCAACCATTTTGGCCTACTGCATAATACACTATGAATAAAGTCTCTAGATGACATTGGAGGCAATGTAGCTGAGCATTCTTGCACAAGAGTGTTATGCAATACATGCAAAATATGCCATAATAATAACCGTAATCAATGTGGTATCAACAATAGCATGTATTATGAGTTGTGTTTATTTTAACATACCATGGTTTGCATTTCTCGAAAGATATTTGGCCTAAGACAAGTTCATTATGCTCATGCCTAAATATCTCATATAGTTTTCTTTGTTTCATGTCAAGAAAATGTTTAATGTGGGGTTCATGATCCTTTGATCCCCTTCTCAATTTTAGTGCATCGTTTTCATTGTAAGAAGGTCTGGTGTTGTCATGCCAAAAATCTTGCACTAGTCCCTTTACCACATCGATGAGCTTCATATCAGAGCGTGACAACCTGCCAATGAAGGCCCAAACATCTATTTGACTAGTTTCAATTTTATCCCTTCTAACACAATACCTACTCAGTGTTTTGACATTCAAATTAATAAGTGTGGATGTAGGCTTAAGAAGAAGAAGTTCCCTACTACTTTTTTTCACGATTGATTGTGACAACACACGGCGAGCCGCATTGCGATGCTTTGAACGAGATTTCTTTCCAATTGTACCAAATGTATCTACAAAAATTTTAACAATATGAGAACTTGGTTCAAACCTTTTTACCATCTTTACATTTAAATTTATCCTAACAACAGTCATACTCCTAGATTTTAATAATGATAAAAATAATTTACAATTATCTCCATCACATTTAGAATCAAAATAGTTAACAAGTATTTGTTGCTTTCTATATGAAATATTGCATTTATATAACATACCTTCAATAAAACCAATGAGACTTTCATCAATTTGTATGTGCTTTGGATTTATTCGGCGTGAACTTGCTAATGGAGGTAGGGAGGTTGGAGCTTCATCACCTGGTTGGTTTGGCGTTTTAACAGTAACTTCATTTCCTTATTTCTCTTGCTAGCAGCTGGATGATGGAAATAGGACATCCTCTTGGATGGTCTCAATGACATTGCCTTATTCGAGAATATATTCTCCATGCAATGCCTCTCTAAATTCATCACTTGTATAACAACAACTTACCAAATCATCAATTGTTTCAGGTGGCCATGATGTGCACATACGTTTTACTCCTTAATAGGGGCCATGGGGTGCTTGTTCTTCAACTGTTGTGGAAATCGGAGGCCCCTCAAGTGAATTATTTGGCCGTATTCCTTGTTGTGTATTTTTTGGAAGAATAATGACATCCTCTACAACCAAAATTGGTTGAGTTTCCACATAATGTTTTTGATTACTCATGTTGTTAACACCGAAATTGACCCCCAAGACTGAAAGAAGGTAATTATGGGTAACCACTAACCAATCTTTGTCCTATGCTACTGACCCAACACAAATAGAGAGGGCTCTCTCTAAAATCTCATGAGAAGACTGGAATGATCAAGATTTTCAATAATGAAAAAGAAACACCAGCATTCACGGCCAAGATATTCAATTACAACAACTATACAGAAGATCAGATTTCTATTTGGAATGAAAATGATTCAAGCACTATTTGGTTGAAAACATATGAACTTCGTTTGGGAAATAGAGTCATATTTAACAAACTCTGAAAACATCATTCACAAAGGTTCTGCAAATGCATTTACAAGGGCGAGGTAGCAAGCAGCTAGTAGTCAAAGAGATTTGATTTGTGGAACAGAAGAGGAAAGAATTAGCCCATCAATGTAAGGCATACCAAGATGAATCCTACATCAACTTTAGCAAAATATGTTGGTGAAATACTTGGAAAAAGCTAAGCAGAGCATAACTCCTATGAATTCCACTTAACCACTACCTTGATCCAAGCATTAAAGAAATAACACAGAATGGAATAACAAAGAGAGAAACACAATTTCACATGGAGAAAGGAAAATACAGACTACCAGACCAATTACACAGGAATCCTTGTCAAAACGCAGGCTTAGGCTCTGCAAACTTTATTAAAATAGCTAAAAAAATGTCTTACAGACTAATCCTCAAAATACAAAAATCTTTCAAATAAGATTTTCAACCTTTGTGCCTTTGATTACAAATGTATTTATAGATGTCTTTGAGCTCTAGGCTCGACTCTCTTCTGAACAGAAAACAGTTGTAATTACTTGACTTTTTAACTAATAGATAACCAAGGCGTATTCGCCATTACAACTTCAAAACAGACAAATGGGGTATAGGCCTAACCGCTTTTTACATTTACTGGCCTATTTTACTATATGATCAACTAATTAACAAAGGACAACGATAGTAAAAATTGCCCTAGCTTATGGCTTCCATTTTGGTCGAATGACTTCGTTGATTATCCTTTGAACTCTTCATGCCGAACAAAAATATCTAAGGCTGGAACTACTGCTTACCAGGCATGTTTCATCACTTGTGATAGCTCGATGTAGAAATGAAAATTACCAATAACAGACCAGACCTGACTGATCATGCCGATGTCATACACCACTAAGCCATACCGCCCTTCAAAATAGGTTATGGACCGTCTTAATCTTCAAAATTGGAGATAAGGAATGTACCCATGTAGCCAATAGACAGACTTGCCGGGTGGTGAAATGCGAATAACATAAGAATGTTGCCACCTTAGTCTTGGGTTTTCACCTGACCATACCAATCAAGAAAATCACCCACGTCGAAAGAATCTTCTGCTTGGGTTCTTTTCGGTAGAGGAGTAGAGGGTACCCCTTCCATAGGGAGTATTAGATCCTTGATAATTTCCACCTCCTGGCTGATTTCCTGCTTCTCTTCTTCATAGGTTTCCTCCCTCTTACTCTGCTGCTGAAAACTCCAATCTGTCTGTCCTTCCTGGGGATCTTCTGATTTGTAGACAAAACCATCTTCCACATGACCGCGAACTATGGGATGTAAATAAAAGTGCTCTTCCTCCATCTCGGACAACACAAGTTCTGGTATAATTACTACTTTGGTTCCTTGCTCTCTCTCCATGCTCTGATACAAACTACAAACAATACCAAGATAGAGGAACTCGCCACCTTTTCAGACGTGAGTTGCGATCCCAGGAGATCAGGTTTATAACAACTCATAACGACAACGTTCCCATGCGAATCATTCTACTATGATTTTCTGACTGGACCTTCCAAATGATTTGGGATGATGAATGAGGCTTCAAATGACATCGGACATATTTGGTCGTACTTTTTTGGGCCATACAGAAAGGACACCTGACTGCTCCGAGGTGGCTCATCCCACGCAGCAATCATTGATTTTCAGCAAAGGTGTCTTTCACTTGTGAAAACTCGAGCTTGGATCAGGACCGTTGATTTTAGCCTCCATGGTTTTCCATTTTAGCGACACACTTGTTCCAGTCGGCAGTTTGACCTTTCAAAGCATTCCTAGCCGTTGGTCCAGTATTCGCTCAAATCCTGATCGTCGGATGATACATCCTTTACCTGCCGCGGTGATTTGAGACGGGGTTAACCTACCCATGAGTAAAATCAGCGCAGTCATCTTAGACCATTGATTCGCTTCTAGTAGATCTGCACCGTTGACAGGTGCACGGCGCTTACTCCAACCGCGGCAATTTGAAACGTAACATATTTCATGCAAGTTAGATCAGCGCGGTGGCTGTACACCGTAGATTTCTCCTCCCGCTGATCTTTTCCATCAATTGATTTAAGAACTGGCCCATTGGCTCACGCCCACCCATGCGTTAGATCACCCACAACTTCATTTGCACCATGCGCTCGGGGTCGTCGATCTTCGGGGCATTTGATCTGAACCATCCATATGTGCTTCTTTCTGTGTCTGGCATTTTTTACTCGCCACTATGCATCCGAAATAGCATGGACACCAGGATTTCTCCTAACATTACCATGCCCTGGGATAAATCTATCACTCGTAATTTGAATTCTTCCCTCTCTGAGGATGTGGCCCGAGAGCTGGCTCTCCCTTCGGGGATTTTGATGACCATGAAACCTGCCACAGAACCTAGCACAATTTGCGTGCTAACAACTAGCTCCAGCCGAGGATGATGTCCTCTCTGTGAGGTAGCAAAGAACTCGTAGACCAAGTGCCTGATCCATTGGCCAGCTCCCAACCCTGTCAACTGCAGCCTGCAACCTGTCTTTCATCTTAAAACTGCAACTGAAAAAATAACACTGTATATACTAAAAAATGCCTGCTGAGCAAACTTATTGTTCCTACCTATCTTACTTTATTGAAATTAATGAAAATGTTTGACCTTCAATCTTATTTATATACAAATGATTTTCCTACCCTACTTGCTGAGCATAAGGGCCAAATCAGGTGATCACATATTCCCAATGAAGCCAGTTAAGCAAATGACTTCCAGACTGAAATTTGGATTTAGCCTCTCCAACCTAAAAAAAAAGAACTTAGCAAATTATAACCCCAACTGAAAATATTTTTCAATACCTGCATTCTTGAACAACATAGCCTCCATCTTCTCTGATGATTCCAGCAATTTAGCAAAAGGATCTTCAATAAAATGGAAGAGTCCTACATTTTTATGACCAATCATCAGAGCCTCTTCAACGGGTTCTTGTTGATTGTTCACATAATCTATGTCACAACAAGGCCAATCAAACTGCAATTCTACTTGCCATCTCCCAAACTGAGTTTCATAAATATTTTGAAAATCATATTCATTTTCTTTTTCAGGAGTTATTGGACAATCAAACATATGTACATCAGCCTGATAGAACTGAAGCTCTTCTTGGGTTTCAATCGAAATGGCATCATGACCTTCAAATGTATTAAAGAAAATAATTCCTTCTAGACAACAAGAATATGAAGTGGGATCACATGGAGAAGAGCTCATCTGACTATTCTGATCTTCTTCTGAATCATATGACAACTGGAAAAATTGAAGAAAATTTCCATCCCTCTCAGGAGCATAGATATGAAGGTCATCACCAATTTTATCCAAAATCTCAGAATTTGGAACTTCCTCTTCTCTACCAAACACAACAGAAATTTCGTTAAATTTTTCAATAAAATTAAGTGCAACAAACTCTTCTTGATAGGAAATTTTTGAATGTGAAAGAGGGATTTGATTTTCTGTTTGGTACTTCTCTTCCCTATGGCAAATTTCTGCTTGGGATTTATTACACACTTGCCTCTCCTGTTTATCATCACTCTCAAAAAAGAATTGGAAGCTTTCCATTTTAGACTTTTGTTTTTTATTAGAAGCCCTGATTCTTTGTTTTATCAATTCAAATGAGGCATAACAGAGGGGTAAGCAATCACTTTCAGCATGTTTATTTTCAGAGGTTTGGTCATGGACAGTGACCATATTTTCTTCATTAACTGTCTTGGAACTTGTAAAGTTTTCAGCTGGCTCAATACCCGAGGAGTCTTCTTCATAATCATCATACTCATCATACTTAGGTGGACTGAAATTATTTTTAATATCATTACCACCAAAAATTTTAGCAAGCTGATTGTAATTTTCCTTAAATGAATCAGAATTACCTTCTTCTGGTACATCACCGGGATGATCATCTCTTTGTACATCCTGGGTTAGACTGGAATGCAAAGAAATCTCTCCTTGTTCATGCCTCTCTTCGAATCTGGATTCCTCTTCAATCTTTTCATCGTTATCTTTACTTGATAATTTTCCAGACACTCTAAGGTTTTCTTCAACCTCCAAAGCATCAATAAACATATGCTGCATATTTAAAGACCTTCTCTCCAAAAGAAGAAAAGATAAATCAGAAGGAAAGATAGATGCATAGTGTAACTTGGCAGCATTCTCTAGGGGTCGAATTTCCGTTGGCATATCATAATAAAAACTTACAAAACTTCTGTTAAAGCTAGACATGATTTCCCCTTCCTACACTCTCATGGAGTAAAATTCTGAAAGCACTAGGTCCCATGACCTTCTCTTACCCCAAAATTCCAAGAAAACATCAGAAAACCCCTACCATGTGTCTATAGACTCAAGCTGCAAACGGCTAAACCATTTCTTCACATCTCCCTGGAAGGATTGGGCGAAAGCCCTCATACAAACATCATCATGCTCCACTTCAAAAAGATCCAGAAAATGTTCAAAGCCTTGAAGATGTTTCTTAGTAGTTAGGTTTTTGGATTCTCCATCAAATCTGGGAAGGTATCTGTGGTATTTGGGAGGGTATTCATGAAGAAAAGGGGGCAACTTTAAAGGGACATATCTCAGCTAAGATCTGGGAGGAAAAGGAATATGTACAGGGGGAACCTCTTCAGCCTCATTCTCATGGGATTTGCAAGGCTGGCTATGGATCTTGTATGTTTTAGAAGAAAGAATGGGATCAGATCCAGCGTTTGAAGGATGATATACATCTGTAAGATCTAGAGAAGTATATACAAAAGAGAGCCTCTCATGACCCCGAGATCTTCGGTGGAACAAAATTTTCTTCATATATATACATAGAGGTAAAAGGAGATTGATACAGAAAAATAAGATTTCTTTGAAGGGACTGATGCTTTGATACATGAACCTTGATTCTTCCATTTTTAAGGTGGTTGAGCTCGTTCTCCAGTGGAGTCTACAACTTGAATTGAATCTTGAGTGGAGTCGTCAGGTGAATGGTACAACCTACTCATTGTCTGATTGTTGTTCACCATCAACATTCATATCTGCCCCTTTGTCGTTCTCCCAGGGATGATGAAACTTTTAGATCCCCGGTAATGGAACCAATTTGTTAACACCAAAATTGAACCCCATGGCTGAAAGAGGGTAATTCTAGGTAACCACTAAACAATCTTTGGCCTGTGCTACTGACCCAACATAGACAGAGAGGGCTCTCTCTGAAATCCCATGAAAATACTGGAATAATACAGATTGTCAATAACGAAAAAGAAACACCAGCATTCACGACCAAGATATTCAATTACAACAATTATACAGAAGATCATATTTATGTTTGGAAGGAAAATGATTCAAGCACTGTTTGGTTGAAAACATATGAACTTCGTTTGGGCAATGGAGTCATATTTAACAAAATCTGAAAACATCATTTACAAAGGTTCTACAAATGCATTTACAAGGGCGAGGTAGCAAGCAGCTAGTAGTCAAAGAGATTTAATTTGTGGAATAGAAGAGGAAAGAAACAACCCATCAATGTAAGGCATACCAAGATGAATCCTACATCAACTTTAGCAGAATATGTTGGTGAAATACTTGGAAAAAGCTAAGTAGAGCATAACTCCTATGAATTCAACTTAACCACTACCCTGATCCAAGCATGGAAGAAATAACACGGAATGGAATAACAAAGAGAGAAACACAATTTCACATGGGAAAAAGGAAAATACAGACTACCAGACCAATTACACAGGAATCCTTGTCAAAACACAAGCTTCATCTCTACAAACTTTATTAAAATAGCTCAAAAAATGTCTTACAGACTAATCCTCAAAATACCAAAAGATTTCAAATAAGATTTTCAACCTTTGTGCCTTCGATTACAAATGTATTTATAGATGTCTTCAAGCTCTAGGCTCGACTCTCTTTTGAACAGAAAATAGTTGTAATTACTTGACTTTTTAATTGATAGCTAACAAAGGCATATTCGCCATTACAACTTCAAAACAGACAAAGGGGGTATAGGCCTAACCAATTTTTACAGTTATTGGACTATTTTACTATATGACCAACTACTTAACAAAGGACAATGATAGTAAAAACTGCCCCAGCTTATGGCTTCCATTCTGGTCGAATGAATTCATTGATTATCCTTTGAACTCTTCATGCCGAACAAAAATATCTAAGGATGGAACTGTTGCTTACCATGTGTGTTTCATCACTTGTGATAGCTCGATGTAGAAATGAAAATTACCAATAACAGACCAGACCCAACTGATCCTGCCAATGTCATACACCACTAAGCCATACCGCACTTCAAAATAGGTTATGGACCGTCTTAATCTTCAAATTTGGAGATAAGGAATGTACCCATGTAGCCAATAGACAGACTTTCCGGGTGGTGAAATGTAAATAACATAAGAATGGTGCCACCTTAGTCTTGTGTTTTCACCTGACCATACCAATCAAGAAAATCACCCACGTTGAAAGAATCTTCTGCTTGGGTTCTTTTCGGTAGAGGAGTAGAGGGTACCCCTTCCTTAGGGAGTATTCGATCCTTGATAATTTCCACCTACTGGCCGATTTCCTGCTCGTCTTCTTCATAGGTTTCCTACCTCTTTTTCCGCTGTTGAAAACTCCAATCTATCTGTCCTTCCTAGGGATCTTCTGATTTGCAGACGGAACCGTCTTCCACATGACCGCGAACTATGGGAGGTAAATAAAAGTGCTCTTCCTCCATCTCGGACAACACATGTTCTAGTATAATTACTACTTTGGTTCCTTGCTCTCTCTCCATGCTCTGATACAAACTAAAAACAATACCAAGTTAGAGGAACTTGCCACCTTTTCAGATGTGAGTTGCGAGCCTAAGAGATCAGGTTTATAACAACTCATAACGACGACGTTCCCATGCGAATTATTCTGCTATGATTTTCTGACTTGACCTTCCAAATGATTTGGCATGATGACTGAGGCTTGAAATGACATCGAACATATTTGGTCATACTTTTTCGGGCCATATAGAAAGGACACCTGACTGCGCCGAGGTGGCTCATCCCACGCGGCAATCATTGATTTTCAGCGAAGGTGTCTTTCACCTATGAAAACTCAAGCTTGGATCAGGACCGTTGATTTTAGCCTCCATAGTTTTCCATTTTAGCGACACACTTGTTCCAGTCGGCAGTTTGACCTTTCAAAGCTTTCCTAGCCATTGGTCTAGTCTTCGCTCAAATCCTGATCGTCGGATGATGCATCCTTTACCTGCTGCAGTGATTTGAGACGGGGTTAACCTACCCATGAGTAAAATCAGCACAGTCATCTTAGACCGCTGATTTGCCTCCGTAGATATGCACCATTGACAGGTGCACGACGCTTACTCCGATCGTGGCAGTTTGAAACGTAACATATTTCGTGCAAGTTAGATCAGCACGGTGGCTCTACACCATAGATTTCTCATCCCGCTGATCTTCGCCGTCAATTGCTTTAAGAACTCACCCGCCGGCTCAGGTCCTCCCATGCATTAGATCGCCCACAACTTTATTTGCGCCATGCACTCAAGGCCGTCGATCTTTGGTGTGTTTGATCTGAACCATCCATACATGATTCTTTCTATGTCTAGCGTTTTTTACGCGCCACTATGCATCCCAAATAGCATGGACACCAGAATTTCTCCTAATATTACAATGCCCTGGGATAAATCTATCGCTTGTAATTCGAATTCTTCCCTCTATGAGGATGTGGCCCGAGAGCTCGCTCTCCCTTCTGGGATTTTGATGACCATGAAGCACTTTTATTTCCATGAATCTTGCCACAGAACCTAGCACAATTTGAGTTCTAACACATGTCATTTCTTCTCTTTTCTCTAATTTATTCAATGATCTCTTCGGGTAGCTTCTTCCTTGCGGATTTTCTTTTTCGATTGCGTAGATTGCACATGACCACAATGATCAATGATCTATGGTGCTCTTAAACTGGAGACTCTCCAAGCTTAGTTGTTTTCTTATGTTATAATCCACCACAATCATGAATGAGAAACATTTCCTTTAAAACAAATCAATGGTGGAGATGGTTTATTGTGCTTCTCAATTGGATATTCTTCAAGCTAAGTATTTTTCTTTCTCAATGGTTTCAATGCTCCACCTCAATGATCAATGAGATGATTCCTTTGATGTTCCTAAATTATAATACCATCAATAATGGGATGGTCTATGGTTCTCCTCAATATGACATTCTCCAACCTTTGTGTTTTTGCTACTCAATTGAATCTATTCTCCACAACAATTGTCAATCAAATATTGCATTTGATGTTCATAAATTGTAATAATTTTAATGGTGGAGAATTGGAGATGGTTTTTCTATTGGACTCTTGAAACTTGTCCAATGTATTTTTCCCCTCCAAGCAATCCTTATAGAACTTTTGATGGAGATGGTCTCAATGAAACACTCAATTTGTGTTCAAACTTTCTTGCTATGATGAGTTGTACGTTGTGTATACAATCTGAATTTGTGCGTGTTGTGTTATTTTTTTGTGAGCCTGTTAGAGAGTATCTCGGACAATGACATGCACTATCTATATAGGCGCAAAACACTTATGCATTTTTCTTGTACAAAATGCATGCTCGTTTTGTAGCACTAGTACATGTGGACATTTTTCCCACAGAAAATCGTTGTTATTGCAACACTTTTCCGTTGCTATAGCGACAAATAGGACTCTTTGTTTTCATGGCACTAATTTTGTCGCTGTAGCAACCCTTTCCAACATTCGTGGCTATAGCGATGGATGTTTATATTTAAAGAAAGAGTAAATGAAGTGATCTATGTCTTTCTAGCCATAAACGTTCTTGGCTATAGCACCGACAATTCGTGGCTAGAGTGACGAATGGTCATATTTAAAAGAAATAAGTGAACTGATCTCAGTCTCTCTAGCAACGAAAGTTCGCGGCCTTAGCACCAAAATTGCGTGGCTATAGCGATGGATGTTCATACTTAAAAGAAATAAGTGATCCGATCTCCATCTCTCTAGCACCGAAAGTGTGTGGCTATAGCGACGGATGTTCATATTTAAAAGAAATAAGTGAACCGATCTTCGTCTCTCTAGCAATGAAATTTCGTGGCTATAGCACCGAAAGTTCATGGCTATAGCACCGAAAGTGCGCGGCTATATCAATGGATGTTCATATTTAAAAAAATAAGTAAAGCGATCTCCGTCTCTCTAGCAATGAACGTTCGTGGCTATAGCACCGAAAGTGCGTGGCTATAGAGACAGATTCACATATTTAAAAAAAATATGTCCGTCGCTATAGAAACGACAAGCCCTAGCTAGTTTCGACGAACTTGCTATACTAACAACAAAAATTTATGTCGCTAGTATAGCAAGTTCGTTGAAACTTGCTAGCGCTGGTCGTCTCTATAGCGATGGACATGTCTATTTTTTAAAAAACTAGCAATTGTACCTCGGGGTGCTATAAAAGAAAGCAGTATTGCTTTGGAATACCCATAATTTGTTGTTTAAAATTGTTCTTGCTTCAACAAAATAATACTATCAATTAAAGATTCCATTGAAGAAATTGTATATGCAAAAGCCATGGAAAGCTCCTCATATTTTTCTCACAAAAAAATAAATAGCTGATAGAGCCAAGACTTGAAATCCCAATAGCCGATAGAGCCTTGCATATTTACTACTGTTAAGGCCAGGAGGATAGAGAACCTAACGGCCATAGCATTGCTAGGGTGAAGTCCAGATGAGTGGTGAATTTAACCACTTTGTCACTATGAATTTTAGCATTTTTGTGGCATGTTCATAAGTTAACTGCCCATTATAAGTTGGAAGGCTGAAAAATGCTTCACTACAAGGTACCTATATATAAGAAGATATGTTGAAATGCCTATAGCTTCTTTGTGATGTTTGTTTCCACAATTGGAACAAACAACCAAAGTATGTGCCAAAGAATTGTATGTTGCCACAATGTACATTAAACTGGCTTGCTTGTATGGTTCACAAAATGTCACCCAACTACATTTAATACAAAATGATGTAAAATTCAAAGTAGTCCTTGCTAATATATTAATATATCTAATGATTGACCTCTACTAAAACAACAATATGCCCTTTCTCAAAAGAGAAGAACATCAAAAAGCCCAAAATTCAAGGTTATTGCTAACAACTACATATAACATCGTCAACCCACAGGTTTTGATAAATGTAGAAAGTACACATTGGAATTATTTGTGCCTTCTAACACTAAAAGAATGTAGATATGGTCACCCCTATCCATTCGTCATGGAGGACTGCCTCTCTGATAGCAACACCAATACAGGATGGCTAGGCTGCATCAAATCAGAATTATTTGTCAAATTGTAAGCCTATGTACATATGCTAACTCTAAAAAAATCCACATGAAACAGCTAGATTACAAAAAAACCAATAAAAACTAAATCATATTAATTATTAGAAGAAAGGAATCTCTTTGCAATTTTGTTTGACACTATTTATGGTTGTTTCCTTTCATAATTCTGTCTAACATTATTTAGTGTTGTTTTTAATAAACCAATAGTATTAACAATGAGTTATATGAATTGATTTTTTTTGGATATATTAGTGGTTTACTAATCAAGAATTAAAATAGATCTAGGTGAGTATCTACCATCGGTGTGGCCTTATTCACTGTCATCAGGATCAGGTTCAGCGATGGTTCTATATTTACCAAAATTGTGGCTTTCTTGACTGTCATCAAGATCAGGTTCACAATGCTTCTAGGACTGCCTATGTTGCCACCTTCTTGACAATCATCAGGATCGGGTTCAGGATTAGTTTCATATCTTCTACCAATAGTGTGGCCTTCTTGACTGTCATTAGGATCAGGTTCGGCAAAGCTCTGATATTTACCAATAACGTGACCTTCTTTACTATCATCAGGATCAGGTTCAGCAATCATTTTATGTCTACCAATGTTGTGGCCTTCATGATAGTCATCAGGATTAGGTTCTACAATTTTTTTAGGTCTACCAACACTGTGACCTTCTTGACAATCATCTGGATTGGGTTCCTTGCACATTTCCTCATCTACATATGGTTTTTGAGGCATGAATTCATGCAATGAATTCTCAGCTGGATCTGGTTCTCTATCATCTGGATCTGGTTCTGAGAAATCTTGTTCCAGATCCATGCTTGCATAGGTAGCATTGCTTATTTTTTTATCAACTCTTACTGTGGAACAATCATCTGGATCAGGTTCATCCTCGGTCTGAGAAAGTGCACTGACATGAGATGCTCTACCTTATTTAATCCAAGAATACATTTAGGGATAATCCCCACATACCCAATAGGTGCTAACTCTGTCATAATTCTTACCTTCCAACGATGCTAAAAGACAAAGGAAGCATTGATAAAAAAGAAGACATGATATTAGAATAAGTATAAAATGAAAAAGTTAAAAAGAATGATAAATTCAAAATCTAGACCAGTTCAACAACTTCTGCTTTATTAACACAACTTCACTTGAAATACCTTCTTCATGATAGCAATTATACCCTGATCACTGGAAATTCTATGCATGATTGCTAATGCCTTTTCTACAGGAGGGTTTAGCTGCAAAACATGAACTTTAAATCAGCTAAACCCATGGTTTCGACTACATCACAACCATTGAAGTATGTTTGCTAACTATGATATTTTAAATCCTATGGCATAAGTTTGCTGAGTTTTAAGTTTTAATTATGATGTGTGTTTCATTGTTTCCTCAATACGTAAGTAATGTTTCCTCAGTTTAGGGTTTGATTTCCTGTAATACATGTTAGACTCTCGAAGTCCATCATGGCCACACAAGCAGGTGAGGCATGTTACTAGAAAAAGTTCTTAGACTTGGTGCCAATGGTTTTCTTCTTTGGTGTTGAACAAGAGGCACTAATAGTCAAAGAAAACACCTTAAAAAAAAATCCTTATCAATGCACAGTCTATTTCGTTTGACAGGTCATCTAGAGGGAAGACGAGGACAACTCAGCCAAGGGGGTTCATTTTCAGCCCAAAGGGTAATACATGTTTACTCTAATGGGGGTGATAAATCTACTCCAATAACTATGCAAAAGCGTGCATCCTTTCCAAAGGTTTACAATTAGAAGCAATAAAGGGGGTTAAGAACATTCGATCTGCAGGGCACACCATTAAAGGAAATTGAAAAGTCAAGACTATTAACGTAGAAAGGACAGCTATTCATATCTAATTGAGATGTAGGTTTGAGGTTCTTGTTTTCAAACATGTGAAAACTGAAAAGAGATTTCAATTCAGGGAAAACAGTTTGGAAAAAAAATGATGCAAAGAGACTTTGTTACCCTTAATATATGTTAATCGTAACTGATGCTAGCTACTTATCCTCCACATTCTCTCATTTGCATTGGTTATTCTCCATATGTCCAGTTCTCTATTTCTTATGATCATGTACAAAGTGACAAGCCTGATAAGAATTAGGGAAATGTTGTCTTAGTGAACCACTTTGAGGGAAGGGATGAATAAGGTTACGAATTGGTTGGAGCCACAAGGGAAGCATCACAAAATGCTGAAAAACAAGTGTTGTTAGTCAAAATGTCCCTGAAGAAGGCATTGAACAATATCAGAGCTTGCAAAAGCAAGCAATTTTCATCAAAAAATGCAACCAGCTGCATCAAAAAAGTTGAAAAGGGTATGGAACACCCCTGACTAAATCCAGGATGGCTAAAATATTCTAGACTATGACAACTTATGGGTAACAAACAGTTTCTAAGATGACTATTACCAAATACTATGCTATAGTCTAGCTCTCTTAGTACTAGCAGGATTATATGAAGATAGCAATCTCTAAAGCATTTTTTTTATATGTTCAAGAACAATGGTTGATAGTACTACTAAAGAATTTGCAATTTGCCGAAATTTTGTATGAATATGATCACCGTAAGGGTGATTGATACCAATGAAAGATTTCATAATAGTAAGTTCGATTGGACAGATATCAAGTCTGAAATGTTTTGGAACACTTACCCCATAGATCTCCCTTTTGGAAGTAATTTAGTGCACTACAGGTATAGTTGAGGTGCAATTGCAAAAAAATTGTATGATATCAAAATTTAAAAAAATTTAAACAAGTAAAAGCAGCAAGTTGCACATGTTACCGTGTTCAAAATCATTGGAACTGGAAGGATGGTTATGAGTTTTCCATTTTATCACAAAGGTTTCTGGATCTCATAGTTAATATCTTTTTTAATAGAAAAATTGCAATTCCATGAAGCTACAAGTGATAATAACATAACTGTGAAAAAGTTATTGGGATTTTATTATTAGAACCTAAAATTATATAGGAACTAGCATACCTTGATTATTATGACTAAGGACCCTTTTACAAATAGGCACTTCACTAAATATAACTCGTGATTAAACAAAATTAACAAAAAAAGACAAAGGACGGGACAAAACACGCAAAATGATGATAACTTTAGCCCAGCATTGGCATCAAGCTGACCATTGACTGATATTGACTGCACTGTTAGAGCAAGTGAAGATTGCTTCACATATTTTTCTACACTTCCTTGTTGTCTCTCTGCCAGTATAGATAGTGTAGTTGTGGGATCTGCAATTTACTGCCATGATGCCTCAGAACTCTAAAAGCAAGCATAAGATATGATCCTAAAGACTCTGAACTGTGAACCTACCATGGACTAATTCTAATGCCTATGTTTACTAAATATGTCAATGAATACAACTATATTGTATTTGGCACATTACTTACCTCATTGGTATCAGAAGGCAAAGACATAGAATTCTTGTTTTGATCTGTAGAAGAAGGATTCCCTCCATTTTTTTCCGATTGGCTAGATGGAGTGGGGAATTGCCCTATCAAAAAACTCAACTAACTCTCCATGAGAATCCAGCACATCAACATGTGATATCTGCATGATATGATTGTAGTATTGTGGTCACTCTACTAGTAGATCCTTAAATTGTTTTAGAGTTGTCAAGCCAAAGGAGAACATCTGCAAATAGAAGAAAATATCCAATGATCAATACTATAAGCCAACATAAATTGCAATTGAAAGACATTAAAAATTGTTATACAAAATATAGAGGCCAACCTTAGAATCCAATGGTTTACATAGAGCATCAAGGACAACCCGCAATGCCATACCAAGAGTGAGAAAAGAGACAAGCTAATGCTTTATCAGTGAACCTAAAACACGTGATCAAACATTAACGCTTCAAAACAATAAGGATGTGATAGAATTGTATTTCACATGATAAATTATAGGAAATGATCCAAAAATGTAATAAAATAACAAAAGAAGATCATTATTCACACAAATAAGATTTCATGAGCTTCTCTGGAAATATTATCCAAATTATTATACATACATTTGAGAGCAATGTCCTGCTAGTTTTGTAGTTGTAATGAGGTTGACAATTCTTCATTCTTTCTGCAAACAACCCAACTACAACCAGTGGTTTTTACAAATACCTTCCCTACACAAGGCCAACAAATGGTTGCTGGGACCTCAAGTATCCCTGCACCTATGCGATGGTGCAACCTGGGTGCCCCTACTCAAGGGGATGATCCATCGACTGAAAGTGTTTTTTCACCCTAGAGGCACATCTGAACATTTGATTCTATTAGTTCATGGTTGCTTCACAGACAATGGAAACCAACACAATTCAATTGAAGGCGGATAGGTACCCTTTTACTGTTTTCTTTATCTTTTCAACATTCTGGTTGTGAAATGAGAGTCTGTGTTGAAACTCTAGTTCCAATTTTAGTGTTGTTGTGTTCTTTTTGGGTTCGTATTTGAGCATATGGGAGCCCCTTTTTTATGGTTTTGTACTTCTTTTAGCTTCTTTAAATATAACTTTACCAAAAAGAAAAAAAAATTCATTTTGCAGTTCTCTCTCATGGGTTTTATCAAATCCACTCTCTCACATGTGTTCTCCCTTGATCTGACTTCACTAGATTGCCATTGACTTTCTACGTGACCCTATTTCCATTCTCAACCCAGGCTGTGACCAAAACCAGATTACTGCTAAAATCCTACGGTGTTCTGGATTCTTCTTATCTTCTCTTCTATTATGATATAATATACTGTCCAAGTTATCATTTGGATACTGTGCTCTCCAAACGATTTAATTGGGTCACTCTGGTGCCAAGTTAGAAATCAACTTGAAAGAGGAAGGAAACAAATCACTAAAGATGTGATAAATCAGAAACATACAAGAGGTCGATGGGATTGTAGCAGTGAACAGTTTGCAACTACAATTTGCATATGAGGTAAGGAGAAATTATAAGATTGGTTGCACTAGTAGGACAAAAAATTTCATATTTAGATCGTTAAATAGAATAGGTGTATTGACGATATGGCGCTACAACATAGCCCAAGGGGTAGCTTAACCAGTTGTCACCAAGGCTTCTAGGAATTTGGCTAGTTGTGTGCCAGTAGGTGCCCAGTTTGAATCTCCTCGGGGTTAGGTCCACTAGTTTATGTTGATGGGTTTACTGGGAATGTTGTCCATGAATTTGGAGAAGCATATATTGGGATTCCCCGTGAGGTTTTCCTTGATACATAAAAAGAAGATGTCGTAAGAGCTGAAAAGTATGTTGTTGCTGTGATCTAAGTTGTGGCATTAGGAGCATTAGAGATTTAAAAACCCTGCTCTTTTTATGAAACAAATAACTGGAACCATGGAAGGTAGAGGAAGACCTATGAGATTTTAGAGGGATGAGATCTCAGTTGATACCTTTGCATGACCGCCGTGGTGGCCCCAGGATACATTGTTTCTCCCAGGTGGAAACTATACTTAGTATCTACTTGCATATTTATGAGTATCTTCTACACATGATGCAAATTATTATGATGAGATATTTGGATTCCTAGGACTTTGATCACTAGCCTTTTAACTCTTAGATAATAAATAGAATCTTTCTAAATGAGAGCAAGTATTCTTGAAGTAGGGTCAAATGAGAATTGAAAAATAAGACAAACTAAATAATGCAAACTAGAAATACAAGGCTTCTAACCATTAGCATGTTTGACAAAGATTTAGCTACAAGTTCAAAATGCCATGCATATCACTAACCTCGAACTATTCAAATCCTGCATTTGCTTTGCTAGCAAGCTTCTTTTTTATTGTTCCAAAATCCATTGGGTTTTGTATGTTTTCATGGTAATCTGGGAGCTGGCATGTAATAATGCAGATATGTGAAAACCTCACTTACTAACCCACCCCAGGACTCATGCTACATGGTAATGCTTGTTGGATTCTCCTCCCAAATGAGGAGCCATTGGAATAGAGAAAGCTAGTGGAAGTTGTTCCCTGTAGGGTAGGGCTTCAAGGGTCTAGGTGGATTTTGAGGTTAGTGGATCCGCCAAGTTCTAGGTTCAATGAACAAGGTAACCTATTTGCAAGGTACGAGGAAATACACCTGAAAGGTCATTTCCATGGCGATACCATATAGTAATAGGTTTTGCAGTAGGTATGCCTGCTATGAGGTCTGTCTACAGGTTAGGTTTCCCAGGTCTTCTCCTATTTCTGAAGGAGAGGATACAACAACAAGAAGCTTCTTCGCTGGAGCTCAGGGAGAAATATGAAAGGAAGGGGACTAGTTTCTTTTGAGTGGAAAAGTAAAACATATGCGACATCATATATTGATGCCTTCCCGTTGTAAACATGTCTGTTGGCTCCCATCCTATGGTGCACCCCTCTAACAACAATGAGACCCATGGTGGTTCCCCTCTCACAATTAGACTTGCAACTTGCCTTTATATATTTCCTCAACCTCAAAGCCAAGGAAAATAGGAAAGGGTAGTGTTCAGTATAGAAAAAAAAAAGATTTCTTGCCCGGATGAGCGGTAGTTCATCGGACCCGAATAATGGGAAATATGTCCCAACCAACCAAACCATGGTGGGATTTGATTGCAAATGTCACGATGAATGTAAGGGATTTTAATAGTAGTTGAAGAGAAATTGTCTGTGGGTTTTGGATGGAAAATCGCTCTATTGTGCTAACCATTGCTTTCTAAATCTATTTGCACATAATTCTGTACTGGAAAGCAAATGAAGAGCATTTACATTATTGGACTATTTGCAACAGAAATGACCAAGAAGACCTGCTCAAGATGATGGGGGCCATGTATGGTGCCATGTTGTTTATAGGAATAAATAATGGCTCCTCTGTGCAACCCTTTGTTGATGTTGAACGCAAGGTTTTCTATAGAGAAAAAGCAGCTAGGTTGTATTCTCCACTTGTATATGCTTTAGCACAGGTAAGGAATCCAAGGTCTTATTGAAAGTGACCTGAAAAATATTGATAGTCTTTGTTGAATTATTTTCTCTCAAATTTGCACATTTTTAGCATATCTCAATTTCTGTAGAAGCTCACAACAAATTTGGAGAATCATGAGTAGTTCTATAACGTAGAGTCACGAATAATTCATGTTCTAATATATTTTGAAATGGTTGATCACTGATAATTATACTAGTTTGAAAAATCCGAAAGACCATTATATTTGATGAGATTTTCTCTTGTGGCTTCCTATTTGCTGCAGGTAGTGGTAGAACTCCCATATACTCTTTTCCAAACATTCTGTATGGAATTATTACATACTTAGTGATTGGTTTCCATTGTTCTGGGTATAAATTCTTTTGGTACGTCTTTGTTACTCTCTGCACTTTTCTCCTCTACACCATCAAATCAATCAATTACCCATTGCCATTGCCATTGCCCTGCTAGGCTTCTTCATTTTTCACCTTTTAGGCCCCTTATGTTGCATAAACACTCCATTACCCAATGGATAAGCACCAATCCTATCATGTCTAGGACTCTAGCCTAATACTCAATGTTAAATATAAAATTTATGATGATCGTTGATCTGTCATTCCCTTTTAAACTTAAAACCCAGATCAGAGATAATGTTTAGGGATTCCCCCTTGAGCTGAAAAAGAATCAGTTCTAAAGTGAGTGGAGAGCTGATGTGGTGACAATGGGAAGCCCTCATGAGTAGCACCAGTGCTGCCTTGATAAATATTAAGGACTTGATATGTGCAGTGCAGTTTTGGGACATATCCCATGGCAAGATTTTCTTACTTAAAAAAGGCACTGTCTGATGTGGTTTTGGTTGCACTTGTGAGTTGTTGTTTTACTATTACATTTGTTTTTCTTGCATAATTGACTTAATCACAGCGGTAACATACCATACTCATCAAGGCAGATTTGCCAAGTTTTTTAAGTGATAACATTTGTGTTTCAATAGAATCTGATTTGAGTGTCATTGGATAATTCCAACTCAGCCACTAAATTTAGATCATTAACCTGACCTAGGTTTTTGGTGAGCTGTTGGTGCCAATATTTGGTAGCATTTTTTGGAGGTGTTGGGTTCCACATGGTGGAGAGCTTCTACACACTCCCAGCAATGAGGCACTCCACCAAAACAATGTTAGGAGCCACATGCCAATGAGAATGCTTCCATGACACTCCTGGAGATCCCTGAGCCACTCCCTACAGATTTGGGGTGTTCATACCCACTCCAAATCTCCTGCAAGTGGGAAAACAATGGTGGGTACATGTCCCCAATTCCCAGGAGTAATATTCCTGCAACACAGTAATAGCCATCTTATCGTCACAAAACTAACAATGTTGTACAATTGGTGCATGACCATACTGCAATCAGCCTCTATAGGTCACAAAAGTCATCTAAGCATGCTCAGTGATGACATAGGTGATCATACATCATTTTCCATCTTGAATGCAATTCTTATAAACTCATCTCAATAGATCACCATTCTATATGTATGAAGTAGATTTCATGTTCCATATGCCAGGTGGAATGATCATCTCAAGGGATCACCATTCAATATTCCTGAAGTAGGTTTGATGCAGCGTATGTCGTACAGGATGGAAAATAATAACAAGATAAGGGAAAATGTCAAGTATGACACATGGCTTCAAGTGTAGGATCATGCATTACCCCAAGTTTACTTTTCATTTGTCTCTAGTAAGACTGGCTACCAATTGAGATATCTCGATTGTCACCATGCAGGTTCACATGCTGCCTAACATGAACTTGTTAGTTGTCATAGCTGAGAAACTAGCCTGTAGGAAGAGACTTATGGTAGTTAGAAGCGCACTATCATTTTCCAATGCAGATTGGCCATCACGAACTAAAGCCATTTATCCAAAAATATTCTAGATTCATGTATCTAAGATGAGATATACATCAGATAAACCCGCAAACAGCCAAGTTAGTGCTATGTCTTAGAAGTTTCAACTAGTGTGAGGAACAACCTGTGATGTCTTTTGTTATTTCTAAAAAATGGAATATTTTAGCCATTGGCCCATATTTTCCATTGTGAACACATTCTAAAACACTGTGCAAAGTGCAAAGTGCAAAAGTGAATGATAAATGATTATTGGGAGGAAAAATATGCTTTCATCGACAACTAGGGTGTTTGCACTCCAAATAGGATGTTTTTAGGGTTATTTCATTGATGACATATACATGGGCAAAATTGTTGTAGCAATTTCCAGGGTGGTGGGTGTGTTACTATTGGATTTTCCCTTTATCTTGGACTATGAATGGGCTCATAACTTCTCAATATGGAGATATGAGAAAGAAAATCAATGTTGAAGGCAAGCCTCAATAAGCAATTGAAGACTTCTTGAAAGATTATTTTGGATTTCAACATGACTTCTTGGGTGTTGTGGCTGCAGTCTTGGTGATCTTCCCTGTACTATTTGCACTCTCATTTTGTATATCTATAAGCAGATTGAATTTTTAGAAGAGATAGATGACCATATTTTCAACAATGTTGCTATTGGTGTTGTATATGTAACCACAACATCCACATTAGGTATGAAATTTTACATACATGAGCCACTTTGTGTATAAGCTCATGATTTTGTAAAAATATCACTCTAATATAATAAGAGCCTAGTTCATCGGGTTGTGGTCTAGTGATTGAGATGGGGTGTTGGCATGCTAAAGTCACAGGTTAAAACCATGATGGGGCTATGGTCTAGTGATTGAGATGGGGTGTTGGCATGCTAAAGTCATGAGTTAAAACCATGATGGATAAAGTCACGGGTTAAAACCATGATGGATGTAGAGCCTTGGAAATTAAGTTTTTTGCTGAGTTTGATAGCATTTCAAATACAACGCTCATTCAAAAAAAATTATAATAAGGGCCTAATGACTTTATTGGCGACTAAGCCTTATGTTTGAGTTTTATTAGGAATTTTGCCTCATACGGGTTCTATGGGGATTACCCCCCTCTCATATATATATCTATCATTTTAATAAATACAAACAACTAGTTTATGGTGTTTATTGCATTTTTCTTTCTCCGTTACTTAGATTTGTAGAGGCAATCCAACCTTGAGTATATAAGTGCCCCTTCAGATTTATCACAGCATTTAACAAAACAGAATTCTCAGTATAGTGAAATAGCACAAGAAAGAGAGAGATCATGAAATAGAAAAGTGCTCTAAGGAATTTATCACACCTGATCAAAATAATGAATGAATATGTTTTGCAAATGAGGAGTGTATGTGTATTTATACACATCCTTCTAGGGTTGGGATGGTACCCCCAAGAAGGTGATTAGGCTGACCTAGATCAATGATAACCTGTGTAATTTTATAACTCTGTAACTTACCCATATGTAGGCTCATTAAAGCCCTCAATACATTAAGTAGTGAGTCAGCATGTGGCCTTTTAAGTGAATACTACCCATATTCTCAACACTCCCCTTAAGTTGAACGAGGGGTCATGGAGAGAGATTATGAGATATAAATGTAGGAGTGGGAATACTCAACTCAAAGTAGAATCGACTGTGTCTAAAAAAACAAGTGAGAGTGTTAACAAATACCCATCTCAACATAGGGTTGTCCCTATACACAACAGCCTTCTTGAATATGGACAGGAAGCCAAAAAGAAAAAGTATTAGATTGGACCTTTCCCCTTAATGCTGAATGATGGTCCATCTAATATCAGACCTTTCCAAGTCAACCACCTTGTTGGCTATACTTAATATGTTGAAACTCCAAGTCTGTCTTGCTCTGAGAGAGATTCCCAATCGAACTTCTTTGGCACATGTAATTCAAATGAAGTTTGGAAAAATATCATCAAACTTAGATGAAATATTGAACCAACGGAGAGATAATAAGCCAGGTATTGGATTTGGAGGAAATTATGAAAAAGGAGAAAGCTTCAAGCTACAAGGAAGAGAATATGAGGAAAGACAAGGAAAAAAAGAAGATGATCCAAGATGTGATGACGAAGACAAGGACATTCAACAAAGAAGATTCAAGAAGAAAGGATGGACAAGGAAAAAGAGTTCAAGGATGTCTTATCAAAAACCATATCATCCAAAGTATGAGAATATACTCCTTGGACATTGCTTCTATTGTCATAATTTTTGGCACAAGGTTATGAATTGCCAAGCTATGAAGAGGAATGAGTCCATAAAGAAAAAATTTCAAAGGATTGAGTGCTATGCATGTCACAATTTTGGACATAAGGTTGAAAATTGCAGAGCTTATAGAAGGAGTAGTCAAGCCTACTATAGAGGTATGTATGTGGCTCCCAGAAACATTAGATACTACAATTGTCATCTCCTTGGGCACATAACACGTTAGTGCAAAAATAACACAACTAGATCTCCAAGTCATGAACATGTAAAATTTTGGAGAAGGAAATATGATGGGCCAAGCAACAAAATACATGAGGACTTCATACATGAAAAGGATCAAATTGTTCAAAACAATGAGAATACAGTTCTAGAAGAGACCTCTAAAGAAGAACTTGAAAAGAAGCAAGGAAGAAGGAAGAATGAGGACCTTGTACTTAAAGTTGACCAAGCCAATGAAAAAAGGATGTCAGGAGAAGCTCCTAAGGAAGAATTTGATAAACCTTCTAATATACAACCTGAAGAAGACAAGCTAAGTATTAATTAAGACCCTTCAAACTACACAACTATGTTGCAAATAAACAGATCATTCCTAGCAAATACAGATGATGATTATGATCCAAGATGCCTATTCTGAAAACAAATTTTTGACCAAAGAAGTGTCTGGGAGATACTATCAAAACAATTGCAAGAGCTCAAGGACTTATTTGGTGAACTTTTGTGTTGAGGAATTGAACATTGTAGGACCATCCATATGTCATGGGTATTTTCAGAAGATTAGTTCTAGAGTATTGATGGTTGAAGCCGTTAGTGGATACAGCTTATCTCTTGTGGCAATGTCTAGAATATACTTAGAGCACTTCGGAAATCACCCTTGAAACGAACTTGTTGACTGAGTTTGAGGGACTCATTAAGAAAATTTGAGCAATCCGTGAGCAGATATACAGGATCAATAATTGAAGAGATAACTATGAGAAATCTGATGATTTAGAGCATCCTAACGGAGCATACGTCGTTTGAAGAGTTGGAATTGTTAAGTAGAGAATTTGAGCAACAGTCTTGTAGAAGTATTGTGCAGTAACATTGTAAAAGACCTAATATATACAGTCAAGAATAAAAAATGAATGCAAGACAAGTTGACAAAAGAAAGATCCTAACAATTGGTAATAGTCAAGATTGTGTAGCAGCAGATAATAAGGACTCTATGACGATAAAATGATCTTATTTTGGTGTCAATCTGAAGTCTACACAAATTAGGTTTAAGATTGTGTATCATAGTTTAAAGAAGCCAAGAATTACATTTGGTCTCAACCTAGTTCCTGAGAAAATATTTGAAGACCAGTTGATAAAGGACCATCTATGAGACAAGTTGAAAGAGCATCACAAAGTTATTAAGACTCATGTAAATGTGAAAAGTCATGTAATCTACAAGTATTTAGTCATTAAATCCCCTATGAATAATTCAAGCACTTTATCATTATGTCAAATAATAGCACACAAGCCAATGTTAGCATTCTAACACTAGAAACAGGCATGTATGTCACTTACAGTAGTGTAAAACCTGGCACTATGATCTATTCTACCAAAACCACCAAATTTTGTTTCATCAGAATCTAGTACCACCTGCAACCAAAAATGTTCATTTGTTATCTTGTGAACATAGGTCATATTCACAACCAACTTAGATTAATAAATTCCTTTGTCTCAGAATAGTAGGTACGACAAAGTGGCAATAGTTTAAAATACTAGAAAAAAACTCATTCATTTAGAAATCATAGAATAAAATCAAGTATTAACCCTCCCCCACTTTTCAGTACAAAGTTTAAACACACACACAGACAATGTAAAAGCTATCAACTTGTTTATTTTGTATATTCTGGAACTTGGGATATTTTTATATGTTGGAAGGTTCTACTAAATGTACATTATATAGTGGGAGATGAACAAGAAGCTAGCCCATTGAATAATGAGATCAACTGGTAGCAAGAGTAAACATAAGAAAATAAAAAAATGTACCCACGACATGGTAAAGATAACTAACCTTCCTAGCAGAATATGATGTCTGAAAATCCTTCCACAAGTCCTGAATCAACAGAAAACATAATTATTAGATTGTATCCCTGAAAATAACAAAGATAAGAGAGAGTTGGAAGGCTTCAGAAATTGGAAAGAACAATATCAACAAAAATGCCCTCATTTAACTCAATCAAAGGTATATAAGCATATAAACAACTCTGCAGCAACTATTTTTTCTATCATTGTATCCATTCATCCATTACATCTTTTAGAACATTGTATATTACCATGAACTAGAGAATGTAACATTCAAATAAGGTCATACCTCCACTTTATCGAGCTTCCCTTCATCAAGTACTTTGAACAGTGCGAACCCCGCAACGGTTTCAAATAGGAGAAACATCTTTATAATCTCTCTGAATTGCACTCAATTTTTAACAGAAAACCCTTCCCACAATAGAGTATTGAAGTTATTTTTCACAGACCTGCTGCTAAGCACTTATTTTGTCACTTTTCTCAAATGAAGCAAGCCAACAATACAAAGAATCAATGAAAACAAACTGAAATGAATACAAGAATCCTGAAAATCCTAATATAAAGGACTAAAATCCTAATGATCAGAAACAAAAAGAGCTTAATATATCTTCCTGGCCTCCATGGCTACAACTATTCTTGTAGTTTGTAATGTGCCACATCTTTGTTTATCTACTGCCACATGAGTATAAAGTGATAAAGGGAACCAGGGCAGTTCATCTTCAAGTTCTGAGATTCTCCACTTTGAGCCATGTAATTTTTCAGGGCTTCCGAAGCCATGACTCTGATATCCCTAGCTTCCTTATCTTTATTCCTCAAAGATTTGATCAGCATCTTTGTCCAGTCATCAGTCCCTGCTTGATGCACTGGAATGCAGATGCAATTGTGCTCGTTTAGGATGGGGGATTATGGAAAAATATCAAGCATTTCACATAGATTGCAATAGGAGATTCCACCATGGAGACTCCCTCTGTTAATCTCTTTCCCACCACATGCAACAAGCCCTGGTTGTAGCCATTTCTCAGGAAGCTCATTGATGGGAGTAGACACAGGGAACCAGACAACCATTTCCAACATTGTTTCTTTGGCCGCACCCTTATTATAATCATCTCCCCACATATAACATGCTTTTTAGATCACTATGGTAAGTGCGAACAAGTACCCAGTTTGAATCCCCTTGGGGGAGGGGCACTAATCTACACAGATCCAACTAAGATGAAAGTGAAGACATTGAAATCCTTCTAGATGTTTGAGAAGAAAAAATTACATGCCTTCCTATTGGTCCATATTGTGGATAATGATTAGGGTTCCCTTGATGGAACTCCTAACATCCCCATTTAGCATGAAACATAGAATAATATTAACCCCCCCCCCTTTGCAAGAGTAGGTGCAATAGTAAAAAATTATGAGGCTCAATTTTAGTGAACCAATGTCAATATTCACTAATTAGACCAATCCAAGTGCATTTCCATGGTTGAATCAATCCAAGCAATAGAAGGAAAACAATAATTAGTAGAGGTTTTTGTGAAACCACTTCTCTTTTCTCCATTTTTAGTGGAATTTTATGCTATACACATATAGTTAGAGGTTTCATTGCATGTTTTTCTTTGCCCTTTAAACATATTGTTGCACTAATGTTCTTATGGAACATGTGCACTGGTGTGTAACCCTAACAAAATCACCAAGGTGGGTTAACATATTTTATAATAAAAATATCAATCATTTTTTTCAAAAAACATTGCTAGTGAACCCAATAGATTAAATAGCTTGAGTGTGCTGCATACATTTATCTACACCTAATGGTAACCTTGACATGTGCATTGATGTAGGTTAACATATTTTTTTGTGAAATATTTTTTTTTTTAAATGTTCAATGCATCCAACATAGTAACCCACACCAGTGTATAACACTACCACATGCATTGATGTAGGTTAACAAATAATAATAAAAAATATAACTAGTGTGTTCAATACCCACACACACACAATTGGTGCATTAGGGTATCAAGCACATTGTAGCAGGGTAAAAAAATATTAAATTGAAATTTAATTTGTCACAAGTTATCATTTATTCCTTCAATCCATAAAAGCATGGGTACTCACTACCCCCATATGACTGCCCTCTTGTCTAGTGCCACCAGATAGCTAAATTTATTGATTCCAAAGTGTTTTTGCAATCATTTTGGAATTTTGCAAACCACACCAATTTTAGGGTTCACTACAAAATATGCTAACTCAATACAAATTTCCTCACCCACAACTACCTACAATTAATAAGAGTGTTGAGATATCAAAATAAGGAAATTTGGGGCATGCATAGTTCATATATGATCTATTGTGTAACATCGAGGGATCGATGGCTTAGGGGGATCGAAGGGACAAAAAAATTGAGTGGATACACAACTTTTGGCTCCTTTTGGGGACTATAAATCTATAGAAATATTTAGAAGGCCCCAGGGAACTGCTTCAATTCTCACCTCAAGAAGGTAACATCATATGGGATCTTACATCCCATCAGCTAAAGCAGTTCATGTTGTGTGGCATCCCAAAAATCATAAGTAGTTCTATTGGACCCTTACACTATGACATCAAGGTCAAAATCAAAGTTGGACTCCTCTGACTTCCCTTTTCTCTATACCTATTCCCTAGGCACTAATTTATTTTCGTTTACCTTTCTGCAAGGGTACACTAAAACCTTCTTTTTGTTTGGGTTTCGAGGCTTAGAATTGCTAGCCTATGTATTTCCTGGTTCTTTCCTAGTGACCTTCTCCATTGATATAATATGGTACAATGCCCATATTTGGTAAAACTAAATGATGGAGTGCTAAGTTTTTTGAATGGTTTGGTTTTCTTTTGTCACTATGGTATGGGCATGGAGATCCAATGTGGGAACCAATTAATCACCACGTCATATAGAAGTAAAAATGAGAAAAAATGGTTAAGTCCCAAGAGTTAAAAACCTTGATTGCATTTAGTATTGGACATTGGGGTAGATATACATATGCATGTCCAAATAATTTTAACATAAAATTTTCCTTTCCCAACACAGTCAACAATTCAAGTTTCAAATTAATGAAACACACACAATCCCATCAATCCCTATAGTCCACCTAATATTATTTGACCATCACCCTCTTTTTATGACCTTAAACTAAAACAAGTGAACCCTTTCCCCAACCTGATTGAACTAATGTGCCAAACCTGTGTGCCAAATTAGGGTTATGGATTCTACATAAATAAAAAATGAACCAGTGTAGATGGGTAGTTGATCACTTATCGAATTTCTTGACATTATGAGGCTATCGCGGTCTCCTCTGCTAGCATGGTCTCCTTTGCTCGATGCTTGATGGAATGAGGGACATCATGGTCTCCTTGGTCTCCACTGCTTGATGCTCGATGGAATGAGGGACATCATGGTCTCCCCGGTCTCCACTGCTTGATGCTCGATAGAATGATGAATAGCATGGTCTCTGTGATATCCTTGGTCTCCTCTGCTCAATTCTCCACAGAATGAGGGATAGCATGGTATTCTTTGCTCCAACTAAGGGCTAGCACGGTCTCCTCTGCTGTAATGTACCCAAATAACAAAAATTTAAAATTTTTTCCTGCCTGCAATATTCGTCAATTTACAGTAAAAGGATTCATACATTAAATCTAATGTCATTAAAAACATCCATACTTGCACCAAACAATTGTAATCCTAAGGCTTCTATTTTACATGGTCTAATCTATGTGTAAGTTTAGAATTGCGGAAGCGATGTGGAAATGATAAGATGGCATGTTTTTGTTGCACTTGTAAATGCTGGTTCAAAGGTATAACATAACACTCCTTACTGTTTTAAGAATCATGTGATTTTAATTGTGATTGTCTAATGCGCACTCAGGTTATGAGCTTCTTTGATGATGGTATGTTGTTCATGTGGTGGTTATTACAATACTCTAGGAAAGGTAATCACATACCTCCGTAGGGTTGCCGGGAGGTATGGGTAAGAGTAACGGTTGCCGGGCTTACTTAGCATTTTGCTAATGTCCTACTTTTCCTTTGTGTTTGCAGGTGTGTTCAATCTGAGGGTGCTATCTCTGAAGGGTTGGTTCCTATTTTACTATTGGTCCTATTTCATCAGGGTGAATGATTAAGTTATTAAAAAGTAGTTATCCCATTACCATGGGAGTTCACAATATGAATGTTTTCCAAATGTGAGGTTCATGACTAAAAGCTTATGGTAATATAAACAAATGTGGTTTGTGTCATAATCTTGCTATAGACTTTGTACCAAAACTCAGGCCCCTTTGTAACTTTAAACAAGAGTTGAATCCATGATTTTACTATAGACCTACAAAAAGAAATGACCCTGTTGCATTTTGAACAATGTGGATCTGGGTCTACGACTTCACTATAGACTTGTGCAAATAATTGCACCTCCACTAGAGTGAGTTTGGTGTACCATTTAATGCGCTTTAATTGACTATGGTGGACAACCTGTCACGAGGGTTTGGAGAAAAATGATTTGGGGATTTTTTGCCAGTCACTCCTGTATTCAACTTGTTCCTCGTTTTGGCTCTGCACTTCGTTTGTATTGTTACTTTGTTGGGTACTGACCTGAGCTCTTCTCGTGGTCAGCACACTTGATAACTATGGAGTTTGACTATGGCGTAAGGAGGTCCTGCTTCTTATAAGTATGAAAATAATCTATGATTTCGATTGACATTTTTCTCTCTTTTGCGATTTGAAAACACATCGTTGAGCTAACTGGTATTGTATGTCATTTATGACAGATGATAAACGCTTTGGTATGGGAGTTGCGAAGATTCCAGGTGTCGTAGATGTGGCTAGGGTAAATGGTAAGTCTGGCTTACCCACTCGTGCCCTATCTTTCGCACCTTTGGTGTTGTATGTATGTGTTTGTTCTGGTTTGGAGTGGAGACTCTCGTAAACCCTTGGCTAACTGCTTCACCTTGGGAGGTCTATTAGTTTCCTATTGGCTAGATCATAGGAATGGAGTTTCAATGTAACTTTAATAGTTGGAAAGTTACTGGGACTATGATGTAAAAGAATTTATGCAGTAGTTGGGTCTTACTGATTACTCTACTCTGCGAAATCTTCTAACATATAATGCTATTTCGTTTGGGTATGACTCCTATGCAGTTGCAATGATTCCTAATGGTACAATTCTATTTTTCTAGTGTGAATACCGGCATGTAAGCTGGAACTTAAGTGTTCTAATATTATGGGGTTCCTGGGTATTTTTGTAAACTATTGTACAAAAATTGTCGACATGCTAAAAAGGCCTTTAGCGCCTTCAGCTTGGAAATGTAGTTGTAATTCGTGTGTTGATTTCATTTGCACTTGCCAGCTGTGTTGGATATTGCGACGATGTTTATGTGTAAACAAAGTATTGCATGTGGAAAGATATAAGATATCAAATGAAGTTTTCTCCGCCTCTATTTCTGTAATGTGGTTAGATATTGAATAAGAAGATTTCGTTAACTTACTGGTTGCGTGGATAGAATGGTTACTTACGTGAAGAGGGTTTCAAGGCTATACTTAGCATTTTGTTTTATTTAGAGATTTGTATCCTGTAGGAATAATTTATACAATCTGGCTTTTTTTAGAAGGCCACGAGAATTGACCCTGGTCCTAAGCTTTCGATAGGCATCTTCGTGGTTGTCATACGAAATGTGTTTTGCCTCCATTTGTGATTGATCTCTGCGTTTGATGTTTTATGTGACTTTGACCCTAGAAAAGAACTTATTTCTGCGTCTTCTTGTTAATTGAAATGAAGCTTGAATGTTTTCCTGTAGATGACTATTGTAGGTTTGTATGTTGAAAAGAAATGGAAACAAAATCTCAGGGTTGTCTATTTGATTAACGTAGGGTTATCGATAAAGTGGGTATGGGTATGTAAAAGCACAGTGGTTGCGATCTCTGTACTACATGTTGTCTTCATTTCAATTATGGTATGTATGGCCTTAAAAAATAAAGCTAAGAGAGACCAGGAAAAAATAATGTCTGCGTTTTTTGCTATAGTTTGTATAACTGGGCTTTCGAATGATGTTCAACGATTTCTGTTATAGGTTTGATTTCAGTAGCTAAGTGATTTTGTTGGAAATTTAAAACAAGGGTTTATATAAGAGAAATTAAATACTACATATTTTACTGGGTTAAAAATCAACGATTCGCCTGTTCTAATAGTTTAAGCAATACAATGACTAGCAAAGACTAGATGGCTAGTCCTGCTGGGAATGCCATTCGATTCCGAGAAGACTTGATTTAAAAACTGATAATAAAGACATTGTTATTTTAACACTGCATTTATAAAGGAGATATAAAACATAGGTGGGTTTTATAAATAATTCATACCTGTTGATCCTTGTAGCTTGTCCTACTGATCCCAGTAACTTGTTCCTGCTGATACTGGCCTGCACACTCAGCCAACTAGTTAGGGAAACTATTGATTCTTAGCTGACTTGATAATTGATCTTGCATTGGATGAATTTGGGACTACCACGTCCTCCCAACCATGATTCTACAACCATTCCTGGTTCAGTATGAATCCCCCCATGCTGGTTCTGACATGCAAATTGAGAAGTAGAGGCCATAGGTGTGTAGTTGGTTCAGATCTGAAAAATCTATGGGAAGAGTTCACTTCCTTGAGCAGAGAGTTCTTCTTGGCATAATAATATTGAAAGAAGAAGATCCCCCAAACTTTGGGGTCTGTCCTCCTTAAGTAGGACAATTCTTGAATTAGGACTGTTGGAATTTATTGGTTTCTTTACAATTATCTAAATTATAAAATAATATTTGTTTATTTAACTGCTAGTTATTTTGGAACTAGGACTTCTCACTTTGTTTGATTAAAGTGTTTTTGATATTGAATCTTTGTATAATAACAATAATATAAAATAATTACAATCTTGTCTAAATATTAATAACTAATAATTAATAAGTGGCAACCCACTTATGTATAAGTATACATGTAAATAGAAAACAATAATATATATTGAAACTCCTACATAATAATACTTAGCTTTGTGGTCCTTAGAATTTTGTTTCACATGCTGCTTCTTTTAATTCTTTTGAAGGAAAGGGTCCACTTCCTAGGATGGTTTCGGTAAGCTAGTAAGGCACCTCTAGTCTCTCCCTTTGCATGTCATATTCCCTCGTTTTAACATGGTAGTTCCCGCAGTAGATGATGATAATAAGATTTATTTAATCAAGTCGAAATAGTTTTGATAAGACAGGTAAGTGCTATTCAGAGTCCTTTTGACTCAACACTTGAGATTTAGTAACCCCAAGTGCTCTTCAGAGCCTTTTAACTCAACACTCTCACATGGGCGTTACGCTAGTGCAATTCCAGAGCCTCTGCTCAACACTAGAGCTAGAATGTGGTTGTGAGGCACATCTAGGATATTTAAGTGGCCTCGGATCCGGTAATCATTTATTTCAAGCTTGGAGTGTTCCAGGGCTCATGTTCAACACTCAACGTACATCGGGGTTTAGGCCTAGTACGGAATAGAATCCTCTAAATACATCGGGGCTTAGGCACAGTATATAGGTCATTCGTGTGTTTCTGAGTCCACGCTCAACACACTACATAATAATCCATATAAATCATGCTCTACACAGTATAATGTAACAAAAGAGAAGATCTCAGTATTTCATAATTTGTAACCAATTCTCATAATACAACATAGTTTATTCATTCAGGATTTCCTGCCCAGTATATATATTCAACAATGAAACAATTAGGGTCCATGCCCAATACATCAACTCATGAAGGAATAACTCAAAACATACTAGTGCTATGTCAATCATAATAAATCACATATACTGGGGCCGTGACCCGACATAACATCATAACATAGTTAGTCAAAAAAGTTGGGATATTACATCCCTCCCCGCTTAGAACAACACTGTCCCGGTGTTTCTAGGGACTAGGAATGAGATTGTGAAACAAGGCGGGGTATGCCTCTCTCATGGTAGCCTCATTCTCCCAAGTGGCCTCATCTGTTCCAAAGTGCCTCCATTGCACTTTTAGTTGTGTAATGGTTCTCCTCCTAAGCTGGACCTCCCTCTTGTCCAGAATGTGGAGTGGTTCTAGTGTGAATTCCCCTTCGAGCTCCACCTATAATAAGGACCAATCAATAACATGTTTAGTATCATATACATATTTCTTTAATAAAGAAGCATGAAAAACATTATTAACTTTTATATGTGCTGGTAGGGCTAACTCATATGCTATTGGACCCTTCTTGCCTAGTATTTCAAAAGGTCCACAAAACCTTGGGCCTAGTTTACCGCAACGCCCCAAACTCAATGAGCTTCGTTTCGGTTTTATTCTTAGGAAAACATGTTCACCGATTTGGGAGTCTTTGTCCTTTCTTTTCTTGTCTGCATAACTCTTTTGGCGGTCTTGTGCCTCTTTTAAATTTAGTTGCACCTTGGAGACTAATTGTTCCAAGTCTTTTCGTAAATCTTGCCCTAACATAAGCCTGTCCACCGGGCTATCCCAGGTGATGGGGGTCTGACACTTTCGACTGTAGAGTACTTCGAAATGACTCATTTTGGCCGAGGTTTGATAACCGTTGTTGTATGCAAACTCTGCGAGGTGTAAGTAGTCTTCCCACTTAGTGGGATTGTTCATGACATACATTCTCAGCATATCCTCCAGAATTTGGTTTACTCGTTCTGTCTGTCCATCGGTTTGGGGGTGATATGCGGTACTAAACTGTAGTTGTGTTTCTAACTCGAAGAACAGTGCTCTCCAAAAATTACTAGTGAACTTTGTGTCTCAATCCAAGATAATTTCTTTGGGTATTCCGTGTAACCGGAAAATCTCCTTTAGGAAGATTTCCACAATGTGAATTTCTTTGTAGGTGGATTTTACTGGTATAAAATGTGCGGCTTTTGAAAGCTTGTCTACTGCTACGAAGATGGAGTCGTTTTGTTTCGTACTCTTGGGTAGACTCGTAATGAAATCCATACTTATTACCTCCCACTTCCATTCTGGAATGGATAATGGTTGAAGTAGTCCGGAGGGGTGTTGGTGTTCTACCTTGACCAACTGGCATTCCTGACACTTCGCGATGAACAATGCAATGTTGGCTTTCAGTTTAGGCCAAAAGTAGTGTTTCTTTACTGCTGAAATCATCTTTTGATATCTGGGGTGTCCTGAATAGGGGCTCCGATGGAATTCGGTGAGTATGTTAGGTCTAATGTCCCCCCCCTCGGGAACGTAAAGTCTTTCCTTTGACCATAACAATCCTGAATCATCCATCTTATATTCTTTCTGTTGTTGAAAAAGCCTATCTTCCTGGATCTTTTTAAGGATCTCGACATGGAACCAGTCATTTTGGCATGTCGTTCTAATTCTGTCGTGTAAGTCGGAGTCTGCTCGACTTTCAGTTACTTCATATAACATATGAGCTCGTCAAATTAAGGCGTCGACGATCTTGTTTTCTTTCCCCTTGATGTGTTTCAGTTCAAAGTGATACTCACTAAGGAAGGCTAACCATCTAGCCTGTCTAGTGTTTAGGTCTGGTTGATCGAACAGGTATTTTAGACTCCTATTGTCCGTTTTTAATAGAAATTTTCTTACCCATGAGGTAATGCCTCCACATCTTTAGAGCATGGATAATGGAGGCCAGTTCGAGGTCGTGAGTAGGATAGTTTTTCTCATGTTCTTTTAGTTTCCTTGACTCATAGCAGATGGAAAAATCATCCTGCATAAGGACTCCACCGAGTCCTTCCTTGCTTGCGTTGGTACAAACTACGAAGTCCCCATTGGGGTCGGCAATTCATAGTATTGGTGCACTAATAAGGAGTTGTTTTAACTTTTGAAAAATTTCCTCGCACTTATCTGTCCAGATGAACTTACTGGTCTTCTTCTGTAACGCGGTCATGGGACAAGCGATCTGCGAGAAGTTCTCAATAAACTTTCGATAATATCCAACTAAGCCTAGGAATGATCGTATATCGAAAACACAAGTAGGTGTGGGCCATTCTTCGATAGCCTTGATCTTTTTTGGATCAACTCATATTCCCTTCTCGGAAATGATATGTCCTAAGACTGTATCTGAGGTCTATAGAAATCACACTTGTTAAATTTTACGTATAGCTGATGTTCTCGCAGTATCCGTAGGACTATTCAGAGGTGTTCCTCATGTTCTTCTTCATTCTTTGAATAGATCAGGATATCGTCTATGAAGACTAGAACAAACTTGTCGAGGTACTTACTGAAAACATTGTTCATCATGCACATGAAGTTGGCGGGTGCATTCGTCAGACCAAAAGGCATTACTACAAACTCGTAGTGGTCATATTAGGTGCGAAACGCGGTCTTACTGATGTCCTCGTCATGGATTCTCACCTGGTGATATCCGGATTGCAGGTCGATCTTCCAGAAGATCTTTGCACCTCCGACTTGGTCATACAATTCATTGATCCTAGGGAGTGGATAATGGTTCTTGATGGTTAACTTGTTGAGTTGGCGGTAATCGATGCACATACGCATCGTGTCGTCCTTCTTTTTAACAAAGAGAATTGGTGCTCCCCAAGGATACACACTAGGTCGAATGTATCCCTTGTCTATTAGTTCTTGTAATTGTATCTTGAGCTCTACTAGCTCTGGTGTACTCATACGGTACAGAGTCCTAGAGATGGGTACGGATTCGGGGGTTAGTTATATGGAAAAGTCTAAGTCCCGTTTGGGTGGTAACCCTGGTATCTCCTTGGGAAATATGTCTCTGAATTCTACTAGTATTGGGAAATCCCCGATCTTTTGTTCTCTATTGGATTCTTCTGATTGAAGGTGGATTGCAAATAGTTTCCAACCCTTTCTTAAGAATTTCTTTGCCTGTAATGCAGATATTTGTCATACTGATACTTCCTTAGGTATACCTTGGATGTTCCTTTGGTTTCCTTGACTATCTGTGCACAATATGGATTTGTTTAAACAATCTAGCAATGCATGATGTCCCTCTAACCAATCCATGCCTATTATTATGTCATAAGATCCTAGCGGTAAGATGTTAAAATCTATCCTAGGTAAAAAGTCGTTCAAATCTATCTCGCAACTCTTAACTAGTTCGGAAACCTTCCATTTGGTACCAGTGGCTAGTTGCACTAGCCATGGTGCTTTGTGACTCTCTCGGTTTAATTTGCAAGACTCTACTATCCTAGGAGAGATGTAGCTTCGGCAAGCACCGGGGTCTGTTAGAATTGAAATGACATGGTTAGATATCTTACCCTCAATTTATACCATGGTGGTTTGATAATCTGCCTACCAGCCATCAAGGGCGGCATAAATCCTAGGTGTCTTTGCCATGTCTCCCACGGTAGGCTCCGTTTGGATGTTGTATAAAGTCCCATCTGTTTTGTTGGGGCAGTCTCTGTAGTAGTGTGGTCCCTGGTATTTCCAACAAGAAACAGTTGGTGGGACTGCCTTTGCGCCTTTGTTGAAGGCTATCCTGTTGGCTGGTGGTGGGGGTGCACTTGGTCTAGCTTGGGGTCGGTTGAAGTCTCTGTTGGGTGGGAAACTGTAATTATGTTTCCGAAAATGTGGGGGTTTAAAACCTGGTCTGCGGTTGTCTGAGAAGGTCCTGAAGCTGTCCCTATTTTTGTTGCTGTTATCGTTCCTTGGCTTCCCGTGCTCATAGCACAACTTGGCTTTATGTAGGGTTATGTCAAGGGTTTTTGGCATGTCGAATTCTATCTTCTCTCTAAATTTTGGTGGCATCCCACCGAAGAACTGCTAGATTTTCACCTTCTCATCCTTAATATAAGGAACATAGTGCAGCAAGTCTAATAATCGATTTATGAAAGCTTCCATAGTAAGGGAACCCATTTTCATCTCATGAAATTCTTTCATCTTCTTGTCGAAGAATCTTTCAGACATATATTTATCCTGAAATATTTTGCTGAAAGTGTCCCAGCTTATGTCTCGCAGCTCTTGTCCCTTAATGTGTTTTAAGTCCCACCACCATCTAGTAGCTTTTCCATTTAGGTTGTATATGGCTAGTCGGGCTTGCATCTCACTAGAATAATTATGAACTTTAAAGTATTTATTCATTCATAACAACCATTCTTCATCCTTTTCTCCTGAGTTAACTTCCCCATCATAAGTTTGGGCTCTTATCTTTCAGAACTCTCCTTGTAAGCTGTCATCACTCTTCCTCCTTCTCTTGCAACAAGGTGGGGAGCCATTGTCATTGGAAGAGCTCTTACAGTCTTCTTCCAATGGTTTTTATTTATGATCTCCTTGCTCTCCTATCTTGCAATTGGCTGCTTTCCTTGTTTTAAGAGTGTTGACAGAAAGAGTAGGTTGTTCATGGGATTTTTCCCCTATTAGGGTTTGGAGTAATGCTTCATTTATAGCCTATTGTTCTCTTCTTTCTTGCATATTTTCATCCTTGAAACTCTGGAATTCTGCCTGTAGTTGCTACATGGATTTCTCTAAATCTGAGTTGATTTCTAACACAATTTCTTGTTCTCGTGGTGGAGAATTTAGATTTCCTCGTATACTGCTGCCTTGCTGTGCATCCATCTTTTTCTGATACTGCCTGTACATGAAATTGATATAAGTATCTGTTTATGGAAAACAATTTGTTAGTTAATTCCTTCATATAAAATATAATACGATATTTTAAACAAAACTTTCTGGATCTGTAGCGATGTTTGCTAGCGAGACCAATAGGTCACTTAGTGTTTGTAACTCGCTCTGATACCACTTGTAATGTCCCAAAATAGCAAAAATTTAAATTTTTTTCCTGCCTGCAATATTCGTCAATTTACAGTAAAAAGATTCATACATTAAATCTAATGTCATTAAAAACATCCATACTTGCACCAAACAATTGTAAGCCTAAGACTTATGTTTTACATGGTCTAATCTATGTGTAAGTTTAGAATTGTGGAAGCAATGTGGAAATGATAAGATGGCATGTTTTTGTTACAATTGTAAATGCTGGTTCAAAGGTAGAACATAACACTCCGTACTGTTTTAAGAATCATGTGATTTTAATTGTGATTGTCTAATGCGCCCTCAGGTGACGAGATCCTTTGATGATGGTATGTTGTTCACGTGGTGGTTATTATAATACTCCAGGAAAGGTAATTACATACCTCGACAGGGTTGCCGAGAGGTATGGGTAAGAGTAGTGATTGTCGGGCTTACTTAGCGTTTTGCTAATGTCCTACTTTGCCTTTGTGTTTGCAGGTGTGTTCAATCTGAGGGTGCTATCTCTGAAAGGTTGGTTCCTATTTTAATATTGGTCCTATTTCATCAGGGTGAATGATTAAGTTATTAAAATGTAGTTATCCCATTACCATGGGAGTTCACAATATGAATGTTTTCCAAATGTGAGGTTCATGACTAAAAGCTTATGGTAATATAAACAAATGTGGCTTGTTTCATAATCTTGCTATAGACTTTGTACCAAAAATCGGGCCCCTTTGTAACTTTAAACAAGAGTTGAATCCACGATTTTACTATAGACCTACAAAAAGAAATGACCCTGTTGCATTTTGAACAATGTGGATCTGGGTCTATGACTTCACTATAGACTTGTGCAAATAATTTCACCTCCACTAGAGTGAGTTTGGTGTACCATTTAATGCGCTTTAATTGAGTGTGGGGGCAGTCTGTCATGATGGTTTGGAGAAAAATGATTTGGGGATTTTTTGCCAGTCACTCCTGTATTCGACTTGTTCCTCGTTTTTGCTCTGCACTTCGTTTGTATGGTTACTGTGTTGGGTACTGACCCGAGCTCTGCTCGTGGTCAGCACACTTGATAACTATGGAGTTCGACTATGGCGTAAGGTGGTCCTGCTTCTTACAGGTATGAAAATAATCTCTGATTTTGATTGACATTTTTCTCTCTTCTGCAATTTGAAAACACATGGTTGAGCAAACTGGTATTGTATGTCATTTATGACAGATGATAAACGCTTTGGTATGGGATCTGTGAAGATTTCAGGTGCCATAGATGTGGCTAGGGTAAATGGTAAGTCTAGCTTACCCACTAGTGCCCTATCTCTCGCACCTCTTGTGTTGTATGTATGCGTTTGTTCTGATTTTGAGTGGAGACTCCCGTAAGCCCTTGGCTCACTGCTTCACCTTGGGAGGTCTATTAGTTTCCTATTGGCTAGATCATAGGAATGGAGTTTCAATGTAACTTTAATAGTTGGAAAGTTACTGGGACTGTGATGTAAAAGAATTTATGCAATACCTGGGTCTTACTGGTTACTCTGCTCTGTGAAATATTGTAACATATAATGCTATTTCGTTTGGGTATGACTCCTGTGCAATTGCAATGATTCCGAATGGTACAATTCTATTTTTTTGGTGTGAATACGAGCATTTAAGTTGGAACTTAAGTGTTCTAATATTATGGGGTTCCTGGGTATTTTTGTAAACTATTGTACAAAAATTGTCGACATGCTAAAAAGGCCTTTGGTGCCTTCAGCTTGGAAATGTAGCTGTAGTTCATGTGTTGATTTCATTTGCACTTGCTAACTGTGTTGGATATTGCTACGGTGTTTATGTGTAAACAAAGTATTTATTGTGGAAAGATATAAGATATCAAATGAAGTTTTCTACGCCTTTGTTTCTGTAATGTGGTTAGATTTTAAATAAGAAGATTTCGTTAACTTACTGGTTGCATGGATAGAATGGTTACTTACGTGGAGAGGGTTTCAAGGCTATACTCAACATTTTGTTTTATTTAGAAATTTGTATCCTGTAGGAATAATTTATACAATCTGGATTTTTTTAAAAGGCCACGGGAATTGACCCTGGTCCTAAGATTTCGATAGGCATCTTCGTGGTTGTCATACGAAATGCATTTTGCCTCTATTTGTGATTGATCTCTGTGTTTGATGTTTTATGAGACTTTGACCCTAGAAAAGAACTTCTTTCTACATCTTCTTGTTAATTGAAATGAAGCTTGAATGTTTTCCTATAGATGTCTATCATAGGTTTGTATGTTGAAAAGAAATGGAAACAAAATCTCAGGGTTGTTTATTTGATTAACGTAGGGTTGTCGATAAAGTGGGTATGGGTATGTAAAAGGACAGTGGTTGCGATCTTTGTACTACATGTTGTCTTCTTTTCAATGATGGTATGTATGGTCTTAAAAAATAAAGCTAAGAGAGACTGGGAAAGAATAATGTCTGCGTTTTTGGCTATAGTTTGTATAACTCGGCTTTCGAATGATGTTCAACGATTTTTTTTATAGGTTTGATTTCAGTAGCTAAGTGATTTTGTTGGAAATTTAAAACAAGGGTTTAGATAAGAGAAATTAAATAGTATATATTTTGTTGGGTTAAAAATCAACGATTCGCCTGTTCTAACAGTTTAAGCAATACAATGACTAGAAAAGACTAGCTGGCTAGTCCTACTAGGAATGCCAATTGATTCTGAGAAGACTTGATTTAAAAATGGATAATAAATACCTTGCTATTTTAACACTGCATTTATAAAGGAGATATAAAATGTACGTGGGTTTATAAATAATTCATACCTGTTGATCCATGTAGCTTGTCCTACTGATGATGACCTGCTGATCCCGGTAACTTGTTCCTGTTGATACTGGCCTACACACTCAGCCAACTAGTTAGGGAAAATACTGATTCTTAGCTGACCTGATAATTGATCTTGGATTGGATGACTTTTGGACTACCACGCTCCTCCCAACCATGATTCTACAACTGTTCCTCGTTCAGTATGAATCCCCCCGGGCTGGTTTTGACATGCAAACTGAGAATTAGAGGCCCTAGGTGTGTAGCTGGTTCAGATCTTAAAAATCTATGGGAAGAGTTCACTTCCTTGCGCAGAGAGTTCTTCTTGGCATAATAATACTGAAAGAATAAGATCCCCCAAACTTTGGGGTCTATCCTCCTTAAGTAGGACAATTCGTGAATTAGGACTGTTGGAATTTACTCTTTTCTTTAAAATTATTTAAATTATAAAATAATATTTGTTTATTTAACTGCTAGTTATTTTGGAACTAGGACTTCTCACTTTGTTTGATTAAAGTGTTTTTGATATTTAATCTTTGTATAATAACAATAATATAAAAGAATTACAATCTTGTCTAAATATTAATAACTAATAATTAAGAAGTGGCAGCCCACTTATGTATACGTATACATGTAAATAGATAACAATAATATATATTGAAACTCCTACATAATAATACTTAGCTTTGTGGTCCTTAGCATTTTGTTTCACATGCTGCTTCCTTTAATTCTTTTTAAGGAAAGGGTCCACTTCCTAGGACGGTTTCGGTAAGCTGGTAAAGGCACCTCTAGTCTTTCCCTTTGCATGTCAGATTCCGTCGTTTTAACATGGTAGTTCCCGTAGTAGATGATGATAATAAGATTTATTTAATCAAGTCGAAATAGTTGTGATAAGACGCGTAAGTGCTATTCAGATTCCTTTTGACTCAACAATTGATATTTAGTAACCCCGAGTGCTCTTCAGAGCCTTTTAACTCAACACTCTCACATGGGCGTTACGCTAGTGAAATTCTAGAGCCTCTGCTCAACACTAGAGCTAGAATGTGGTTGTGAGGCACATCTAGGATATTTAAGTGGCCTCGGATCTGGTAATCATTTATTTCAAGCTTGGAGTGTTCCAGAGCTCATGCCAAACACTCAATGTACATCAGGGCTTAGGCCCAGTACGAAATAGAATCCTCTAAATACATCGGGGCTTAGGCCTAGTATATAGGTCATTCGTGTGTTTCTGAGTCCACGCTCAACACACTACATAATCATCCATATAAATCATGCTCTGCATAGTATAATGTAACAAAAGAGAAGATCTCAGTATTTCATAATTTCTAACCAATTCTCATAATACAACATAGTTTATTCATTCGGGCTTTCCTGCCCAGTATATATATTCAACAATGAAACAATCGGGGTCCATGCCCAATACATCAACTCACAAAGGAATAACTCAAAACATACTAGTGCTATGTCAATCATAATAAATCACATATACTGGGGCCATGACCCGATATAACATCATAACATAGTTAGTCAAAAAAGTTGGGATATTACATCCCTCCCCGCTTAGAACAACATCGTCCTGGTGTTTCTAGGGACTAGGAATGAGATCGTGAAACAAGGCAGGGTATGCCTCTCTCATGGTAGCCTCATTCTCCCAAGTGGCCTAATCTGGTCCAAAGTGCCTCCATTGCACTTTTAGTTGTGTAATGGTTCTCCTCCTAAGCTGGACCTCCCTCTTGTCCAGAATATGGAGTGGTTCTGGCATGAACTCCCCTTTAGGCTCCAGCTATAATAAGGACCAATCAATAACATGTTTAGTAACGTATACATATTTTTTTAATAAAGAAGCATGAAAACAATTATGAACTTTTATATGTGTTGGTAAGGCTAACTCATATGCTACTGGACCCTTTTTGCCCGTTATTTCAAAAGGCTCACAAAATCTTGGGGCTAGTTTACCGCAATTCCCCAAGCTCAACGAGCTTCGTTTCACTTTTATTCTTAGGAAAACATGTTCACCGATTTGGTAGTATTTGTCCTTTCTTTTCTTGTTTGCGTAACTCTTTTGGCGGTCTTGTGCCTCTTTTAAATTTAGTTGCACCTTGGAGACTAATTGTTCCAAGTCTTTTAGTAAATCTTTCGCTAACATAAGCCTGTCCATCAGGTTATCCCAAGTGATGGGGGTCCGACACTTTCGACCGTAGAGTACTTCGAAAGGACTCATTTTGGCTGAGGTTTGATAACCATTGTTGTATGCAAACTCCGTGAGGTGTAAGTAGTCTTCCCACTTAGTGGGATTGTTCATGATATACATTCTCAGCATATCCTCCAAAATTTGGAGAATACCTTATGCTATTGATGGTAGATTGTAGTAGTCTTTGTATCTACTTTTTTATCCAACAAAAATGATGTGTCCACCCTACTGGCCAACTATTATCTTCCTGGCCCTTGGAAAGAAAAGGATTTCCAAGCCCCCCCGAGCTCACAAACTGGTAATCCCAAGAGCAGTACTTCCCCTGATCTCCACTCCTTTCTTCACTTAGATCTCTTTTCTACTACCTTCAAATTTCCTTCCAATATCATCTCCCAAAAATACAACCCTTCTCCTCCCTTCACTATCCCCTATATACCTTCCCTTCCTCGAGAAGACTTTGCGATTACTCCACTGCCCCAAACTCTGTCTCTTGATCCCCTCAATCATTTAATCCCCTCACTTAGTTTATTCATAGAAGTTACATTATAAAAATATATTTTCACACTCAATGTATCAAACAATCAATTATACTCACGGTAAATTTATTGGACTTTGACGGTTGGTTGTAAGTATTTATTATGGTAGGATTTATTACCCAAAGATTATCTATTCGAGACATAGTTTATTAACTATTAGTCTATTCACCACCTTTGTATTTACTGTTATTAGGATAAAATAATAAAATAATATATATATAGTTGACCTTTTCAATTTGGACAAGGTGTGTCTTAATGGTTTACCTCATCCGTCAAGATAACTTATCTTGTAATTTAAAGTCTAAGACTCATATTGAATAAATAAATAGTGATTAAACCATGTTCCATCACATCTGTTGATGTATATGTAACTGCGAAATGTATTTCATCTATGTATTTCATATATATTTATTGTACACTTATTAGAGATGTGTTATTCCTCTATAAGGAAGTGTCGTCATGTGGATTGACAAGTGTCACAAGTGTGTGTACTTGCCGATGGGTTATTAGACCACCATGTGTGGGGTCGGCCCTAAAATATATATATTATAATGTGGATGTACCTAGCTAGACAAGTCGTCCCCATAAGGTCACTGGGCAAACAGGTTAGTATAAATAGAGATCATGTGATCTCTATTTAGATCATTTGAAAAGTTATATCTCTCTCACTCAGAAAGTGGCGCACTAGTGAGGAGGAGGATCATCTACTACTAGGAGACTATCTTAGTGTATTTTGGTTGTACTTTGGTTGAGCCATTGCTCTCTCTATCTCTGAGGAAGTTGTGGGGTTTTTCACCTTAGGGTTTTCCCCACGGAAACTCTGTGTCTCTTGTCTCTCATGCTTTTGATTCTTGTGATGCTTGTCATGCTTATTGTGATTGTCATGCATTGATATATTGCATATGTTATTCTCTCAGTGAAGATCCTAGAGTATTGTGAATTAATGCTCAAAATTTAACATGGTATCAAAGCTAACCTGAGAAGAAGACATTTTGCAGTGATGAAAACTTGAGTTTCTTGTTTATTGGGTTTCTCTCAACATATTTTGGAAAATCAGTATAGTAGATTGACTCTACTCATCAACGCGCATCTATCTGTCCAATCAGAAATCAATTCTGAGCATTTTCAGTTTTGGCCCTAAAACTTAGGGTTTCCATAAAAATAGGAATTTCTGGAATCTGAAGACACAGCTAGAAGCTTCTTGCAAAAATCAAAGTTTAGATATTTGGATCGAGATTTTTGGCTAGGTAGATCTCTGGTAAACTCAAACCCTAATTCAGGGCTCTCCCTAGTGAACCCGGGAGGAGAAAAAGACAAATCTGAAGGGTAAAGCTTTGCTGATCTCAAATTCTGAATGCACTAGGCTGATCAGCTCATTAAGGCGCATCTTTCTATCCTTTCAGAAAATTGAAATTCATATTTGGAATTTTTAGGTTTTTTTCGACAAACCCTAATCTGGGACCAGATCCAGTTTTTAGCATTTCAAGTGGTAAGACCTAAATCTTTTCTATTTCCATTTGAAGTACTCTTTAAGATGTCTCACCACACAAAGGTTGAGGATAAGCTTGAAGGGGCTGATAACTTCCGAGCTTGGAAGTATAGGATTGGGTTAATTCTGGAAGAGAATGAGTTGGACTCATATATAAAAGAAGACATCCCTATCCCAGAGGATGAAGAGGCCAAGGTATTGCATAAGAAGAACTTGGTCAAGGCAAAGAGAATCATTGTTGATTCTATCAAAGATCATCTCATACCCCATGTGTCTTCTCTAAAGACACCCAAGGAGATGTTTGACTCTTTGACCAAGCTATTTGAAGGGAAGAACATAAATCGGAAGATTACGCTGCACATCAATTGAAAGGGGTCAATATGTTGAATGGAGAAACCATTCAATCCTACTTCTCCAAAGTTTCTCAGATCAAGGAGCAACTTGAAGCTATGGATGAAGTAGTGGAAAATGGTGAAATTGTTATGACCACTCTAAATGGCCTATGTAGGTCATGGGACTCCTTTATTCAAGGAATCTGTGCAAGAAAGAAATTGATCTCTTTCAGTAAACTATGGGAGGAATGCTCTCAAGAAGAAGCTAGACTTGTAGCTCGTGAGGAAAAGATGGGAGGTGAAGATCAAGCTCTTGCAACTCACACCAAAAGAAGCAAGCCCAACAAGGAGCACTCTTGCTACAAAAGATCCTATCAAAAGAATAAGAAGGATCTAATATGCTTCACATGCAATGAGAAGGGTCACTTTGCTTCATATTGTCCCAAGAACAAAAGGGATAATAACAACAACTTCAGCAAGAAGAAGAAGGGAAGCAAAAGAAAGTTCCATGCTCATGTTGCCAAGGATGATGAACCTCCAAAGAAGAAGGCTAGGGCAGAAAGTGATGATGACTCATCAAGTGAAGAAGAGTATGTTCTAATCTCTGCTCTCACAGGTACTATCTCCCATGGTTGTAATGATTGGTTGATTGATAGTGGGGCTTCCAAACATATGACTGGGTTTAAGGAATCTTTTGTGAATCTATCTGAACATGAATCACCCCATAAGGTGAAACTTGGGGATGATTATCAATACCCAATCAAAGGAAGTGGTGAAGCCTCCTACAACCTAGATTCTGGAAAATCTTTGAAGATGAAAGAAGTCCTTTATGTACCTGGGCTCAAGAAGAACTTACTCTCCATCTCTGCATTGGATGCAAAAGGTATGAGGGTTGCATTTTTGGATGGCCAAGTCCTAATGTGGCCAAAGCGAAAGACCATAGATGATGTAGTAGTGATTGGAGAGCAAGAGGGAGGATTGTATAAATTGAAGGGACAACCTGAACATGCCATGGTGCATGAATCCATGGAGCGAAGTGAACTTTGGCATAGAAGACTTGCTCATATGCACTATAGGGCACTTCCAATTGCAAGCAAGGCTGTAGAAGGTCTTCCTGAAATCAAGACCAAATATGAAGGTGTTTGCAAAGGATGCGCAAAAGGTAAGAACATTAAGAAGGCTTTCCCAAGTAGTGAAAGTAAGGCCAAAGATATCCTGGAAATCGTCCACTCAGATGTATGTGGTCCTATGTCATTCAGTTCTCTTAGTGGGTATGTTTAGTATGTCTCATTTATTGATGACTTCTCCAGGAAGACTTGGGGTATATTTCTTGAAGAACAAAGATGAGGTGTTTGATAAGTTCAAGGAATTCAAAACCTTGATGGAGAACCAAACTGACAAGAAGATCAAAACATTCAGATCCGACAATGGTGGAGAATTCACCTCAGGTGACTTCAAGAAGCTTTGTAATGATTCAGGGATTAATAGGGAGTTGAATGCTCCTTATAATCCTCAACAAAATGGAGTTACAGAAAGGAAGAACAAAACTATCTTGGAAGCAGCAAGGGCAATACTGCATGACCAGGATTTACCTATGCATCTATGGGCAGAAGCAACTAGAACTGCTGTATATGTGCAGAACAGAACACCCCACAAGATATTGGACAACAAGACACCAGAAGAGGTCTTTTTTGGTAAGAAACCTAAAGTCAGCCATCTCCAAATATTTGGTTGTCCACTATACACTCATGTCCCAAAGGAAAAGAGGACTAAACTAGATCCTTCTGGAAAGAAGGGTATCTTTGTGGGTTACAGTGAAAGCTCGAAGGCTTACAGAATATACTTTCCAGGGTTCAAGAAGATTGATGTCAGTAGGGATGTAACATTTGATGAAAACTCAGCATTAATCAAATCAAGGAAGGCACCTATCGAAGTTTATGAAGAACCTAAGGAAACTAGATTTCAAGACATTACCATGACTGAAGCAGTTCCAGAAGTTGTTCGTGAGTTTGAAGATCCACAAGAACCTGTAGATCCACCCCGTGAGGACAACTCTCACAAGAGGAAACCTGCATAGGCTAGAGAGCTCATTCAAGATGCAGAAATATTTGGCATTCCAGAAGGAGAACACGGAGCAAAGAAGAGAACCAAATCACATACCAGCTATGTTGCTTTACTTTGTGACATTATGAACAAAGAGCCTTCAAGTTATGAAGAAGCAGCGGAAAAGAAAGAATGGAAGGATGCCATGGTTGAGGAATACCAATCAATAATGAAGAATGATGTTTGGGATGTTGTCCCAAGACCTAAAGAGAAGTCTGTTGTGACTTCCAAATGGATTTACAAAATCAAGCATGCTGCAGATGGCAGTGTAGAGAAATACAAGGCAAGATTCGTAGCTTGTGGCTTCTCTCAGAAAGAGGGAATAGATTATGAAGAAACTTTTGCACCTGTAGCTAGGTATACTTCCATCAGAATAGTACTTGCCCTGGCTGTAGCAATGAAATGGAAAATACACCAGATGGATTTCAAGACTGCTTTCTTGAATGGTGTAGTTGAAGAGGAAGTATATGTGGAGTAGCCACTCGGTTTTGAAATACATGACAGGGAGTCATATGTGTGTAGATTGAAGAAAGCCTTGTATGGTTTGAAACAAGCTCCCAGAACTTGGTATGGCAGGATGGACAGTTCCTATCTAGTTTGGGCTTTACCAAGAGTAAAGCAGATTCCAACCTTTATTACAAGGTTGAGGAAGGGAATCCTGTGATTCTACTCCTGTATGTGGATGACTTATTTGTAACAGGAGATGACAGATTGATTGCAGATACAAAGAGGAAGCTTGTTGCTGAGTTCGATATGAAAGATTTGGGAATGATGCATTATTTCCTAGGTATGGAGGTGTGGCAGAGTCCAGGTGGGATCTTCCTTGGTCAAGGGAAGTACACTGTAGATATCCTGAAGAGATTCAGGATGATGGATTGCAAGGCCATGGCCACACCTATGGCATCAAATCTGAAGCTTCTATGTGATGCTTCATCTAATCCGGTTGATGTCTCTATGTATCGTCAGATGATTGGGTCCTTGATGTACCTGACGAACACGAGACCAGATATTTTCTTTGTGGTGAACACATTGAGTCAGTTCCTGATAGATCCAAGGAGTGTTCACCTGGTTGTTGTAAAGCATGTTCTGAGGTACGTGAAGGGTACAGTGGATTATGTGCTCAAGTATGAAGCGAATCAAAAGTTTCACCTGCAGGGTTATGTTGATTCAGATTGGGCTGGTAGTGATGTAGATAGGAAGAGCACATCTGGGTGTTGCTTCAGTATGGGATCAGGTGTGATCTCTTGGTTTAGCATGGAGCAATCCTGTGTAGCACTGACTACAGCTGAGGCAGAGTATGTTGCAGCCTGCTCAACTAGTTGTGAGGTAGTATGGCTACGAAAGCTACTGTCTGAGTTATTTGATCTCCCGTTGGATGCTACTGGTATCTTCTGTGATAACCAGAGTTGTGCGAAGTTGTCTAAGAACCCAGTGTTTCATGACAGGCCGAAACACATAGAGTTCAAATATCACTATATCAGGGATATGGTGTAGAGAGGAGCTATGAAGCTCCTATATGTTGCGACAAACGAGCATATTGTAGATGTGCTGACGAAGCCACTAGCCAGGGTGAAGTTCGAGTACTTCAGAGAGAGGCTTGGTGTTCTTCATATTGATGACACTTCGAGGAAGAAGTGATGGACACATTTGCTGAATCCATTCCAAGCATGTTGGAAGGAGGATCCTTCACATGGCTGTGGATGTAAGCGTTGGATGATGAGCATCAGGATGATGTTATGGTTTATGCTTTGTATGATTAGTTGGATCATTTTTATGTATGTATGTATGCATCATCTTGGATGCTGGATATGATCAGTTGGATCATTTATATATGTATGTACACATCATGTTGGATGTTGGATATGATCAATTGGATCATTTATATGTATGTACGCATCATGTTGGATGCTGGATATGATCGGTTGGATCATGTGTATGTATTTTTGTATATGCATCATGTTGGATGCCTGGACCATGTATCTGTATATGTATCAGGTGGATACATTGTATGATCAGGTGGATCTTGTATGGTGATATGTATCATGTATTTGTATCAGGTGGATACACTGTATGATCAGGTGGATCATGTATGATGATATGTATCAGGTAGATACTTGGTATGCATCAGTTAGATGCATTGTATGATCGGGATGATCATGGATGATGAGCTTCAGGATGTTGCTCCAGATAACATGCAGCAGGATGTTGCAGTGATGATGATTAGGATGATCATGTGTACATCAAGATGATGTATGGTGAGTATCAGGTTGATACTCTATGGCCGTCGATCAGGTTGTGTAGATGAGCATATAATTTGGCCCTGGGAGATTTGCAGATAGTCTTTCGAGGTTTTGCCTATGGCATATAATTTGGCTCTGGGATATTTGGCAAATGCTCTTTGAAGGTTTTTCTCTGGGAGGACATATAATTTGGCCCTGGGAGATCTGCAGATAGTCTTTAGAGGTTTTTCCTATGGCATATAATCTGGCCCTAGGATATCTGACAGATGCTCTTTCGAGGTTTTGTCCTATGGCATATAATATGTCCCTGGAAGATTCGATAGGTTGGGTTGTGTGCCCGTAATAAGTCCTAGGATGATCTTGCGAGGTTTTTCCATGACCACATATAATCTGTCCCTGGGAGATCCCATAGGTAAAGCTGTGTGCTCATAACAACCTGGGATGCTCTTGCGAGGTTTTGTGGTGACCACATATAATCTGTCCCTGGGAGATCCTATAAGTAGAGCTGTGTGCTCGTAACAGCCTGGGATGCTCTTGCGAGGTTTTGTGGTGAGGTCACATATAATATGGCCCTGGGAGATCCTATAGGTAGAGTCGTGTGCTTGTACTAGCCTGGGATGCTCTTTCGAGGTTTTGTGATGCACATAATAAGTCCTGAGGATTCCATAGTATGGCCAGTGGTGATGAAGACCTGCAGGTGGTGGGCCTACATCCAGTATGAAAAAGGACTGGCTCTGTAGAACTTCCTATGACGAGTAGAGTCAGATATTGGTTGAGATAGTAGCAGCAGTGACGATGACGATGACAATGCATCGATGACGATGATCCCGAGAAGAAGACTTGTCTAGCAGATCTATGTCGAGAAATACCTTCCTAGTTAAGAGGGAGTGTTGATGTATATGTAACTGCGGAATGTATTTCATATATATTTATTGTACCCTTATTAGAGATGTGTTATTCCTCTATAAGGAAGTGTCGTCATGTGGCTTGACAAGTGTCGCAAGTGTGTGTACTTGCCGATGGGTTATTAGACCACAATGTGTGGGGTCGGCCCTGAAATATATATATTATAATGTGGATGTACCTAGCTAGACAGGTCATCCCCATAAGGTCACTGGGAAAACAGGTTAGTATAAATAGAGATCAGGTGATCTCTATTTAGATCATTTGAAAAGTTATATCTCTCTCACTCAGAAAGTGGCGCACTAGTGAGGAGGAGGATCATTTGCTACTAGGAGACTATCTCAGTGTATTTTGGTTGTACTTTGGTTGAGCCATTGCTCTCTCTATCTCTGAGGAAGTTGTGGGGTTTTTCACCTTAGGGTTTTCCCCACGGAAACTCTGTGTCTCTTGTCTCTCATTCTTTTGATTCTTGTGATGCTTGTCATGCTTATTGTGATTGTCATGCATTGATATACTGTATATGTTATTCTCTCTGTGAAGATCCTAGAGTATTGTGAATTAATGCTCAAAATTTAACAACATCACATCCATTCAAGAATTATTATCCTATTATGTCTAGCTTAGTAATGGAAATAATCGCACACTAATAATTTATTAATCAATATTTTAAATTTTACCTATATTGCAAGTGTTAAGACATGGATATTAATATTATTAGAATAACATTAATTAAGTAATAATATTAATTAAATCACCTTGAAGTAATAATAAATGGTGAATTAATAAAAATGTTTTTAAATCATTTGTTTATCACATGAGTACCCTAAAATCAACATAGTATCCTCATTCTTATAAACAAAGCACCCTTAAGGGCTTAAACAATCTTACTAATTAATTAGACAGTACCATTACCTTATTCACAACAATTCTCATATGAAAATGTTACTCACGATACTTGTCTCAATTGCTTATTACAATGTTTACCTACAATTAATACATAGCTTAACTAACTTGCTTTACACATATTAAATAACTTTATATTCATTATCTGAATTCGATCAATGCATGATTAACATATTTACTTACGACAACTTATACACTTATTCTATATGTTAAGTGTTTGTATATCGATACTAGCATACATGTGCAAAGTGTGCATGCATGGCCAACGTATGCACAGATTAGAAATGTACTATAGAAAAACAAATTCCCACCTATACATACCTACTAACTAAATAAGAGTAATCTCTCCCAAGCATGCAAAACAAGCACATATATACTTTTACATCCTGAGTTGTTTAACAATTAATCCTTTAATATTTCACATCATTATTTTTATGTTTACATTAGTTTAATCAATTAAGTACAAGGAAGGGTTCCTACTACCACTAACTCAGAATCAAGGTAAACCCTACCCTCAACAATACTAACTAACATATCCTCCCATCCTAACGTATGTTTGCATCCTCCCTATCCTTCCTCTGCTAGTACAAAAGTGGATGTCGGACTCACCGACTTGACCAAATAGAACCTGAGAGCGATAGCGTCGGTTGAAATATGGACCTATCCTCTCCTAGCAAGCATCCGACCATCCTCATCACAACAACATGGGGAGCGTGTCGCAGCACGACCCTCCCAGGACCTCGGGTATCATGGAAACAGAGTGGGAAACACATCCATCCCTCTCAACATACTGAGCCTATGCCCTTATCAACTAATACTTTGCTGCTATCGATATTTTTGGTTTGTGTCATTGTATCATCATTTTGGCTGCTAAGATATTTTTTGTATGAACAAGTTCTTATCACATAAATCAGATCAAGTAACTAGCTATCCCATATCCGAATATCATGAGGTTGTAACAAATCGGCTGGGTGAAGATGATCTGCCTTAACCTGTTAGCACTCCAGAACTTCGAGACAAAATATGCTACATCCCCCTTCATACTTGGCTAGAAGAAGAGTTTCTTCATGTTAGCATACATCTTATTCACCCCTGGGTGGGCACAATAATGTGATATATGGGCCTCTCTAATGATTGTTTCCCTGATATCACCTTCCTTAGGAACATACATCCTCCCCTGATACCGCAACAATCCATCTTCCTCAGGATGGTACCCATCATACTTCGATTCCTGTTCCTTTCCATTTTGAATAGCTGAGGTTATTTTTAGATACCAACTATCCCCCAAAAGTTGTCCTAGTATTCTTTCCCTCAAGCCAACCTTCAAGGGAATTAAGGAGAAAATTCTCAGTCTTCGGAATAGAGCATCTTCCACCACATTCTCCTTTCGTTTGATGTAAGAGATACCAAATTCATACTCACTCATGAAATCACTCCATTGCCTCTTCCTAGCATTCAAATCCCTTTGGTTAAAGATGTACTGCAAGCTCTGATGGTTTGTTTTAAGGGTGAATATTCTACCAACTAGGTAGTGCCTCCATAATTTTAGTGCCAACATTACTGCTGCCAATTATAGATCATGCGTGGCATACAGATCCTCATGAGGTTTCAACTTACAAGACGCATAAGCTATTACCCCACCTTCATGCATCAGCACCGCTCTTAGTCCTTGCTTCGAGGTGTCGGTGCATACCATGAAATATTTATCCATGTCTAGTACCCGCAAGATTGGTGCACTTGTCAATAATCTCTTTAACTTTGTAAAAGTGGCATCGCATTCATTGGTCCATTCATACCAGATTCCCTTGTGCTGCAAGGTGGTAATAGGTTTTGCAATTTTAAAAAATCCCTCCACAATCCTCCAGTAATAACCTACTAACCCCATGAAGCTGTGCACCTCATGAGCATTCTTAGGAATTGGCCAATCTTTGATGGCATTCACCTTCTCCAGGTCTACTGAGATCCCTTCACCTAAGAAGATATGCCCTAAGTAGTGAATCTCTTTTTCGAAGAAGGAACACTTTGACAATTTACCATATAGTTTATGTTCCCTTAAGCATGTCAAGACTAACCGCAAGTGTTCCTCATGATCTTTCTCATTCTTAGAATATATAAGAATATCATCTAAGAAGACCTGAACAAAGCGGTCCAAGAATTTTTGGAAGACACCATTCATGAGGCTCATGAATACAGCTAGAGCATTGGTCAAACCAAATGGTACCACTATGAACTCGTAATGCCCAAATCGAGTTCGAAAGGAAGTCTTAGGAATGTCTCCTTCTTTGATCCTCAACTGGTGATACCATGATCGTAAATAAATCTTTGAGAAGAATGACGCACCTTTAATTTGATCAAAGAGGTCATCAACTCTTGGTATGGGATACATGTTCTTCACTCTGGCTTTGTTCAAATCTATGTAATCTATGCACAGTTGCAGAGATCCATCCTTCTTCTTAATGAAGATCACTGGTGCTCCCCATGGTGAGATAATAGGTATAATCAGTCCCAAATCTAGCAGATCTTTTAACTAGATCTGTAACTCATGGAGCTCTAGAGTTGTCATTCTATAAGGAGTCTTTGAGATAGGCTCCACACCAGGTTTTAGTTCGATCGTGAAATTGAGCTCTCTTTCTGGAGGTAATCCTGGAAATTCCTTCGAAAAGACATCCTTGAACTTGGAAAGTGTTGGGTAAGAATTTAAGGAAGGTCCTTTACTGTCACTCACAACCTCCAGTACGAACAACTTGAATCCTTGTCTTAGGAACTGCTTAGCTTTCATCATAGAGATGAAACAGAGGGATACCTTACTCTTCAAGCCTTGGAACTGAATTGTCCTTTCCTCATCATTGAGGCACAACACCTTCTTCGCATAGAAGTCTAAGAAATATCTATGGCATTATAACCAATCCATGGAAATAATGAGGTCATAAGTCCCCAAGTTGGTGACATAAGCATCCAACTTAGTGATGCACACTCCTAAGTCAACCTCACAACTCCTCACTTTAAGACCTACTGTTTTCATAGCTCCTGAAGCCATTTCAACCAGTTTGAAGTCATCGTGCTCGTAGGTTGCCAACCCACATTTATCTAATGCAAATGGTGAAATAAAACTATCAATTGCACCTGGATCAAACAAAATTTTAAGTTTGACATTTTTTACATTACCAGTGGATTTTACTACGGTAGGCTAATGTTATGCTTGGTGTTTATGAACCGCTGCATGAATCCGATGACTGTTACCCGAACTATCCATGAGTGCCTTTCCTTCCCTGTTCCTGCTACTTGATTGACCCTTAGGACAGTCTTGCTATAAATGAGGACCTCCGCATCCCCAACATGAGAGATTGGGAGGGGCTTGCATGTTGCTCGGAGGAGTCCTCTAAGATGATTTCCTTCCCATGGATCCTCTAAAACCCCTTGATCCTCTATAGGAACTTCCCTGTGTACGCCCTTGGCTTTGGTGGGTTGCGGACGATGCCTGGGAGACTGAGTTAACTGAAGTATTACCCCTCGGTGTGAAGCAGTTACCGTAAGGAGGAGGTATAGATTGTCCTCCCCTGAAGTAAGGACGTGAGGCCTTCCTTGAAACATACTGATTGGTTCCTGTTAGCTTACTACCCCCTTTTCCATCTGACATATCTACTGCATAACGAGCATACTCAACTTCCATGGCAAATGAAGTGGGCTTCCACATCTTCACAGCAGCCTTAATCTTGTAGTTAAGTCCATACACAAAACGCTCTACCTTACAATCATCTGCATCTAGGTAAGGAACATATTTTACTAGTCCCATAAACCGAGATTCATACTCCTCCACCGTCTTGTCTCCCTGTACTAAGGCATGGAGTGCACCTTCCTGTTCTTCCTTGTAATAATTTGGCAAATAGTTCTTGTGGAACCTCTCCTTGAACAATTCCCAAGAAGTCATAAGAGGAGTAAGGTGCAGCTGCTTCTCGAGATCTGACTACCAATTTAGAGCATCATCTTTAAACTGAAAGATGGCGATCTTAGCCTTGGAATTAGATGTATCCTCATTCAATTTGAAGCATCTTTTCATGCCTTCCAGCCATGCTTCGGCATGCTTATCGGGTCATCCTCCTGAAAACTATGGAACCATTATCTTTTGCAACTCCCTCGATATGTCCAGAAGCGGTTCCTTTCTTGGGCCCTGTTCCCTTTCAGAGTTCTCTCGACTCACATGAGTGGTTTCCACCTCAATGGCCCTTTCTGACTGCTTGTTCACCTTGGTCATAATAGCCTCCATAGACCTCATTATGATCTACATTTCTGGTGTTGAGGTTGATCGTGGCGGTGTTGACGACGATGACAGTGGTGGAGGTAGCGGTGACGGTGGTCGACCTTGACCCCGACCTTGACCTCTGCATGTTGTTACCATGATTGGTCCTTAATTATGGAAAAATAAAACATCATATTATTAGTTTGTTGGTCGATTCTCAAGAGATGCATTTTCGAAAAAGTGTTATAGTTCGGTGCGTTTTTATGAGGCCATCTTGTACTAAATCTACTAAATAACTCTACATAAATTTATGCATTGGATTCCATGTAATTTCCATAAGGTTCAAATCTAAATTGACATTTGAAATAAAATTTCCATTAGCATTGGCGCTAGCATTTATTTAATTTTAAACTTTTAGGATTTAATCTATATTAATCTAATAATTATTATCCCTATTAGCATTACATGTTTAACTCTTAATGTAATCATGATTAACCTTATAATTAAAACTTATGATTAAATTACAATAAATCTTATGATTAATTTTATACTTTTAATATTAAATTATATATATATTGTTAAATTTTTAATTTTTATTTAAATTAATAGAAATAATAATAAAAATAAATCAAATCAAAATAAATGAAATCAAAATAAACAAAATAAGGAAGATCTATAATTAATGAGGGTATTTATAGAAATTGTATTTTTTTTGTTTTATAATTCGTTTATCCTAACCCTACACCTTACGCGGCCTCTCCACTAGTCCACCTCCATGCACGGGGTTATATGTGTAAAGGCCATGCGGCCTCTCACCGCCATGCAAAAGGAGTAAGCATGAAGGGCACATGGTCTCTCCAAGCAACCCACCGCCATGCGAAAGTGGGGAAACCCTAAATATGGTCAATCCCCAAGGCGTGGCCATTTCTGTTGATGTATATGGAACTTCGGAATGTATTTCACATATATGTATATTGTATTCCTATAGAGATGTTATTATTCCTCTATACAGAAGTGTCGTCATTTATATTGTAAGTGTCGTAACTTATGCTTGATGGGTTATTAGACCACCTTGTTGGGGTCGGCCCTGTATAAGTCATGTGGGTCAAAGGGTTATTAGACCACCCTAGTGGGGGTCGGCCCAGTCAGCATTATGTTAATTGGTTAAGTTGAGGCCGACCTAGTTGAGTAAAGGTCAAGTCAAGTTAGTGTATAAATAGAGAGTGTGTCTTTCTCATTTTACACATTCTATTCTCTCACTCAAACTTTGGAGAGTGGCGCACTTGTGGAGGAGGAGGCTCTGCTGCTAGGAGAATACTATCTCTTGTATTTTGGTTGTATCATTGCTCTATCTATCTCTGAGGAAGTTATTGGGGGTTTTCACCTTTATGGTTTTCCCCACGTAAACTATGTGTCTCTTGTGTGCTTGCATTATTGTCTCCATGATTGATATGATGTAGATTTGTTGTACATGTTGTTCTCTCAGTTAAGATCCTAGATCAGATTGAAGTAAATTCTGAAAATTTAACATCGTATCAGAGCTAGCCTAAAAGAAGGCATGATATGGCATGTATGACACTTGTTGCACTTACGATGTTAGGGCTTGATATAGCAAAACCAGTCATCATAGCCCTTTCCCTATAAATCCGTTTTGGCAAGGTTTTTGAATCTGAAACGTTTACAGGTCGAAGATCAGATCCCCATGTACCTTGTTTCCAAAGGAAAACCTCTAATTCGTTGTACTTTGTGATTTATGATCTGTACAATATAGGGTTTCTGCCTCTTCCAGATCTGAGTCAAAATCAGGTGACCTTGGGAAAAAGGTCATAACTTGGGCTAGGAAGATCCAAATAAAATTTCGTAAAAAGTGACAGGTAGTAAATAGAATGAACGATCTCAAGAAAAGTTTTCAGAGGCCGAAGTGGAACCAGTGACACGTGGCACGCCATACAAGTTCTCTCTCCTGTATTATCCCATAAACAGGTCGTGTTGCGACACTTGGCATAACTCTCTCGCAGAGAATCCAATTGAGGTCAAACCTATCGGGATGGAAAGATAACAGGTCGGGCTATCTCAGAAAAAATATTCAAACCTTGTTGATTGAAAAGTTCAAAGTTACGCTAGAAACAATCAGATACTTATTTCTGTCAAAACAGACTTATTTTTTAGTACCTTCATTCATGGCTTCTAGAATTTAGGGCTTCGAAAAAAGTTGGAATTTTTGTAATTAGAGACAATGGCTGGATGATACTCATCAAAATCGAAATTTAGAGACCAAGATCAGATTTTTTGGTTGGGCAGAAGGCCAAGATTGATCAAACCCCAGTTCGGGACTTTGATCGGAAAGATGGAAAATTAGGGCTTATGCAAAAATTGGAATTTTGGAAATTTGTGGCCACAGTTGGAAGCTCCTCAGAAAATTTGAAGCTTAGAGTTTTGAATCAAATAGTTTGGTTGGGTGAAGCTCCAGGAAAATCAAACCCTAATTCAGGGTCTTCCCTAGTGAATCCAGAAATTCTAAAAGGCAATTTCAAGGGGTGAAACTTTGCAGTTTTCAAATTCTGAATATACCAGCTTGATTAGCTCATCAAGGCGCATATTTCTATCCTTTTAGAAGTATGAAATTCAAAGTTTGAATTTTTGGGGTTTCTCTGACAAACCCTAATCCAGCTCCAGCTCTAGTTCTTTCAAATCAAGTCGATTGGGTTAATCTTAGAAGAAGATGGATTGGTCACCTGCATAAGTGAAGAAGTTCCTGTTTCAGAGGGAGATGAGGCTAAGGCTTTACATAAGAATATTACAAGCGATCTCAACAGGTATGACTCATCGAGGTATGTTTCAAGATTTGTTCATGATTAATTTTATGGTATGTTTGTATTTATGTTATTACGGTTAGTACAATCTTGATTTTAGATTTGTCGTATCACCTTAACAAAATTATGAATGCATGATACAACATATTCATTGGTTAGGGTGTTGACACTTATGATTGTACTAAAGCATTATGGTGTTGTATGAGGTTTATATTGTCCGTTAACATGAAAGGTACACCAAGAAAGACAAATCATGTTCTAGTTCAAGAACATATGATCATGATGACATGAAGACAAAGATTCATCCATTGTCATGGATCACTTAGAAGATCTATTTACAAGCTATGAATAACTTGGTTCTATAATGGTCAACCTATGCGATATGCAGGTTACTAGCACAAGTCACTGAAGAGAACAAGAAGACATCATGTGGGTATGTTAGACATAACTAGATAACATACCAATCCAGGTATGTTTTTCCTATATCAAGTTAGAATCCTACCTTGTGTTAGAATCCCTTATATAAGTATACTTGGTATGATTGGTTATGTTTTTCATAAAGTTAGAAATGTAAGCAATCAAGGGTTTTATGCATATTATGTCTCTTATCTTGATTGATGATTTAACTAAATAGAAGAGTCCTATGATCAAATAAGGATATGCATGAGTAAAAGAAGACTCCCCTGAAACCTTGAATACTAATGTTTATTATTTGTGTTTGAAATGATCATGACTATACATGTTTAATATTATTGTGTTTTTAAGATTATACTAATAAATGTGTGATTATGTATGAGACCTAGAGGATAACACAATGATGATACTAATGAGCATGCATAGTGATTACGGATGGATATAAGTTCAAGGACAGGTAATCCATGAAGCAAAGATTAAGAGGGAGCACACCGCAGTTGTTCCTGCAAGGACGCAAAGATCAAGAAGGAGCACACTTCAGTAGTTTCTCCAAGGATGCAGATATTTAGAGGGAGTTGACCACTTCTCATAATTCACATCAGAATGGAGTTGCAGAAAAGAGGAAAAGACTGAGAGGGAGTCAACCCAACAAACAAACAAAGATAAGTTTTTAAATTATCATTCCTTGCATATTTTATTGTCTAAATAATACTGTTCAATAATGTATATACTCATGTTCCTAGAATTAGGTTGTGTATTACGCATATTAGAATAGTTGCATTGATGAACAATATACTACTAATATACATGGGTAAGTGGCCTATGGCACTGTACAACAATCCATTTCTACTTATCTAGAATGAAACCTCTTTGATGACATGTTAGGAGTTGTGCACACTCTTAACAATGTTCTGGTAGAGATTGGAAGGCATCTAGAAAGTTACAGAATATGGATAAATGTTGTATTGAAGCATTGGCTAAGATAATTGCATGACTGTATGACATATTTTTTTTTTGTGTAAGAATTTGTTCTGAAAACTATGAGATGTTTTCTAATCATGCAATTTAACTTGTTGTGTAAGAAAGATCGTATACCATCACCTACAAAAGAAGGACTACAACATTTGTTCAACAACAAAGTTATCTATTGAAAATATTGAAGATATTGAAGTTCTCGGGATCTGGGAAGAATGCCATGATCGAGGAGTACCAGTCGATCATGAAGATGTTTGGGATGCAGTCCCAAGACCTGAAGGGGAGTCTGTAGTGACTTCAAAGAGGATTTACAAGGTCAAGCATGCTGCAGGTGGTAGCATAGAGACTTTTGCTACTGTAGCCAAATACAATTCCATTAGATCCGTACCTGCTCTAGCTGCAGTAATGAAATGGAAGATGCACCAGATGGATTTTAAGATAGCTTTCTTGAATGTTGTAGTTGAAGAAGGAGTGTATGTGGAGCAGCCACTTGGTTCTGAGACACACGTTAGGGAGTTATATATGTGCAAAACTTGGGGATGATGCACTATTTGTTTTTCGCATGGAGGTGTGGCAGAGTGCAGATGGAATCTTCCTTGGACAAGGGAAGTATGTAGTAGAGATCCTGAAGAGGTTCGGGATGATGGACTACAAGGCTATGGCCACATCTATGACATCGAACTTAAAGCTTTTGTGTGATGCTTCATCTGATTTGGTTGATGTCACGATGTATCGTCAGATGATTGGGTCCTCTATGTACCTGATGAACATGAGACCAGATATTTGTTTTGCGATGAACACATTGAGCCAGTTCCTGACAGATCCGAGAGATGTTCTGAGGTACCTGAAGGGTACGGTTGATTATGGGCTCAAGTATTATGCGAATCAAAAGTTTAACCTGTAGGGTTATGTTGATTCAGATTGGGCAGGCAGTGCTATAGATAGGAAGAACACTCATGGGTGCTGCTTCAGTATGGGATTAGGTGTGCAGGAAGCAGTCCTGTGTAGCACTGAGTACAGTCGAAGCAGAGTATATTATGATGGATGAGCAGGTTGTAGATGTATTGACCAATCCGTTGGCCAGAGTACAGTTTGAGTACTTCAGAGAGAGGCTTGGTGCACTTCAGATCGAGGTTCCTTCCAAAGGGAAGTGATGAGTTCGGAAGATGTAGATGCACATGAGCTTTTCTGACATGGTTGATGTGTTCTCCCTTGGTCGTGATATAATTGCTGAGCCATTTTTCACATGGTGGTAGATGTGTTCTCCCATGGTGAAAAAGTAAGGGCTGGAGCCTTCCCCGAATGGTGGTAGATGTGTTCTTCCATGTCAGTGGTGTAAGTACTGGATGATGTGCATCTGAGCTGTGCTTCATGGACGATGAGATGATCTGAAGAGGACGATGCTATGATGATCAAGAGGATCATGGATGATGAGCATCAGGACGATGCTCCAGTTACTACTCTGTATATGCATTAGGATGATGCTGGATATGATCAGTTGGATCATTTATATGTATATGTATGTACGCATCATGTTGGATGTTGGATACGATCAATTGGATCATCTGTATGTATTTTGTATATGCATCATGTTGGATGCTCAGACCATGTATCTGTATATGTATCAGGTGGATACATTGTATGGTCAGGTAGATCATGTATGTTGATATGTATCAGATATGATCAGGTGGATCATGTATGATGATATGTATCAGGTAGATACTTGGTATGCATCAGGTGGATGCATTGTATGATCAAGATGATCATGATGACGAGCTTCAGGATGTTGCTCCAGATGATATGTATCAGGATGGTACAGTGATGATGATCAGTGTGATCATGAGCATCAATATGATGCTTTGTGCGATGATGATCCGTGGGATCATGAGTATCAGGTTGATACTTGGAGGTCAGAGATGATATGTGGCAGGTTGTGCAAATAGCATGTAATTAGTCCTGGGAGATCTTGCCGGTCATGCTGCGGCAAATAAATGTTCCTGGGATACTCTTTCCGGTATTGCTATGTAGTATGTAATCAGTCCTCAGATATCCGATAGGTTGAGCTGTGTGCTCGTAATCAGTCCTGGGATGAGGTATTACTACGGAGACATGTAATCAGTCCTGGAGATCCGAGAGGTTGAGCTGTGTGCTCGTAATTAGTCCTAGGATGCTCTTTAGAGATCTTGTCGGTCGTGCTGCGGCACATAAATGTTCCTGGGATGCTCTTTAAAGGTTTTGTATATCAACATGTAATCAGTCCTAGAGATCCGAGAGGTTGAGCTGTGTGCTCGTAATAAGTCATGGGATGCTCTTTAGAGATCTTGCCAGTCGTGTTGCGACACATAAATGTTCCTGGGATGCTCTTTACAGGTATTGTGGAGGATATGCATGTAATCAGTCCTGGGAGATCTTGCTGGTCGTGCTTAGGCACATAAATGTTCCTGGGATACTCTTTCCGGTATTGCATCCGCACATAAAATTAGTCCTGAGAGGCCACCTCTATCAGACCGTTCACATAGATGATGAAAACCTGCAGGTGGTGGGCCTACATCCAGTATGAAAAAGGATTGGCTCTGTAGAACTTCCTATGACGAGTAGATTCAGAGATTGATTGAGATAGCAACAGCAGTGACGATGATGATTACTTGATGACGATTATTCGCTGATGATGATCCAGAGAAGAAGACTTGTGCTAGTAGACCTGTGTCGAGAAATACCTTCCTAGTTAAGAGGGAGTGTTGATGTATATGTAACTTCGGAATGTATTTCACATATATGTATATTGTATTCCTATAGAGATGTTATTATTCCTCTATACGGAAGTGTAATCATTTATATTGTAAGTGTCGTAACTTATACTTGATGGCTTATTAGACCACCTTGTTGGGGTCGGCCCTGTATAAGTCATGTGGGTGAAAGGGTTATTAGACCACCCTAGTGGGGGTCGGCCTAGTCAGCATTATGTGTGGTTAAGTTGAGGCCGACCTAGTTGAGTAAAGGTCAATTCAAGTTAGTGTATAAATAGAGAGCGTGTCTCTCTCATTTTACACATTATATTCTCTCACTCACACTTTGGAGAGTGGTGCACTTGTGGAGGAGGAGGCTCTGCTGCTAGGAGAAGACTATCTCTTGTATTCTGGTTGTATCATTGCTCTATCTATCTCTGAGGAAGTTATTGGGGTTTTTCACCTTTATGGTTTTCCCCAAATAAACTCTGTGTCTCTTGTGTGCTTGCATTATTGTGTCCATGATTGATATGCTGTAGATTTGTTGTACATGTTGTTCTCTCAGTTAAGATCCTAGATCAGATTGAAGTAAATTTTGAAAATTTAACAATTTCTTCCTTCTCTCTCACAATTTTTAGCTCTGCAACACTATTTTGAGGGAAGGTAGCTTTTGTTAAGGATCTGTGGTGCTATGGTGGAAGCACTGGAACAAGCCTAAGGAGGCGGTTATAGGTATTTCCTAATCTTTCTGGTATTTACGTTGGCTGGGTGTTTGCGATTATTTGTTGGTTGACCTGTCTCACATGAGTACGCATTCGACGAGTCCAGGGATATAAACATTTGAAAAGTAACCAATGCAATCGATGCATTTCTCCTCGAAGCTTGAACGTTTTCTTGTATTTATCCGAAATCATTTTACCATAGCGTTTCCCTGTTTGTTATGTCAAACATGTTTGTAGTCACAGGTGTGAGGATTTAATGCTTAGATAAGTAATTGCTCTTGAAATCGGATTTGTCTTCTTGTTTACAACTTAGCGGTATTATTTTCTGGCTTTTGCATTTAATTTCATACTATACAACAATGTTCTTTGTTTATGACTTAGTGTTATTCCTTTTTATTTTTAGCGTGTGCATCCCCAGCTCAGCCAGAGAGGGTGTAGCTCAACCCAGAGGGAGCGCATCCCAACCTTGAGAGGGCGTAGCTCAACCCAGAGGGAGCGTAGCCCAGCTAAAAGAGTGTTCCGAAAGTAAAAATCATAATTAAATTTTATGTAATTTGGATCATTAGGTGGATGTACTTAACCACACTTGTTGTTTTAAGTGTAGAGCTCTGTTTTTTTTTTTTACAACATTGTTTTATTTAGAGAGAACGCAACCCTCCTAGCAAGTTCGCGTCCTCGATGGCCTGGCTGCGCAGTGCCTGGAGGCATTACATAGTGGGATCCTCCATTGCTGGGCGTTGACTTGGTTAATGCTTGGGTTTATACTTAAGAATTCGGTTCTGAAGCCGTGCTAGGTTTTCACCTTTTTCTATTCTTTGCACAAGTTTTTTTTTTCATTACAGCTTCAGGCTCTTCTCCACTACGAGAACCAAATTCTTCTTTTTAACTTTTTAAAAGGATTTCTATGAATCTTCTAACGTCATCATTTCTATTGCCTTTCCTGTGGCTTCAGCACCAACCCTAAACTTTGAAGTGAAAGTGAAGCAAGCCTGGCGCAGATGGCTAGCAGGGGCTACAAAAACATGGCAGCTTCCTTCGGGGTTAGCGTATGCTGCACTGCTTGGTCCTGTTCGCATTATTGCTGACTTGATAAGTAAATCAATCTTCGGATACTATCTCTAAATCTCTATTAACTGAGCAAATAAATTCTCAATAAGAGACTTCAAATTCAATCATACAGTCATCTTTCCATTTTGATGATGATTCCCATGCTGTATAGAGTCTGACATAACTCCAAAAATTGTCTCCCACTATGGGAAATTGCGAAGCTCCTTCATTCCACGACAATCTTCGAGATCAATAGCTTCTTCTTCCAAGTATTTCCAGTATTATGCCCATACAAGTGCGGAATTCATCTAGAGAAAAACTTCTTCGTGCAAATAAATTCCCTTTTATTTCCCCTTTCTTAGATTTAATTGTTAAAACTTGCTGCTTCTTCGAGTCCAATTTTCCTTCCTTTGGCCTTACTTCTATTCTCTGTGTTAAAAACAAAGTTTATGCTGCTGCCAATACAGGTAAGGGGTTATTTAAAATGTAGTGAGATTTGGATTTAGATCATGGTGTCGGGATAAAATTAACCTAGACTTCATTTAAAATCTCATAAATTTTATTAACTTCAGAAATAGATGATAGTGATTTCCTCTGGCAATTTTCATTTGTTTTTCAATATAAATCTTTGATTCTTTTAAACTGAGCAAATTTGCTCATTATGTTTTTGGGGCAGCAACTATTAATTTCAATATAAATCTCTTTTGTTTTTGTTGTAATTACAATTTAAATTTCTTCTTTTTGTTTTTGTTCATGGATTCCCATCGCTCAGTTAGCCATCCATTTCCATCAATTTGAATCAAGAGAAGCCCTTTCGCTTGTCAGGAGTAAAGGTCGAAAAATATTCTGGAAAGATTTTGGCGACAATAGTATGAAATAGGACGAAAGGGGATAAATTGCTGGAAGCCCTAAATAATTTGCATTTGTTTAGTGGTATATTAGCCTAGAAATTCCACTATCTGGGTGAAGGTTTTCACACAAAAGGAAGGGAGATCCTCACGTTTTTTCTTTATCTTTTCATTTTCATAATATATATATATATATATATATATATATATATATATATATAACTCTTTTATTTATTCTTGTTAATTCATACTAGTATTTTATGTGCAACCCAATAGTTATAAAATGAATTAAAATATAATCATATATATATATATATATAGATATAGATATAGATATAGATATTATTTTCTAATGTTATTCCTATTGTCGTTATGCAGGTACCTTGGAAGCTTACTATGGCTGGAGGTCAAGTAGGTAAACTGTGAAGTAGATTTTCTAGTTAACCATGACTAGATGAAGCATGAATAGGATTTTAGGTTCAAGAGTCTGAACAAGCGCTCCGATCCATTTTTTCAACATAGCCCTAAGTCATTTTCTATGTATTAAGCTTACCCTAAGCTAGTTCAGAAAAATTCCAATGAAATTTTATGTTGTCCAATTGAAATTTAGTATACATTTCTAATAAATTAATTGTTGTTCAAATGAAAATTTTCTACCAAGTTCTACTCTAGTATAAGCACTTTCTTGTTTTGGTCATTAACATACATACAGATGTAAAAATAAACTAACATGTTAGGATTTTATTTCATGTATATTTGAGCATAAGAGTATAAGAGTATGTTTCAACATGATAATCAAATAAATAACAAGGAGAATACCTTATGCCATTGAATTTATTGGACTTTGACAGTTTGTTGTAAGTATTTATTATGGTGGGAATTATTACCCAAAGGTTATCTATTCGAGACATAGTTTATTAACTCTTAGTCTATTCACCACCTTTGTATTTCGTGTTATTAGGATAAAATAATAAAATAATATATTTATAGTTGACCTTTTCAATTTGGACAAGGTGTGTCTTAATGGTTTACCTCATCCTTCAAGATAACTTATCTTGTAATCTAAAGTCTAAGACTCATATTAATCCTTTAATATTTCACATCATTATCTCTATGTTTACATTAGTTTAATCAATTAATTACAAGGAAGGGTTCCTACTACCACTAACTTAGAATCAAGGTAAACCCAACCCTCAACAGTACTAACTAACATATCCTCCCATCTTAACCTACATCTACATCCTCCCTATCGTTCCTCTGCTAGTACAAAGTGGATGTCGGACTCACCAACCTAACCACATAGAACCTAAGAGCGATAGTGTTGGATGAACAACGGACCTATCCTCTCCTAGCAAGCGTCCGACCATCGTCATTACAACAACATGGGGATCGTGTCTCAGCACGACCCTCCCACGACCTCGGGTATGAAAATATAGGGTGGGAAACACATCCATCCCTCTCAACATACTAGGCCTACACCCTTATCAACTCATACTTTGCTGCTATCGAGATTATCAGTTTCTGTCATCGTATCATCATTTTGGCTGCTAAGTTTTTTTTTGTATGAACAATTTCTTATCGTATAAATCATATCAAGTAACTAGCTATCCCATAGCCTTTGTGTCCTATAGGTTAGTATTTTGCAAAATACGCATTTTATAGAAAGTATTTCCCATTGATCACCAATTGATCCATATTATCAACATCATTTTATTTCTTGTAGCAGTCTTAGTTTATCATGGATGCATATGACATATAACACTTCAATAAATCATATCATAAGATGGTATCCACGTACCACATCATATATTTCACATCTTATTAATGAAAACATATAAAGATATATTGTAATTGTAAAACAAGGGAGGCGTATGAAAATCATGAAATCACAACCGCATAATGTAATAACATAATAATCATAGTGGAATCATAAAACACAGTAACATCATATAATTGGATCCATCATGTCATAATAAAGTTTACTCAGTTGAGCTGAGTTCCACATATAATAAGCAAATAAAGTATAGTGTGTCTAACTGATAAATACACCTAATCAAAATATGGGGCATTACATAATAAGATGTGAAATACATGATGCGGTACATGGATACCATCTTATGATATGAAAACATATAAATATATACTGTAATTGTAAAACAAGGGAGTCTTATGAAAATCATGACATCATAACCGCATAACGTAATAACATCATAATCATAGTGGAATCATAAAACACAGTAACATCATATAATCGAGTCTATCATGTCGTAATAAATTTTACTGAGTCGAGCTGAGTTCAAAAAATAATAAGAAAATAAAGTATAGTGTGTCTAACTGATAAATACGCCTAATCAAAAAATGGGGCATTACAGTGAGATCATTCTAACACAGTGAGATATGATTACTTGATGAAAGGCTTCCAAGTAATCATCCTTGTGAGGAGCGGAGATGTAACTTTTATGCCTTTCAAGAAGGATCACAGGGGATTGAGGTTCACCCCTTATCTAGAGAGTGGAAGTTCTTTCATTCTTTTGGATGGTCTGGGAGGCATCCCAACAGTTCATATGATTTGTGACAAAAGAAGTGAATTCCCTCAGGCGAATGTTACGTATATGAGGAACTGGATTAGATCGAAGGTCCATAAAACAATCCAATTCATGCAGATGCAACTCACAAAGTAAATTTTTCCCAAATAAATCACTCTGACTAAAGGATTCTGAGAATTGAGCAGTTGTCGCAATCTGATAGGGCATCCATTACTTTAGAGACTTAAGCTTAAACAAAGTCATTTGATCATACAAAAATACTAAATAGGATGGGGATGGAGTTCTGCAACTCAAGAGTTCCTGAACCAGATTATACATTTTCTTTCTCCTGTTTTATGGTCTTTAATTTTTGCATCTCTTTCAATTCTTCATACAAACATTCCCATTGGAATTTATGGAAGATTAATTCCTCATAACACCTTTCTCTAATTTCTTTAATGGATTTTCTATGTTCATGCAAGGGAATCATTCCTTCTTCGCACAGAGCAACAAATAATCTCAATTTACTTATTCCAAGTTTAAGCAAAGAAAGTTCCCTGGCAATATCCTGATTTCTATCATTTTTTGTGTCTTCTTCCTCCTATGAATTTAGCTCAGTAAATTCCAGAGGTTTCAGGGTCCTTTCTTTATCATTATGTTTCCTGGGTCGGGATTGGTTCTCAATCACCAGATCTTGTATCTCAATAGTCTCTTCTTGTGCCACAGTGTCAGCAGGTTCTGCTTGTGCTACTAGTTATTGTACTACAAACGCTTCTCCTTGTGCTTCTGGTTCTTGTGTTTCAATAGCTTCCTCGTCAGATGCTCCTTCTTATGTTTCATCAAATTCCCCTTGTGGCATTAGTTCAAGGACTTCAGCATTTACTTCATGTGCCACTAGTTCTTGTGTTTCAGTGGCCTCCCTTTGGATTGATGGATTTTTTATTTCAACATCCTTTCCTTGGGTTGCTAGTTCTTGTTTTTCAACACCCTCTCTTTGGAGTGCTGCTTCTGGAGCATCAACATTTCCTTGTGCAATATTGTCTTCAAATTTCTTACCCAAAAATTCTTGTTTGTCCAAGGTTTGAGGAGCTAATTCCTTGCTCTTATTTCTCCCATCCTCCACCATTGGATATTCTTGTGTTGTTCCATTCTCTTCTTGTCTTAATTTTCCAAGTCTCCAGGATGAAAACCCCATGACTGTAACCTTATATCATGACCTTTCAAAAATTTCCCCACATCCTTGGCACACAAACTCATCATGCTCCTAATTTTCCAAAACATGGGGTAGATTTCCCATTTGATCAGCAACTTCGTCTAATGTGCTCAATCTTTGAAGTATCTGCTTCTTTAGAAATTCTCTTAGCTCTTGCAGTTCTTCCCTGAGCACTTGCACCTCCTGTTTCAACAGATCATTTTCTAAGAGAAAATTTTCTACTTGATTTTGACCCTCTATAGCAGCAGGTTCTTGTGGGTCAACAGACTTAAAATTTAAAGTTGGGATATGCACTGGTTCTTTTGTTGCACGGGGTGATCGAGGTTTAAAAATTGGGATTTCAAATTCTACCTTGGTCACTTGTGTGGCCTCTGCTACTACAAAGGATCAGGTCATTCTCCTCTTTGATGAGGTGGGCGACTGTTTCTGGGTGCGCGATATCTTCCTATTCTTACGCGGCATAGGGGAAGTGGAATCTTGTTTTAGCATGAAACTCAACCTCCTAAATTGTAACCCCTCCTTGTTCAGAAGAAGATTCAATTTCATGAATTATCCTATTCTGACTTTCAATATCCTCGCTTATTTCTTCTACATTGACCTATGTTTTTTGAACTGGGCTTGCAATAGGCTCCCGAGGGTTTAAGTTTTGAGGATTTTTTGGTAGTTACAACTTCCTCCACAACCCTTTCTTGATCATTACCAGCCTAATCGAATTCTCTATCTCCCCCCTAACTAAATTCAATAGGCTCCGCTCATATTCTTCTTCACTGGCAACATCTCCCTCTATGGCCACATGGTCTACCACAGCCTGAACAACAAGTTGCTCCCAGGATAGATTTCTTCACTCAAGAGCTCTCAATATTAACAGTTTAATGAGGTTGTGGTTAGTGATGGAGGTTGTAGGATGGTGATCCCCCTTGCATAATGTGCAATGTTTTGCAGGGTTTTCATAAGATAATAAGGCATGTTTATCAATGTCCCATGATGCAGGTGAGAGAGAAAAACAAAGTCATAGGTATAAATGATGTGGTACCCACCTTCACAGGTGATGCATTTTTCAGAAAAACTGTGACCTAGTCCCATGGGTGAGGCATAGATTCCAATGTTGTTCCACGTCCATTTGGGTTGAACGCTTTCTCCTGCTCCAAGGAGTTAGTATATTGCAATTAGGTTGGGTATCTGTTGGCCAAACCATCTCTCCCCAATTCTGGTAAAATCCTGTAATTTATGCGAAAACATGCTCCACGACATCAATCCTAAGTCCACCAACCACTCAATGGTCTCCTCTAAAATTCATGGAAAATTGCAATGCCATTTCTTCATTAAACCCATTCAATATTGCAAAATATGTCATCCACCCATCTTCCTCAAAGATGATGAAAACCTCTATGTTTTGGCGCAAAGCGTCCATGGTTTCAAGTCCATGCTGGACTACAAAACACCCCATATTTCCTTCCTTCTGTAATCTCAGATGATGCAAGCAAAAATTTCCAAATTCGAACGTCGGAGTTGCAGCATGCAGAGACAGCGATGAACAGTGGAGAGGTCGTTGGACATTTTTGGAAAGTTGGTATAAAAAGTTTGTGTAATTATGGAATAAGCTTGTGCGAAACGTTTTCGCATGGATTAGGCGAGATGGAGGTGATCAATGAGTACAGGGGATCGTAGTGATATGTCCTTCTGGATGAACTGATCAGTTAAAATTTGCTGACTTGGATAAGGAAACGTAATATAATCATGATTACTCTGTCTATTTATGCCTATTCATACTCGTGATTAGAATTCATACCTCTGCGCTTACCGTGATAGATCATCAGCTTCTGATGTGTCCCTCCTTTGCTTGTCAAATCGATTGCTGGAGGTGTCCCTTCGCACGCGAATTCATAAATATAGTTGGCCCTTATCCAATAAGAGAGTTGAATGTGTCCATGTCAATAGTGAATTGAAGCAGTGAGTGGGAATCTTAGTAGACTACCAACTCCAAGTTTGGAAAACTGTGGTAGCATCATACTTATTGTAGAACTGGAGATTGATAAATCACAATAACATGCAGTAAAGCCCTACATTAATTCATCTCAGTTGTAACTTTTATGGCTAAAATCTCGGTGGGAGACATGAATTGGATATAAAACTCATTTGTCCCTGGGTTAATGAAAAATGTGGAGGCAATTTGTTACATATAAGGAGATTAAACTGGAATATATCCATCCATATATAATGACTTAATGCCGTGTGAACTGTAATTGGTATTTTTTGGGGGAGGATTTAATTGTCTAAACTTACTATATTAGTGGTCCTGCAAACAATGGCATGTATGGATTGGAGTGAGGAAAAACTCCTTTCCTTAGTTCGGCATTGTCAAATCCGAAGGCTACCAGATACGGTAAAGTCAATTTCTTCACGTGTTGTATTCTCGGGCTACACATACATACATCCCTACATATATAAAAAAAAAAGTGAATTTTGTATCCTGCAAACTATAACTTTTAAACTAAACCTACATTAAATATATATCTCACAAAACAAATATTTACACAACCATAATGTCATATAGTGCATGTTAGGTCATGTAACCATGAAAGAGCATATTTGCTCAAGTTGATTAGGTTGTAATCTAGTGGTAAATTTATTGAAGTACGCTAGATTGTCAGCATGGTTTTTTAAGAAAAAGAAGAGGTAATTGTGCCTAAAATCCTTCATATATAATAAAAACATTATAATTGAAAATTATAAAATCATATGATGTATAATGTTTAAAGTTCAACTAGATCATAATTACAACATGGTAACATTTACCTCATCCATGATGAGATTTGAGCTTGGGAGGAACCTATTCCCAATACCTTCTTCATCATCATCCATACAAATTACATATACTCATTTCAACATTTTCAATAATTTAATTAACAAATCAAAGACAATGCAAAATCACTATGTAGTAAAATTTTATTGCGATTCAACACAACAATGGTTCAATATGCTTACATTGGTTGCTCATAATATTTAGTTAGATCATGTATCGTGCATGTTGGAGATGGACAATATTGCTACACTTTTCATGGGAATATAACTCTTGTGGATTGCAAAGAGGAGGAGGAGGAGGGGTTGTAAGCTGAAAATTTCACCTACATCTTCTTCCATTGTTGTTAAATTATATTATATTTTCGAAGAAGGAAGGAAATAACTCTTCATTTTAAGTACTACATTTTCCATTCATTAAATTAGTATGTTATGTCATACTCTAGACCTATTTTACATGTGATGTAGATTGAAGGTTGAGTATAATTGTTCTCAAAATTCTATACATTCAAACTTATTTTGAGCTCCATTATGCTTAATATTGACTAGATTCTCATTTCATTAGGCCTTTTTATTTTCTCAGGTTGTAGTTTTCTGACTAAAAGTATAAACTTAAACATTACACAGAAACTACAACTAACACTATATCTTTTTCACCAAGAATCTAGAGGCAACTGCTTTTAAGGGTTTCCTTCTACGTAGAAATCCAGTAGTTAAGATCAAGTATAGGGAATAGTTTTTTTTCTTGATGCAAGTCTAGAGCATACAAGAAACAAATTACCGCACATGGATCATGTTTACGTGTGAGCCAATTGCTAGAAAATTCCTCTACTTATTTTTATTCACAACCCCCAACACATGCTTGGAGAAAGATAGAAGATATTGTAAATATAGGCTTGAAACCCACTGCTTAGGCTATGAGACACATAACTTCATATTTACTTGTAATTTTCCAAAATATGGACTAAGTATTTCACACAACCAAATTTTAAATATCATGGACTTCATCCCATACATTGATCAGGTTCGAATTCCACATCCATTACAGTCTATTTTAGCATGATCGTGATCTTGCTGACATGATTTTCGTTAAACTGTAGAAGTTGACAAGTTGGCTAGATCCTAAATAAATAATTGATTGTATGTTAAGTGATCGATAGTATTAAGATGCCATCCCAAATCAAATATGTTATAGTCCAAAATTGCTTCAAAATCCGGTCATAGAGTGATATAGGGATCTTCATTGATTCTCACATGGAGCTGATGTCAATTCCATCTTTATAATTACAAGATTAGAATTTCCATCAGACTTTTTAATTATTAGACTTGGTATATATTATTTATATTTATAGGAGACTATTGGTAGTTAAAAATCCATTTCATACTTATATATATATGTATACTAAATACAGCTAATGATAAATACTAGATACATGGATGAAATTAAACCAACCACAAGAATATTAAGTTTTTAAAAGAAATAGTATTTATGATAATGTTAAATTGAAGATTCTAATTAGATATTCAGTATATGTTTAATATGCCATCATATTTTAATTTATTTCAAATTAACTAGCATAGATCCATTTTGAAAGGGTATCTACCAAGTGTCGAGGGATCAAACTTCTTGTGGTACAAAAGGAGTTACACATGTAGAATGCATATCTTGGGAACAATAAGTTTAGAAATAAACTCATGGTTAAGTAGTTTTGTGGAAAAATAATTGTCTTTTCTATTACAATTTTGTGGCAAAAGTATCATATTCCCATAACTTCCCTCTTATAGCAATAACTCTTAGCAATTGCATGGACATTGCCACCTTGTGGCTCTTGTTTAGAAATATTAAAGATATATATCTATTTTATTTAAAGACTAACGATACAAATATATTTTATTTAAATATTTTAAAATCAATTTCTAATACATGGTATCATGTAAATGTAAATTTATTTATATTTAGTTTTAATTTAAAATGAATGTAAATTTCTTTATATTTAAAAGATATTAAGTTAAAATGAACCTATATTATATATGTATAGATATGCTATATTATAAGTGATATCATTTAATTCACTAATAAGAAAACATTCATAAATAATACTATAAAATGTTTTTTAAATAATTAATATATTTTAATTTTTTAAAGAGTTATAAATATATATTATTTTAAATATTATTAAATTTATTATTATTATATGTTTCTATTCCCCTGAGAGTAGAGGTGTTTTCTAACTCTATATGGGGGATATGTTGTAATATAAGATTATGTGCAACGTTATTTTTTTCAAGACAAAAAAATTGTAACTTTACTATATCATAAACATTACATTCTTCAAAACTCAAGAAACAACTCGTCACAAGACCAAACCCTCTATTACTATATATACATTGTTCACCATAACCATCATCACTATTTTAAATCCAAACATATCAAAAAATCTAGTCACGGATCCAATCCTTTATTCAAAATTTCTTACAAAATTCAATGTCAAAATTAGCAATAACATACATTCATATCAATCATAGATCAAAACTTGATCTTCCAATAGAACCAAAAATATAGTTTCCATGCTCAAGGGGGATCCCAAAGAAAGGTATATATGGGAGTGATCAATAAGGAATCCATACTTATCCTCCAATAATCCATTCTCCTTGCTTCAAATTCAAAATAGTTTTTGAAAATAAGTTAGCATCATTATTCCTTTCCCTGTAGATATGAACAAAGGATATCTCTTCCATGCTAGATTTTAGATTCTTTATCTCTTACAAGATAGTTCCCATGATTATGTTATGGCATCATTTCTCATCATTGATCCATTCTATTACAACTTTCGAAACATCGAAAACCTGTGACCAATTTCTATCTAGTTTCACTACTAAAGTAACAAAATTCTAAAGGCACATAGCTCAACAAAATTATTCATCCACCACCCCAAACCTACTTGAAAGTATACTTTAAATACTTATTTATGTGTAACATTCCATCTGCAGTTGTCGAACATAGATCCCTTTGTGTTTCACTATTGAAATACGCTAACGAGATGTCCCAATTAATACATTCTTCCTTCACCTGCTCAGGGAAGCATATTTTAATGGATTGTGGAAAGATATTGAAAATCGTCAGTTAATGTTTTGTACACACAAAAGAATAAATGAAACTTCCTTAAAAAATAATTTGATTCCTAGAAATCTTGATTTTCCAAGCTACAATAACAAGAATACTCTTAAAATCATTGTAGTCTAGGCTCAGACACAAACTTTTTAAACAATATTGTATGGTTTTCCCTACCCAAATACATCTTAATTTGAATAAAAATTGAATTCCCTTCCATACATGAGCGATAAACTTGCATTCAATAATTAAACCATGATTTCTTTCCTCTGCAATTTTGTTCAACACACATCTCCCAGGTACCTCATAGTACCTTTGTTGCAACATATTCCATGTCCATACTTTATTTCGCAAAAAAACACCACATGATTATTTTAGGATTAGTTGGATAGTTGAATTTCTAAATTGGACACCACCACCAAACAAGTACGACAGAATGATCCACGTCCATCAAAGAATCATAACCCTTTTTTTGGGTATTTTTACATGAGTATCAAAATCCCATACCAGTTTGTCCTTCCTCTGACGAAGTCACACATGAGAAATTGAAGGTTGATTTAGGAAAACCTCCCATTGAATAGCCTCGAAATCCATAAAACCTAAATAATTTTCACTCAACCAACCTTGCTTCATCAAAGAGGGCTTCAAAGGATATACAATTTGATTTGGGGCGGAACTTTCAATCTGAGCTGTAAAACTTTGGAGAGGCAAAGAATGAGCCAGGACACTCCCTACCCAAGAATCCTCACCCACCTAAATATTTTTCCCATCCCCCAAATTCCAAGATAATCCTTTCCATATCACATTATAATATAAGATAGTCCCTTTCAGATGATGGATACATAATGAGTATATTTAATGGGACTTCGGATCCAATCCAAAAGTGAAAGCAGACTGACATGTTTATGAATAACTAGGCCTCTCCATAGTATGGAACCTATGATCAATCTCCAAATGATTTTTTCCACAAGGGAATTTGATAATATAGTACATAGGAATCTTAATACCCCATCGCCATTTATTTGTTTGAAAACATAATTCCTTCCTCTTTATCCAGGCCGATCCTTTGAGATCTAAATTCCCTTACCAGAAAAATCAGAAAAGAAGTTTCGTAATAGCGTCCAAAACACCACGAGGAATCCAAGAAAGAGACATCTAATATAATGGAGTGGCCTCAAGTATATATATTTTTAATACCATCTTTCCCACCTTTGAAAACCACCTATAGATCCAATTAGCAATTCTCTCCTCACATTTAGAAATCAACCAATCCAAATATTTCTTGGCATATGAGATGGGTTTAAGAAAAAACCACAAATGCTTCGTACACAGTTGAGATAAAAAAAAATTGTACCAAAAAATACTCTTGAATTTGATCATCTCATCCTCCTCAATTCATTGACCCGCCATATTAGATTTATATTCATTCACCTTCATACTTGTGGCAGAATAAAAGAGAACAAGGATACTAGAAAGAGTTTCCAAATATCTACACGAGCCATAACAAAAAAAAATTTATCATCTACAAAAATAGTATGCGTGAGCCAATAAATTCCTCCAATATTAATCCCTTTGAATCTCCAATTCCTTTTTGCAATTAATATAGACTTACTAAGCCCCTCCACCACTACGAGGAAGAGTAAAGGGGAAAATGGAAAACCCTCTCTGATTCCTCACCCTGGTATCGGAAGAAGTTGGATGTCACACCATTGCCCAAGATTGAGAAGGAAACTGAAGTAATACATGACATTACCCATTTAATAAATGACACAAAAAACCCTAACTGATTCAACACCATCCGCAAGTACACCCCACCTACTCTATTATAATCCATCATTAGATCAATCTTTATTATCATCGACTTGAGGTTTCTTGTTATAATGGAATGTAATCCTTTTTGCACTATTCCCACCACATCATGAATTTTCCTTCCATCAAGAAAACCAAATTGTTCGAGATAAATACCTGCAAACAAAAACGGTTTAATTATTTGACCAATAATTTTAGTCATTATCTTGTAAATGGTATTACGTAATGAAATTGGCTTGAATTCATCAAAAGAGTCAAGATAATCATTTTTCGGAATCAAAGCAATAAAATGTCAACCTTAAAATATTTTAATATGTTCTCGTTCTTCCTCGACTCCTAGATCACCCTTAAAAGATCATGCCGAGAAACCATGCACATAGTGATATAGTACTCAATAGGGAGTCCATCCAGGCGATGAATTTTTCCCTTGAAGTTTTTTAGAACCTTCTCAACCTCTTTAATGGTGACTTACTACATCAAATTACCATTATCCTCCTCTTGAACAATACAAGGAAAAAATGTGCAATTATATTCCTCTTTTCTGAAAAGCAGGTCAAAATTATAAATACCGTTGTTAGCTATATCTTCGAAGTTGTTGACTTCCTCCCCAAAATATGAATTTATCTTCTAGATCGTATTTCATTTCTTCCTATGATTTTCGCAGTGACGAAAAAACTTAGTATTTTCATCCCCTTTGGAAAGCCAAAAGGATCTTCTCTTAAGTATTAATTCATCTTCTTGAAATAACAATATATCTCATCACCTTTTCTCCAGATCCAAAACAGTATCCTTTGAGATATCTAAAACAAACCCCATCCTTTTTTCTTCATTCCAATTGGCTTAGCTTAATTAAATTTATTTTCGTTCTTTATCTTTTTGTTTCCTCATGGATGTCGACCAATCAAGAGAAACTCATTTCCCTCATTTTACGTGCTTTAAAATTTTTATAGAAGTCGATTCTCTACTATGAAAATAAAAAGGAGACCAAGAAAACTTAAGGATACTAACAAAGTCCTTATCATTCATCTGAATGGAGCTAAATTTAAAAGGGGTAGATGGCTTGGTTCCCATAGAAACTAATTCCAAAACATTTGGGTGATGGTATGAATTTCCTCCATTCCCCGCCCATTGTTTAAATCTAAAGGAAGAATCAAACATACCTTCACATACCATAAACCGATCAATCCGCTTTGCTATTTTGTCTTGCACCACATGCTTGTTGCTCCAAGTTGGAGTGATCTTAGTAGATTCTATATACAAAAACCTCACCAACTACAATTTCCATAAAAAAATAATCTTATAGACAATCCTTTAGTGCTAACGACCCCCAAATCTCATGCAAACCCACAAAGATATTAAAATACCCACCCCAAAACAATACTTTTTTTTCCATTCAATTCTTAGATAACAATTTTATCCCAAAAAGACACTCTATCAAATTAGGGAGTGTAAATATTAACAAAAATAAACTATTTCCCAGTTCATTTGAAAATAAAACTATGCCGAGAACCAAGTCCATTGTCTAGGAATTGGTGATAGATAAACTCCGTATTCTTCAACCAATAATCAAGCCTCTATAGTGATCTTCGGCATCTAAGTAACAAAACTCCCAACCTCCTATAATCTTTTTTTAAATATGCAAGAATTTTCCATCCCTCACTCATGATCTCTTGTTGAAGTAACACATTAGGTTGATTAGAATCAATCAATCGATGAATGGCTAGTTTTTTTAGGGTTTAGGTAGCCCTATGCAGTTCAAAGAGCATGGAATCATTAAGTAACCTTTGATTGGGATTCCAATTCTCTAAGCATCCCAATAATTGATTTATGTGATCTAGTTTCCACTTCCAACGAATCTTTCAGTTGTTCTTTATGAAAAAGTGACATGCTCCCTCTACCACCAGATTTAATAGCCATATGAACTTGATACCTAAATCACCACGTCTAGAAAATATATTCATGTTCTTCGATGATCCCCTTTTCTCGTCCTAATTTTAAGTTTATATTCATCTCCCAACATCAACTTAGAAGGTTCCTTGAAATACTCAATAAATTCATTAAGAGGCATATTATCTAGGCTTAACATCGGTGGAGAGTCCTTAGTAGTTACCACACAAACATATGGGTATGAATCCATATGTAAAGGAATCAATTCTAAAAGCATACTTGAATATTCCTGGAGAGCCCCTTGGATTGAAAAAAAATGGTTATATGCATCATTTAGAGGTTGATTGATTATAGCAGGCTCTTCCAATACCATTTTAGGAAAAAACGTTGCATTTGACTTTCTAACCGACAAATTGCATCCATCAATTGATCCCCTAATCTAACACTCACTTTATCCATCTTAGAATCTTGATGCCGCAATTCCTTCATAGAATTTAGATTAATGTAATTATCCTTTGGGACCCACACTTTCCTCCTACAAGATAAAGAAAATTTCTCAACCAAGTTCCCATAAAGATGACATCTATTACACTTAAAGGGAGTTCCTTGATAATCCAAGTTCTTGACATGCTTATGACCATCTTGATATAGAACAATGTTGTCCACAAATTACATATACTCATTTCGACATTTTCAATAATTTAATTAACAAATCAAAGACAACACAAAATCACTATGTAGTAGAAATTTATTATGATTCATCATAACAATGATTCAATATACTTATATTGGTTGCTCATAATATTTAGTTAGATCATGTATCATGCATGTTGGAGATGGCCAATATTGCTACACTTTTCATGGGAATATAACTCTTGCGGATTGCAAAGAGGAGGAGGAGGAGGGGTTGTAAGCTGAAAATTTCACCTACATCTTTTTGCATTGTGGTTAAATTATATTATCTTTTCTAAGAAGGAAGGAAATAACTCTTCATTTTAAGTACTAAATTTTCCATTCATTAAATTAGTATGTTATGTCATACTCTAGGCCTCTTTTACATGTGTCCTAGAATAAAGGTTGAGTATAATTGTTCTCAAAATTCTATACATTCAAACTTATTTTGAGCTCCATTATGCTTAATATTGACTAGATTTTCATTCCATTAGGCCTTTTTCTTTTCTCGGCTTGTAATTTTCTAACTAAAAGTATAAAATTAAACATTACATAGAAACTACAGCTAATACTATATCCTTTTAGTAAAGCATCTAGAGGTATGTGCATTTAAGGGTTTCCTTCTACGTAGAAATCCAGTAGTTAATATCAAGTATAGGGAATAGTTTTTTTTCTTTATGCAAGTGTAGAGCATACAAGAAACAAATTACCCCACATGGAGCATGTTTACATGTGAGCTAGTTGCTTGTAAATTCGTTTTCTTATTTTCTTCACAACTCCAGCACATGGTTGGAGAAAGCTAGAAAATATTGCAAATATAGGCTTGAAACCCACTCCTTAGGCTATGAGACACACAACTTCATATTTAATTGTACTTTTTAAAACTATGGACTAAGGATTTTCACACAACCAAATTTTAAAAATCATGGACTTTTATACCATACATTGACCAGGTTCAAATTCCACATCCATTACAGTCTATTTTAGCATGATCATGACCTTGCTGACATGATTTTATTTGATCTGTAGAAGTTGACAAGTTGGATAGATCTTAACGAAATAATCAATAGTACTAAGATTCCATCCCAAATCAAATATGTTATACTCCAAATTTTCTTCACAATCTGGTCATAGAGTCATATATGGCTCTTCAATTATTTTCACATGGAGTTGATGTCAATTCCATCTATATAATTACTAGATTGGAATTTCCATCATACTTTTTAATTGTTAGAGTTGATATATATTATTTATATTTATAGGAGACTATTGGTAGTTTAAAATCCATTTCATACTTATAAATATATGTGTACTAAATACACCTAATGATAAATACTAGATACATGGATGACATTAAACCAACCAAAAGAATATTAAGTTTTTAAAAGCAATAGTATTTATGATAATGTTAAATTGAAGATTCTAATTAGATATTCAATGTATCTGTCATCATATTTTATTTTATTTCAAATTAACTAGCATAGATCCATTTTGAAAGGGTATCTACCAAGTGTCGAGGGATCAAAATTCTCGAGGTACAAACTGTGTTTTTTAGAGTGCAAATATTGAGGAACCATTTTATTTTATCTAATTTGTTTAGTTTTACGTATATGTTGTTTTAAATTCTTTAAATCTAATTTGAGTCAACATGTATTGTTTTATAATTTTTTAAAAGGGACATGTGTCAGCTCCAAGATGAGCATGAAAGGATTTACACATGTAGAAGGTGTCTCTTGCGCACAATAAGTTTAAAAATAATCTCATGGTTAAGTAGTTTTGTGGCAAAATAATTTTCTTTTCTATTACAATTTTGTGGCAAAAGTATCATATTACCATAGCTTCTCTCTTATAGAAATAATTATTAGCAATTGCAGGGACACTACCACCTCATGGCTCTTGCTTAGAAATATTAAGGATATAAATCTATTTTATTTAAAGATTAAATATATAAATATATTTTACTTAAATATTTTAAGATCAATTTTCAATACCTTGTATCATGTAAATGTAAATTTCTTTATATTTAAAATATCTTAAGTTAAAATGAATCTATAGTATATATGTATAAATATGCTATATAATAAGTGATATCATTTAATTCACTGATAAAAAACAGTCATAAATAATACTATATAGTTTTTTTAAATAATTTTTAATTTTTAATTTTTTAATATATAAAGAGTTATAAATATATATTATTTTAAATCTTATTAAATTTATTTTTATTATATGTTTTTATTGCAGTGAGAGTAGAGTTGTTTTATAACTCAATATGGGGGAGATGTTGTAACATAACATTATGTGCAAGTTTAGTAACTTTATTATATCATAAAAAATACATTCTTCAAAACTAAAAAAACAACTCGTCACAAGACCAAACCCTCTATCCATATATATACATTGTTCACCATAACCATCATCACTATTTTAAATCCAAACATATAAAAAAATCTAGTCACGGATCAAAGCCTCTAGTCAAAACTTCGTACAAACTTCAATGTCAAAATTAACAATAGCATACATTCATATCAGTCATAGATCAAAACTTGATATTCCAACAGAAGCAAAAATATAGTTTCCATGATCAAGGTCGATCCCAAAGAAAGGTATGGGAGTCATCAATAAGGAATCCATACTTATCCTCAAAAAATCCATTCTCCTTGCTTCAGATTTAACCCAGTTTTTTATAATAAGTCAGCATCATTATTCCTTTCCCTGTAGATATGAACAAATGATATCTCTTCCATGCTAGATTTTATATTCTTTATCTTTTCCAAGATAGTTACCATGACTATTTTATGGCATCATTTCTCATTATTGATCCATTCTATTATAATTCGAAACATCGAAAACCTGCGACCATTTTCTATCCAATTTCACTACTAAAGTAACATAATTGTAAAGGAACATAGCTCAACAAAATGATTCATCCCCCACCCAAAACCTACTTCAAAGTATGCTTTAAATACTTAGTTATGTGTAACACTCCATATGCACCTGTCTAACATAGATCCCTTTATGTTGCGCTATCAAAATACGCCCACAAGATGTCCTAATTAATACCTTCGCCTGCCTAGGGATGCATATTTTAATGGACTCTGGAAAGATATTGAAAATGGTCAGTTAATGTTTTGCACACACAAAAGGAGAAATGAAACTTCCTTAAAAAATAATTTGATTCCTAGAAATCTAGATTTTCCATACTATAATAATAGGGAGACTCTTAAAATCATTGTAGTCTAGGTTGAGACACCAACGTTTTAAACAATCTTGTATGGTTAGGCCTACCCAAATAAATCTTAATTTGAATAAAAATTGAATTCTCTTCCATACATGAGAGATAAAATTGCATTCAATAATTAAACCATCATTTGTTTCCTCTGCAATTTTACAAAACACACATCTCCGAGGTCCCTCCTAGTACCTTTGCTACAACATATTCCATGTACATACTTTGTTTCGTAGAAGAAAAACCACATGAGTATTTTATCCTTAACTCGATACATGAATTTCTAAATTGGACACCATCACCAAACAAGTATGAATGAATGATCCACACCCATAAAAGAATCATAACCCACTTTTTGGGTATATTTCCCACGAGTATCGTAATCCCATACCAGTTGGTCCTTCCTCAGACGAATTCATACATGAGAAATTGAAAGTTGATTTCGGAAAACCTTCCATCAAATAGCCTCGGCATCCATAAAACCTAAATAATTTTCACTCAACCAACCTTGCTTCACCAAAGAGGGCTTGAAAGGATCTACAATTTGATTTAGGGTGAACAGACCTTTCAATCTGAGTTTTAAAAATATGGAGAGGCAAAGAATGAGCTAGGACACTCCGTACCCAAGAATCCTCACCCACCCAATATTTTTCCCATCCCCCACCTTCCAAGATAATCCATTCCATATCACATTGTAATATAATATAGTCACTTTCCAGATGATGGATACATTATGAGTATATTTAATGGGACTTCGGATATGTTTATGAATAACTAGGCCTCTCCATAGTATGGAACCTATGATCAATCTCCAAATGAATTTTTTCACAAGGGAATTTGATAATATAGTACATAGGACTCTTAATACCTCATCCCCATTTATTTGTTTGAAAAAATAATTCCTTCCTCTTGATCCAAGCCGATCCTTTGAGATCTAAATTCATGTCATGTCCCCAATTTTGGTTCATCCAAGGCCATGGGTGGAAAAGGGACAAAATCAACCCTTAATGGAATTAAATTTTATTAATTCTATTTGCTTAGAATTAATTTTAGCCTAAGTCTCATAAATTGGAAAATTTAGTTATTAAAGTTAATTTTGATAAATAAATTTAATGGATAATGAGCAAGTGGGCCAGGAGGGTGTCCATGTGGAATATGTTGCCAAAATCGAGTAGGGGGTGAAGATATGGAAAAAGGTTGAAAATAAGGAAGGTGGAGATAAGGTTTCCAAAATCAGAAAAAGGAAACAACTAGAAAAGCTAAGGAGGGCGCACTTGCCAAAAAACAATTCAGTTTACCAAGTAGGAAACATCCTGAATGGTGTAGTTTCCATTTCAATGCCTAGTTCACAAAGAAAACAAGTGTTTTTTCAAGAAGGAAACATCTAAGGTCAAGGAGGGCAGAGTTTCCAAAGGGAGAAAAACATGTAATGAAGAAAAGAAGGAAACTTCATCCACCCAAGGGGTTGGCTCATTTGTGAAGGGCTCTAGGAGGTCATCCAAGGAGAAACTTGCTTAGAAGGTCATCAAAGATTCTATAAAAGAGTGATTCCAAATCCCATTCACATCTTTTGACTATTTTGTAATTGAATTTGAGATCTTTAGCTCCTCTTGTTGAGTGATGTGCCTCAACTTGCTTTGGGTGATGCTCCCCATAGCCAATCTTGTCCAGTTTATTCTCTTCTTATCCCTCTATAACTCTAACAGTTATTTAATACTAATGGGAAGCCATTGAAGATCTATTTGTAGCCATTGAAGATACATTTGCAGCCACTAAAGATAATTTTGCAGCCACTAAAGTTATGATATCAGGCTGGTGTCGAATTGCTTCAGAGGAGTTTAAGAGTCAAGAAGAATCCTTCTCATTATCCCCTCTCTTCTTCCCCATTCTTTAGTATTACAGGGTGTTGGTGGAATATTTTATCCATTGAAAGATTCTAGTATTTAGTATTCATATCCTGAGTGTTGATTTTTTTCTCATCAGATCGAGATCAGCCCATACTTGAAGTTTGTTAATCCTCCAGAGAGTGAACACCATCCAGAAGAGCTAGTGAAAAAGGCATTGGAATATATTTTGAGAAGAGGGCTTCCATTTCTGAAGGAGGAGTCTATTACAGCCCAGAGGACCCAGTGCACAGCCCATGCTCTATTTTCTAACATGTAGCAGCTCATATCTGTCCCAATACAGAGCTCCAACTCCTCCTTTGCATTCTCCAGTCATTCTCTCCCTATTGGGGAAATTCTAGTTTTTGGAGGCCTCCAGGAGCACTGAATGTATAATATTCTCTGAAATCTGCTCCATTTCATGAAATTAAAATTGCTACTGATAATTATGCTATATCAGATCCATTAATTACTACATAACTGATATTTGTGAGAACTTACTGTGTAATGGGTTAGATATTGTGAAGACTGGCTCTATTTTTAGTTTTTGGAGATCTAGTAAAGTAAGAGATGCAATAAACATTATAATATCAGTCCATCTCTTATAATTTGATCATATGATGTGTAATATGGTGTCTCATATCTAAATATAATTACAGAACTGATATTTGGAATTATTCAGTAAGCTTTAGATCATTAAAAGTGAAGACTATCTCATTAGACAATGTTTAATAACTAGTTTTTCCATTTTAACTGATATTCTTTATATGAGCATCAATTTTTCTTCCTGTAAGTTGCATGAGATTAATAAAAAAGTAAAAAATTCATCCCAACCCTTTACCTGAGGTTTTGGATGTATTGAAGCCATTTTGGAAGAGTCTGGAAGTTAACTAGCTCCACAATCCCAAGGTAGCGCACTGGAGCATTTGGCCTACAAATCACTCTGAATCCTCCCAAATTCTTAGGAACATTAGTATTGTGTATTTTGAAAGCCTAGCTAACTGTTATACCTCTACCACCAACTCTAAGGAACCCCACCTAGTCTAGTATGCATATGCTAGAAGCCCAGAAAGCCTCGAAGTAGGGAACATATTCACCATGTTCTTGAAAAGTGAATGGCTCCAGTACATGGTGCATAGGACTCACTAATCAAATTAGTTTTAAGATGCTGCTGCACACTCTCCCATATAAAATCCATAATTTAAAGTCACCCCTACCACCCTTGCTTAGTGTACAAGCACCCTTCACTTACATCCTTCTCAACTCAAAGAATTGCCTAAAATTTACTAGTAAATTTTTTTATTAAGTCTGAGTTGGAAATAATATTTTGTCCAATTCTTGGCTGGAATTTTACAATGGTATCAGAGCACTTTCCTCCACCCCCGTGGAAAGAAACAATCTCTATGTTAAAGGAATATTGGATATGTTCTCCAAGTTGCAGTATGAGGCTCACACAAGAAGATGATGATGTTGGTTTTGAGGAACCTGTGGAAGAAGAAATCATCTATGTTGATCGTGGATTATTGAAGGAAAATGAGGATGAGTATTTCCTATGTGAATCAACAAATAGTGGACATGAAAGGCCAAGTTCACTTGTATTGAACATTGTGGATGGAAGAGTATTCCTTGGAAGACAGTCCTTAGAGGTAGATTCCCTTGAGTACTTCTGAAGATATCAAGATTTGAGCACAAAGATCCAAGAACTCTTATCTTTTTGAGAGTTTTGTATTTTGGAGGTTGGGAAGACATTCTGGACCTAGGATCCTATTTGCAATCATCAAAATATAATAGAATACATTGTCAATAAGGTGTGCCATCATGTGGAGAGACTAGTTCCCCATAATGAATCATTTTCACTTCAATGCTTAGCTCCTTAGAAACTGATGATAGTGGGAACATCAGGAGACCCTCAAACTATGGAAGAAAGAGGGAATCCCATGGTTAGAGATCAGTGTATTTTCAGAAGCCATAAGGTTGATGAGACAGCCAACCTTTCATCTGAAGAAGATGAAGAAGGTTACTACATAGTGGAAGATCCAGCAGTCAAACATTTGATTGTTGGCAATGTGGAAGGTGAAATCACTCCCAATTTCTTCATGGGTGATTTCAAGATAAGTGGAGAAGAGATGGTGCATATTGATGATGGTGAGACACCTCTTGGATATGATCCAAAGGATGAGAATAAATCAGATTCATAGTCAACTCTTGAGCTTCACCAGGAAACATAAATCAAGCACACCTTAGGGGGGTCTGAATCAGAAAATGTGGGGGAAAATCATGATGCCATAAACCTGTCTCATGAGAAGGATAATTGTGCACAGAGGAATGACTACCATTTTGATTTTTGTAGGCCTTTTTTATAGCCCCAGATGGAAGCCACTACTAGTGGGAGGATTTTTCTGGTTGAGTCATCCACTAGTTGGGTTCAAGAATCAAGGGAGGTTGAATTGCAAGAAGCGGAATAGGAGGTTCACTAGCTAGAAATTCTTTCCCTAATTGGACCATTGAAAATGAGTGAGGGAAAAAGCAGGGAAGCACTGAAAAATATCCATGAAATTAATGCTTTGATTTCTCACAATTGTTGGAGAACTAGATCAATGGAGGAGCAACCCTCTGTTGAATATTTTTTGCACATGTGGGAAGCAGTAGGAATCCTAAGAGGAAATTTCTCTTAGCTTCTTTCTGATAGAGATCACTTTCTAGATCTTGTGAGTATGTACTATAATGCTGCAATAAGGAATTATGAGGAGATCATAAATCTTTCTCATATGTTGGAAACCACCCAGGTTTCTCTGATTGGTACTCATGGTGCTTGTCAAGAATCTGAGAATCAGATTGAGCAGTTTAATGAGAAGTTTCCATAATCACTTTTTACCTCCCAACTTTCACAAGGTCACAATAACATGGCTGAATTATTTCATTTTACAAGGGAGGAACCTCATGAGTTGGTGGTGTTATCCCTAAAGTTTGCACCCTGACTGTTAGGGTCAAATCTTAAGGAAATCTTAACATTAGGTGTAAGATAAATGACAAATAACTTTATGGGGTTTGGTGGTAGGTAAGCATATCACAGAAATCAGAAACAGTCCAGCAAACAAAGGGCAGGGAGTATATCAATATTAATATTCAAATATTGATAATACATAGCTGTGAAGTATGAATTTATGAATGTAAAAGCACATGTTCTATTTCAGAATAAGGGCATAGTTATATGCTAATCAAAAGAATCACAGCATGAAATGTTAAGACCATGCATAGACAGAATATTGACAGCATACACTTCATTAATTAAAATAGAAAAGGCTCAAAGATCATAATCAGTTCAAGAAACAACTATTTCTTATCAGAATGAAACTAAACTTTATACATGCCTGCAAATTTATGTATCAGACTGTAATGACCTTGCCTCAGCCCTCTCGGCTGGAACTCTAACTCCGTCTCCTTCCAGTCATAATATTTATAAAAGTTACAATATAAGAGTTGTTACAAGCTCTTTGGAATTAAAAGTCTAATAATAGAACCAGAAATAAATGTGGTCTCTGATACATGTTAAATTTTCAGTATTAAATCACAATACTATAGGATCTTTGCTGAGAGAACAACATCTACAGTATATCAATGCATGACAATCATAATATGACAAGCATCACAAGCATCACAAGAATCAAAAGCATAGAGACAAGAGACACAGAGTTTCCGTGGGGAAAACCCTAAGGTGAAAAACCCCACAAACTTCCTCAAAGATAGAGAGAGCAATGGCTCAACCAAAATACAACCAAATAATACAGAGATAGTCTCCTAGCAGATGATCCTCCTCCTCCTCACTAGTGCGCCACTTTCCAGAGAGAGAGATAGATACTTTTCCGAGTGAGTAAAATAGAGATCTCCTATCTCTATTTATACTCACCTTTTTGCCCAGTGACCTACTGGGGCCGACTTGTCTACTTTAGTACATCCACATTATATTATATATTAATTAGGGACGACCCCATAAGGTGGTCTAATAACCCATCGGCAAGTACACACACTTGCGACACTTGTCAATCCACATGACGACACTTCCTTATAGAGGAATAACACATCTCTTATAAGGGTACAATAAATATACATATAATATACTGATGAAATACATTCCGAAGTTATATATACATCAACACTCCCTCTTAACAAGGAAGGTATTTCTCGACACAGATTTGCTAGACAAGTCTTCTTCTCTGGATCATCATCATCGATGCATCGTCATCGTCATCGTCACTGTTGCTGCTATCTCGTCCAATCTCCTTCTCTACTCGTCATAGGAAGTTCTACAGAGCCAGTCCTTTTTCATACTGGATGTAGGCCCACCACCTGCAGGTCTTCATCATCACTGGCCATACTGTGGAATCCTCAGGACTTTTACGTGCGTCACAAAACCTCGAAAGAGCATCCCAGGATATTACGGGTACACAACTCCAACCTGTAGGATCTCCCAGGGCGCTATTACATGTGACCCCACCACAAAACCTCGAAAGAGCATCTTAGGATGTTACGGGTACACAACTCCGACCTAAGATCTCCCAGGGCACAAATTACATGTGGTCCACCACAAAACCTAGCAAGAGCATCTCAGGATGTTACGGGTACACAACTCCGACCTGAGATCTCCTAGGGCACAAATTACATGTGGTCATGGCAAAACCTCGCAAGAGCATCTCAGGATGTTACGGGTACACAACTCCGACCTGAAATCTCCCAGGGCCCAAATTACATGCCATAGGACAAAACCTCGCAAGAGCATCTCAGGATGTTACGGGTACACAACTCCGACCTGAGATCTCCCAGGGCAACGAATTACATGTCCTCCCAGAGCAATGTCTCGAAGGAGCATCCCAGGCTGTTATGGGTACACAACTCCGACCTATAGGATCTCCCAGACATGCTCATCTGCACAACCTGATCCACGGCCACAGAGTATCAACCTGATACTCACCATACATCATCCTGATGTACTCATGATCGTCCTGATCATAATCACTGCAACGTCCTGCTGCAAGTCATCTGGAGCAACATCCTGAAGCTCGTCATCTATGATCATCCTGATCATCACTGCAACATCCTGCTGCATGTCATCTGGAGCAACATCCTGAAGCTCGTCATCTATGATCATCCTGATCATCACTGCAACATCCTGCTGCATGTCATCTGGAGCAACATCCTGAAGCTCGTCATCTATGATCATCCTGATCATCAATGCATCTTCCTGATGCATACCAAGTATCATACATGATCCTCCTGATCATCAATGCATCTACCTGATGCATACCAAGTATCTACCTGATACATATCATCATACATGATCCTCCTGATCATCAATGCATCTACCTGATGCATACCAAGTATCTACCTGATACATATCATCATACATGATCCTCCTGATCATCAATGCATCTACCTGATGCATACCAAGTATCTACCTGATACATATCATGATACGTGATCCACCTGATCATACAATGTATCCACCTGATACATATACAGATACATGGTCCAAGCATCCAACATGATGCATAAACAATACATACACATGATCCAACTGATCATATCCTGCATCCAACATGATGCGTACATACATACATAAAATGATCCAACTGATCATATCCTGCATCCAACATGATGCGTACATACATACATAAAATGATCCAACTGATCATATCCAGCATCCAACATGATGCGTACATACATACATAAAATGATCCAACTGATCATATCAGCATCCAACATGATGCGTACATAAAATGATCCAACTGATCATATCAAGCAGAAACTAGAACATCATCCTGATGCTCATCATCCAGCGCTTACATCCACAGCCATGTGAAGGATCCTCCTTCCAACATGCTTGGAATGGCTTCAGCAAATGTGTCCATCACTTCTTCCTCGAAGTGTCCTCGATCTGAATAACGCCAAGCCTCTCTCTGAAGTACTCGAACTTCACCCTGGCTAGTGGCTTCGTCAGCACATCTGCAATCTGCTCGTCCGTCGCAACATACAGGAGCTTCACAGCTCCTCTCTGCACCATATCCCTGATATAGTGATATTTGATCTCTATGTGTTTCGACTTGTCATGAAACACTGGGTTCTCGGACAGCTTCACACAACTCTGGTTATCACAGAAGATACCAGTAGCCTCCAACGGGAGATCAAATAACTCAGACAGTAGCTTCCGTAGCCATACTGCCTCACAACTAGCTGAACAGGCTGCAACATACTCTGCCTCAGCTATACTCAGTGCTACGCAGGACTGCTTCCTGCTAAACCAAGAGATCACACCTGATCCCATACTGAAGCAACACCCAGATGTGCTCTTCCTATCTGCAACACTGCCAGCCCAATCTGAATCAACATAACCCTGCAGGTTAAACTTTTGATTCGCCTCATATCTGAGCCCATAATCCACTGTACCCTTCAGGTACCTCAGAACATGCTTTACATCAACAAGGTGAACACTCCTCGGATCCGTCAGGAACTGGCTCAATGTGTTCACAGCAAAGCAAATGTCTGGTCTCGTGTTCGTCAGGTACATCAAGGACCCAATCATCTGACGATTCATAGAAACATCAACTGGCTCAGATGAAGCATCACAAAGAAGCTTCAGATTCGATGCCATAGGTGTGGCCATGGCCTTGAAATCCATCATCCCAAATCTCTTCAGGATATCTATTGTGTACTTCCCTTGACCAAGGAAGATCCCACCTGCATTCTGCCACACCTCCATACCTAGGAAATAGTGCATCATTCCCAAATCTTTCATGTCGAATTCAGCTGCAAGCTTCCTCTTGGTATCTGCAATCATTCTGTCATCTCCTGTCACAAATATACAGTAGTAGAATCACAGGATTCCCTTCCTCAACTTTGTAGTAAAGGTTGGAATCTGCTTTACTCTTGGTAAAGCCCAAACTAGATAGGAAACTGTCCATCCTACCATACCAGGCTCTGGGAGCTTGCTTCAAGCCATACAAGGCTTTCTTCAGTCTGCACACATATGACTCCCTGTCATGTATCTCAGAACCAAGTGGCTGCTTCTTCTTCAACTACACCATTCAAGAAAGCTGTCTTGAATCCATCTGGTGTATCTTCTATTTCATCACTTTTATATTTCTCTATGCTGCCATTTGCAACATGCTTGATCTGAAAGTTCTATTTGGAAGTCACAACAGACTTCCCTTTAGCTCTTGGGATCGCATCCCAAACATCATTCTTCATGATCGACGGATCATGGCATTCCATTTCTTCATCCCAGATCCTGGGAACTTCAATAACTTCAATAGATATCTTTGTTGCTCGAACAAATGTTGTAGTCCTTTTTGTAGGTTAAGATATACGGTCTTTCCTACAAAACAGATTAAATTGCATGATTAGAAACATCTCATAATTTTCAGAACAAATTCTTACACATGAAGAAATATGTCATACAGTCATGCATTCATGCAATTATCTTAGCCAATGCTTCAATACAACATTTATCCATATCCCGTAACTTTCTAGATGCGTTCCAATCTCTACCAGAACATTGTTAAGAGTGTGCACAACTCCCAACATGTCAGCAAAGAGGTTTCATTCTAGATAAGTAGCAATGGAATGTTGTACAGTGCCATAGGCCACTTACCCAACACATGCATATTAGTAGTATACTGTTCATTAATTCAATCATTCTAATATGCACAATACATATCCTAAGTCTAGGAACATGAGCATATACATCATTGAACAATTTTAGTTAAGCAAACAAATATACAAGATAATTAAAATACTTATCTTTGTTTGTTTGTTGGGTGGACTCCCTCTGAGTCTTTTCTTCCTTGCAGGAGCTGCTGGAGTCCTTCTAAACCTTCTTGTTGTGGAATGTAGAGATATGGACAACTCCCTCTGAATATCTGCACCCTTGCAGAAACCACTGGAGTGTGCTCCCTCTTGATCTTTGCTTCCTGGATTACCTGTTCTTGAACTCATATTCATCCTTGGTCCCTATGCATGCTTATTAGTATCATGATTGTGTTATCCTTGTAATCTCATACAAAATCATACATTCATTAAAACACAATAATCTCAAGTATGTATAGTCATGATCATTTCAAACAGAAATAATAAGCATTAGCATTCAAGGTTTATATAGGACTCTTATGGTTAGTCATATCATAAGAAACATAACATGTATAAACCTGTAATTACTCAAACCTATGACTCTTCTGGTTAGTCATAATATGCATATGCCCATGATTATTCAAACTTATGACTTTATGAACAATCATCATCAATCATGCCATGCATACTTATATGATAGATCCTATGATATAAGAAACACATACCTGGTCACCATATTTGCTAGTTATGTCTAGCAATGTGTTCTTGTTCTCTTCAATGACCTGCATAATTCATTAGTTAACTTTTGCAAAAACAAATTATACATACCTCTATGTGATCCATGACTATGGATGAATCTTTGTATTTATGTCACCGTGGCATGTTCAGGTTGTCCCTTCAAATTGTACAAACCTCCCTCTTGCTTTCCAATCACTACTGCATCATCTATGGTCTTTCCCTTTGGCCACATTAGGACTTGGCCATCCACAAATGCAACCCTCATACCTTTTGCATCTAATGCAGAAATGGAGAGTAAGTTCTTCTTGAGCCCAGGTACATAAAGTACTTCTTTCATCTTCAATGATTTTCCAGAATCTAGGTTGTAGGAGGCTTCACCACTTCCTTTGATTGGGTATTGATAATCATCCCCAAGTTTCACCTTATGGGGTGATTCATGTTCAGATAAGTTCACAAAGGATTCTTTAAACCCAGTCATGTGTTTGGAAGCCCCACTATCAATCAACCAATCATTACATCCATGGGAGATGGTACCTGTAAGAGCAGAAATTAGAACATATTCTTCTTCACTTGATGAGTCATCATCACTACTACTTTCTGTCCTAGCCTTCTTCTTTGGAGGTTCATCATCTTCGGCAGCATGAGCATGAAACCTTCTTTTGCTGCCCTTCTTCTTCTTACTGGAGTTGTTGTTATTATCCCTTTTGTTCTTGGGACAATCTGAAGCAAAGTGACCCTTCTCATTGCATGTGAAGCATCTTAGGTCCTTCTTACTCTTTTGATGGAATCTTTTGTGGTGAGAGTGATCCTTCTTGGTTTTGCTTCTCTTGGTGTGAGCTGCAAGAGCTTGATCTTCTCCTCCCATCTTTTCCTCATGAGCTATAAGTCTAGCTTCTTCTTGAGAGCATTCTTCCCTCAATCTGTTGAACGAGATCAATTTCTTCCTTGCACAAATTCCATGAATAAAGGAATCCCATGACCTAGGTAGGCCATTTAGAGTAGTCATCACCACCTCACCATTCTCCACCATTTCATCTACTGCTTCTAATTGTTCCTTGATCTGAGAGACCCTTGAAAAGTAAGATTGAATGGTTTCTCCATTCTGAAACTTTACTGCTTTCAATTGGTTCCGCAGGGTCATCTTCCGATTTATGTTCTTTCCTTCAAATAGCTTGGTCAAAGATTCAAACATCTCTTTGGGTGTCTTGAGAGAAGACACATGGGGTATGAGATGATCTTTGATAGAATCAGCAATGATTCTCTTTGCCTTGACCAAGTTCTTCTTGTGCAATACCTTGGCCTCTTCATCCTCTGGGATAGGGATGTCTTCTTTCACATATGAGTCCAACTCATTCTCTTCCAGGATTAGCCCAATCCTATACTTCCAGGCTCGGAAGTTATCAGCCCCTTCAAGCTTATCCTCAAGCTTGGTGTGAAGAGACATCTTTAAGAGTACTTCAAATGGAAATAGAAAAGATTTAGAACTTACCACTTGAAGTGTTGAAAACTGGATCTGGTCCCGGATTAGGGTTTGTCAGAGAAACCCTAAAAATTCAAAATGTGAATTTCAAAATTCCGAAAGGATAGAAAGATGCGCCTTGGAGAGCTGATCAGCCTAGTACATTTAGAATTTGAGATCAGCAAAGTCTTGTCCTTCAAAATTGCCTTTTTGCCCTCCCGGGTTCACTGGGGAGAGCCCTGAATTAGGGTTTGAGTTTCCCGGAGATCTACCCAGCCAAAAATCTCGATCCAAAGCTCAAACCTTCGATTTTTGCAAGGAGCTTCCAGCTGTACCTTCAGTTTCCAGAAATTCCTATTTTTGTGGAAACCCTAATTTTTAGGGCCAAAACTGAAAATGCTCGGAACTGAAATCTGATTGGACAAAAAGATGCGCCTTGATGAGTAGATCCAATCTACTATACTGAATTTCAAAAATATGTGGAGAGAAACCCAATAAACAAGGAATACAAGCTTCCGTCACTGCAAAATGTCTTCTTCTCAGTTAGGCTCTGATTCCATGTTAAATTTTCAGTATTAAATCACAATACTATAGGATCTTTGCTGAGAGAACAACATCTACAGTATATCAATGCATGACAATCATAATATGACAAGCATCACAAGCATCACAAGAATCAAAAGCATAGAGACAAGAGACACAGAGTTTCCGTGGGGAAAACCCTAAGGTGAAAAACCCCACAAACTTCCTCAAAGATAGAGAGAGCAATGGCTCAACCAAAATACAACCAAATAATACAGAGATAGTCTCCTAGCAGATGATCCTCCTCCTCCTCACTAGTGCGCCACTTTCCAGAGAGAGAGATAGATACTTTTCCGAGTGAGTAAAATAGAGATCTCCTATCTCTATTTATACTCACCTTTTTGCCCAGTGACCTACTGGGGCCGACTTGTCTACTTTAGTACATCCACATTATATTATATATTAATTAGGGCCGACCCCATAAGGTGGTCTAATAACCCATCGGCAAGTACACACACTTGCGACACTTGTCAATCCACATGACGACACTTCCTTATAGAGGAATAACACATCTCTTATAAGGGTACAATAAATATACATATAATATACTGATGAAATACATTCCGAAGTTATATATACATCAACAATACATCATAGGAATTTTGGAACTGTTGAAATTGTTTCCTTAATTTGGGTTATGATCCACCTATATCCTTGAAAAATTAAACAACGATAAGCTTTTTATCGGAACCTAACATCTGATGTTGATTCTGTGCCTGGGAATCTGGATTCAATATATTGTAAACTATTGATTTATGCCTGAAAATAGGGATCTATATCCATTTGTTATCAATCTGAAAACTAGAAATGATCTGGCTATTTATTTTTTGCATTGAAACTAGAAAATCGATTGGAATTATCTACGAGATATGACAAGCTTGGGAAAGCTTGATTTCCATACTTTCCCAAATCCGGAATATTTTTAAATCTTATCCATATCAATGAATGCTCTATCTTCAAATATTCTTCCATATGGAAACAAACAATGCTCTCCAAAATCTGCTGAGTTGTTCCTTTTCCGTGCCTAAAAATAAGTTCTTCCATCTGTTCTTTGATTGTGTCTTTTACTAAATGAAAACCACGAACAATTTGTTGGGGCTTCGACATCTATTCCCTTTTGTATAGGTAAGCTAAGATCTCTAACAAATACAATTGAATTTACACTCAATTCAATGATAGTTTGGTGGAGTCTCTCCCTTTGGCGCGCTTAACACTGAGCATTTGTCATTTTGTATATCTTTCCAGCGTTTCCTCGGAGAACTTGAGAACTTGTGAAGACTCTGTTGCTAGAGCTTTGAGCGCTTGACATCTAAATAATTTTCTTTGACTGCTGATTGTGAGGGAGTTTGAGCTTGGAACACTTTGTGTGAATGCTTAATTTAGCACTTAACCGATTCTTTTGAAGTTTGACTTTCACTTGGACGATCTCATCTGACACTTATTTAACAGCTGTGAGCATTTTAAACACTTGGAGTAATAATGCTATTTGGTGGAATTGAGGTTATGAGCACGATTGGTCCAAATTTTTCTGCTAGATGTCTTGTAGGCTTGGAGAAAAATGGTAATGTTGATAGCAACAAATGTTTATCAACTACATAAACACGTTGTACAATGGCTTGGCTTCTTGTGGGCTATCAGACTTTAAACAGTCAATGAAATTTTAAACTTTACATTCCAAAACTTCCTTTGCTTCCACATGAGTGCTTTAATAAATATTTCTCACATGGATACGTTACAAAGATTTTAACACTTGTGTGACTAAGTAAACCTGGTGACAACAGGTGGATCATGAGGAGCAGTCTGTTTGGTATGTGCTTGAGGAATGTGCAGATAGAGTTGATGAAAGACAAGCACATGACCTTCTCCAAAATGAACTTGAAAGATTCATTGAAGAAACTCACTCTTCCAAGGAAAAGTCACATGAGTACACCATATATGGATCAACCATCAATGGAGAGGATACATCCACAACTTCAATGGATGAAATGTTCAGAAGCATGGCTCACCATCCTTCATTCCCCACTTCACATTTAGCCACAAAATTTGGGAATGAAAATTCGGTAAAAGGATTCTTCCTCTTGGTGTCAAATGATGAGCAGGAGGATCCTAAAATTGAGGCCAATGACATGTTCCTTAACCCGCAGTAGTTGAGGAAGCCCATGCATGTGTGTGCAACCACTTTTGACAAGGAGGCATCATATCTACACGTACCTTCAATGTATGGGTCAATTGATGGAGTTTTGCACCCTTGGACCAATGGAAGAGAGTTGAGCCATTGGATGAAGAGGGGATCACCTATAGATTTCCATAGAGATCATGAGATATCTCGATTTGAGGAAGAAATACATATGGATGATGACATTCCATATGGTTCAACAAATAAAAGTGCTTATCCATCCATTGGTTGGATGGGTAGAGGCATCACTGCAATGAAGACCTTGGAAGGTAAAAGGTTCTCTTGTTTCTGCAATATATTTTTTGTTATAACTGACATTGCCTTGAATTGTGAGAAGAAACAAAGATATATTTTGCAGCCATTATATGTCTCTAGTACACATGCACAAGAGATGCATTCTAATTTGCATGCTCTCAATAAGTTCTATGTTTGGTGGAGGAGTTTCACAGCTACTCAGTTTTGCATCGGGAGTGGCACACTTCCAGCATGGTGGATGGATCTTGTCATACCCTGGAATGACAAGTTGTCACAAGTAACAGTGATGATGGATGGTATTCATCAAGGGCCATGCGATCCATGCATTCTTTGGAGTGACAACTTTCCAAGGGGGCAGAAAAATTTGGGTCCTTACCGAGGAAGCAGTGGGATCCAGGAATTCTACTCAGTTATATTCACTACGTTAAGATTTTTGTTCATGATTTAGTGCAGATAGAATTTACAGTGTAGTTTATTCTTCATAGTCAATGAGCAAGTGGGCCAAGAGGGCGCCCATGTCGAAGATGTTTCCAAAATGGAGTAGGGGGTGAAGAAATGGAAAAAATATGAAAAGAAGGAAGGTGGAGATAAGGTTTCCAATATCAGAAAAAGGAAACAACTAGAAAAGCTAAGGAAGCATCCTGAATGGTGTAGTTTCCATTTCAATGCCTAGTTCACAAAGCAATCAAGTGTTTTTGCAAGAAGGAAACATCTAAGTTCAAGGAGGGCGCTGTTTCCAAAGGGAGAAAAGCATGTCATGAAGGAAAGAAGGAAAGTGAATCCACCCAAGAGGGGGCACATTTGTGAAGAGTTCTAGCAGGTCATCCAAGGAGAAACTTGCTAAGGAGGTCATCAAATATTCTATAAAAGAGTGCTTCCAACTCCCATTCACATATTTTGATTATTTTGTAATTGAATGTGATAGCTTTAGCTCCTCTTGTCGAGTGATGTGCCTTAACTTGATTTGGATGATGCTCCCCATAGTCAATCTTGTCCAGTTTATTCTCTTCTTCTCCCTCTATCTCTCTCGCAGGTATTGAAGACTAATGGGAATCCATCCAAGATATATTTACACCCACTAAAGATAAGTTTGTAGCCACTAAAGTTAGGATATTAGGATAGGGTCGAATTGCTTCATAGGAGTTTAAGAGTCAAGAAGAATCCTTCTCATTATCCCCTCTCTTCTTCCGCATTCTTTAGTATTACAGGGTGTTGGTGGAAGGTTTGCTCCATTGAAAGATTCTAGTATTTAGTATTCAGATCCATAGTTTTGATTTGTTTCTCATCAGATCCATATCAGCCCATACTTAAATTTTATTAAGCCTCTAGAGAGTGAACACCATCTAGAAGAGCTAGTAAAAAGGCATTGGAATATCTTTTGAGAAGAGGGATTTCATTTCTGAAGGAGAAGGCCAGTAAAGCCTAGATGACCTAGTGTGCAGCCCATGCTCTCTTTTATGACCTGTAGCATCTCATATATGTCCCAGTACAAAGATCCAACTCCTCCTTTGCATTCTCCAGTCATTCTCTCCCTACTGGAGAAATTCTAGTTTTTGGAGGCCTCTGGGAGCACTGAATGTATAATTTGTTCTGAAATCTGTTCCATTTAATCAAATTCAACCTGTTACTGATAATTATGCTATATCATGTCCATTAATTACTGCAGAACTAATATTTGTGAGAACTTACTATGTAATGGGTTAGTTATTGTGAAGATTAGCTCTATTTCTAGTTTTTGGAGATCTAGTAAGTAAGAGATGCAATAAACATTATAATATCAGTTCATATCCAATAATTTGATCATATGGTGTGTGATATGGTGTCTCATATCCCAATATAATTACATAACTGAATTTTGTAAATATTCAGTAAGCTTTAGAACATTAAAAGTGAAGACTATCTCATTAGACAATGTTTAATAACTAGTTTTTCCATTTTAACTGCTATTGTTAGTATGAGCATCAATTTTGATTCTTGTAAGTTGTATGAGAATAATAAAATAGTACACAAGAAATTCCAACCCTTTCCCTGAGGTTTTAGATGTATTGAACCCATTTGGAAGAGTCTGGAAGTTGACTAGCTCCACAATCCCTAGGTAGCGCACTGGAGCATTTGGCCTCCAAATCACTCTAAATCCTCCCAAATTCTCAGGAACACTATTCCTGTGTATTTTCCACGCCTATATGATTGTTATATAACTACCACAAACTCTTAGGAACCCCACCTAGTCTAGTATGCATATGCTGGAAGCCCAAGAAGCCTCGAAGTAGGAAACAAATTCACCTTGTTGTTGAAAAGTGAATGGATCCAGTACATGGTGCATAGGACTCACTGCTTAGATCACTTTTAACCTGGTTCTACACACTCTCCCATATAAAATCCAGAATTAAAAGTTACCACTACCACCCTTTCTTAGTGTACAAGCACCCTTCACTTACATCCTGCTCAACTCAAAGAATTGCCTAAACTTTACTAGTAAATGTTTTTATTCAATCCGAGTTGGAAATAATATTTTGGCCAATTCTTGGCTAGAATATTACAATTCCCTTAACAGAAAAATAAGAAAAGAAGTTCCCTGATTGCATCCAAAACACCACGAGGAATCCAAGAAAGAGACATCCAATATACTGGAGTGGCCTCAAGTATATATTTTTCTGATACCATCCTTCCCACCTTTGACAACCACCTGTAGATCCAATTTGTAATTCTCTTCTTATATTTAGAAATCAACAATTCCCAATATTTCTTGAAATATGAGTCAGGTTTAAGAAAAAACCACAAATCCTTCGTACCACTGTCGAGATCAAAACATTTGTACCAAAAAATACTCTTGAAATTTATCATCTCATCCTCCTCAATTCATTCACCCTCTATATTAGATTTATGTTCATTCACCTTCATACTTGTGGTAGAATAAAAGAGAACAAGGATACTAGAAAGACTTTCCAAATATCTGCATGAGCCATAACAAAAAAATAATTTATCATCTACAAAAATAGTATTGGTGAGCCAATAAATTACTCCAATATTAATCCCTTTGAATCTCCCATTCCTTTTTGCAATTAATATAGACTTGCTAATCCCCTCCGCCACTACGAGGAAGAGTAAAGGGGAAAATTGAAAACCCTGTCTGATTCCTCACCCTGGTATCGAAATAAGTTGGGTGTCACACCATTGACCAGGACTGAGAAGGAGACTGAAGTAATACATGCCATTACTCATTTAATAAATGAGACAAAAAACCCTAACTGAGTCAACACCATCCTCAACTACATCCCACCTACTCTGTCATAATCCATAATTAGATCAATCTTTATTATCATCGGCTTGAGCTTTCTTGTTATAATGGAATGTAATCCTTTCTACGCTATTCCCACAACATCATGAATTTTCCTGCCATGAAGTAAACCAAACTGTTCCAGATAAATACCTACAAACAAAAAGGGTTTAATTATTTGACCAATAATTTTAGTCATTATCTTGTAAATGGTATTACATAATGAAATTGGCTTGAATTCATGAAAAGAGTCAATATAATCATATTTCGGAATCAAAGCTATAAAATGTCAACATTAAAATCATTTAATATATTATCGTTCTTCTTCGACTCCTAAATCACCCTTAAAGGATCATGCCCAGAAACCATGCACATCCTGAATTAGTACTCAATAGAGAGTCCATCCGGGCCATGAATTTTTTCCTTGAAGTTTTTTAGAACCTTCTCAACCTCTTTTCTTGTGACTTACTGCATCAAATTACCATTATCCTCCTCTTGAAAAATACAAGGAAAACTGAGCAATTATAACCACCACCTCGATATTATCATATTCCTCTTTTTTGAAAAGCATGTCAAAATGATAAATATCCTCCTTGGCTATATCTTCGAAGTTGTTGAATTCCTCCCCAAAATATGACTTTATCTTCTAGATCGTCTTACATTTCTTCCTATGATTTTCGTAGTGATGAAAAAACTTAGTATTTTCATCCCCTTTGGAAATCCAAAGGGCTCTTCTCTTAAGTCTTCATTCATCTTCTTGAAATAGAAATATATCTTGAATCGCCTTTTCTCTAGATCAAAAACAGTATCCTTTTAGATATCTAAAACAAACCCCATCCTTTTTTCTTCATTCCAATTGGCTAAACTTAATTGAATTTCTTTTAGTTCTTTATCTGTTTGTTTCCTCATAGATGTCGACCAATAAAGAGAAACTCCTTTTCCTCTTTTTACGTTCTTTAAAAATTGCATAGAAGTTGACTCTCTACTAGGAAAATCAAAAGGAGACCAAGAAAACTTAAGGATACTAACAAATTCCTTATCATTCATCCAAATGGAGCTAAATTTAAAAGGGGCAGATGGCTTGGTTCCCATAGAAACTAATTCCAAAAAATTTGGGCGATGGTATGAATTGCCTCAATTCCCTGCCCATTGTTTAAATATGAAGGGAGAATCAAACATACCTTCACATACCATAAATTGCTCAATCCGCTTTGGTATTTTGTCTTTCCCCAATTCTTATTGCTGCAAGTTGGAGTGATCTTAGTAGGTTCTATATACAAAAATCTCACCAACTACAATTTCCATAAAAAATAATCTGACAGACAATCCTTTAGTGCTAACGGCCCCCAAATCTCTTAGAAACACAGAAATAAATTAAAATCCCCACCCCAAAACAAGACTTTTATTCTCCATTCAATTCTTAGATAACAATTTATCCCAAAAATACACTCTAGCAAAGTAGGGAGCATAAATATTAACAAAAATAAATTATTTCCCAGTTCATTTGAAAATAAAAGTATGCCAAGAACTGAGTCCATTGTCTGGGAATTGGTGATAGACAAACTCTGTATTTTCCAACCAGTAATAAAGCCTCTAGAGTGACCTTCAGCATCTAAGTGACAAAAATCCCAACCTCCTATAATATTTTTTAAATACGCAAGAATTTTCCATCCCTCACTCATGATCTATTGTAGAAGTAACACATTATGTTGATTAGAATCAATCAACCAATGAATGGCTAATTTTTTTTAGGGTTTAGGTATCCCTATGCAGTTCAAAGAGCATGTATGCATTAAGTAACCTTTGATTGGGAGTCCACTTCTCTAAGCATCCAAATAATTGATTTATGTGATCTAGTTTTCACTTCCATCGAATCTTTCACCTGTTCTTTATGAAAAATTGATCTCCTCCCTCTACCACCATATTTAATAGCAATATGAACTTGATACCTAAACCACCACCTTTAGAGAATAGATTCATGTTCTTCGATGATCCCCCTTTGCTCGACCTGATTTTAAGTTTATAGTCATCTCCAACATCAACTTAGAAGGTTCCTTGAAAGACTCAATAACTTCATTAAGAGGCATATTATCTAGGCTTAACATCAGTGGAGAGTCCATACTAGTGACCACACAAACATATGGGTATGAATCCATATGTAAAGGAATCAATTCCAAAATCATACTTGAATATTCCTGGAGATACCCTTGGATTGACAACGAATTGTTAGATGCATCATTTACAGGTTGATTGATTATAGGAGGCTCTTCCAATACTCTTTTAGGAAAAAAAGTTGCATTTGACTTTGTAACTGACAAATTACATCCATCAATTGATCCCCTAATCTGACACACAACTATAGCCATCTTAGAATCTTGATGCCTCAATTCCTTCATAGAATTTAGATTAATGTAATTATCCTTTTGGACCCGCACTTTCCTCCTAAAAGATAAACAAAATTTCTCAACCAAGTTCCCATAAAGATGACATCTATTACACTTAAAGAGAGATCCTTGATAATCCAAGGTTTTGACATGCTTACGACCATATTTATGTAGAAGAATGTTCTCCACAAGTTCTTCCTGGAGATCCAAAATCTCCAAGATATCGACCACACACATCCGACTAGTTGAAAGATATGATAGGTCTTCTTCCCTGGAAGATCCAAGAGAGGACTCCCTATGACTTAAAAAATATCATTTCACCAAAACTCAAAGGGGATATTTGGCAATTTGATCCAGACTATGGACAGGTCATACCTCTCAGAAATTGCATCAAATAGGGGTGTCCATTTCTTGAGCAAGAGAACACAAGAGTCCCAACACCACAATCCATTATAGATTATTTCATCATGTTGAGCCTTCTTGAAACAAAAAGAAACCCAACCTTGAGAAAGTACAAAACATGCGAGAACATAACCAAAACGAGTGCTCTAGTTTGATGATACCCACTCTTTTAAACCTTGTTCCCCAACTATGCGGCCTAAAAATATCTCTACCAAATTCATTTCAATATTCATAACAACATCATTCAGGAAAATATATTTACTCGACACAAGTTTTAAAGGTTCTGCATTCTTCTTAACAATTTTTGTAAATCTCTTATGAGGAAAACTAGATGGAGAGACCATTCCTTGAGATTGTGTATAATCATATGACAAATGTATCATATTAAAATGGCATTTTTTGCAAAATTGTTGGAACGGGATTAGTCTGCATCAAGTGCAGTAGCCGACAGTTGCGAAAGGGACAATCCACGAAAGAAGGACCGATCGTGGAGAATGAGGAAGCGCAAGATTAGTTAGAATTAGTTAGAATTGGTCATGTGGACTGTTTTGTAACTACTTAGTAGCATATAAATAATAGTAGGATTGTAATCCTAAGGGAATAATGAGGGAAACAGTTGATCCATCATTCCATCGATCATTTTGATCTATTTTGTATCCGTGACATGGTGTATTGACAATTTTTGTGAATTTAATTTCGTAGGTTTTAATGAATGCATGTCGATGTTCGATTATGGTTCTATCTCTGTCTTTGTGTCTGTTCAATGATGAATGCAAATATTTGCAACATGTTTGATGCACTATGGGTTTAATGAATACTTTTTATGCAAATGTTGATTATGTTGTTGCGAATGTCTGTTATATGTTGAATTTGCAAATGGTTGAATGTGCGAATGATGAGTTGTTAGTGTAATGGAAAGGATACAATCTCTGGTTTCTGCAAGAGTAATGTGTGTTTGATGCATGTCCTCAACTCCACTGCGGAAACTTGGTTCCTACAAACCCCTTATCCATCTCAGGTGAGACTTCACTCGCTCTACCAGTGTTGCTGGGAAGGGTTAAACCTTTTTGGGATGGTGTGTAAGGGAGTTTGGGTTGGTGTTTGTTGGAGACAGTGCGAAGTGAACCCCTATTGATAGACGTTGCGTCAACAAATGGTTCTGTTGTTGGGACCTTGAAGAGGAAAAAAAGAGGATATGTTGTGGCATCCGACGAAACCAGATATCCAAGATTGGTTTTATAAGAAGGCAGAAGAATTTGCAGAAGGTGAAAAGAGAAACTATGGACAGACAGTAACCAATTGGATGCAGAAATATATTTATTCGGATATCCACGAGATATTCTTCTGTGAATTCTCAGTGTTATTGCACGAGTGGCTAGCGCAGTTGAAATTTCAGAAAAATCACTGTTAGAAGACTGAACCTGATTGCTGGACCCCAGAACGGATCCGATAGGTGAAACAATCCAACAACAAGGTATCAAGGGTTGCTGATTTATGGATTGATAGTATCCTCGAGGGATACGTTATTGAGTTTGCAGTAGACACCATCAAGTCGTAAAGCGAGGCAAAGAGTAAATTTTCCAAGGGGTTGAGGGGAACATTCTTACTATTGTTAAAACTGTAGATTAAGATGCTCGTCTGCGAAAAGGGAATATTGAGGATGTCTGCAGATGAGTAGAAAGATTAGTGTGTGGAGGTTGAAGGTATTGTGTGAATGCGGATCCAATGGAAAGATGTGGGGTAGGTGGACATGAGCGACGACGAGTTTCTAAGGGAGGCTGACGAAGAGTGTGGTACCTTGAGGAGTGGGGTGATATTCTGATGGCCTGAGAAGAAGAGGAGGACTGAGAGAGAGTCTCTTGAGAGGATCGGAATGGAAGACTGTGAAACGAGACCACAAGGGAGGAAGCGACCTTATTGCAAAGAAGACGGTGACCAGGATACCCCAGAAGCAGAAGAGGAACGGATCACAAGTGACAACATACCTTCAACCCCACGCATTACTCAGAATTTTACAGTAAGAAACAAAATCTATTCGCAAAGTTGCCCTATGTGTAGTGGTAAAAGTAGTACGTCAATAAACAATAATAGTAGGAACATTAGGATGGAAGATGATATGAAGATGCCCACTTTCTTGGGGAACGAGACTGAGGATCCCGAATAGTATTAGTTCTTGTGTGAAGCAGTCTGGACTATGGAGCAGGTCCAGGATGAGGATATAAGAAAGGGACATCTAGCGATGACCCTTAGGGGTCGGGTGTTAGGCTGGTTCATGAAGTTTACAAAGGTTCCAATGGGAACACCAACCAATTCCTTGGTGTAGATCAAAGCAATGATGGTCGATGAATTTAAAAAGCCAAAGTTGAAGTCATAGTACGTTACCGAGCTCAAAGAGATTAAGCGATTCCCAAACAAACCAGTGTGGGAATTTGATGAATGGTACAAGACGTTGATAGAAAAAGTGATTTTTGGAATAAACGATATGCAACACAAAATGTGGTTTATCACGGGATTGGTGCCACATATCCATGGACCATTAATGCAACAAAAGGTAGTGACACAGGATGAAGCATTGGATATTGTGATGAAGCTGGAGGCTTCACCAATCGGCAAAGCAGTAATGGGAATGGATAGAATCTAGGCGCAGTTGGCCACCCTAATGCTACAATTGCAAGAAATGAAGAAGGGGAAGGAAACCCATAAAGACATATGGTGCACCAGGTGCAAAGCCGAAGGACACAATAAGAACAATTTCCCCGAGTTCCATGAGTATTTGCAATCAGGAGCACCAAAGCCCCTTCGTCAGGGAGGCATGCCTTGGTGTCCTATCTGTCAGACCAGAGGGCATCAGCCGGAGGAATGTGTATATTTGCAAAAGATGGTGTCAAATCCAGTAAAATTGTATTGTAAATTTTGTTTGTTGGTTGGCCACGATGATAAATACTGTAGGGCCTATGACCTACTGCAAGACTAGACTGTGGACACATACTTAATCAAAGGGGAGGAGCAACCGGCAGTGCAGCAGCAACTGCAGTATATCCAACAACAACCACAATTTAACTAGCCATAGCAATATGATCAATGCAAATATAGGAAATTGCAGTATAGTAACCTGTAGTATCTTCCACCGCAGTATAGCCATCCGCAGTATGGGAAGCCACCGTATCAGCCGCCACAGTATCCGCCATATGGGCCACCGCATGGAGGTTTCATAGGAGGATTCTGTGGAGGTCGAGGTGCTGGCGTTAGATGCGGAGGAGTTTCTAGATGAGCATGAGGGTCGATCGTCTGCTATAATTGCGGGAAGAAGGGGAACTATCAAAGGGATTTCCCAAACCTAGTGTTAGAACCCAAATTGACCCCCAAGGTTGTGGGAGATGGCCAAGCTGGGGTAACCACAAAACCACTTTAGATTGCACTTCTGACCCAATGCAAACAAGGAGGGATCTCTCTTAAATCTATAAAAGACTAAAAATAATCAATGAGAAACACACAGTCTTCTTACACAAGATATTCAATCATAACATACTCAGAAGGTCAGGTTTCTGATGGGACAATTGTTTAAGGGTTTGGTGAGATAATCAAGAGGGAAAACATTGGGCGATGGAGTCAAAATAACAATGTTGCACCATGAAGTATCATGATAGAGGCAAGATAGCCATCCATTCACAGTCAAAAGGTTGTTGTCTAGTGATAAAAGAAGAGGGAATGAACAGTCCATCGGCATGGGCATCTAACAAGGATGAATCCTATGCTAAATTTAGTAGAAATGATTGGTGAATATCTAAAACGATAACCAGAGCTTATGAAAATAATTATGCATTACCACACACTAGTTTCAAACATGAAAAAGAAAACATAATGGAAGTAATTGACATGAAACACATCCACATGAGAAGGATAAAGGAATAGAATGTAAACTAAACAAGACATGAATCTCTGCCGAAATCAACTCCAAACACTACTATTCTATTAAAGATTATGCTTCAAAACATGAGCTTAGTTCTCATAGGCCTCAGCCTACTAATTTTCCAACCCATTCTACTTCTATTACATAGATATTTATAGGCTCTTAGCCTCGAATTGACTATCACAGAACAACTATGAATATGCCGCCACCTCTGATAGGAAATCACCAAAATGGAAAACGACTGCTAATAGACAGGCTATGGCTAACCTTGCAGGTGTCAAATTCGCAAGGACGTAGACCACAATAGCCTCAAAATTTTAGAATCATTACATACATGACAAGATCAAAACATATTGACATGATGGGAAACAAAAGCTAAATGAATAGGATGCCATCTCACTCTTGAGTCCTCACTTGGCCATGTTGATCGAAAACGTCTTCTATCCTCGAGGAATCTTCCACCTGCGGTTCCTCTGCTGGAGTAGGAGGTGTCATTTATTCAATGGGGAGGATGAAATATTGGAGAATGTCCACGTCTTAGAGGGTGGCCTGCTCCTCCTCTTGGGCCTCCTTCTTTTTCTTTCAACGTCGAACCTCCCTACACACCTGTCAACTTTGTTGCTCTTCGGGTTCGCTTGCTGAGCTCTCCTCCACGCGGTCGAAAACTATAGGAGGTGAGCGGACATGCTCCTCCTCCACCTAAGACAATGCTTGTTCTGGCATGAAAACCACTTCGGCTTCCTGATATTTCTACATGACCGGGATCTAATCAAAAGATACCTGAGCTGATGCGATTACCACCTTTCTCATGCATTGATTGGAACATAGAACGTGGGGACCCCGCTCATAACGACCTTGACAATGACGACAGCCATGCCTAATCACCCTCTCCATGATGGTCTGACCGGATCTCCCAAATGAGTAGGAATGATGGCTGAGGTTTGAGCTGACATGAAACATGCTTGACTAGGCCTTCAGGATAGGTGGGAGAGACACATGACGACGCTGAAATGGCCTTCGGCCTGTTGGAAATCATTTTCTGGCAGTAGAGATGCTTTTCAGCCCTTTATTCCCATGATTAAATCAATGCCATAGATTTCAACCCTACTTGCATCTGGACCATTGAATGGCGCAGACGATACCATGTTCGCAGATTTCCTACCTGTATCATTCACATGCGAGTAAGATTTGCAAACTCATTTTGAGCCATATATCTCCACCATGTTGGATCGACACCATCTAAAGCATGGGGGTTTAACAAAAGTTCACGAATTTGAAATTTAGCCTTTTTCACGCATTTCTAAATCGTGAACAAATTGTTGACCATTGATATGAGCCTCCCGTCGTTGATCGAACTTCAACATGTCATTGGGGTAACACTCTGCCAACGCTTGTAACACACCCACCTCTTTTTGCGAAGGACGTCTACCACTGTTGATATTCATCGGTCTCAATCCGAACCATCCATAGGTGCCTTTACGCGTCATGGGGGCATTTATTTATATTAAACCCTCTTAGCACCATTTAAACCTTAGGCCCTCCTTAGATGTTCTTAACATGGACTAAGCCTACTGTATAGAGCATTGAATTTTTTATGCTTGGGCCATGGTTTCTAGGAGCAGAGCTTCCCTTTGTTGATTCTATTGGTTTGAACCCCTCCATATTCTTAGCACAAATATGATTCTAACAAGTGGCTCCTATTGGGTATGCTATCCTCCTTTCAAGGTAGCAAAGAACCCCACAGACCAGTGCCTTATCCATTGGGATTTTCCCAACACAAAATTTTGCAACCTGTAACCTTTATTGAAAACTGAAAACAAACTGAAACTGAAACCTATCACTACAATTGGAAATGTTGACATGGTACTCGCCATGTCGAGCTTATTTATGCACAGACTACCCAACCCTATGCTATTTAGATGGCTTCCATATCATGTGATATGAAAATGCCAATGCAACCAATCCAGCAACTGATCCAACAGGAAAACCTTCACATCGTACTCAACTAAACTCAGACAATAAGAATGCAATGGCAAAGAACAGTAATGATATGAGTGATCTTCTTGGTAGGAACAGAACCCCTTACCTCAAGTGAAGAATTTTTCCATATAGCCAACTACTGGGTCTCCTGAAGTATTGTGCCCTCCAAATTCTTCTACCATTTCTCTGACAAAGCAAGTCTGCTTCAGCTGTAACTCCTTTGTCACTTTATCAGACTATGGCTCCCTTGGTAGTCTATCCAATTTTCCCCAAAAGGTACTATAAGTAGCCTATTTATCTCCTCTGTCACTCCCATCAAGTATAGGGATTGAACAGCTATGACTAGCTTCAAGTAGAATCTGGAAATCATGTATGCTTAGCTCCCTATACAACCTAATAAGATCGAAACAACCATCTTCATGTACTTCCGTCTGCTGCGACTATAGCTCTGTAACATGAGAGGCTGCCTCCCCGAATGGGCTATTCATAACATTAATTATTATATTTCTTAAAATTCTTGGATTAAAAACTTGATTCTGCTCTGGTACTTCAAAAGAAACTCCTTCCTAACTTTCAAATGGATCTAGACGAAAAACTTCTTCCTGAAATCAGGGTTCTAGGCTTGAAAGACCTGAATAAAAACCATATTAACCACCCTGGTTCTCCTCCAGCATACCTATTATATGGTCAACTTGCTAAATGTGTTTGTCAGATTCAAGGAATTATTCATGGACTTCACTATTAGTTTCACCTTCATCCCAAGGAAAAACCTCTGCCTGCTGGAAACTCTCATTGGTCTCTTCTTCCTCGCTTTGGTGAGGGATAGTCTCCTCATGCAGGGTCTTTAAGCTTTCTTCATCCATGGCTTTAAGAATTCTCTTTATTTTGGCAAATAATTCAACTCCAGGAAACAGGGCTTCATCCCCCTCAAGATTAATACTCCCATGGATTTCAATGATGAAATCAAGAGTTGGAATTGAGCTTCTTTCCACGGCTGTCTCTCCTATATAGAGGAACTGACTGCATGTTTTCTCTTTCCTTTCATCCACTTCCATAAGGCTGATGTCCTCTTCATCTCTGTATTCATCATATATGCTGAGTGCAATCTAAATAAAACAGAACAACATCATCATCTTCTTGTATATGGCTGGGCTTACCATCTCTCTGCTCATCGTGAGAAAACAAAGAAAACCCTTCATGCTCATATCCCTCTTCAAACCCTACTCCCTTTCCCATTTCATCCTCATTGCTTTGATTTGGGATCTTTCTGTAAATTCTGAGATTTTCTTCAACCTCCAACGAATCAATGAGCATACGCTGCAACGTGGAAGACTTTCTCTCCAACAGAAGGAAAGACAACTCAGGAGGAAGGATAGATGCATACTGCAACTTAGGAGCATTTTCTAGGGCTGAATTTCCTTTGGCATGTTGTAGTAAGAGCTCGCAAACCTCCTGTTGAGACTAGATAGGGTTTCCCTTTCTTTCTTTTTTATGGAATAAAACTCTGAAAGAATCTGCTCCAGAGATCTTCTCTTACCCCAAAATTCCAGAAAGACACTAGAAAACCCTTCCAATGTACCAATAGACTCAGGCTGCAAGTGCTGAAACCATTTCTTCACATGTCCTTGGAAGGAATTGGCAAAATCCATCATACAAACATCATCGTGCTCTACTTCAAAAAGGTCCAGGAAATTCTCAAAGCCTTGAAGATGCTTCTTAGCAGTAAGACTTTCGGATTCTCCATCAAATCTAGGAAGTTATTTGTGGTATTTGCGAGGATATTCATGAAGGACAGGGGGTATATTTAAAGGGTTATATCTCTACTGAGGCCTAGAAGGTAGAGGAGTATGTACAGGAAGAATGTCTTAAGTCTTTCACTCATGGGGCTTGCAGGACTGATTAGGGCTCTTACAGGGTTCGAAAGAAGGAGGTGGGTCAGACCTAGGGATAGAAGGAGTGTACATCTGCAAGATCTAGTGAATGATATACAAAGGAAACTCTCTCATGACTTATAGATCTTCTGCAAAGAAAAAATATCCTAATATAAACACATAAATGTAAAAGGAAACCCAAGCAAAAGAACAAGACCTCTTTGAAGGGATTGATACTTTGATACCTGGATCTTGATTCTTCCATGTCTAGGACAACTGAGCTCATCCCTAGTGGAGTCAGCATAGGAACTTTAACCTCTTAATTTTAGCATGGTGTCACCGAATCTCCTTAGGGGAGATGCTTTCATACTGAAAACATAATGAGTGGAGTCACCAGGTGAAAGTATGCATACTTCTCAATGTCCAATTGTTGTTCACCGTCAACACACCAGATCTAAAACTTTGTCATTCTACCCAGGGATGATAAAGATCTCAATCCCCAGCAATGACGCCATTATGTTAGCATCCAAATTGACCCCCAAGTTTGTGGGAGAAGGCCAAGCTGGGGTAACCACAAAACCACTTTAGATTGCACTTTTGACCCAATGCAATCAAATAGGGATCTCTCTTAAATCTATAAAAGACTGAAAATAATCAATGAGAAACACACAATCTTCTTACACAAGATATTCAATCAAAATGTACTCAGAAGGTTGGGTTTCTGATGGGACAATTGTTTAAGGGTTTGGTACGAAAATTAGGAGGGAAAACATTGGGCGATGGAGTCAAAACATAACATATAAATCAAATAACAATGCTGCAGCATGAAGTATCAAGACAGAGGCAATATAGCCATCCATTCAAAGTCAAAAGGTTGTTGTCTAGTGTTAAAAGAAGAGGGAATGAACAGTCCATCAGCATGGGCATCTAACAAGGATGAATCCTATTCTAACTTTTGTAGAAATGATTGGTGATATTTGAAACGATAACCAGAGCTTATAAAAAGAATTATGCATTACCACACACTAGTTTCAAACATGAAAAAGAAAACATAATGGAAGTAATTGAAAAGAAACACATCCAAATGAGAAGGAGAAAGGAACAGACTGTAAACTAAACAACACATGAATCTCTTCCAAAATCAGCTCCAAACACTGCTATTCTATTAAATATTATGCTTCAAAAACAGAGCTTAGTTCTCATAGGCCTCAGCCTACTAATTTTCCAACCCATTCTACTTTTATTACATAGATATTTATAGGATCTTAGCCTCGAATTGACTATCAGAGAATAGCTACGAATATGCCGCCACCTCTGACAGTGAATCACCAAAATGGAAAATGACTGCTAACAGACAGGCTATGGCTAACCTTGCAGGTGTCAAATTCGCAGGGACGTAGATCACAATAGCCTCAAAATTTTAGAATCATTACATACATGCTGAGATCAAAACATATTGACATGATGAGAAACATAAGCAAAATGAATAGGCCTCCATCTCACTCCTGAGGCCTCACTTGGCCATGCTAATCGAAAAAAGTCTTCTATCCTCAAGGAATCTTCCACCTGCGGTTCTTTTGCTGTAGGAGGAGGTGTCATTTCTTCAGTGGGGAGGATGAAATCTTGGAGAATCTCCATGTCTTGGAGGGTGTCCTGCTCCTCCTCTTGGGCCTCCTTCTTTTTCTTTCGACGTCGAACCTCCCTACACACCTGTTGGCTTTCTTTCTCTTTGGGTTCGCTTGCTGAGATCTCCTCCACACGGTCAAAAACTATAGGAGATTAGGGTAAGTGCTCCTCCTCCACCTCAGACCATGCTTGTTCTGGCATGAAGACCACTTCGGTTCCTTGATCTTTCTCTATGACCGGGCTCTAACCGAAAGATGCCTGAGCTGATGGGATTACCACCTTTCTCATGCATTGATTGTGAACAGGGAACGCGGGGACCCCGCTCATAACGACCGTGACAATGACGGCAGCCATGGGTGATAACCCTTGCCATGATGGTCTGACTGGATCTCCCAAACGAGTAGGAATGATGGATGAGGTTCGAGATGATGTGAAACATGCTTGAATAGGCCTTCAGGGTAGGTGGGAGAGACACATGACGGCGCTGAGGTGGCCTCCGGCCTATTGGAAATCATTTTCTGGTAGTAGATATGCTTTTCATCCCTTTATTTCCATGATTAAATCAGCGCTGTAGATTTCAACCCTACTTGCATCTGGACCGTCGAATGGCGCAGACTATACCATGTTCGCAGATTTCGTACCTGTAGCCTTCACGTGCGAGAAAGATCCGCGAACTCATTCTGAGCTGTAGATCTCCACCCCGTTGGATCGACGTCATCGGAAAGCGTCGGGGTTTAACAAAAGTTCATGAATTTGAAAGCTATCCTTTTTCACGCATGTCTAAATCATGAACAAATTGTTGACCGTTGATCTGAGCCTCCCGTCGTTGATCGAACTTCAACATGCTTGTGGGTTAACTCTCCGCTAGCGTTTATAGTGTCCCCACCTCGTTTTGTGAATGACGTCTACCACCGTTGATCTTCATCAGTATCGATCCGAACCGTCCATAGGTTCCTTTACACGTCACAGGCGCATTTCTTTGTATTAAACCCTCTTAGCACCATTTAAACCTTAGGCCCTCCATAGATTTTCTTACCACGGACTATGCCTGCTGTATAGAGCCTTGAATTTTTTATCCTTGGGCCATGGGTGCTAGGAGCAGAGCTTCCCTTTGTTGATTCTATGGGTCTGAACCCCTCCATATGCTTAGCACAAATCTGGTGCTAACACCCAGCACCACAGTGAAATTATTGTAGTGCTGTGGATCACAACGTTGAGGACTACCCACAACTCATCGCGAAATGGAAGACCAAGAACATGCCCCAGAAGCAGAATCAGAATACACCACCGGCTATTCAGATGATATCGACGGAGGTTCGAAAACACAATCTGACTGTTGGAGTCATGACACGAGGAGGATCTGTGACATGAGTCGACAAGTCATAAGCTATCGTCCGACCAACAACATGAAATTACGTCACGTTTGATGCGGAGGTCGAAAGGGATGTCTTTTTGAAAGCGCAAGAGGTGATGCGACATTGCTGTGAATATTTAATTAATATTAGTATTTATATATTAAATAGATTATTAGGTTAATAAGCGAAAGGGTGTAACCCTTCGCTATTCTTGCTCAAGCCCTAAAAAAGTGAGCTTATTGTAACTTTATCATCATCAATCAATATATTATTATCATTTATCTCAAATATGGAAGACCGTCTCGCTTCTTAACCCTTAACCGGACACAGTTAACTTAGTGAATGGATACGTTCACTGCATTTGGTATCATAGCGGATTCGCTCCTGCATTCTGAGCTCGGACTTGGCTCATCAACTCCTCCAGCGAGCTCCGATTCGACTCCTCATTCCACCATTCCACTCACTCTCGTAATTCTTCTTATCTCCATGAAATATTCACCTCCCCACACTAGGTTAAAGAAACATGGTCGAGTTACGAGACCGACTAGAAAAATTAGAAAAAAGACTAAATTAGAGATTTAAAAATCATCAAAGGTCTAAACTCCATAATGGATGAACTTGAGAAAATGTTTCGAGAATATTTAAAGGAAGAGATGAAAAATAACAATGCCGTGCTTAAAAAAGAAATCAAAGATGAAGTTGTTGTGGTACTAGAAAAAAGGTTGAGTGAAAAATTTGACACTCTGAACGAAAAACAAAAAAACTTGGATGACAAAATGAGTGCTATGACTCAAAACATAAACACCATAACCCAGTACTTGAGCACCATGACGCAGAACCATAATACATTAATGGAGGCATTACAAAGAATAACGCTTAAGACAGACCAAGTAAGCAGTCCAGACATGCTAGATGCCTCATTTCATATTTTCACACAGGAAGCACTTGCCAAGAATCAAGAAGAATTGCAAAAAGAAATAAAGATTAAAAATGCGACGCTTAAGCAAGAGATAAAAACAAAAGTACTGCCATATATGGAGGCACGACTAAACAGCCAAATAGAAGCTATCAGTAAGGTAGTAGAGAATAAAAAAGATAAAAATCACTGCCAACAACGAAGCAATTCAAATATGTCACTTACATCATCCAGTAGTTCTGATACACCATCAAACCATAAAGCAAAAGGGAATCAATATCACCCTTACATAGTGTACCCACCTAAGGCAAAAATAGAGTTGTTGAAATACAATGGAAGTGAAGACCAATGTGTTGCTTGGCTAAAAAAAGAAGAAGAATACTTCGACATTTACAATATTCAATCTGACGAGGAGAAGGTGAAATATGCGTCAATGCATGTGGAAGGGTACGCCTATAATTGGTACTTATGGTGGAAGAGAGACGATTTTTCCTACACCTGGAACTTGTTCAAAAATTATTTTTTAATAGGTTTCAAGGAATGAAGGAAGATGAATTTTTTAGTAAACTTATGAGATTACAACAAGTTGGAAGTGTTGAGGAATTCACACATCAATGGGAATCCTTGTCTACATGAGTATTTGGGTTGTTTGACAAGCAAATACTTGAAACCTATTTAGGAGGTCTTAAACCGTACCTCCAAAAAGAGTTAAAGTTACACGACATACCTAACGTAGATGTAGCAAGACATAAAGCAAAAGCCGCAGAATGCAAACTGGAAGGAATAAAAACAAGAGGCGACAACCATTATCGACAAGAAAAAGAGACACAATGCAGGTACTGTGAAGATACGTGCTCACTCGGCCATCAATGCCACAAACCTCAATCATATGCCTATGAAATGGAAAATAGATCAAAGCCATCTAACAGTTGCTCTGATAATAGAAAGAAGAAGAAAAACATATGTCATCGATGCGGTGATGATTGGATCCCAGGCCATAAATGTAGGAACAATCAGACAATACAGTGCAAAATCATCAATGGAAAGGAAGTGCAAGTCTCTACACAAGAAATTGCGTCCGATTCTAATACTGACACTGAATCTGAATGAAGGACGACATTAGGAAAATACTCAAGCTTTGAGGACAAAGCTTTCCAAAAGGGGAAGGCAATGCTGTGAATATTTAATTAATATTATTATTTATATATTAAATAGATTATTAGGTTAATAAGCGAAAGGGTGTAACCCTTCGCTATTCTTGCTCAAGCCCTATAAAAGCGAGATTCTTGTAACTTTATCATCATCAATCAATATATTATTATCATTTATCTCAAATATGGACGACGGTCTCGCTTCTTAACCCTTAACTGGAAATGGTTAACTTAGTGAACGGATACGTTAACGTCACGGGCGCATTTCTTTGTATTAAACCCTCTTAGTACCATTTAAACCTTAGGCCCTCCATATATTTTCTTACCACGGACTATGCCTGCTGTATAGAGCCTTGAATTTTTTATGCTTCGTCCATGGGTGCTAGGAGCAGAGCTTCCCTTTGTTGATTCTATGGGTCTGAACCCCTCCATATGCTTAGCACAAATCTGGTGCTAACACCCAGCACCACAGTGAAATTATTGTAGTGTTGTGGATCACAGTGTTGAGGAATACCCACAACTCATCGCGAAATGGAAGACCAAGAACATGCCCTAGAACCAGAATCAGAATACACCACCGGCTATTCAGATGTTATCGACGGAGGTTCGAAAACACAATCTGACTGTTGGAGTCATGACACGAGGAGGATCTGTGACATGAGTCGACAAGTCATAAGCTATCGTCCAACCAACAACATGAAATTATGTCACCTTTGATGTGGAGGTCGAAAGGGATGTCTTTTTTAAAGTGCAAGAGGTGATGCGACATAGGAGGAAGTTACCTCTTTAGGAAGAAGTCATCTACGATATGCCATCGATGTTTGACACGACGAAGTCACGGTGGAAAGCTAACACTTTAAAATCCTTCTTGGAGAGTTTCCTCGAGTTGGAAAAGGAGCGAGATGCGTTGGAAGAAATATCTAGTCTATTGCATCGATGGGAGGGTGCACGCTAGGAGCAAAAGGTCAATCGCATACACAAGAGAAAGATGGGGAGGGAGATGTGGATGCCAACACAAATTGGAGCACTTGATGTCATTTCCATCATTTTGGACCTGGGATCAGATGTGAACATTCTGACTAAGCAGACATGGGAAACAATGGGAAAACCGCAATTGGCCTGGTCGTTGGTGCAACTGCGGTCAACAAATCAGAGTAAGGTCATTCCACTTGGTTGGGTGTGTCAACTCCTAGTTGAAATTGAGGGGCTCATGACATATGGTGACTTCGATGTAATAGAGAGTGTTGATATTACCAGTCCCTATCCCGTGTTGGTGGGGATAGACTGGGAAATCGAAAACCAAGTGATTATAAACTTCAAGAAGCGGACGATGTCATTTGAGAATCGCAAGAAGAGGGTCATCGCACTACTTGATCCTTCGGAAGGGAAATGATACATTGAACCATCCAGATATGAGTTTACGGAGGGATGGGATAGTGTATATAACATATATGGGGATTACATTAGTCCCACCGCGGATGGAGAATTGGGATGGCGCAGTGTGAGTTCGACATCGTCAGATTCAGATGAGGCACTTGAGAATTGCAAGAACCAGTTACACAAAGTGTCATTCTGGAGGTGTGCACGGATCATACAAACACTGCGATGGGTAGCCACGGAGGAGTGCGTGCTACCTACATATGAGGGATTTCCCAATTTGAACAAGTTTCTCACTAAGTTTGAGGAGAAAGTGGCAGAGCCGCAACATCTATTGGCCTTGGAGGAAGCCTTGAAGGATACTCCTGCACGATGGTGGGTGGTGCATAAGTCTAATATCATAACTTGGCCACTATGTCGACACCTCATGGAGGTTAGGTTCGGAGAAGCTGCGGGATATAGCAGAAAAAAATTTGATGGTAGAGGAGATCCGAAGGAACATTCGAATGCATTTCAACACCAATGGGGCTCACGAGTGAAGCAGGAGTGGGTACATGTAGTCATGCACACATTGGATGTAGTACCGCGGAGTTGGTATGTCGCAGCAGAACTGCGACGCGGGATGACCTCTTGGGAATAGCTTACGATTAGCTTTATCCAATCATTTTCTTCTTAGATGAAAACCCCTTCATCAATATTGCGCTACAGGTGATCCACGAGAAAATATTTGAAGCAGTACTGACAGAGAAACCAATGGCACTTCAATGGACTGCAACACAAGAAATGTTGATGGAGTGTTATAATATAACAAGAGATCCTGATGATGAGGATGATCCAAGGGCTATATATGTGCCAGAATCAGAAGGTAATCACAGTGTTGAGGCACTAGGAATACCATCTGACAGATTTCAACAACCATTGAAAATTGAGAAGGTGAACATTAGGTCAGAGGAGAATCCAAAGTTCGCCAGTATTGGAGACTACTGGGATGAGGCGACTATTGCAAAGATGAATGATCTATTGCATGAGTTTCAGGATCTATTCCCAACAAAATTCTTAGAGATGAAAGGAATTTTTGGGGACTTAGGAAAAATGAAGATCCCCCTTAAACCCGATGCGAAGCTAGTCAAGCAACGGCCTTATCGATTGAATCCAAGGTATAAGGAACGAATACAACCTGCGATTGACAGAGTGATGGATGCAGAACCAACGACATATGAGTTTGAGAAGTACACCACAGCGACCAAGAGGAATCGAAGGAGATCAGTGATAACAGCGAACTATAGAGAGTATGTACTCCAAAGTCTATGGTGAAGTATCGACACAGCGGAGCTGGCTGCGCCACCAATTGGATAATAAAGAATTCTCAATATTAAAAAAAAAAAGAAAAAAAAAGAAGGGTGTTGACAAGGTAATCTCAGGGTATACCCAGACGTGGTACACTTCGGCAAGTCGGAAGCAGTCATGATGCGGAAGGGTCCAATGCGGAAATAAATGAGCAGTTAAACCACAATCATCGGCGGCAAAAATGAAAAATCGGCACAATTAATGGCCAACGCACACGATGGATTTGGAAAATCAACGTTGGATTTGGAAATCATTCCCCAAGATCGAACGGACGCAGTACTCCACCACTATAAAAATGCAATAGGAAGGCAGCTCCACACACTGTGTGTTGAGCAAGAATCCATAGAAGTAGTGTATGGCAGTTTACATTTCAAGCAACAACAACAAATGACCCAAACCCACTCCCGTTACGCAGGAACAGTGAGAAGTAATGTCTACCATACCACAAAAGAAGAAGAGGAGCTCTAATCAACATCCGGCTGAGTGCCGAAGAAAGGGACACGGATTTCAGCAGGATTCACCGAAGAAGATGAAGGTACCTCATGCAATGAGGTACTCTAAGAAGTGCAGTATGAACCAGTAGTACCAGGGTATGTGCCACCACAGAAGAGAGTGGCACCAGCAATGCGAATTGCCAAGAATGTAGGGTACAATATTGCAATTCTGTTGATACCGCCAGGAGTTCCTCATGCTGGTAACATCGAAGCAAAGTTGCAGAAATTAACGTATAGTTTCCAAGACCTTGCGAATTTCAAAGAGAGCATAGAAGGATACGATGAGGTCCACCATGAAGGAGGCCTAATAACAAAGGAACCCAAAGGATGGGCGGTGGGATTGGAGCACTCGGGTCTATTAGGCATTACCCACATGCCACACTTCGGGCGGTCAGCATAGGTTAATGCGTGTGTCAAACAATTGCTAACTTGTTTTCATGGGGGGTACCTTTGGCTACATGAGAGAATTCCAGTCACAGTCGATTTAATCGCAAGAATCATTGGGATGCCTAAAGCCGGGTCCGACCCTTCCCAATTTCTCGAGGGGAAGGATAATGACAAGAAGCTTGCAAAAAAATTGAGGATGAAGTACGGCATGGACAAGAATACCAGAGGATACATAATCGACTCGATATAGAACCAAGCCGTCACGGTTGTGGAAAATATAATCGTAGTTAAATTAGTGCGGAAGAACAGACCTAGGGAATGTTACTCGGGCATCCTTTCCACCGCGGAGCACTGTTCCAAAGGAGAGTAGCTGAACTGGTCCCAATTCTTATTGCACGAACTGATCGAAGATGCATACGATGTGCAGGAGAGAGGGAAGTCGTTTACCTATTCATGGCTCATGATGGTCGTCGCATTAGCAGGGTGGAGGGAACCTGATCAACACTACCAGGGTATGGACACACCAGAAGCACAGGTACGTGAAGGAGCGTGATACCATAATTTATGGGCAACAAATAATAAAGAGCGGTAGAAAGAAAACATTCTACAACTTTATGTGTTTTTAGAAAGGTTGCAGCTGGATACATAAATGATACCGCACATATCAGAGCAAGCAACAATGAAGTACCGATTGATCGCAAGACTATTGGTTGAGTCCCACATAATTTTCATTCAAGTGTGAGCAGATAAGTCACATAATTGGAAATGAATGCATTGTAAGCTCACTGAGGAAGAGTTGGACACCATCATTGGGAAATGGTCGGTAGAATGGAAAATTCTAGCTGAGGAGAAGGAACTCGTGAATGATAATCCAATAGTTCGAATAAACCGGGGAGAGGAAGAAAAAGGTTCAGTCAGTCGGAAGGAAGGTACAGAAAAAGATGACTCTGTGAAAGACCAATCGGAGGGGTCCAGACATGATGGAGCCTCAACAACACAGACCTCGACAGATTCTGAATTAGAGGAACAAAGGGTAAAATGGAGGATGGATCAAGGTGAAGGAAGCACCAGTGGCAGTGTTCCTGAAGAACATGTTAATAGAATCCTGGAGAAATTAACCGAGGTCATAGAAGACAATAGTGCGAGAGTCACACAGCACTCCATCGAATACTTCCATCAGGTAACTAAACTATTTCCCTCACTGTCAAATGCAGTTGTAGTGTACAGTGTACCGCATGGGGAAGTTCGATCGAGTGCGTCAAAACAAAGGGTTGAAGTGGAGGTCGGCATGAACCCTAGGATAGTTCATATTTTTCCCAATGCAATGAAAACCAGAAATGACGAGCTGAATGCAGAGATGATGAAGTTCGACACAATCATAGTAGATTTCAATCTACTACCGTTGTTGACACTACAGAGAATCCAAACCACAGTAATGAAAGAAATCAGTGAATGCGAGGTCGGCATACACGACATGATGGTGCGCTATAAGAAGCAAGCATAGGAAATCGAGGCAAAGGTAGGGCACCTTCAGCCAGAGAAGGCCCAAACATTGGAGGAGAAGGAGAAGGCCATAGCAGATAGGAAGCGACTTGAAGAAGCACTATCCACTGTATGCGCAAAGACTCTTGAAGTAGCGCAAGATGTGATACTAGAGGAATAGGCAATTTTGTTGGGTGTAGTGATCAACATTTTGCGGAAGGAGAATGCAGAGTTCCAAGCAAGGGCTGTACCAAGCACACCGCTAGAACAAATTCAACAATGGCAGGTTGCGATCGAAGAAACCATGGCAGAGATCCTAGAGATGAAGAAAGCAGTCCAGACAGTCACCAAGGGCATCACAACATTTTGGGGAAGTGTAGTGCGGGATGACCAATTAACTAAGCTGAAGTCACAACTCAGCGAAGCAGAAACATAGTTGAAATCGTTCAAGGGGTTGCTTAAGGCGATTCCATCAATAGTATAGATGACGAAGGCGACAGAATTAAAAGGTATACAACAGTGCGTAACCAAGGCACATGAAAGGAAACAATGAAGGGTTACACATTTGGAGGAGGTTCAGACGATGGCAGAAGCTCTTGCCACACGAGTAATGGAAATAATAGAACAAGTTGAAAAACAATTAAAGGAAGTGCAAAAGAAGAATTGCGAGCACCTCATAGACCAGCAAGTGGAAGACATCACCCAGCTTAAAGCATCAGTATAGGAAGCGGTCGACAACATCAAGGGTGCATACGATGACTTCAGGTAGCAGATGAATGCACCAGAGATGTCCAGCTAAGGTGGCTGGAGGGTGAGCTACAAGTTTTTGTTGGGGCCCTGTTGGCATGGGATTAGTCCGCATGAAGTGCGGAAGCCAACAGTTGTGAAAGGGACAATCCATGAAAGAAGTATCAATCGCAGAGAACGAGGAAGCATAAGATTAGTTAGAATTGGTCATGTGGACCATTTTGTAACCACTTAGTAGCATATAAATAAGAGTAGGATTGTAATCCTAAGGAAATAATGAGGGAAGCAGTTGATCCATCTTTCCATCGATCATTTTGATCTATTTTGTATCTGCAACATGGTGTATTGATAGTTTCTGCGAAGTTCATTCCGCAGGTTTTAATGAATGAATGAGGATGTTCGATTATGGTTCTATCTTTGTCTTTGTCTCTGTTCAATGATGAATGTGAATACTTGCAACATGTTTGATGTGCTATGGGTTTAATGATTACTGTTTATGTGAAAGTTGATTATGTTTTTGCGAATGTCTGTTATATGTTGAATCTGCGAATGGTTGAATGTGTGAATGATGAGTTGTTATTGTAATGCGAAGGATACAATGTCTGGTTTCTGCAAGAATAATGTGTGTTTGATGCATGTCCTCAACTCCACTGTAGAAACTTGGTTCCGGCAACCCCCTTATCCATGTCACGTGAGACTTCACTCGCTTTACGAGTGTTGCTAGGAAGGGTTAAACCCTTCCAGGCCGGTGTGTAAGGGAGATTGGGTTGGTGTTTGTTGGCGATAGTGCGAAGCGAACCTGTGTCGATAGATGCTGCGTCAACAAAACCTAATGCATATCTTGAAACCCAAGTGCAATGCACTTCTTTTCTCTTGTGTCCTAGTTTTTCATTGGTGTACATATAAAACTAATATCAACCCTCCAAACTAGATCTAAGGGAATTCATTACACTTCATTTTGGATGGAAATGTTATCCTAAATCTCATTGCATGACTACCAAAGAAGAGCATGCCATATATTTTTCTTAAGGGGTTTTTTCACCAAATCGTGGGCACTTAAGATTAGCTAAAACGATCCATTTTTCATGCTACTAGTGGAGGAACTAATCTAGTGTATTGTGCACTGATATTTGTTCAAGGAAAGGGCTACATTTTCCACTTTAAATAATATTTTATATTCTCATTTGGATAGGTTTCATGATTATTTAGGGGTCTCTTTCAAGTGAAAAATTGCATCTCATTTACACACTATTTGTAGGAAGATCTCAAGCAACCATGGAGAACACAATTGCAATGAATATAGGGACAAAGTGCAAGAAAGTGAGGTAATCTCACTACACATTAGAATGCTATTTTTACCTCTTATTTTTGCATACATCAATACATTGTTTTTTGTCATAGTTGTATTATTCTCCTTTTCCCTAACTCCTCTAAATATGAACCAAGGATAATTTTAGGGGCGAAATTTAGCCCATGGGCTATTTTTCCATGTTTTTCTCCAAAAAAAGATTCACCAATTTGCATTTTTTGAAACCCCCTTTCACCCAATTTTGATGGGGTAAACTTTTTTCACTCTAAAAATCGGCAAATTATTGTATAAACTATATAAAATCATTAGAAATTCAAATAATTTTAGAAAAATATCGCTAAATATTTTATAGTTGACATTTTAAGAATTGGTAAGATTTGCCAAGGGTTATACACTTTTAAATAAGTATGGGTCCTTAAAATGATCCCTGATATGAACCTTCCATTTCCTTGGTTCCTTGAACTTCAATTGCTATTTGGTAAAATATTGTAACTATGCATAAACATGCATTTTATGCCAATTTCTCATATCCCATTTACCTAGCACATTTACAAGTTTTATGGGGTTTTTAATTGTGTGTATATTTTACACATTTTAGCTTTAGTTTATCCTAGATTCATTTCATAGACCCAAAACACCATTCATTGAAAAATATATTTGTATCTCCCATTTCCTTATATGATTAGATTTCCAGCATCCATTTGAATTATTTTGCGTTGTTATGACTACTTTTCGGATTTCCTTAATGAGTGATAGTTCAGCTCCATGCATGCACTTGATAAACCTATAGACTGGGCATGATTTTCATACAAACGCATCATAACATAACTTATTCATATGGTTTGTAGTTGTTGGTTATGATGGGACAACCTTAGAAGATTTAAGCATTAATGCAAAGAATACATTCTAGCATGATGCCTAGAATGAGTATATGCTTGTAGGTGGTAGTATGCACAATTATTGGAAGTTTTGTTGTTGTAGTATTTATCGGGCCAACATATATTCTTATTATGGTTATTTTAGAGAGTGTTCATGAAGACATATAATTGTAATATATTTTTGGTATTTCATGTAGCCTCATACATAACACGAACATAAAATAAGGAAGGTACATGCTAAAACCAAATACGTACTACAGGAGGGTTGTATTAAATTTAAGTGCATGGAAAAAATGGTATTTTCATGAGTAAACAAAGATACAAATGTTGTGAGCACTTTGCACATTACTTATAATTGAACTATTTGGATTATTTTTATCGATAAAATCACTATCGTGTGGCATGCAGAGGTGGTGTTTGCACTCAAAATATATTTGTTTGAAGATAATGTGATATCACTTGGAATATGTGATGGGATAATTAGTTAATTAAGTTTAAAGAGTTCAATCATTAATTATCAACCCATATTGCAAATGCTTGCGAGCTATAGTGCAGTACAAATGCAAGTTATGCGAATTGAATTGACATTGCATAAATAAAAGCACACCGCACTTGCAAAAAGAAGCAATTCAATAAGGAATAAAATCTTAGTTACCTGCCATGTTAAAGAGTTAACTACAGGCTATAAACCTTCATGGATCATAGAAATGTGACTTGCAAAAATAAGTAAAACTCACACAATAGGAAATGAAAGACTATTGAATTGCACAATTCCATGTGCTCATGGAGTGAGATATTCCTACCTTCATGGATAATAGAAATGTGACTCGCAAAAATAAGTAAAACTCAGGCAATAGGAAATGAAAGACTATTGAATTGCACAATTCCATGTGCTCATGGAGTGAGATATTCCTGCCAAGAATTATAGCAGTGAATTAAAACTACATCAACATAACTAAATCAAATCACACTATCGAGAACTATGAAACTACAATCTATATTAAATAAGATCTCAAGAAAGTTTATGCTACACCTTCATGATTTGGACTATGCTCTAAGAGTCCCCGTAGAATGGAGAATGAACTCTCTTTTATTCATGTTTATGTGGATACTAGAATTGAAGGTTGATATGATAAACTAGTTCTGTGCAATTTTTGTATTATTAATGTAAATATAATCTTTTAAGACATGGACTTACCTTCATAATATTAGGAATAACAATAAATTATTAAGGATAGATCTCACCTAACTACGATAGGGAAAGGACAAAGCCCTTTTCTATGCCATAAATCCCTATGTGCATGGGAAGGCACAAAATGTACATATATTAATAAATTGAGTAACTAAGATAACCATATTACAAACAAATTCCAAGCAAACTAGTTCATATCAGAACCACGAGATGAGCTAGCGAAGAAACACAAGCTATTAATATAAATAAAAACAGAGCTATACTCATGAAGTTCTTTATATTAAAAAAAACAGAGGAGGACTTAACCATTTATAACCTTAAAACATATAATATATAAACAATTTGATTGCAAGATCAAAACGTGAGCAAGCTATTAGGTTTTTAAAATATATAAAATCTTATTTGCAGAACAGGAGTAAAATCGACCCCTTTGCAAAGGTATAAACAATAGAAATGTACCATCGAAACCTATACAAGTTCTTGGATTAATAACCCATGTTAAAACAAAATCGCAGTAGGATGTTTAATATAGAAAGTTATTCACGGTCAAAAGTAAAATTAATCTCGCCAGATAGACCTGTGTAGAGCAAGGAGGAGAACTATTTACATATATAACATATTTAAGGTCGATCCCAAGGGTCGTAAGCACAACTATTTGCGCATATAAATATTCAGTGCAAATCTAAATGCAAATACAATGAATGAAAGGTTTGTTTTGCAATTTGTAAACGCGCTTTCAAGCTTAGGAAAAACAAGTAAATAAACATAGGAAATATTTACATCGAAAATGTAAACCATTTAGCTAAGAGCACAATGGTTCTGCTCAGACATTGAGCCATAGGAAATGGGATAATTTTAGTACACTCCCAAAATTACACGTTAGGGACAAACCAAGTATTAACATATTAAACCAGATTTCTGCCATGACTGCGCCCAAAATGAAGAGCTCAGGCTCTGCCATGACTGCGCAAAGCAGAGCCAAACCTTAAGAAAGACCAAATGAGTTTTGAGACACATCTCGCTGAAGTAAAACCCTCCGTCTCACTGTTTACGAAACAAGTACAAGGTATTAAAAAACAAGGTCCAAGTGGATACCTTATGCGTGCATAGTACACGTCTCACTCCTACCAATTAGTTGGGAAGCATTCAATGCCAACAATTGAGTCTCAGCATGAGCCATGAGCCATAAACCAAGTCTTGACGCTGTGAGGTTTTGGTTAACGTTGGCTAAGAAACCTCCCTTTGCGAATTGGTCCAAGTTATACAGGTAAACAACATTAGGCATTAGCATGAGATACTAAGCAAGCCACAATCTGCATGGGCCTTCACTACCAAAGAAGATTAATTAAACACAAGCTACAAAAATCAAGCAAAAGCTTAGGTTAAACATTAATCCAACCAACGTGGGGATGAAACGGAAGGAAGTTAAACGAGTATACGAGATTAAACAAATACACATATTGCACTAATAATCCATATAATTGTGAGGTAGAAATAATGGTCATTGCTATCCTTTTGGTTATTTCTGTTACAGTCTAGATCAATCCTCCTCATCACTATTGTCTTCATCGTTGTCACTGTCATCATCATCATCGTCATTGTCATCGTTGTCATTGTCATTGTCGTCATTATCATTGTCATTGTTGTCGTCGTCATCGTCATCATCACTACAAAAATAATCACCACTCACTCTCCACACAATCAGCCATCAAACATCCTAAATTAACCACCAAAAAATCAAAATCAAAACTGTTACGATTATTATCATTATCATCGCCACCGCCTTCCTGGTCAATATCATCTCTACTATTATCATTATCATCACCACCGCCGTGATGATTATTTACATAATCTCGGTAATCATTATTATCATATTCATTATTGGCACGTCTATGATAATGGCAACCATAATTACCAAACCCACCATCCTCGCTCTTAGAAACTGAACGTCCTAAACCACATGAAGCATGGTTGTCTTCGTCACTGCTACTGCTGGACGGAGAAGGAGACCGAGAATAGGTATTGCTACTGCTGGACGGAGACGGAGGCCCAGAATTAAAATCCATTGAATGCAACAAACAAAATAGCAATCACACTACTTCGACTCTGATTGCTCCCTCACGATAGTCAATACCACTCACTTTCTTTTCAATATGATTCCGGTGTTTGACTAGAGATTTTATACTCGTAGAAAACCGTCCAAAGAGTCGTGACGTCTATTCGGTTACGGATCGGATGAGATGGAACTAGTTTATATATAATCGTTGATGGATCATTTTTGTGTTCGTGGTTGTGGTCGGCTTGTTCTTTTTCTTTTTCCTTAGTAAGGACTCTTTTTCTTTTTCCTTTCTTAGTAAGGATTTATAAACGTGGCCTTAATAGCATAAAATGAACCATTTATATCAGGAAGAGTGAGTATTTGAATTTAGGTAAGGTTTATCCATGTATGTGAAACAAAGCTCATCACCTAGGCCATAGCCATAGCCCCAATGATATGAGTCCCTTTACTTCATCCCAAATCCATCCACCATCAACAAGAAACCCTATGCAATAAAATGAGGTTTATCTAAGGAATCCCACAAAGCTATAGAGTCACACCAAAGGCTCCACAACAAGCTATCATAAATACCAAGAAGTCCAGTCTCCCATTTATATAAGCCAAGCAGATTGAATATGTATGCATCACACAATCTCCATTTGCATCATGTTCTATAAATCTTGCTCTAGGGTTTCATCCCCTAAACTCTAACACTAACTCACAAAAATATTTCAGATAAAACCCTAGAAACACAAGTCTTCCCAATAGTTTATGTACATAAACCTTAAGTCTTCTAACTCTTGCATCTCACAAGCACAAAGAAATACATCAATATTTTAACTACACACATTAATTGTCTATTATAAAAAAATTATCTTTGTGAGTCCTTTTATATAAGATTGAGTGAAGGACCAACTAGTGAATGGCTACGCATGTATAATGTAAATATGTATATATGAACCATGTGGTTGTCATGTCATCATGAATCAAAGACTATGTAAATATTATGTTGAAAAATAATAATTCCAGGATGACTATGTAAAGAGCGCTATAGGGGACATGATTCCACTAGAGATGAAGAGGAAAGGAGACCTTAGGGAGATTAAATCATCTTTTTCCAAGTACCATCCTTAGAACTCATTAATTTATGTCAAGTGCCTTAAATGAACAATTTACCTTATTTTGAATTATTAAATCCTCATTGAATGCATGTGTAAGGTTGGTCGGAAAGTCTTATCATGTAGTTATATAAGCATGTGATGAAGATTCCTTCCTATCGATCAAATTTGTGGTCAATGACACTTATCCAACAAAGCATTTCCATGCTCCCCTCTTATTCGAAAATGACATTGCCTTCACTTCTCTTCCTACCCATCCTTTGCACAAGCTTGCAATTCTAGCCTAGGTCTCTAGCAAACTCGAAGTCGTCTTGGGTTTCCATTGATTAGAGAGTCTTTGAGATTTTAACAAAATGATGGATGGTGATGCACACATTACAATTTTATTCTTCAGTATTGCAATGATGCAATCAATAGGTCACTGATGTTCATATCCGTTGTTAGTACATTGGTATGACACAATTAAAACTTGGTTTGGTTTGGTACTTTTCATGCATATGTCTTCAATTTCAAATTGGCGTCACTACTTTCTTTACACCTATCACCTCTTATTAGTCCCTTCCTTCCAACAGGGACTCTTGTAATCACCTCTAGAAAATGTATTAGTTTCCACCCAATTTCTAAATCGTTGTATACTAAAATTTTAATCTTTTCTTTATGTTTCGACCAATCACCTGATTGGAGGCCTTATTTGGCCTCACATGAGGAAGCCATAAATTTATTTGAACTATGCTCTCTTGTGTGTTTCATAACCGGCCCCTTGAACACTCCTTTGATCAATCTCCATGTCCTCCAACTATTGATGTTGAAGCACCTACATGTCCTCCAGCTGTTGATGTTGAAGCACCTGCATGTCCCCCAGCTATTCATGAGAAGCCCTTAGAACTAATTTTTTGCGTATGCTTCCCATTGGGACTTAAACTACATATAAGATGGGGCTTTAGAGTACATGCTCAAGAATTATCAAGGTCCACAGCAACTTGCGATGCTCCAAGCATGGAGTTGATCGAGAGATATTTTCTAGCTTAGGGGTGACCCTTCACGTCATGTGAGCTACACGCGTAGCGAATTCTGACCCTTCTACTTCAGAGTATTGAAGTTCAACCATTCAGTAGAGTTGGAGATGCTAACTTAAATATCAATCTTCATATCTTTGAGTCGTGGGGTAATGTTCTTTATACCAATCAGGTACTCCATAGCTTCTATTGTAGGTTTAAGCTTTGTTAATATTGATAGTATAGAGTTAATCACATGCATATTTGGGTTTTCATATTTATGTTGTCCTTTAAAGTGAAAATCAAATGAATATTAAAGACCCAATTGCTAAATCCACCACCAAGGATAAGGAAAATGAAGTCACCAACATTAAGGATAATGAGAGAAGAGATAGACATTTGTACCCTTCAAACTCGATCGTAGAAGGAAATTGAGGCGCTCATTCCATTTTATATTAAAGAAACCTATTAGTCTTCAAGTGCCCTCGATTATTTTCTATATATTTAAGTTCCATAATTTATATGAAAAGATTGCAAGATATAAATAAGATTTGTTTGTAGAATATGCAAAATATACATTGGTTCAAGCCTAAAGTGTTTGGTAAAAAAACGTACATGTTTATACAATAGTCTAAGATTTCAACATCTCATTTAGTAAACCATTTCCTTGAGGAAACTCTATGATTGTAGTATTTGACTTGTATTGGCATTCCAACATATTTTTAGTGTATCGTTGTACTGAATTAGCTGCACAAAAATTTTAGTATTTGTTTCAAAGATGCACACATATTTTAGCATTTGTTTCACGATGGTATGAACAAAGCTAATCACAAGTGACAATGATATTGTGTACTCGCTTATGGTTCTCTGTAATTAAACTGTGCCCAAATTTCTGAACCTGTTAACACTTTATGATTCTAGGTAGTAGAACTACACCTAGATTCCATATAATAATCATTTAATGCAATCTCAATGAAATGGTCTTATATACCTTTAATCTACCACACAAGAAAATTTGTGTATATCCAAAAAGTGATTACATCTAAGAATACATTTTACTCGACTATGATTGAAAGATAGTGTTATCATTAAAACGTCAATTTCTCACCTGGAACTTGAAATTTAAATAGGAGTATGTCATATTACTTATTTTCCCAAGCAGAGAAGCCACTCTCACCATGTGGGAGACTACATCATCAAGGTCACATAAATAATGAAGGTCATAGACACTCAATGAAACCCGCGTTATAATTTGGATTTACTGTGTTTGATTAGAGGAGGATATCAATTTCTTTGTTCTGTTTGATTAGAGAAGGATACCATTTTGTTTTGTTTGTGTGCATGCATACACGATGGGAGTAAGTACACTAGAAAAAATGGGTGTTTCTAAAATTGAACTATTATTTTAAAGAAATAACAATCACAACAAGGAAAAGAGTTTGTAGCGGAAGTCATAGTAGAGGTTTTTAGTGTTACAAGATTGCCCAAAATTGTCAAAAAAACCTCCGCTACAACCTCTCCAATTGGTAGGAGACGTTTTACTAGGAGGTTTTTATGGAATTTTTTATAACTAAAGAAACTCGGTGGTCGGAGTCTATAGAAGATGGGTTTGTAATGGTGTGTTTCTTTGAAAAATAGTGCACTGATGCGTAACACACTAATACGCACTTGCGCTATATGATTAAAATGATATGCACTAGTGCACTCAAACACATCGAGTACTGGAGTGCACCAAAATTATACATGGCACCAGTGACTTAAAACAATATACACACTAGAACGTTGTAGCCAAACCAACACCAATGCTTACGCACAATAACAAAGCACCGATGCAATATGTTATGTCATAACAATGGTTTTTATATATCATAGTGCACTAGTGCGTTTAATCATAATAAACAATGGTGCATACAAAATATTAAAAAGACCTGGTGCATATTAACAATTGAAAAGCACCGGTGCGATGAATAAAGATAAGTGCGACTAATTTGTGGAATTTTTTTAAAACAATTTAATGATGTAGTTAATATAAATTAGAGTATTGGGGTGTAGATCATTCAACCAAATGTACCACGCCATAACATTTAACCAAATGCACCAATGTGGCAGTAACTATCAAAAGCACTGTAGCTTATTTTTTGAATAGTGACTAGTGACATTGCACTAGAGTAAGATCTATTTTTTATTTTTTATTTTTTTAATTCTATTATTTATCATAAATTGAAATATTTTTTATAATACTATTCATTTCAATTTTAATTATTGTGTATTTTTTGGATTAATTTCTTATATCATAGATTCTAGCGTCTATTGTAATATTTAATCATCGATACATTTAATTACCAATGTACAATTTCACATGTAACATTTGACACTTGCATTGGAGAATGCAATATAATAAAAAAGTTTATTTTATTATATATCAATAAGAGACCCTTTTTCATACAAAATAGAACAACATAAAGGCCAAAATAATCAAAATATCAACACACATGTAATTATTACACTTATTAGTAACCCGGTGTCTTTCAATTTGGAGACTATGTCCAGTACATTATACAAAATGTTTGATTTTCACACACAATTATTTCAAAATATATAGAAAATTGCATTAACATCCAAATTATATGGATCATCATTCTTTTATGGAATTGTTATCACTGCTCGATCCACTTCCATCACTTGGGTTATTTGGCCGAATGTTTTGTTCATTGCCTCATTTGTTTTCCTCTTCTTCAACTTCCATCTGCAAACATAAAAATAAAGAGTACTAAGTGTATCTACATTGCTGGGAATAATGAAAATTAAAATAGATAATATACATGAATGTAAATTGAAAATCGACATACTAGAGAAAGAATAACATCTTGAATTTCACATATTCTTTCAAAACCATTTCTAATGCCATCTATCAACAATATGAAGGTTTTTAGACTCTTGTGCATACCTGTGCACAATGGTTTGGATTCTTATGGATGCACATGAAATGTGGTTTTCTTCAAGTCTAAAATATTATCATCAATATGAAAAGCCAAAGAATTAAAATATTTTTTTACTAGATTGTGCATAATTGTGCACAATGACATGGATTCAAATGGATGCACATGAATGCACAAACTAGGGTTATTTGGACTCTTGTGCATCTTTGTATCACAATGGTATGGATTCAAATGGATGCACATGAATATAACATGATTTTTTTTCATGCATGCATAGTTGCAGAGAGGAGATTTTTAACTCTTGTGCATAATTGTGCACAATGGTGTGGATTCAAATGGATGCACATGAATGCATAAACTAGTGTTTTTTTGGACTCTTGTGCATCTTTGTAGCACACTGGTATGGATTAAAATGGATGCACATGAATATAACAAGATTTTTTGGCATGCATTTATAGTTGCATCATGATGTTTTTTTTACTCTTATACATAATGGTGCACAATGGTGTGGATTCAAATGGATGCACATGAATGCACAAACTAGGCTTTTGGGGACTATTCTGCATCTTTGTAGCACAATGGTGTGGATTCAAATGGATGCACATGAATGCACAAACTATGGTTTTTTCGACTCTTGTGCATATTTGTAGAAAAATGGTTTGGATTCAAATGGTGATGGAGGTTTCTAAGGATTTTGAACACAAACTAGTCTCTAGGATACAAACTAGGGTTTCTAGGGATTGGAATTCAAATTGGTTTATATGCTAGGGTTTATAGGCCAGGGTTTATGGGTTAGGGGTTTAAAATACAAACTAGGGTTTTTTGGACTCTTGTGCATATTTGTAGCATAATGGTTTGGATTCAAATGGTGATGGAGGTTTCCCGGGAGATATTAGGCTTACATTCATATAGATTGGGTTGCTAGGGTTATATGGTTTTTCTTAGGGTAGTTTACATTTATAAGGCTAGATTAGGTTTCTATGTTTGTGATTTGGTTTCTACATTTCTAAATTAGGTATCTAACCATTATATTTGTGTGCATGATGATGGTGGTGACAATGGGAACGAGGATGCAGATCTTATGGTGTACTTAGGATCCATGATGAAGCTTGTGCAATTTATCAATTTAGGATCCATGACGAAGCTTGTGCAATTGATCAATCAATTGAAATTTGTCAATGTCTAGTTGCAATAGTCAAAACATTATTGTCAATAATCAATGAGACCATAAATAAATAAATAAATATATATATATATATACATATACATGTAAAACATAAAAACACAATATACGATACAAACCACATAGCATATTACCTACCTATGGTCATTGGAATAGACCATCCATATCATCTATAATACCAACGGTCTCCTTTAACCTCTCATGCTCGGAGTCAGGAAATAAGTATCGTTCCTTTGATGAGTTCTTCCTTGGAATTGTTTGCAGCTAGAGGATTGTGCCAATAACTAAGTGTGTGTAATGGTATACAATCTGACCCGGTCTATAATCTTCAAATACATACCCTTTTCTACCATCTGAGTGGGAAAACCAGTTCAAATAATATCCTTTGATAACCATTGACCCAATCAGAAAATCATTGTCCTCGTAGTCCCTTAATGGGACATTGAGGGTATGCTTCCCCTCTAAGCAACGCGCCAGCCAATAATCAATGCGCCATGCATTGCCTCTTGGGGAAACCAGTGCATATATGTGCCCTGCAGAAAAATTAGTGCCAACATTTGAGTCAACTAACTTGACACAAAAAATTGTCAAAATTTTCAAAATATTAATCAAACCTAGTTGTACGAGATCTGATATGTGGTCATAGCGTGTTGAAGTGCTTGATTGGTCCTACTCCAACTAGGATAATTTTGTAGCTATACGTTGACCAATTGGGAGTGGTACACTATCCCAACCATCTACCCAGTCCATGAATTCACATGATTCCCATTCACCACCACTGCATGAAGAACCAAATCAAGAGAGTTTCCTTCTCCACATTTCAAGTATAGCATTGTCTGATGTTCTAATTTAATGAAATGCACGAGTTCCCTAGACAGTCTTGCAATCATATAACTATGATCGATCTACATCTAACACCTCCCAAAAATATCTATGTACATGTGCTTTCTTGGTTTATTGATATTCATGCCTTCTTTCTCCCTCCCCCGTGATTGAAGAACACCATTCAACAATGGTCTTTCCATATCGAATGAGTGATACATTTGTGAACTTCATTTCTTTCCTATGTAATGCGGTCTTGATGCATGCACATGTTCCATCATGTTCATGTTTTCAGTGTTTGGTCTCAAAATAGTTCCAAATATGTGGCACCTTGTGCCTTTTGTGGAGCATAGACAACCATTGGAAGACACAGGCATTTTTGAATTGTCCTGCACAACCGTTAGACAAAACCTAATGTTGTTTCATCTGTATACTATTATCCTTCAAGCGATTGTAGAACATTTGAAAAATATGTTGTACAAGAGCTAAGTCATGACACCTGTCATCACTTATGTAGAAGTGATACTGCTTCAATATAACTATGTTGTCTTCAGTACTATTTTCCCCATGTCTATAGGTGATATGGACAATTATGTTGACCTGGTCTGAGTGATAGTATTGACTCTGAATCTAGTTTTGCGGTTGAAAGGCGTAGTTTTCAGCAAAATCGACCACTGATAAGATGGTCCCAATGGGAAATGTATCGCTACATGTTCTAAACTGCTCAGCTTCCCAACGAGCCACATGTACATGATTTACATACTGTTGTGTATTTTCTAAGAATCCATCCATGAAGTCGCAAACCTGTACCCGGTAGATCAACAATAAAGACATATATCAGTAGATTGTTACATATGAAATTGCAATTCAAAGAAAAAAATAGTATTCAAGAACTCGTTACTAACCTGAGAATTGACCAAGTATTTTTTTTTATTTCATTCCCTCCGTCAATATCATACGTGACATATTTGAATGACTACAATTTCACCTTCTTCCTCCCAAGTTCATGATCATCGGTCACATGTATGCATTTTTCCAATAATGCCATTCCACTACACACTTGGCACGTCCCATCTACACAAGATTTTTTATCAAATGTGCAACCTTCTGGCCTACTGCACAATATGCTATGAATAAAGTCTCTAGATGACATTGGCGGCAATGTAGTTGAGCATTCTTGTACAAGAGTGTTATGCAATACATGCAAAATATGTCATAATAATAACCGTACTCAATGTGGTATCGACAAAAATCATGTGTTATGAGTTGTGTTTATTATAACATACCATGGTTTGCATTTCTTGAAATATCTTTGGCCCAAGAGAAGTTCATTATGTTCATGCCTAAATCTGTCATATAGTTTTCTTTGTGTCATGTCAAGAAAATGTTTAATGTGGGGTTTACGATCCCTTGAACCCCTTCTCAATTTTAGTAAATCCTTTTGGTTGGAAGAAGGTCTAGTGTTTTCATGCCAAAAATATTGCACTAGTCCCTTTACCACATTATTGAGCTTCATATCAGAGCATGGAAACTAGCCAATGAATGCCCAGACATATATTTGACCAGTTTCAAGTTGCTCCCTTCTAGCACAATACCTACTCAGTGTTTTTACATTGAAATTAATAAGTTTGGATGTAGGATTAAGAAGACGAAGGGCCCTAGTGCTTTTGTTCACAATTGATTGTGACAACACACGATGAGCCGCATTGCGATGCTTTGAACGATATTTCTTTCCAATTGTACCAAATGCATCTACTAAAATTTTAACAATATGAGAGCTTGGTTCATAAATTCTTACCATCTTTACATTTAAATTTATCCTAACACCAGTCATACTCCTAGATTTTAATAATGATAAAAATAATTTAAATTTATCTCCATTACATTTAGAATCAAAATAGTTAACAAGTATTTGTTGTGTTTGATATGCAATATTGCATTTATATAGCATACCTTCAAGCAAACCAATGAGACTTTCATCAATCTGAATGCACTTTGGAGTTCTTCGATGTGAACTTGCTAATGGAGTTAGGGAGGTTGGAGCTTCTTCACCTGGCCGGTTTAGCGTTTCAACAATAGCTTTGTTTCCTTCTTTCTATTGCTGGAAGCTCGATGATCACAATAGGACATCCTCTTGGATGGTCTCAATGACATTGTCTTCTTCGACCATATATTCTCCATGCAACACCTCTCTAACTTCATCACTTGTATAACCACAACCTACCAAATCGTCAATTGTTTTAGGTGTCCTTGATGTGCACATACATTTCACTCCTTGATAAGGGCCATGGGGTGCTTGTTCTTCAACTATTGTGGAAATCGAAGCCCCTCAAGTGAATTCTCTGGACGTCTTTCTTGTTGTGGATTGGTTGGAAGAATCGTGACATCCTCTACAACCGGAATTGGTTGAGTTTCCACAGAATGTCTTCGATTGGTCATGTCATTTCTTCTCTTTTCTCTAATTTCTTCAATGATCTCTTCAGGTAGCTTCTTCCTTATGTATTTTCTTTTTCGATTGCATAGATTGCACATGACCACAATGATCACTGATCTATGGTGCTCTTCAATTGGAGACTCTCCAATATTAGTTTTTGTCTTACCCAATAGTGTTATACTCCACCACAATGATGAATGAGAAAAATTTCCTTTAAAACAAATCAATGGTGGAGATGGTTTATGGTGCTTCTCAATTGGATATTCTTCAAGCTAAGTATTTTTCTTGCTCAATAGTTTCTACACTCCATCTCAATGATCAATGAGATGATTCCTTTGATGCTCCTCAATTATAATACCATAAATGATGGGGATGGTCTATGGTGCTCCTCAATATGACATTCTCCAACCTTGGTGTTTTTTTTGCTCAATTGAATCTATTCTCCACCAGAATTGTCAATCAAATGTTGCATTTGATGTTCATAAATTGTAAGAAATTTAATGGTGGAGAATTGGACCTGGTTTTTCTATTGGACTCTTGAAACTTTTCTAGTGTCTTTTTCCCCTACAAGAAATCCTTGTAGAACTTATGATGGAGATGGTCTCAATGAAATACTCCATTTGTGTTCAAACTTTCTTACTATGATGAGTTGTATGCTGTGTATACAATCTGAATTTGCGTGCGCTGTGCTTTTTTGTGAGCATCTTACAGTGTCTCTCGGACAGTGACATGCACTGTCTATACAGGCACAAAACACGTACGCGTTTTGCTTGTAAAAAATGTGTGTGTGTTTTGTAGTTATATAACACGTGCGCATTATGTAGTTATATAATGCATACAAATTTTTTTCTACTAATGATCAACAACATTTAAGAAGGCAGTTCCACAGCTAACATTTCATTAAACATTCCCACACCCCCTATGTATTAACCCTCTAACACCCCCACCATGAATTAACCCCCTACCACCCCCCCCCATTTCTTAAGCCCCTAATACCCATAACATCCCCAACTCTTTCCTAACCCCCAACTATTTACACACACACACATCCCTGTGCCTCCCCATACCACTAACACCCCACTCCCTCCCCCCCCCTTCCATCTCCCCCCTAACTCTTACTAACCCCCTCTCCCACTCCCCTACTCCTTCTACACCTAACCCCAACCCCCCCTCCTCTCTCTCTCTCTCCCCTCCACTCCCTAAACTTTACTAACACCTTCTCTATCTCTATTTCTCCCTTGCAGGCTAACCCCCACCTCTCCCTATGGGAGAGAATAAGAGTGAGAGAAGGGGTTAGTAACGGTTCGGGATATAGGGGGTAGAGAGAGGGGGGAGGTAGGGTTTACTTTTAGCTAGATGAGTAGGGAAGTGAGAGAGAGTGGGATTTTTAACGGGTTAGAGGTACAGAGGGGGTTTGTTAAGGGGTGGAAGTGGAAAGGGGTAGGGAGAGAGAGAGAGAGAGAGACGCCTAAGGGTTTTGGGATGAGAAGGGGAATTAGGGAGAAAGGGGGATATTGGTGAGGAAAGTGAGTGTTTGGGTTAAAGAGAGAGAGAGGGGTAAAGGGAGAGACTTTAGGGGGTGGTAGGGGGTTAGAGGTAGAGACGGAGGGGGATTTTTAAGGGGTTAGAGGTAGAGATAGAGGGGGGTGTTAAGAGATTCGAGGTATGTAAGAGTTAGGGGGGGGTATAGATATAGGGGGTTAGTAATATTTAGAGAGAGAGAGAGAGAGAGAGAGAGAGAGAGAAGGCTAGGGGTTTGGGGATGTGAAGGGGGATTAGGGAGAAAGGGGGATATAGGTGAGGAGCATGATTTTTTGGGTTAGAGAGAGATAGAGGTAAAGGCAGAGACTTTAGGGGATGGTAAGGGGTTAGAGGTAGAGGTAGAGGGGGATTGTTAAGGGGTTAGAGATAGAGACAGAGGGGGGTGTGAGGAGATTGGTGGTAAGTAAGATTTAGGGGGAAAGAGAGATATAGGGGGTTATTAATAGTTAGGGAGAGATAGATAGATGGAGAGAGAGATATTGGGGGGTGGAAAGGGGTAGAGAGAGAGAGAAGGCTAGGGATTTGGGGATGAGAAAGGGGGATATAGGTTAGGAACATGAGTGTTTTGGTTAGAGAGAGAGAGAGAGGTAAAGGGAGAGACTTTAGGGGGTGGTAAGCGGTTAGAGGTAGAGACTGAGGGCGATTGTTAAGGGCTTAGAGGTATAGACAAAGGGGGTGTTAGGATATTGGGGGTAAGTAAGAGTTAGGGGAGAGAGAGATATAAAGGGTTAGTAAGAGTTAGGGAGAGAGAGAGAGAGAGAGAGAGAGAGAGAGAGATTGGGGAATGGCAAGGGGTAGAGAGAGATAGAGAGAAGGCTATGGGTTTGGGGATGAGAAGTGTTTGGTATGAATCTCGTTCTTTTACTTCCTTGTGTTGACCCAGGTTCTGCGCAGTTGTGCCCCAACAAAACCCTTCTTCACCGGCCCTTTAGGAAACAGCCTGTGAACAAGCTGAGGTCTCACCTGAGGTGAAGTTTATGGGGGATTACAGAATCATGTTTCTGCAATCAGGTGATGCATGATTAACATACTGGGGGACTACGCAAAGTTTCACCTACTTCGCGGCTATTACTTATGTTATGGCGCACATAGGTACTGAGCGCTTCAGAATGGCTCTTAACAAAGGGACAGTGCAATACGGTGAAATACAATGCAACTGCGCACTTCCGGTGCTGCGCTTTCACGGAATCGCACTTAACACAAACTTCGCTGACTTAGTGTTTACCCAAATAACTCATGCATTTATCATATTCTGAATTACTTGCACATTCAACATTCAAGCATATATGTTCAACACTTAACATATTATTCTCATCACTCATTCATATAGAGAAACATATAAAAGCGAATATACATAAACCATAAGCATGAACTTAACCATAAACAAAAGCAAACACAAAAATTCGATCACACAACACGGTATTTACGTGGTTCACCCCCCGGATGGGAGATACGTCCATGAGAACTGTTGATTATATTAATGGGAGGGGATCAACAGTTCCAGTCTACGCACTCAGCTGAAGACTCTTCTCTCAAATAGGTAGTTGCAGACATAGCTGCAGAGCCTCTTTCTCTCTTCAGTGGGTCTCTACGCACACAGCTACAGAGCCTCTTTACAATGCTTAGAGATCAACAAAACAACTTAGAGATCAATTAGAGATTAACCCTTTCCCTTACAAAAATACCCCTTTTATAGATTGTGCCATTAGGCCACGTCTTTACAATGCATATGGGACAAAACCCTAGAGTAACTAGAAATGGTGCCTTTCTAGGCCACTCATGGCTCTGAAGCCCTTCTGATAGCCACAGTCCTCATGAAACATTTCTAACTGCATAGTGGCGTGTCCCTTTCCGTCGCCCTGGCCTTCTTGTCATTGTCGACCTATGTCTTTGCTTCTAATGGTTTCTGCCACTCTAACTGATAGGTCTCTTTCATCTGCTTCCACACTACTCCTTACCCAACTTTCGGGAATCATGGAGTCACTCACCCAAAATAGGTCGCTTTCATCTGCTTGAACTTTACTTATACTCTTTTCCCAAAATTACCTGCTGCATTGGATCTATGCATCATTAAAATTACTCTGTGCTTATACTTCACAATCCGAACTACACCACTTGGACTTCGCAATCCGAACTGCACCATTTCCAAAATTGTGCCACTTGACCTTCGTAGTCCAAACTGCACTACTGTCAAAACTGTACTTCATCAAAATTGTGCCAACTTGGGCCATGCCTAACAGGCCCCTAACACTGACTCGTAGATCTTCTCTGATCCACTTGGCTCTTTCTCCTCATCCTCTGGAGGGCTCAAATTTTCAGTGAATCCCTAAAGAGTTGCACTCAGCTTCGCAACTACTTCCTTTGTTTCTTGCTCTAAGTCCTTAATAGTTTGCAACATGTCCTCTGAAACTTCTTCCTGAGAAAACTCCTGGACTGTCTTCTCCATGGTGCGGAGTTCCTATAATTTTTCCTCGATTGTATCAGTGAGGGAGAGCACCTCTTCTTGCACTAGTTGCAGTCTCGCCAATGTCTCAGTCTCCTTATCCCTCGAAACTTTCATTTCTCTTTTCAAGTCCTTGACTTGAGCGAACTTTTGGATTTTCTCTCTTGGCGTCAATGTCTTCATGGCCGCATTCATATCGTCCAACTCTGCCTGGAGTTGATGCAATTCATCTTGAATATGTTGTAGGGAAGGATCTTCCTGCAACGTAGCCCATACCTTCGTAGCTTCTTCTAGCAAATCTTGACATTTCGCTATTTCGGCAGAGATAGTCTCTACTGAATATTTTAGTACTACAACTCTTTCTTCTCCCATGTCTGGTGGTGTAGTAGGTGGCTTCTAGGTTGCGAGTTTATCAACCTCTTCCTTGTGGGTGATCTCCATATTCGCCATATCTCCGTTAAGATCACATACCACCTTTCCAATATGTACTACCGTGTCTTCTAACTCTGGCTGTACTTCCCATTCATGTATATGTGCGCAGACAGTAGCAACTATCTCTTACACCCTTCTTCGCTTTTATGTGCACATTCCTCTACTATTTGTTTGTAGCTCTCCTCTAGGTGTACATTTTGGTTGTAGGAGACAATGTCTCTATCTCTTATCTCCTTGACAAGCTGCAGATGCAGATCATGTAACCCCTCAAGAGGTATCATTCCAATGTTAATGTCAAGGTGCTCTACTTGCTTCGCACCTTCATCCATCTCCTCACTCAGGAAAATGATGTTGAGTGGCTGCATTCTGACTAGGTGGGGCTTCATTGTCATGGCTGGTGGCCTTCTCCTTGGTCGACTAGATTCACCTGTCTTACCTTCCGAATCTGATTCTCGGACCAAGTCCTGGTGGACTTGGTATATCTTCTCAACCATAAGTTTGAGCTCTGAGAGGTTCTGGTTCAACTGCGCTTGCGCCTCTTCATTCTTACTGTCTTTTGTAGCGAGCGCCTCCTCTAGATACTCGTGTATGCGCAGAGCGATGCATTTGTAGTCGTCTTCATGCAACTTCGCTTCTGGGTTGTCTTTGGTTGCCTTACTTTATTTCCTTGGTCCTTTTTCTGGTACTGAACTTTCAGCATCCTTTCACTTTTCTCCTTTTGTCACTTCAGTAGTGTATTTTTCTATTTCCTCTTCAATGATTGGAGTCTTAGTGTTGCTTTCGTATGATGTAGAATGGATTTCTAGTGGTGCATCTACCTTCCACTCTGGAGGCCAGTATTCTATAGCTTGCTCAATCCTTTTAGAATCCAATTGGTATTCCATAGGGAACCATACTGGGTTCTCCTTTTCTACCTTTGGCTGAATGTAAATAGAATGCAAATCAGCCTTAAATCTCATCTTTTGAAGAAACATTTTGGTCATATCCTTTGAAATGTGCGGAGTGCACAATATTACATCACACAGTTGGCCATAGATAGTGTGGAATTGCTCATTATTCACATGCTATCATTTCGGCTGCACGTTTTCCCACATATTGGCATACTTCACGGCCAGGCAATCTCCCGTTATCATTGGAAGGTTGTGCTGATACAGTGGCTACTTCCAGCCTATAAAAGCAATTAGTATCATCATCCATGTGTAGTGGAATGTGCTTCCCGTATGCTAGGTTTCACGCACATCCTCCAAAAATTCATTCAACAGATAACTAGCCCAATTGTATGGGTGTCCATCTTCGGCCTTCATAGCGAGAAGAACTGCTGCGGCCGACACTTCCGCCAGTCTACACTTTCGCAAAATCCTTCCTACGTGCAACTGGACGGTGAACTTTGTGGCTTTGTCTTCAATTCCATCTGTGATAAAGCCTCACTTCCCGTTCACTAATTTGTATTCATATTTTATTTTCTTTGCAAGATATTTATCTTTCGTTTTTCCCATGAACTCCCCTGCAAAATCATCGACTTGCTTACTGAGATTAGTGATGTTGTAGATGAGGTCGACATTGATGTCTATTTTTCAGTCAAGCCATAGGAATCCCTAATGCATGCACGATATCAAAGTGCGGACCACCGCAGTACATTCGGGAGTTCTCCCAACGTGTGGTATATGTAGGAGATGCAGTAAGCTGGACGGCGCCAACTGATTAGCCCATTCCTACAGAATGATCAAAGGTTTTCCTGATTTTGCATCCTACATTCAGCACATGTACTGGTCAGCTTGAAACTCAGGATATTTCGGCTCTTGTGGGTATTTTTCTTCTAATAGATTATGGTCTATGAACTTGCATCCTTCTACTTTGCTGAGTAAGTTCCCCCTGGATTTCCACATCATCATAAATCAGTGGTATCGGAATGTCATACTGCACGTTCTTGAGCAGTGTAATTGCTGGCGTGTCGAGCCTTCTTGGTGGGATATATACATGTGTTAGGTAAATGAGGCTGTCCCCTGGTGGCAATGCCGGTCTAGGAGTCGACTTCCTGTTGCCTTTGGCTTCTTAGGTTCCTTAAAGGGTCCCTTATCCTTTCGCTGCATATTGGTTGTGTTCCGGGGTGAACTTCTTGATGTGGATCCTCTTTCTGAAATAGATTTCTTATCGGGCGTTTTCATCAACCCCAGAGCATTTGAAGTCCTTCACAACCTGCTCAACTGTACATTGTTCATACATTCACCTGGAATTCTGTCTATGTCTCTCGAGATTACTTGGCACTCACTGTTAAAAATTGAACTATTCTTTAAGGGAAAATTTGAAACTTACGGTAAAACCCGTGAGTCTGGTCTTACTGGTATTTATAGGCACAGTTAGGCTTGAGCTGCGCCCATAAATGACTGTATGAGCATTAAATGACATAACCATTGGCCAAATATGTTGAGGATATGGGTCCTTTCCTTCATTGAATGCATCAGAATGGATAAATTTGTGTTAAATGCGCAAGCGGGCGTCAGAAAAAACATTTTATAACAGCTAGTTTTTCGATCGACATTTTAACGACTAGTTTCTTCGAACTTCATTCAAGGCTCGGGCCAAGAATTTTTGTGCAGTTCCTATGGGCACGTGTGCTCCTTCAATTTTTACTTCGCAGCTGTGCTTCTTCTTTGTACTTCGCATTGCAGCTTTCCATGTGCACTTCGCATATGTGCTTCCAACGTGCACTTCTCATTCGTTCTTGCACTATGCATCCATGTTTCATGTGACTTCCTATTTGACCAAAATTGTGTGCAGACTCCTTATTCTATCATTCTTAGTGTCCAATTTCAACTGCACTTGAGACTTATAATGTCTTCTCTTCTGATCACTAAGGGCTTGGTGAAGTAGGACTATCCCTGTAGGGTTTTAGTCTACCTCCATTAATGAGACCTGGTAAGTTTTCTCTAGCTAATGTGGCTAGCTGAATTGCACCACCTTTAGTAACATGCATAACAATATATGGCTCTAACCAGTGCATTTTAAATTTCCTAGGAAAATTCATGAATTTACTATCATAGAGGAGGACAAGGTCTCCTACCTGAAAGAATTTGTGCTTGATGTGGCGATCATGCCATGCTTTTTCTCTGTCTTTCTGCACTTGTTGGTAAAATCCTGCAATGAAGCGATCTTCCTCCAGTCCAACCAAGTGTAGTAGCCTTTCTTCCATTGTGTCTTCATCTACCATGCGTGTGAAGGCCGCAATCCTCAAGCTTGGTACTATGTATTCCATTGGCATCACAGCTTCCTGCCCATATGTTAACTTGGCAATGTTCCTTTGAATCCTTATGGAGTGTAGGCCACCATAGTCCTGGTCTTAAGATCTTCTCTGTATTGGCTCTTCCTGCGTAGTGGCCTCCAGACACTCATGAATGTGCTTCATCTAGTATCAAATCTTTCTCATGTTCAAGCACACATTTGTGCAGTACTTCATCCCTTCCTAACTTGTATAATTGCCCTACAATTATGGTGAAGTCTCCTGCTTTTAATACCAGCTGTTTCTTCTGCTATGTAGTAAAATCTGTAGGTGCTAGTCCTGTAGTCAAGAATTCTAGAATATCCTTATAATAGTCATCTGCTATCTGAATAGAAAATAACTTCGCATCTGGTAAATTGTCTTCCAATTTTGTAGGTTCTTCGCCTAACTCAATTCTAGACAGATGGTCAGGTCGTGAGTTCATTCTTTCTAGCTTAACAACAATTTCAAAATCATACTCTTGAAATAGTAGCAACCATATACAGATTCGTCCCCCTAACACTGGTTTATTGACCAGGTATTTCAAAGCTGAATGGTCAATGAACATGTAGAAGTGCACACCTAGAAGATAGTGCTTGAACTTCTACAGTGCATACACCATAGCTAGACCTTCTCTCTCTGCTGTTGTATAATTCTTTTCTGCTAAAAATAGCTTCATGCTTGAGAATGCAATAGGATGGTCGATACCTCCCTCAACTGGCTTCTCTAGAACAACACCAAGTGCGATGGATGAAGCATCTACATCCACATGGAATGATTTGCTCCAATCGGGAAAAACTAAGATAGGCGCAGTTACCATCCTTTCCTTTAGTGCATCCAGTCCTTTCTGGCAGTATTCAGTCCATATAAACTTTGCTTCTTTTTCCAACAATTTTTCAATGGGCGCAATTATCTACGCATATCCTTTGATAAACTTTATGTAGTAGCCTATGTGTCCCAATGTAGTGCATAGTTGTTTTACTAAGTTTGGTGCTGGCAAATTCACAATAACTGCGATTTTAGTTGGATCAACCATCATCCCTTGCTTATAGACAATGTGTCCCAATAGAATTCCACAGGGCATACAAAAGATGCTTTTCTTCAAATTGAGGGAGATCTGATGTTTTCTACACTATCTACACTTCGCTAACATCTGTCTTAAGCTAGCATAGTGGTTCTTCAGTAACCCAAATACAGTCCAATCATCAAAATATACTTCTAGAAATTTATGGATGAAATCTTTAAATGCAGCAACAAATACTCTTGAAAAAATGGTAGGTGCATTCTTCAAGCCAAAGGGCATAACTGTATATTGAAATGAGCCCCATTCTGTGGCAAAAGTGGTCTTATGCCCGTCTGCTGTATAAATTCTGATATGATGGTATCTAGAAAATCCATCAGTGAAAGAATGTGCCTCATTTCCTCCAACATTGTCTAATACTTCATCTTTGAATGGAGTAGGAAATGGGTCATGTAGCGATGCATCATTTAACTTTTTGAGATCTACGCAGATCCTGATTTCGCCTTTAATCTTTTTGTCCTAGATAACCATGGGACTTATCCATTCTGATTCTTCTACTGGTTCAATGATTCCTGCATCAAGCATCTTATCAAGCTCTACTTTAACCCTTTCTATGTACCTTGGATTGAGTCGATAAGGTCTCTGCTTAATGGGATTTGCATCTGTCTTCAGAGGTATTTTCATAACCCCCATGTCGCCCAAGATTGCTTTCATCTCAAAAAAATTCATAGGAAATAACTCTTCATATTCCCGAAGTAGATCTGCGATCTGTGCAACTGTCTCTTCGTCCCAATAATCTCCTATACAAGTGAAATTTGGTTCTTCAGTGGTTCCAATGTTCACTTTCTGAGTTTTCACAGGATCACTCAGATCCGGAATTTCCAATGGAGGCCCTTCGACTTCGTGCTTTCCTTCTGACTCAGGTATATTGACATTGTGTGGGTTTTCATCACTGCTTTCCTCTTCTTCTTCGTCTACAATGAAGTTATAACATTCCAAGGCATGCTCTATCTATCTTTCCCATTATGTTGTTCTTGTTCGCAGTTCTCTCTCTGTGTACCAATTCTTTGGAATCTGCTCTAGTGTGTGTACAAATAGATGAACCCATTTTGTCTGCGGTCTCCGTGTCCACGCTTTCTTGCAAATTTCTATGCGATCCCTTGGATCAGTTTTTCCATCATATTTGACTTGTACAAGCTCATTTTCTTCCAAAAATATGATCTCCATCATATGCTTGCATTCTTCCCATGTGGTTAGATTGTGCTTATGCGCAGCCCACCATTTGGCAGGTGTAGCACACAGTTCTATATCCAATGCTACTATCTTACGTTCATCTGAAACTGATATAAGATATTATTGAAACAATGTATGGATGTTAGTCAAGCCATCATAAGTAGGGATTGGAATTACCTCTGTTCCAATCCAGCGCAGTGATCTGGTGAACTACGTGCATCTTCTTGCGGATACTTCGTGCATTCTGCTTTGCCAATTCTCCAGTCTTGCATCTGAGTCTAATATGCAAGAGTTGTCACATCACTAACTCAATGTTCCATCAGCTGCTGGGTTGACATAGTCTTCCTTATTTGCTATCATCTTGTAAATGTGATCTAGATCATGAGCTCTACATTCTTCTTTGATTGGCTCAGTGTATCTAGGTCCTTGTGAAGGGTCCCAGGGTGCGATGACCCTGATATCTTCCCCTTCAGATATCATTTGCTTCTTCTTCAGGTTGATGATTGCGAGGTTATCCATTGCCCAATATATCCCAATAGTGTAGGATAAGGTTGGCTATCATCTACAATTTCAATAACCTCGAAGTCTTCTCTGCTTCGCACTCCATCAATGTCAACAAGAACATTTGGTAATCTCCCAAAGGGTATAACCTTTTTCTAATTGGCTAGTCTCAACTGTATGGGTGACCATGATAACTTTGGCTTCCCCATTTGTTCCCATGTTTAATTTGTCAAGATAATAACTTCTGATCCGATGTCAAGGATAATCTCATCCATTTCAAAATCTCCAATATGCGCATTGAGTCTCATCTCTCTTCCAGTTCTTTTATGGCTCTTGACATGATGAACCACTCTGTGTGCTTCATTTACCGTATTGTGCTACTCGTAATTACTCAGCAGGCACTGTAATTCTGCTAAGGCATTCTCATGTTTTAATCGCTTCATGCAGCTCTGTAATAGCTGCGCAACAGGACTCGTTGTGAATGTTGCAGTGTGTGATCGATCATATGCAGCTGGCATATCCTTCACAGGTGTGGTCTCACTTCGCAACTTGATTCTTGGGGTTACCGGTGCTGGTTCTTTGAAGGTTTCTCTTGCTTCCATGAAGGATTCTTTCTGTTTGTTTAGCTCAAAAGCAGGTGTTTTTCCCATCTCTTTTCTTATCCAAGCCCCTTCAATAGTTTTCCTTTTAGCATGGTAATTCTCAGAAGTAGAAGCTTCTTCTCTTTGATCTTCACTTGTTGTAGCTCCACTTCGCGTCATAGCATTAATGTTGCAATCTGTATTCCTTTTCTCAACAGCGATCATCTGTATGTTCTGGTTCTGCGCTTCCTATCTCCTGTCTTGCATTTTTTCTTGCAAAACAGGGCATTCCTCATTGACATGATCAAAAGACTTACAATATTTACAGGTAGTACAAGCATTCGTTTAGTCCGTGGATAAATGTCCCAGTTGAGTGTAGTTATAACATACTGTCTAACCTCTTCCTCTTCCTTGGCCAATCTTTCTTCCTTTGCCCTTGAATCCACCACGTCCTCTATATGCGCCTTGATCATACTGCACATTATCATTGTTATCCAATGTTTCTTATTGAACCCGGTAGACATCATGCTTTCTCTCTAGCATGAGTTCATATGCTCTACAGTTGGTATCGTCATGGCCAACTGATTTACAATATGTGCAGCATAGGTTCTTAGGGTTTTGGACATACTTATACGGTTTGGGTGCAACCGGAGTTTTCGTCGAGCACCCTAGGGCCATTCATAGACACTTTGAGGATTTGCTCCGGGGCCACGAAACCCAAACCGGTGAGTGGACTTGGATTCCATTGGCTCCCACAGGTTCACATGGCCATTATGGACGTGGTCAAGATTTCCACGCACGCCCGAGAGCCTTCGGATGAGAAATGGCCCGCTTGAGCAATATTAGCATGGCCCTCACTATGAAAAACCCTAGCTCCGGAGATGGCACAATAACACCATTTCCAAAACTTCGAGGCATGGTGTGGGGGGCCTCTAGCTTAAAACTGGCGTCCCGGATCCATCGGAATTGATGAATTCGCGATCGGAGTCACGATTTGGGTGTAACGGGAATTTTTGTCGGGAACCACAAGGTCATTCAGGGACACTTTGAGGATTTGCTCTAGGGCCACGGAACCCAAATCGGCGAGTGAAATTGGATTCCGTCGTCTCCCACATGTTCACCTGGCCATTGTGGATGTGGTCACGATGGCCACGCATGCCTGGGATCCTTCGAATGAGAAATTTCCCCCTTGAGCAAGATTGGCATGGCCCTCACTGAGCAAAACCCTAGCTCTAGAGATGGCACAATAGCACCATTTCCGAGACTTTGAGGCATGGTGTGGGGAGTCACCTAGATGATAACAGGCATCCTGGATCCATCGGAATCAATGGATTCATGATCGGAGTCACGATTTGGGTGCAATGGGAATTTTCGGTGGGCACCCCGGGGCCATTAACACTTTGAGTATTTGCTTTGGGGCCACGGAACCCAAACCGACAAGCGGACTTGGATTCCGTCGGATCCCACATGTGCATATTGACATTGTGGACATGTCCACAGTGGCCACGCATTCCTGGGAGCCTTCGGATAAGAAATTCCCTACTTGAGGAAAATTGGAATGGCCTTCACTCAAAAAAACCCTAAATCCAAAGATGGCACATTGGCACCATTTCCAGGCGTCGGAGGCACGGTGTGGGGGGGGGCCTAGCTGAAACCTGGCATCCGAAATCCATCGAAATCAACGGATTCACTACCAGAGTCACGGTTTTGGTGCTATGGGTATTTTTTCCAGGCACCTCAAGGCCATTTAGGGACACTCTGAGGATGTCAAAGGATCTGGACCTATATTAATTTAGTCTTAGCTTTCTTACTTGATTTGAGAAGTTTCTTTCTTTGCTATTAAACTATGCAATTTCCTTCAAACTTCTGTTCATTAACATAATGGATACATGGAACTTAATTAATTTTTTTTTCTACTGTCATTTTCAAAAACTAAGATAGCTAAATTAGATTTCCTTTTCAACATATTCAGTTCCCTTGTGCATACTTTGTGTTGCTTTTCCGTAATGACATATTAACCATATTTGACTTTCCTTAATTTTTTGTCTTTTCCATTGAAAAACTAATAGGCATAGATCTGAAAATTGGGTGATTTTTGTACTAATTTGACAAGTCGTTTTTTTTGTTATCAAATTATGCAGTTTCCTTTACAGTGTCATTCATTGACACAATGGATAAATAGAACTTAATCATATTTTTCTTGTATCTTTTGCAAAAACTAAGATAGATGCATTAAATTTTCTTTTCATCCTATTCAGTTTGCTTGTGAATACTATGTGTTGCATTGTTGTACTAATATATTAATGACTTTTGACTTTTCCTTGTTTTTTCTCGTCATTGACAAATTAATAGGCATGCATTAATAACTGAGTTTAGAAGTATGATTTGAAGTGACATATTGATGTGTATGTTGGATGTTGTGTGTATGTGAATTTGCTCGATGTGTGTATGTTGTATGTGAACACAATTTACTATAACAAATACTATTATTACATTCTTAGTGTACCCCCATAGAACATATAGTATAAATCATTGTATCCATTCAATTCTAGATTCAATGGTGATGGTAGAATATAAAAATATAAAGCTAAATTGGTAACCAAGAGTTACTCAAGAAAAAACGGATAGATTATGAAGATACTTTTGCTCCTGTAGTAAAAATGAACAGCATTAGAATCATGATTTCATTTCGTATTAAGTATAATTGGAAGTTGCGTTATTTGAATGTTCATTAGGCATTTTTTAATGGAGAAATAAATGAATAAATTAATCTTGTTCAACAAGAAGGTTTTACGAAGCAACAACATGAACATCCTCTTTGTGAAGCAAGAACATGAACATCCTCTTTGCCTAAAGCAGGACATAAAAATCATGTTTGCATGTTTAACACTGCATTACATGGGATAAGAAAAACACCTAAGTCATGATATGTGAAGATTGATACATTCTTCTTTGAGCAAGGTTTGATAAGAAGTAAAAGTGACCCTCATTGGTATATCAAGAAGGATGAAGATGGGCCTATTGCTTTGATTTCTTTATATGTTGATGATCTAATCATAAAAGGAAGTGTTACTATGTTCATTGAAGAAATGAAAAGAAGCTTTTCACAGGAATTTGAGATGAAGGACCTTAGGGAGGTGTATTATTGTTTAGGCCTTGAATAAGTATGGAGGGATGATGGTGTGTAGTTTATCACACAAAGCAACTATACAAATGAGATCATCATGAGGTTCAATATGAATAAATGCAAGCTAGTGTATTGGAACAAAATGTGAATCTCAATAGTGATGAATGACACTTTGTACCTAAATTATGTTACATCAACTAGAATAGATAGTGAGTTCATGGCTAAGGAGAACCAACAACCATCAAATGAGATAGAAAAAGTTCCATCAAATTGACAAATAATCTAGCTTATCATGGCATGTCCAAGATTATTGAAATGTTGCATCATTTTCATAAGGAGAAGATATAATGAAAGGAAATCTAGTATTTGGTCTACTATAATACATATGAGAATGTGGATGGCATCTTCATTAATTCTTTGGAAAAGACAAAATTCGAAATGTGTAGAGATAATTTTGTGTGTTTGGAAAAACTCTTCTTTTTGAAATAATGAATGAATGAGTTGTTCTTGAGTTCATTCCTGGAACCATAATAATTCATTGTGACATTTATAAGCTAATAAAATAAATTATAGTGTGATATGATGGAGACATTGATCGCATTGTTTAGGGAATTTTATTGTTCCTTTTTTACTTTCTTATTCTTAGAACATCCACAATGCAAACTATTGATATATAGGTTTTCATTTTACACTTTAATGCGATCTAATAAGTATATGCGAGAATGATTTTATACACACTGCAAACTATGCCAAAATGAATTTGCATTTTACACTCAATAACTACCTTGATCCATGTGCTTGATGTGTGAAAAAGTGTAAGATGCAAGACCCATTCAAATACAAGGGACTCATATTGATGTCACTTGGTGTCTAGAAATAACATCTATATGTATGTGAAAACTTTCCCATAACATTGTTATTGAAGACAAAATCATTTATGCAAAAATGTAATCAAAGACAAAGTCATATAGACATGTGTAGATCCATCTATTAATATGAAAAAATGATCCATGTACACTTTTTGGAAAAATGGAACATCGTTCCCAACGTCTATATAATGGAAACTCGTTCCCTATATAAAATATGGCAACTTGTGCCCTATACAAATTAATATGGCAACTTGTGCCCTATACAAACTATGGCAACTCGTGCCCAAAATGCCACATCGTGGCTAGTGTACATAGGAGGGTCTCTCAATCCTCCTGCCCACCCCTGGAGCTCCCAGGTGCATCTCCAAAATCGATCTTCCTCTTCTTCATGGCACTAGAGGAAGATGGGTTCTTCTGGCGACTTGGACCATGTCCCCCTGAGCCCTGAAACAACAACAATAATATGTCAACTTTTCCTGGAAATTATACAAGTATAAAACATATTTAAAAATAAAAATAGTTTTCAAATATTAAATAACTCACCACATGCGAGACTATAAGTCGTGAGGGGGTATCTCTCCTCCGTGCTCCAAGTCTCTGAGCAATGCTACCCTGCAACATTTAGAAAAATCCGATAAATGATGAAATTATATGCATATAGTAATTTTCGTTAAAATTGAACGAGATTTTCATAAACTAGTCAATCTCACAGTGAACACAACTGGATGGTCTTCAGGGCTGGAGGATGGAGCAGTCTGCTGCACAACCTGCTCCGATGCTAGGGTTAATGGTATAGGGTCAGTTGTAGCCACATTGATGGTGGCTACACCACTGGGGGGCACAATGGAAGAAGGAGATGTGGAAGAAGGAGTCATGGACTAGCATTGGCGAAGTGGAGATGCATGTCTAGGGCGATAAACCCCAATTGGTTGTAATATGGATGGGGCCACCGTGGAAGGGGAAGCGAGTGTGGTGGGGGAATGTCGGTAGGGCGAGGCATGTGTTGCGGTGGAGGGATGGGTGAATGTGGATGGGTGGTATATCATGGTCGGATGGGGGAGGGTGGAAACATGGGAAACTTAATGGAAGGGGGAGTTGGATGGAGGTGTGGTGTTGGATAGGAGAGGGGTTATGGATGGAAGGGGGTGGGGAGGATACATGGAAGGGGCATGTATTCCAGGGGATACAACTGGCATATACGGTGGTCGAAAGGTCGGGGAGGGAGGGATAGTGGCACTAGCAGGATGACGTGCTCGCACCTGCATACAAATTTATAACCTCATAGTTTAATATGGAAAAATATAAATATACATAGACAAGTAATCATATTTGAAATTAAATTTATACTTTCATACACACGATACCTGCACATGTGGATATCTATTGATCCTCGGTGGGGATGGCTGGTCGCTGGAGCCTGCGGACACCTGTGCGAACACTACAATATTTAGATTGAATTTATAAAAACATTATTAACAATATTAAACTCAATTCAAATGAGAATGACAACGATATTACTTAAAAAACATGAATGCAATTCATTTAGATTCAACTTAGATGATTACTAGAAACAGACAATTACTTAATAGCGGTAAAAGTATAGTATCCAACAATAGGGAGTAGATGATAACATAAGATAATGATTACCTTGTTATGGGAGTTATGTGTGATTGTCTTATAGGTTTAAATGTTAATCCAGATCTGATAAGATTATACCAGCAGTAGAAATATCAGCTTAGTAGGTTTAAATGTTAATCCAAATCTAATATGATTATACCAGCAATAGGTTTAAATGGGTATCTGATATGACAACTCATATCTGATATAAATTTGCACCAGGTGAGATGGTTTGTTTAGGATGGAAGTGTGCCAAGTATACCAATTTGGTAGGGTAGGTAGACTTAGGAGATGAAATGGCAAGGTGATTTAGGTGCAAGCAGAGAGTATTGTGGGTCAATTAGTGATTAATTTGTTGATTGATTGTAGTATCACTATGACTTGGATTAGATCCCAAATATACTAAGTGAATTAATGTTGTGATATGGTAGAGTTAATTCTTTTTCTTGGGTTTATCAATCATTTCTTCTATTCAAAAACTAGGTTCCACCAACCTATGTAAATGACATCAATGACTCAAGAATCCACACTAAAACACACAACAATTAGAGCTTTAAATCAATCACCACAATAACAACAACAAAGATAAGCATGTAGGGGAAATAAGTGTGGGGGTATCTTCAACCACAAAGTAAAATAATGTTGAAGATGGTTGTCATTGATGACAAGACATTAATGACAAAGGAGTAAAAATTCCCGCCAACTGTAATGGAAAATGTCCACAGGCATTGTAGCCACATATGTGCTAGTACATTTGTTCAAGACTTCGTAAAGAACATGGTTGTGGGGATCATGTCCTTTGACCCACGATGGATTGGGCCCATGATAGGAACAAATGACCCATTCTGTGGTCATTCATTGAAGATAATGTGGCAAAGAAGATTGACAATTTATGCTTGAAGTGTTGGCATGGCAAGAAATCCCCTGCCAATCTTTTGAAGGAGTTCTTGCCTTGTATCAAGGAATGGTCATTTTAAAGAATTTAGAGATTATGAATGTTTTGATTTTTGGGGACTCTTCTCTCATCATTGTTCAAGTAAGAATGACAGATTTTGGAAATTTCTCTCCCATTTCTATAATCATTAGAGGTATTAATGGTATAGCTACAAAGTTTGAATTTATTGAATATTTTCATATTCTTTGTTCATGTGATACCAAATTTACATAAACCACGGTGAATGTGATGGTGAAATTGGAAAAATGAGTGTTATAACTCACTTAATTCCTTCATGAAATACATTAGCAATCACACTTACTGGTATTTATGTGATAAATGGCAATGGATGGGGTCGATGAAATAACGTTTAAGTCCTCCTCATTCAAGTAATCAACGCACACTTGAACTTGGATTATTCTGTAGTGGGTTTTTTAGTTTGGTTCGGATGGAAAATCTTGTTGCGTGTAGGATGTCTCTGACTATTAATGCCAAGCAACTTCATCATATGGTAAGTTGGGTTGAGCCAAAATTTGGTTCTGGGTTACTTCATAATTTGTAGGTGAGTGTTGTTGGGTAGTGAAGAGGATGGGAATACTTTTGTTTGGTTTGTTTCTTTGTTAAGAATTGGACTATGAAATGATTATTTTAATTGAAAATGTTGGTTTGTGGATGAAAACTTGAACTCTTGTTTTTTAGGAAATCATTTTTTTGTTTATTATCTAGGTGATCTCAATGGAGACTTAGGCAATTTATTTGCAATTTAGGTTATTTCTCCAAGCACCCTTTCTATTGTACTTTATGTTGGTTCTATGGAAGAAAACAACCAAAATGATGAGTGTGTTCATTATGTATTTACAGAGATTCACAACGTCTTGAGGTGCTTATCACCACAAATGAACACCTTACAAGAGGTAATTTTGCATATTAATCAAAGTATATGTAGTCATCATGAAGACCAGTTGGCTAGGATTTTGGATATGGAAAAGAGAATGACAACACAGAGTGAAAGGTTAGAGAAGTTGGCTACAGATTTAGAAATGCCTCGTAACATTACACCCTATAGTTTCCATAGGTTCAATGAATGGTATTCGTCCAAAAGACTTTGTAGTTCAACAAGATTTTGGTGATTATGAAGACATAGAATAAGCACAAGTAGCATCATAAATGAAACAAATTCAAAATGGAGAAGCAAAGGATGCCTAAAGTGAACATGAACACATGTCTACTTTTCTTAGGTTTTCATGTTTTATAAGTTTTCATTTTTGTTTAGTTGGATTATATGAATTTATAGCTCTGAAATAATTTAGACAATATGATAAACACAACTATAAAATCCGATGATAATATGATAAATATGTTTTGTGCGAATTATTCATTTTCATTTTAGTTTTAAATGATGATAATATAAAAATTACTTAGTGCTAATTAATTTGTAATTACTGAACACAAATTACTCATAACTGGATCTAATTATTCAAAGTAAATAAGTTGCTTGTGTGTATGGTGTCACAATCTCGTCTGCTGCTGTCATGGATCGATCTAGGTCGAAGCAACCCATGCCCCCCACGTAGAGGATGGAGATTCGACCCTGAATAACTGTACATTAAAACAAATAAAGTCAACAATGTGTAATTCAAAGTTAAATATATTAAAAATATGATATCAAATAAAATACAATAAATACTTGAGCATTAAATAAAACAATAGCTAACCTGGTCCACGTAGCTCTCCGTGGCATGCTGCTGCGTAGGACCACGGCAAGAATGACCACAATGAAAACAAAGATGTGTCGTTGTTCCATTCGAATTAGATGGCCCCACTTGGGTTCCACCTATACCTAGCATGTCCTTACCACCACCCATAGACCGTGCAGTTGCATGTGCCTCATCGCTGTCCTCCCGGCTTTGTGAAGACATAGCCACAAATGTGGTATGTCTTAGCAAATGAAGTGTGGCACGTCTAACTGAGTCATCAATCTCATCTAGGCCGCTACCAAACCAAGGTGGCTAAGGAGGGGGTTTTGGCTATCTCTTGGGTGCAGGAGGTCCTCTGAGTGGGTTGCGGCGGGCCTGAGGTTGATCTTGGTCAGATCCAAGACCGACACCCTGAAACTCAGTGATGTCAAAATAATTGACATGGTATCCTAGCTCAAACTCATCCCACAATTTCCTAAGAAAATACTGTGGGACCTCCAAATTATTGCATGGGGCCTATCAAACACAATAAACCATCTCTTTCTCTAGTTATCTCTCCATGGCTGGTAAATACACCATTCCATGCAAACCCGTCTCTTCCTCACATATAGAGGTTGTCTTGTCCTGGGATCTATGAATTTGCTGTACAATTGTGCTTTCGTGATGTTGAGGTCTTTAATTTGTTATTTGGATATCCCAGTGGAATAGTGCTCCCTCATTCGAGCCCTATATTGGCTCAGATTTGTGATCTCACTATGGGCAATGTTGATGGATTCAATGATGTTTTGCAATGATGTAGCGAGGGAAACCCGATAGGGTTCCTTGGTGCTCTTCAATTCATCACTTAATACCCTTAATTCGTTTAAATATTCATGTAATTCATCCTCGGGGTATTCAGATCATTCATCACCAGGATCATTGTCCATTCCATTGTTGATGTTATATTCTGATTGTTCAATTTCATTGGTTTCTTCTGATGGTTGTGGTGTGTTTGTCATTTTGTTAGGTGTATTTAATTAGAGAGATTTTGAGGTCAAAACATGGCCTCCTAAGAGATGTACTAAAAGAGTATGAGATATATTAAAATATTAGGAGTTAGAGATTTTATGGGGTAGGTATATATGACAAGTCATGTCCTACACTATTTTCTATGTACAATATAAATAACCATGGTTGAGTTACTTTTCAAAATTCACAAGAAATAAAATTAATAAAATAACTCTACATTTATGTGACTAAGATTCATTGTAAATTTCCAAAAATATATTGTCCTTTAGCATTTATTTGTCCTGAACTTGTAAATGAAATTAAATAATAAAAAACATTTTGAAGAGCTATTTTTTTCATTTATGTTGACTTTTTATATTTAGTACTTTTCTCATCAATTTAATATAATGTGATTTAATTGAAACTTTATTTACATGTATAATGTTAATAATATTACTATAATCCGCATTGCATTATTATTATTATTATTATTCTTTATTCATTAAATCTATATTGGTAAATTAATATCAAAATCATAAACTTTTTGGGATATTTATTTTATTGTAAATGAATGTTATAATTAAGTCTCTCATAGAAAATAATATAAGACTTAATTTATTCTTAAAAATTGGGTAGTAAAAATATATAATTTTATTTAATTTTATATGCATAACTAACATACATTTTTCTTATTAATATCATTCATGAATTTAATTTATTTTAAAAGTACAATTATATATATATATATATGCTTATAAATTAGTTTGGCATTATAATATTAAATAAAATGCAATGAATATATTAAAAATTAAAAATATGAAAATGATAAAAATATTATTTTATGAAAAAATGTGAAAGGAATATATATATATATATATATATATATATATATATATATATATATTAGTTTGGCATTATGATATAAAATAGAATGGAGTGAATATATAATTTAAAATTAAAAACATCAAAATGACAATATATTATTTTATAAACAAAGGTGAAAGGAAAAAAATGTGAAATGGCCTTCTTTATGAATTATGAGTACTTTACTTGAAAATGACAATAATATTATTTTATGAAAAAGTGTGAAAGGAAAAAAATTGTGAAAAAACATTCATTATGAGTACTTTACTTGAAAATGGCAATGATATTATTTTATGAAAAAATGTCAAAGAACTTTTATTATGAATACTTTATTTTATTACTTAAAAGTACTTATACCACTTGCTTGGTTAATTATGGGTTTTCATCTACCATAGAAAATTTAACAAATAAACATTCTTAACTCATGCAATGCCACCTCAACCATGGGGGATGATGTCATCTACTAGAATGTGATTGGTTGATTTTTATAGTACATTTTCTTTGTTTTGAGGCCCATTTTTTACCTCAAACTTTCTCTAATTGATCTACAATGATAATTTGTTAGTTTTTTAATTGATTGTAATTTTTTTTTAATTTAAAATTGTAATGGAAAACAAAAAACAAAAACAAAAAATTGATTGGTTGAGCACCTACCTGAAGGCAATAGCAACAACAGAGTGGAGGTTGTTGGGTGCTCCAATATGTGCTCGTGGGGTTTCTATATTGCCACTCCACGGTCGAGGGTTTATATATATATATATATATATATATATATATATATATATATATATATAAAACACAAGCGCACACATGCGTCCGCGCATATATTTGCATACGAGTTAATAACGCGTGAGCACACATTTTGTCCACGTCAACTCAGAAACATGGACGTTCGACATTGCCGAAGCAGGGGCACGTACCAGTTTTGTGCGGGTACCTTTAGTTTTAAAAAAAGAAATGTTCAACATGCATAATCATTTATTAATATCCTTTCTACCATCAATATTCTTATAAAACTTGCCTATTTATACAAGGGTTTTAGTACAATACTTTTGTCGCTTTACCTATCATAATAAGTAATACCTATCCCAGTTCTTTGATCTCTCTTGGGTTAAATTATATGTACATCACAACCATACACTATGTTTAATAATAGTAAATTGCTGTAGCCCAAAATGATAATTATAAACTATTCAACCTAACCCATTAGCTCATAGTCAACATTACCATCTTGAACATCTTCATGCATTTCTTACCCATTAGTGATAGACTTGATTGTGCCTGAACCAAACATTAGATATATCTGTATGAACATTACATGAACAACATGAATAATCACGAATTATCTTTTACCCAAAATCACTTGACAAGCATACACTTTACATAAATGACAAAGCCAATAATCACACATATGAGAGTGTTAGGAACCCATGCCAACCCTTCTCTTTACTTTGTTAGTATATTGTTGTTGGACGCATATGATTTGTAAGTCGTGCCATAGTAATTGTTGATCCATAGTTTGTATTATTGTTGTTGGACGCATATGCTTTGTAAGTTGTCCCGTAGTATTTGTTGATCTATAGTTTGTATTGGCCCATGGTATTGACCCATAGTATTGGCACCTAGACTTAGTATATAAGTTTTTTTGAGGCCAATGAAGGCACTGTGAATTTATTTGTATTGAGCTTGCCCCCTCGAAGTGGCCTCCGATCAATAAAAATATTATGTGATCTCATATATTGTGCATTTTATCAATTAATTGTTGCAGGTTCCTCACATATGGTATCAAAGCACTTTCTTGGGCTCGTTGGGTGAAATTTCTGCCAAATTCTTTTTTTCACATCTGTTGCAAGCTCGGATATGGGAATAATCCCTATCCACTTAACTATGAGAAGTACTTGGGCATAAGCCCTAAAAATCATTGTGAGGAGTACCAGAGGATCCCCGAAATAGCTGGCCCATTGAGAGGACCTGCCAGGGGCAACGACCCCTACCTGATTGACTAGTTCCCACCCGTGAGGTAAAACAAGAGTTGTCGTTTGTGGCAAAGCGGTTATCAGTTTTACCTAAGCCGTGGAGTGAGGGGTACTGATCCAATACACAAGTTGTCAGACAACATTGGTGGCAGAGTGAATCGCCTTAACCGTTAGGAAGTCGAGCATACCTAGGGTCCATATCTATTTTCAGTTGATAAAATGTAGATTTTCTCTGTCCAGAACTGTTTTCGATCACTTCCGCGTCGTTGCAGATCCATCTATTTTCGATCACTTCCACGCCATTGCAGATCCATCTATTGATGATCCCTTGTTTTAACTTTGTTTCCCTTGAAACTTCCCTGACACCCCTGCAATCCCATTTTGCATACTTCATTCCCGAGCACCCTATCCCAAATTCCACTTCCCAAAGCCATAAATCCCACATTTTTCTATTTTTAGGGTTTCCCATAAATTCTTCGATTTTGACCCAATGGCATTCAAATTTTACCACAGTGTTCAATTCCTGGTCCTGCTTCTTTGTCCCTCTCTGCCCAATTTTCTCATTCTTTCACCCTACTTCTGAAATCCTCCTTTTATGCTTCACTGTCCATTCGAAAGTGACCAAAACCTAGTCAAACCCAAATTACCCATCAGATTGTAATGTCCCCATCTTGACCCTATTGCATTAAGATTGTAAATGATGTAAATATTGTTATCTAATCATGGTGAGGAGCTCAAGGCCAAGGCCCTACCATTGATTTATCGTTTTATGTATCGACAATTAAAATCGGTGCATATGGCTCTTGTGCTAGATAGGCACAATGTAAAAGAAAACATGATGTAAATACAAATTTTAATGAAATAACCACAACTAGCTATGCAATCCAACAAAGAGATGGAGCATGATTCTACAAGGAATAGGGAGGGAAATTATTCAAAACCATGAGCCATGGTGTTAATCCATTTCATTGAGAAAACCCATAAATCCCAACTACCCATTTTGGGTTATGCACCCAATCATTTAATTCTTCCAAGAGTTGGTTGAGGCAGTTAATGCCTTGGGAATGGAGAGGCATGGCAGTCAATTTTCGTGTATGGGCAAGCCATCAATCTGGAAAAAATCGTATTTTTGCTTCTTGGGCAAGAAAACACCCACGAAATGGTGCCCAAAGCCATTCTGAACCCATATCCTTTTCCCTCACGCAATCTGAGCTAGCTGGGCTTTCCCCATCATGTTTTTCACCATTTTTCCTGCATTTTCCATGCCTGGGAGCTCGTTTTTGCATTGTACAACAGTTGGGAGAGGAGGGCCACGATCTGGGATGGTGATGGAGGTCGTTTTTGCCCCAAAATGCCCATAGGCATTTTTCTGAAAACAGTTTTGCTCTCCAGAGTTAAATCTCGAATTTCCATTTTCGTTTTTGAGATTTCCCACGTTTTTTTAAACTGGTAGAAGCCCATTTTGGACATCCCATTGAGGAAACATTTTTCTTCATGCCCAACAATTGTGGTTTTGTTGTTATGTGCATTCCCTGTTTTGGTTTGAACCTATGAGCAAGAGATTTGGAGTGGTAGTGGACAGAATTGGCTTGATAAACCTAGTGGGGGGAAATAACCTCTCAAGAAGATCAAGAGGGTTGGCTACTCTTCTATGCACACCTTGGACACTTTAGATTGGAAGGTATGGCCTGAGAGACTGTGCATTGGTGAAGGGAATACTTCCTTGAGTGGGGTGTGTAGGCATTGTGGGTGCCAATATAGATAGATTTTGTAGAGGTATCTATGGTTCTGTGCTTGAGCTCACTAGCTTAGCAATTCTTCCTTTACATTTCCTAGTATCCTGATAAACCCAATTGTAGATTGGATTGGCTCATTTTGGTGTATGTTTGGCTATGTGTGACTCTGTTGTTCCCTGGTTCGTTGTAGAAATCATGCCCAGCTCGGGGGTGGCAGTTGTATCAAGAGGTTGATAAGCACAACTAGTCTATGGTTGGGTGGAACGTTGTAGATGCATAGCTAGTTGCTTAGTGACTACTTTGTTTAAGATAAGTACTATCATGTGCTAATTCTGTATTGTTTTAATTGATGAATGACATGAATATCTTGAATGAATGATGGATGGGTAATAGAATTTAATTCTGTTGTGTTTCAAATAATTATGCATTTTCATATGTCCATCTTCACTTTATATGAATGTTTGTTTACTAAGTATGGGACTAGATGTCCAGTATTATCATTAGTGTCCTCCCCATAGACTTTGTAGGATGGGATGGACATTACACAGATTTTTTTCCAAATCCAGATTTTCCTTTACTAAAACAATTTTTGTTTTTGTTTTTCTACCCACTCAAAAAAAAAAATTCCTGGTTATGGTTGTCACCCGCAAGGGAGGAAAAACCATGGAGGAAGAACTTGTAGCCCTCAAAACCAAACTCCAGGATCTGGATGAAAAATTTCTTGGGCTTCATCTTGAGCATTCAATTATGAACAATAAATGACAGTCAGAGTCCTCTTCAGATAATGGGTTCTCTTCTTCCACCAATTTTCGTGGTCCAAAGCTTGATTTTCCTCGCTTCAATGGTACTGATCCTACTGGATATATCTATCGGGCAGAACAATATTTCAGTCTACATAATATTTTTTATGTCAACAAAGTTCCCCTTGCATTATTTCATTTGGAACAAGAAGCCCTTTAATGGTACCGTTGGTACATCAAGGCTCATGAAGAGCCAAAATGGCCAGATTTTTTTCAGCTCCTTTTGCAATGATTTGGTCCTAATGATTTTGATGACTTCACAGGAGCCCTCACTAAACTTCGTCAAATTGGCATTGTGAGAGAATATCAAACCGAATTTAAGAAACTAGCCAACCACACCGAAGGATTGCCTGATGACTTCTGCAGGAGTTGTTTTATCAGTGCTCTAAAGGTTGCAATCTGCTCTGAGGTCAAAATGTTCTATCCCAACACAATGATGGAAGCCTTGGGGTTGGCTAAGTTGGAAGAAGACAAGATTGCAGCCCAACAGTGCTCCAAACCCACTTTTGTTGCCTTCATAAATATGGGTTCTCAACGGCCTCCCATTCCGCCAACTCCTCGACAAACTCCTATCAAGCATTTGTCTAAAACAGAGATGCTGACACGTAAAGAAAAATGGCTTTGTTATAATTGTGATGAGAAATTCACTCGGGGACATAGATGTGTTGAGAAAAATCTCTATCTCTTGGATGTGGATTCCTCACCTACCTCTGAAATTGGTGAGGAAGCTCCACATATAAGATTATCAGGTCGACATTCAGGAGCCACCTATTGACCCTCCGTATCAGGACGACCACCCATAGATATCTCTCCATGGTTTAGCCGGAATCACCACCCCCCAAACAATGCATCTCAGGGGTTACTTCAAGAAGCTTCCTCTTACAATACTCATTGATTGTGGTAGCACTCATAACTTCATTGACCCTCGGATCGCCAAGTAGGCTGATTGTTTTGTCCATCCTTGCTCTAACTTTGAAGTCATGGTTTCCAATGGGGGCACCTTACCTTGCAAAGGGAAGTGTCACAATGTGCGTCTCTCTATGGGATATTATAACCTACACTCTGACATGTTTTCCTTAACCTTAGGCAGATGTGATGTGGTTTTGGGTGCTCAATGGCTATGCACACTTGGCCCCATCTTATGGGATTTTGCTGAGCTTTGGATGCATTTTTCACCCAACAGACAAAGACACACATTGACAAGATTACAACCAGGGTCTCTCAACATCATCAATTCACATCGCATGGAGAAAATCCTTAAGAAGAATTCACATGGTGTCATTGCTTAGATCCATTCCATTCAGATGCAACCATCAACGGTCTCCACTACTCCTTTGGATCTACAACAAATTTTGGATCCATATACAACTGTCTTTATTGAACCAGTGGGATTGCCACCTTCAAGGCCAGGGGACCATCATATTCATCTCTTTCCCGGAAGCGTTCCTCCCAACATCAGGCCCTATCGCTACCCATTTCACCAAAAATTAGAGATTGAAATGCTCGTTCAGAACTTACTAAAGCAAGGTATTATTCGCCCAAACACTAATTCCTTTTCTTCACAAGTTCTTCTTGTCCAGAAAAAAGATGGGTCATGGCACCTCTGCATTGACTTCTGAGCACCTAATCGCCTCACAATCAAGGATAAGTTTCCAATTCCTATTGTTAATGAGCTTCTTGATGAGCTCGATGGTGCTCAATTTTTCTCCAATTTGGATCTTCATTCTGGGTATCATCAAATTCGGGTTCATGAGGATGATATCCCTAAAATAGCTTTCCGCACACATGATGGTCACTATGATTTTTTGGTTATTCCCTTTGGCCTCACTAATGCTCCTTCCACATTCCAGGCATTGATGAATAAAATATTGCGTCCCTACTTACAGAAATTCATTATGGTCTTCTTGGATGATATCCTCATCTACAGTAAAACATGGGTTGAACATCTCTAGCATCTGGATCTCGTAATGCAACTTTTCTATGACCATCATATCCATGCCAAACAATCTAAATGTGTTTTTGGATAGAAGGAAGTAGAGTATCTCGGGCACATTATTTCGGCACAAGGGGTTTGCCCGGATCTTGCCAAAATTGCTGCCTTGAACAATTGGCCGCATCCTCAGACACTCAAGAGCCTTTGTAGTTTTTTGGGGTTGACTGGCTACTACCGCAAGTTTGTCAAGGATTATGGGAAGATTGCAGCTCCATTAACCACTCTATTGAAAAAGGATTCTTTTACATGGACACGTGCTATTGAGTGTGCCTTTGAAAAACTAAAACAAGCTATGTGTACTACACCTATTCTAGCTATGCCCGATTTTTCCAAGTTTTTCACTATTGAGAGTGATGCTTGCGGCAATGGACTTGGTGTTTTTCTCCTTCAAGATGAACATCCCATTGCGTTCACCAGCAAAGCCCTTTCAGGTACAAGAATTTAGCTGCCTCTACATATGAGAAGGAAAAGATGGTTATTTTGCATACAGTACAGAAGTGGCGACCATACCTATTAGGGAATCATTTCTACATCAAGACTGATCTTTAAAGTCTGAATATTTCCTGAAACAATGTGTATCCTCCCCAACACAACAGAAATGGGTTAGCAAACTCATGGGTGATGACTATGAGATCACATACAAGAAGGGTATGGACAATATTGTGGCGGGTGCTCTTTCTCGCACATTTGATGACCAAGTTTCTCTTTCAACTATTTCAATGCCTGTTCCAAATTGGTTGCAATCTGTTCAACAGATCTATGTCAATGACTCTTCATTATCTCAAATCATCTACTGCTTGGCCCAAAACTCCTCTGTTGTACCACATTATTCTTGGGATGGTGCTTCCCTGAGATACAAGGGTCGTCTGGTGCATCCCCATGGCACAAATATTCAACAGGATGTCTTCTATGAACTCCATGCTTCTCCATCGGTAAGGCACTCAAGGTTCCTCAAAACATATGAGCGGGCACGACGTAACTTCTTTTGGCTGGGAATGAAAATCACAATTCAACAGATGTTGGTTGAATGTGAAACTTTCCAACGCAATAAGGGTGAAACGACCCTCCTTCCGAGATTGCTTGAGGCCTTGCCCATCTCTACACGTATTTGAACAAATATTTCTATGGATTGCATTTAAGGGCTATCTAAATCTAGAGGGAAGACAGTGATTTGGGTGGTAGTTGATCACCTCTCCAAATATAGTCATTTTTGTGCTCTCATCCATCCCTATACAGCCTTCTCAGTCTCTCAAATTTTCCTGGACCAGATATTTCGTCTTCATGGAATCACTTCTTCCATTGTCTCGGATCGTGATGTGACTTTCACCGAGCATTTTTGGACAGAACTATTTCACCACACTGGCACCAATGTGAAGATGAGTTCAGGGTATCACCCACAAAGAGATGGTCAGACTTAAATTATCAATAAATGCTTGGAAACATACCTTTGTTGCTTCACCTCTGAACAACATCAGTGACAAAAGTGGCTCCCTCTCGTTGAATGGTGGTACAATAACTCGACACTGCCTCTAAAATGAATCCATATGAAGCAGCCTATGGTCAGGCACCGCCAGTTCTTCTTCCATACACCCCCAGCAGTTCACCAGTTCAGGAAGTTGACACGGTCCTTCATCACCGCGATCAGATTCTTCGCATTTTGTGGGACAATCTTCACATGGCAAGAAATCGCATGAAGCAACAAGCCGATCAGCACCGTTCTGAGCGCACTTTTCAAGTAGGGGATATGGTTTTTCTTCATCTCCATCCTTACAAGAAATCCTCCCTGAAACTTTAACGGCATCATAAGCTCACTCCAAAGTTCTATGGGCCATATAAGATTCTTCAGAAGATTGGGTCCATTGCTTATAAATTGGAACTTCCTCTTTCTTCCCGCATTCATCCAGTATTTCATGTCTCTTGTCTAGAGAAATTTCTTGGCACCAACATCAAAGGACAAACTATTTTACCAGAACTGGATAATGAAGGGTCCATCCTTTTGGAGCTAGAGTCTGTCCTCAATAGGCGCACTTGTAAGCTTTGCTCTCATTTTATCACATCGGTCTTAATTCAGTGGCATAGAATGAAACCAAAGGATGCTACATGGGAGCCACTCCTTCAGATTCAGCAACAATTTCCACATCTAAAGCTTTGAGGACAAAGATTTTTCTAAGGGGAAGGAGATGTTAGGAACCCATGTCAACCCTTCTCTTTACTTTGTTAGTATATTGTTTTTGGACGCATATGCTTTGTAAGCCGTCCCATAGTAATTGTTGATCCATAGTTTGTATTATTGTTGTTGGACGCATATGCTTTGTAATTCATCTCGTAGTATTTGTTGATCCATAGTTTGTATTGGCCCACAGTATTGACCCATGGTATTGACCATAGTATTGGCGCCTAGAATAAGTATATAAGTTTGTGTTGAGGCGAATGAAGGCACCGTGAAGTTATTTGTATTGATCTTGCTGAAAGGAGGTTTCCCCCTCAAAATGACATGCGATAAATAAAAGTATTCCGTGATCTCATATATTATGCATTTTATCAATTAATTGTTGCAGGTTCCTCACAAAGAGAAACCAATATATGTGGTTCACCCAAATCTATGGACTACGTCCGCAAATAAATGTTGCATTATATATTATTTATAAAAAAAAAGGTTTACATCTACACCACCATTGTTGCATTATTCGATTTCCACCTTTTCTCAGCGTCTCTCATCGAGAGTATTCTTGAGACTATTTTCGAGACTTTCACGTTAACCATCAAAACAAAAATACGAGTATCCCTAAGATATCTTCGAGATTCATTAATATATATCTCCGATCTAAGGGTTCAACTCTAAGTTACTCTTAAATCATTTCTATCTCACAATAATAGTTTTATCGAGATTGAACTAATAGTTTTATCAAGATTGAACAAGGTATGGCGATATCTTTTAATCAAATACGAAGTTGGATCTTCACGGTTAGAACCTAAGGATCACCTCTTTGAACTTATACCAAATTTATATATATTGAAAACTTTCACATCTAAATTATATATCCTCTATAATGATTACACTTTATAATTTCTTTAACCTTAGACTTACACTTAGTAATTGCATTTAAGATATACTAAGGTAACAATCTCTTTGTGGGTGTTTGCAAATATTATATCCTCGATTTTCTTTCACAAAGTCATGGAATAAATATTTAGTATCTTACCATATATGTAAAATCTTTTATTAACTAAACCTTACAACCTTTCCAAGCCAAGGACTGCGTCCTTTTCCTCTTTTATTAAAGAGTTCAGATGGTCCATCGATTTATGGATCGGGCACCTTGAGGTTGGTCCCTTCCCACTATTGAATCTAACATTTAATAAACATAATGATTAGTCATTTAAAAAAAATAAAAGGATGAGGCTCTCGCCTAGCCATCCTTTCCCTCTCAACTAAAGGTAAACGCGATGTAAGGAAAAAGAAGCGGAGAGCACACTGATCGATTTAGTAGTAACATAACTAATAAAAATATCACAACAAACCTGAGATGGCAGAGGTTGCATATCTCTGTCGAAAACTACGATGTGGCAGCGTATTATTCCGACAACCTAAGTAGCGTAGGGATTTCATACCTCTGTCATAAGATTGCAATATACCCAATTGATTAAACATAAATAATGCATCATCATTTTATTGGGAAACATGCAATTCTATCAATTGCGAAAAGCAGAGCTATCTTTATAATTTCAAATAAATTATGCAAGGATCTATCACACGTTCACCCGATCTTACCTGTGATAAAAAACAAACATAAAACGCAGAGATAACGTATAGAGATATTCTCTATCAGAAGCAAAAAAGAGAAAATACATTCATACAGGAGATTATAATCTCCGATCGGAACGATGTGAAAACGCAGAGATCACTCACAGATCTATTCCCAGATTAGAAACAAAAGAAGAAGAGGAGGTTGTATTCTTTGAAATGAAAACAAAGAGATCACCCACATATCTATTCTCATATCAGAAAAAAAAGGAAAAACACATTCATCCAGGAGAACAATATGAAAACGCAGAGATCACACACAGATCTAATCTCAGATCAGAAACAAAGGGAAAATGCATTCATCCAGGAGAACAATATGAAAACGCATAGATCACACATAGATCTATTCTCAGATCATAAACAAGGAAAACACATTCATCCAGGAGAACAATATGAAAATTCAAAGATCACACACAGATCTTAAGAAGATCCAGAGTGCCCACCCATTCACACAAAGATGAAGAGTTGATCTTAAGAAGATCCAGAATGCCCACGCATTCACACAGAGATGAAGAGATGATCTTAACAGGGTAATTACGACTCCATACTACATATAGGTGGAAATACGATTCAATACAGCATCATACAATAGGAAATCGACAGGGTTACAATACAATAATGCATCATAAGAGTAATTTCAACGGAGAAATTATGATTCCAAGCAACAATAAAAAATACAACTTCAACCACGAAACGATTCCAGGGAAGAGATAAATGGGAAAGGGATCAAGCTTCTTCCAACCATCCTCTCCCAGCCTTCTACGAAGCTCTATGCGAAGACATCCCCAAAAACTCCCCCCCCAACTTCTGCCGAGAGATTCCCCTCTCTTTCATCGAGGCAGAGAATATAATATACTAACCAAAATCTATACCAAGTGACACGTACAAACTCCACCTACAACAAGTGTAGTGATGGCCGTAACTTTGGTATGATCCTCCCCTACACGATCGAGGTGGTTCCTCTTTTGAGAGACCATCTTCGATTCTGAGAGTCGATTGTTCTCATCCAACTGCCACAAAGCTAGGTGTAAGCTAGCACACTATTCTCATAAGTTTTATTACCTCACTTAAAATCCGACTATTTTTTTACTCGCTTAGCTTACTACATCAACGATGGTAAGGTAATGATTAAATAGTGAGCTAGTAGAAATTTTTGGGCTTCTTTTCAACTAGGAAATCACTATATAACTTCACATTCTCATGTTAGAAGTAAGATAATCATAATCATAATCATCACCTTAATTCTATATCAATAACATTTTATATTATTGTTTGTTGTATTTATCATAGACACCTCATATCGATTTATCCTCTATTTGATTGATCATAATAGAGAATGTGCATCCCTCAAAAAGATAATATATATATATGTTTAAACATGTGTATAGATATTTAATGTTATAGATTTAACTTTCTTTTTAAGTGAAATTCCTTTTTCTTTCCATTAAGATCTTCTATATAACTCACTTCCAAGAATTTACATAATATGTTGTTTATGGGTATGTCATAATTTCAAAGGAAAATTATATATATATTATTTGGCTAGAATTATATTTCTATAATTACTATGACGAGGTACTAAAATCTTTAATAGTTATTCATTTTAAGGAGTATTTTCCTTTTTTAATATATTTCTATATTTAAAATCTTTGGCTATTTGAATATTTGAAAGTTAGTCATTTAGTTTACTTAGGACCATTAAGTAAGAGTCCTCTTCATATTAAACGATAGGGTTTACAACTTTAATGGAGATTGTGACGAGCAGCCACAAGTTCTTGGTGGCATCTGGTGGCATCAGAGATAATACGGGTTATTTAAATTTAAATCTTAATGGCTACTTTATCAATGCATTAGTCATCTATCCTTACAAAATAATAGAGGCATAAAAGAGGGATATTACATTAATTTTTAGAAATTGTTACAATTTTGAGTTTTGTTAAATAGACTTCAGCTCATGTGTCAATTTGATCAATTTTGCATAATTTTTAAATTAAATTATTATTATTTATATATGTATATTAAAATGGATAGGTTATTATTTCAGTACATGGATATTTGGCATAAAAATAAGAAAAAAGAGAGAACAAGTAACATTTATAACTTATTCATGGCACTTAACTTGTGGTCTAAGTTGCTTTGGTAGTATTTTAGAATTTCCGGTGGACTAATGTCTATGCTTTTCCTAGATTAAACCAGGATGAGAAAAGTATCTTGATTTTACAACGGTAGTTCAAAATTAGAAATAGACAATATATAAAAAAAATATCAAAAATAAGTGGCAAGTAGTTGATGATGGATAGATAAATCACGGCAGACATTTAAACAGCGGCTGGTTGAATTCGGCCGTTTTTTACTTTTTCCAACGAAGAAACGTGCCCACACTCTTTTATCACCACTAGCTTCGCCTTCTCTCCCCTGTGCGTGCAATCGTATCCATTTCACGCGAGTGAATATCCATTTCGCAACAGAAAAGCGATCGAGAAATATCGAATTCTTAATTTGAAAAAATTACTAAAGAGAGTATCCATTTCACGAAAGAGAACTCGCTCACTCGCCTCGGAGAGCGAGGATTGCAGTCACCTAAATATCAACTTTTTAACATTGACATTAAGACGTGTGATTCGGAATTAGGAGAACTGTTCGCTGATAAAGATTTATTTGTCAGCACGATGAGATTTACTTCAAAACAAACATATGATACTATATATACGGGAAAGCTCAATCCCAATTTATTTAAATATAAACTTTTTAAGCTTTACAACAAAACATGTGTTTCTTAATATCAACTTCTTAACCTTTACCTCAAAATATGTGATTCAATAAGGGAAAGCTCCATGCCAATTGAATTATTGAAATATGTAAGAATGCTGCTCCAGCTACTATAATTTCTGTGTCATGATAAAGCTAACGATCAACATAACTTTATAATATTTTTGGAAGGGTGGCTGTTATACATTAGAATAAAGAAGCAAAGAAGAACACCGAAAGTCCATACCTGGCAGTCAGCGAATAATTTTAAAACGTAGTGTTCTTATGGTTTACAACTATAAAGACTGATCCAGAGCCCTGTCAGTTCAGTTCATGCTTTCTAGTCTCTCTTCATTTCCATCGCTATGAAATTCCATCATTTGAAGGAATGGGTGGAGTTTTGGAAGACATCAGCTCAACTAGAGAGAACAAAGGATGACCAAGAAGAGTGGGTCAATAATGGATCAGTGGATGTGAGAGGAAGGCCAGTTATCAGAAGAAAAACTGGTGGATGGAAGGCTGCTCTTTTCATCCTTGGTAACTTTTTGTCTTTTAAATTTATTAGTATCATCTTCGTGCTATGAATGTGAATCCAGGTTTAAAAAGAATTGAGGGCCTAATTAGAGTGTAAAATTTTAATTGTGCAGTAGTTGATTTCACCGAGAAGATGGCGTTCTTTGGGATATTAGCCGACTTGATCATCTATCTAACAACTGTGTTGAAGGAAGGGGTTGAAACATCTGTTAAAAATGTCAACTACTGGATGGGTGTGACATACCTTCTGCCACTTATAGGGGGCTTTATAGCAGATACTTACTGTGGACGGTACTGGATGGTCATCATCTCCTCAATAATCTATCTCTCGGTGAGACAGAAATACATGAAAATGATCAATTTTGAATCACCATTATGAGATCTTATATATAGTTTTTCTGATAATTATGCAATCCATTTGGCTCTGATCTTTTATGTTGTATAAATCAATGTTTCAGGGATTAATTTTGCTGACGCTGTCAGTGTCTCTCTCAGCTCTGAAGCCAGCTGATCAATGTGAATCTGGAATATGCAGCAAAGCAACGACTACCGAGATTGGTATCTTTTTCTTGGCTTTGTATATCATAGCGTTGGGGGTCGGTGGCTACAAACCGTCTCTTCAAGCATTTGGTGCAGACCAGTTCGATGAGGAAGATAAAACTGAAAGTCTCGAGAAGAGTTCCTTCTTTAATTTCTGGTACTTCAGTGACTGCAGTGGCCTCCTCTTAGCAGTCACAGTTATTGCCTACGTCCAGGAGAACGTAAGCTGGGGATTCGGATTCGGGACAATCACTGTGGTCATGGGCATAGCCACTGTTTTGTTTTTGTATGGAACGCCATTTTACAGACACAAGCCGCTTCCTGGAGGAAGCCCCATCGCTCGACTCGCTCAGGTTGTGGTTTGTGCTATTAGTAAAAGAAATATTAGCATGCCTTCAGATCTGAACTTGCTTTACGAAATTCAGGAATCGGACACCATAAAACTAGGCGAGAGGCAGCTATCTCACACAAATAATTTTAGGTAAGTTTAAAAGTAGTACCTTTGATTTTATTTTTATTTTATTTAGATGGTGTCTAAAAATTGTGTTGATAAGGGTTTATTTTTAAAATGTTGGGGTGGATTAGGATTACAGGAGTATTATGATGTCTACATTTGATTGTATGGTTATAGTTTCAAATTTGAAATAATAATTATAAGAAAAAATATAGGAAATAATATGAGTTGATTTAGTTATTATTGATACCTAATATATTGATAATTGGTAGCTGATGCAAAATAATTCATATTAGCTGATACATAAATAAGGAGTAGTTAATGTAGATAGAATGATTACAATATACATAAAAATAAATAACAAATAATTTGTTTGTGACGCTTAACTTGTGACCTATTAATATTCACATACCACAAATTAAGTGACTTGGCTATACTTATATTATCTTGAAAACTTAATAGGTATCTGGACAAAGCAGCCATAATAGTTCAAAACACTTCGGAATGGAGTCCAGATTCAATGGGAAGCACGAAGCCAAATCCATGGAAAGTCTGCACGGTAACTCAAGTAGAGGAAACCAAGCTTATATTGAGAATGGTGCCCGTCTGGGTCTCCTGCTTAATCTTTGGAATGGTAACAACACAAAGCACAGCGTTCTTCATCAAGCAAGGCAGCACAATGGACAGAAGCATGGGTTCAAGGTTTCGAGTACCGCCAGCTTCTCTTCTAGCATTTTCCAACATTTGTGGACTTGTTTTCGTAATTATATATGACCGTTGTATTGTACCGCTGGCCAAAAGAATAACTCGCAATGAGCTAGGCATCACTGTTCTTCAAAGGATTGGAATTGGTATGTTTTTTTCTGTTCTGTGCATGGTGACTGCAGCTTTAACAGAAAAGAAGAGAATCCATGTTGCAAAAACTCATGGCTTGCTTGACAACCAGAGAAGTACAATCCCTCTGAGTGTTTTTTGGTTAGCTCCACAATTTTCTCTGATGGGAATAGCAGATGTGTTTAGTTTAGTAGGATTACAGGAATATTTCTATGATCAAGTTCCTGACAGCATGAGAAGCATGGGAATCGCCTTCTCTGTGAGTGTTATGGGAGTGGCCAGTTTTCTAAACAGTGCTCTCGTCAGTATAGTTGACAGAGTGAGCAAGGCAGGAGGGCATCCAGGATGGCTTCAGCACAACCTGAATAGGTGTAGATTGGACTATTTTTATTGGCTTTTCACGATAATGAGTATCATCAATTTATGTGGTTATGTTTATGCTTCACATGCATATACATACAAAAAATTGAAGTAAATTAAATAGGTTCATATAGACTGTTCACCATCAAAGACTATGAATAAGGTTCTTCTTTGTAAAATATGCTTTTGGCATTTTAGTATATGTTATTGGATTACTTTTCCCGATAATGATTATTATCAATTTATCTTGTTATGTTTATGCTTCACATACATATACATTTAAAAAAATCCTTACCTAAATTGGATAGGTTCATATTATAAATTGTTCATCACCCAAGAGTATGAATAAGTTTCTCTCTCTGTTATTACCAAAGAGTATGAATAAGTTTCTCTGTCTGTTATTGCCAAAGAGTATGAATAAGTTTCTCTCTCTGTTATTGCCAAAGAGTATGAATAAGTTTCTCTCTCTGTTATTACCAAAGAGTACGAATAAGTTTCTCTCTCTGTTATTGCCAAAGAGTATGAATAAGTTTCTCTCTCTGTTATTGCCAAAGAGTATGAATAAGTTTCTCTCTCTGTAACGTGTTTCTGGTTTCTTACATTCTGTTATTATGAAGTTGGAGGAGCATATAGTTCTGGTTTCTTACCTTCTGTTAGTGTGGGCCCTGGGGTTGGAGGAGCATTTGGAACATACCTTTCATTTTAGTATTCTTACGTTTTCACAAGCTTTCTGAGAAATGCTTTCATGATGCTGTCCATATCACTTTCCACTTCACAAATCACTGTTATCATTAATCAACTTCCACGTTAATGGACCGTCCAGATTCTTTGTTAGAATTTGTTGTAAATAATATAAGTAGACATATATGTTATTTCTATTGGTCATCATCATTCATATTTTGAAGTGAGGTTGATAACATGTGTTAACTTGTTTGATTCTAATCTGTAGAGTGAAGTATATATGCAGGGTTAATTCTAGATACTGATTATTCATATTTTGATGTGAGGCTGATAGCATGTGTTAACTTGTTTGATTCAAATGTGTAGAGTGAAGTATATATGGGTTAATTCTAGGTACTGAGCTTTGTTACAGTGATTATTGTCCATTTTATTTGTTAGAGTGATTATTATCTATTTTATTTAATGTAGTATTGATTAAATAATTCTGATAATATTGATTAAACAATTTTAAAAAGTATAGTTTTATTATTTAGAAATATTAAAGGTATAATAATTTTGTATTTAAAGATTTTAAATTAAGAAGAATTTATAATACATGGTTTCATAACTTAGTATGATGTAAATTTCTCTAATTTCATTATTTAGTTAAAATGAATGTAAATTTCTTTATATTCCAAAGATTTTAAATTAAAATTATGTATTGATGGATCTCTATAAATATTATTATAGAATAAGTATATCATTTAATTCATTTATAAGATAGGCATAAATAATATTATATGAATTTTTTAAAAATAATTACATTTATAGGTGTATATATCTTAGAATTTGGGGTGGACTATCATCTATGTATTTTCTAGATTGGGACACGTGTACTGTACTCGTAGCTAATGCATAGATAACTCATAGTTAATGCATGATAGCTAATGCATGGAGAACATGTAGTGATTGACAACTCATTTAACTAAAAAAAGTAAAGACATAGATAATAAATGATGTTGTTCACAAGCCACAAATTCAATAGCTATACTAGTTAATATTTTCACAACTTACTTAATTAGAACAATAACTCACATCTAATACTCAAATTCACACAACTCTACAATAATTGCCCTTCCAGATTGTATAATTTAGAGAATGTCCTAATTGTACACGGAGAATTTTTTTGTTGAAGAATAAACACTCCTGTAAATAGTTCACTTATATTTAGACAATTCAACTCAAATGAAAAGTGTAAATAATAAGTATATCATTTAATTCACTCATAAAATTAATATTTTTGCAATTTATCTCGTAAACATTTTATTGAAGAATAAACACTCCGTATAAATAGTTCACTTATAACTGACATGAAAAGTGTAACTATATAATTTAAGTATAAATATTACAGTTCAAGTCTTCATAAGCAACACAAATAAAAATATTAATTCTTGTCGCATAACTCACACCTAACAGTGAAACTCACGCAACTGGACAATAATTTGCCCTTCCATACTGTTCCTCTATAATTTAGAGCATGTCAAATTTCTGGGAAACATGTAAGATAACTAGTTGAACACATAATTTATTTTTATTGAAGAATAAACATTCCAGATGTAAACAGTTCACTTATATTTAGACAATTCAACTTACATAAAAGTATAAATATTCCACTACAAGTATTCATAAGTATTCATAAGCAACCCAAATAAAAATATTTATTAATTCTTATCAAATATCAGTCAAAACCATAAAATTACAACCACTCTTCCAATTACACAACATTTATAATTAAAAATCAAGATATTATGCTATTATTAGTTTAAAGACAGTACGGTCAAGTTTTGCCAAACTCATTTCAAAACAATAATTAAGCATATATATATATATAACATAACTTTGAACTCTAGCTATCTTGTAAAAGAATTGAAATTAAAAAGCACATAATAATAATTTTTTATTTCAAAATTTTAATTGGGGTGCATTATATCTAACATGTAGCACTGGCGTTTCACTATCTAGTGCACCAAGGCATGGTTAAATAATTTTTTTTTACCGAAATGGAAAACCATTTTTACCATCTCCTTAGTGTTTTTGATCCTCCTAACTACCGGTTATGTACCTTCCATGCTCATATGCCGTGCCATCCATGCTCCAAGTGGCTATATTGTTGGCTTCCATTGCTTGTTGAGTGGATTTTGAATTTTGTGAAAATGTGGACAAATTTTGAAATTTTGGGTACATGGGTACTATGCCTCTTTGACATGCAAAGGACTAGGTAAAGTATTTGTGACCTCCTAATTTAAATTTTAGTGGATTAAAATTTGAAATTTATCTTTATTTGTCCTTAAATTTTAAAATTTTAAAAAAAAATTGCATGGTGCGTTCGAGTCATTTGGCTTATACTGCATATCGGCACACACGGTAAATTTAGAGGATGTGTTATGGATGGTGTGTTTATATCTGTACTACACCACAAACATGGTGTGCTTTATTCTTTATAATGCAGTTCACTTAACCAAATTAAAAAAGCATAATCATAATGGGTGCACATCCCAAGACAATGCGCTAACTTATAAAAGGCACACCATTAATATAGAAAATTTACAAAACTCACAAAGGGCTGCACCTACTATGGGCACTCTATTAATACATGTGCACTACTAACGGTGTGATGATGAGTCCTAAATGCACCAGTGCTTCCTATTGTTGGATGCATTGCCAAACTTAACGTTTCAAAAAATAAAACATTCACTAGTGTGCATTATACAAAGGAACACACCGTTTTGATGTTGTGCTGACCTGTAATAGGTGCATCCTAATTCCAAGAATATATAAAACTCAGAAATATTTTCCCCTATCACGATGCACTCTATTAATGCTTGTGCATCGTAACCAGTGCGATAAGATATTTAGAATGCATTGGTACTTTCTAATAATAGACACACTACGAGACTTAACCAAATATATCACAACATTATCCGGTGTGCTTTGTAAACACAAACGCACTAGGCAGATGGTGCACTAACGTGTAAATGGTGCATCGTTATCCAAAAAAATATAAAACAAATAAAAAGAAACTCCTATTACAACGCACTCATTTAATCATTCGCACCATTGTGAGTGCGATGATGTTTTTAGAAGGCATCGGTGCTTCCTATTGATGGAATCACTGCCATACATAACGTAGTAAAAACACCTCATTGGCTAGTGCACTTTGTTAGCTTTGCCCCACTGATTGTTCGGTGCGATGGCGTATAATAGGTGCACCGTAATTCTAAAACAAAACATTAAACCCACAAATAATAGCACCTACTAAGGTGCACTCATTAATATGTGCACACTGTATACAGTGCAATCATAGCTCTACAATGCATTGGTGCTTCCTCAAGATGGGCACACTAACAAACTAAACATAGTGAAAAAATATTGCCACAGTCACTGGTGCGCTTGTCTATTCAAGCACACCGTATGCAGTGCTCTATGGTTACAAAAGTATTAACATCGGTGCATGACTATAATTATGGAACATTGATTCTCAAATTCATTTATTTAGATAACATAAAATTATTTTATGTTAATAAATAGCATGCTCATTTAATGAAATATTTGATGTTTTTTTATATCTATTTATGATACTAATCGATGTTATATGTGTATTAGAGACGTTGGTGACGAGAGGAAGCTAAGTAGCAGTGGGCCCACAAGTTGACCCATACAACTTTGTGCATGAGTGGGAGGCGAGGGAGAGGGAGAGGGATTTGTTTCATCGCCCATCACTAATCATACACGAGACCACTTGATGGTTGTAGGCCTCCTACAGTTCTATCAACATGCTACATCCCTCGAGGAGAACTCTGCTTTGTTGCCGCATTTGATCCATTGTTGGGATCACGGGACACTGGCATTTCATCTTGGTCCCGATTAGTGGTTCCATCCAACTAGGGAGCATATTTATTTGATCACTATCCCATCTAGGAGAGAGGAGTATTTTCCTGAGTTTCTTGGTGTCTCAGTAGGTGTTGTAGAAAATTCAACTCATTTACTCTCAGCGTTATATCGATTCCTGCATCCTTAATCCTTCTAATTTTCAATGTGCACAATAGACATCTTTAGATTGGTGCTTTCAGTGGAGAGCAGGTTAGTTTCCTCTCACTATTTTTTATGAGCATCACGCACTTTACCAATGATGGGAAATGCATCAGTTTCCCTCTTTTATATTATGTAGATTCTTTAGTGCGGTGATCTAGATGGCAGTTTTTTTTTATTTGGATTGATGTCATTCAATGTTTGATGGGAGGGCCAACTTCCCTTTTTCTTCATAGCTTTTTCGTTTATTTTTTGAGAGGATTCCTGCCACAAGGCCAACATTTGACCACCTCCCTCCTACGACATTAATTGACGTGTGGGTGCGCATGTGGGGACAGATGATTCCCAAGAGGTGCCAGTTTGATTTCCTAGCTAGGATCACAACATAGGTGTTGGATATGCTATCCGGTGAGGAGGATCATGCATTGGACCTTTTGATTCAAATATTTTTTGTTTATTTTTTGAAAGGATTATGGCCACAAGGCCATCATTTGACCACCGCTCTCCAGGGACATTGACTGAGGTGCAGATTCGTATGTGGGGATTGATGATTCCCAAGAGGGGCTAGTTCGATTTCCTAGCTAGGATGACAATAGAGGTATTGGAGATGCTATCCAGTGAGGAGTATCATGCATTAGACCTTCTTCCATATATCTATGTAGGATTGGACTAGAGGGCATGTCCCAACATTTTTTTTACCCATGTCGAACCAGTGGGTGAGGAAGGTAATATTAACGTTATGTTTCAATTAATCTAGTTGCATTTTATTGTCGTATTTAATGCAAATGAAAAATATTATAACATTTTCTTTAAATGGATTTATTAAATAATTTAAGCAAATTGTCTAATTATATTTGTTGTGTACTATATATTTTGCAGATATTGACACATTCAATGGGAAGCTGCCTCATCCCAATCATCCTTATGAGGATATGTAGGAGGCCGAGGTTCCTATGTTACCTAGAACTGGCCTACGACATAGGCCAAATGAGAGGTATTGATAGGATCCAATGAATAGGATGGCCACATTGTTGGGTCGACGAGGATTCCATCCTGTTCAATCCTTCAATATCATGTGATACCCTAATCTCATAGAGGTATGGAGTATTATTCATTGTGATATGAGATTGTTGATGCAGTATGTAGCAGGCACATCCGTTCTTTTATATGCTTGAAGTCTAGAGGATTAGTATACGCTATCTGATGAGGATGGTGATCCTTGTCCTCTTCCACCACCTCCTTCTCCTCCTCACCATGACGTGGAAGCATCATAGGGTGAAAACATGAAGTTGGGAAACAATTTTGGCTTGTTTTTGAGAAACAAAACTGCTAAATTTTATGTTTTTCAACTTCGACTTCTTCAAAGCGATATCTCCCTTAGGAATTTCAAGTTGAAGTAAACACAAAGGTTTTAGAGAATTGAATTATCTTTCTACTTGTAATTTTTTTAAATTTTTTTTATGGACATATCATGGGACAAATTTGTTGTCAACCAACGGCATATACTTGAAAATTTTAGGTATGGATAATGAGTGACCTGTGTTGATGTCGGTTTTTTGATAGATGGTTATTCGGTTTAGGGAAAACAATTGTAGCCTCAGAGTATGCACACACTATAGTTGATCATGGACTATATTTTGAGTTTTTTAAGACTTGGGAACTATTTATTATTATTTATCGAAACAACATATGTTTAGAAAATCGTGCATTATCGACACATGTTTTTGTCTTCACATTTTCTTTCAAATGTGACTCTTATTGGAAAAACTAAAAGTACCCTTTTGAAGAGAGCCAATTATGATCTCTGTGAAATTTCAAATTTTTTGGTACTATCTTTGTTATGATATTGAATTTTCATTTCGGGTGATTTTCTAAGTAATAAAATTCTTAAGGGATAAGGTTTAGAAAAAAATTATTAATAAATAGAAATTCAAATCAAAATGAAACAATTATTATATCATTGGAAACTAGATTCAGAGATGAATCCATTGCTACCAAGTCCGACAAATAATACTTAAAATTTGCACGGGTTTGGGCTTGCTAAAGTTGCAGGTTCCAGAAAGATGCAAGATATTTTTGCAGGTATTGTTGACCATAAACTCTCGGCCGAAAAATACCTTCCAAACTCTCCGATGAGAGTTTAGTTCAAACTCTTGTCCGAGAGTTTTTTTGAAAATACAGTGTGACGATTGGTTCAAACTCTCGGCCTAGAGTTTGAACTCTCAAAACTCTCGACCTAGAGTTTTTTAAACTCTCGACTGAGAGTTTGAGGTTGACCTTTTTTCCCCTGTTCATCCGCGTGCCCTCTTTTTTTTTGTGCTCCATTGTCACATAATTGTTTCCCAGGTTCGCGTTTTCACCCCATAATCTCATACTACATCTCCTCCTCCTTATCCTCACCATGATCATGACCAACCACTATTTACTCCTCCACACCCAGTCGACCCACCACCATCTCCAATCCATCTAATCATCCTACCAGTCACTCCACTGTAATGCCCCATATTTCGACTAGATAGGTTTATCCGTGAGACATATTGCACTTTGTTTTCTTATTATCTATTGGACTCAGCTAGACTTAGTAAACTATACTTATGACACGATAAACCCGATTATATGTTGCTACCATGGTTACTATGTTATGTTGTCACTATGACTATGATGTTATGATATTATGATGTTACTATGTTCATGCAGTTAATCGGTTATGATAATCATGAGATTCATTACATTTCTGATGACAATATATGTTTTAAGATTTTCATTGATGGAATGTGAAATATATGACGTTGTACGTGGATGCCATCCTATGATGAAATTGATTGAATTGTTATATGTCATGCATACCTGTGATGAGCTAAAATTGTGACATGAAATAAAATGATGTTGATGATATGGATCAATTGGTGATCGAACGGAAATGTTTGTTATAAAATGTGTATTTTGAGAAATACTAACCTACAAGACACATGGGCTATGGGATGGCTGGATACTTGATCTGATATATGGGATAAGAACTTGTCCACACAGTAAACCTTAGCAACCAAAATTGATGATATGATGACATGGTCCGATAATCTCGATAGTAGCAAAGTATGATTTGATAAGGGCGTAGACCCAATATGTTGAGAGGGATGGATGTATTGCCCACTCTATGTTTCTATGATACCCGGGGTCGCGGGAGGTCCGTGTTGAGACATGCTCTCCAAGTTGTTGTGATGAAGATGGTCAGATTCTTGCTAGGAGAGGCTAGGTTAGCTAGTTAGCCAACGTTACCGCTCTCAGGTTCTATGTGGTCAAGTCAGTATAGATGGCACCCACTTTTGTACTAGAAGACGAAGGATAGGGAGGATGTGGACATAGGTTAGGATGGGAGGACATGTTAGTTAGTACTCTTGAGCATTGGGTATCCCTTGAACCTAACTTAGTAGTAGTAGGTGTCCCTTCCTTGAGAATAATTAATTTATTGATATTGTGCAATGAAAATTTAATGATGATATAACTCAATTGGTTAGATTAATGATTGATATGCTAAAATGATTATGTTGGATATATGTTGATTTGGTTATATGTGTGTGTGTGTGTGTGTGTGTGTGTGAGTGAGTGTGTGAGTGTCACGTCTTGTATGTATGGTTGCTCACTCTGCATGAAGGATTATTATTTTGTCAATTAGTATATATACATAGGTGAAATGATGCTTTATTATAATACATATATGATCTATGCGTACACTGGCCACACGCATACTTGGTACATGTACATTAGTATTGATGTGGTAAATACCTAACATGCTAATTGATTGTAATGTTATTCAGTACTAGAGTCAGTTGTGCATTAATCAAGTTTGAATGTTGATTGTTTAATTGTGTTTATATGCATAGACGGTTCAATTAGGTTAGTGATTAGTTATACATAAGTGATGCATTAGTAATTAATCGTTGTTGTCAAGAAGGAATTCTCATGAGATAGTTACTGTAAATAACATAGTTATTGTTCAGAGTACACCAATAATATTGCTATGTTTAAACATGTTTATCATACTGTTGAAACCATTGATGGTGTTTTATTTAAAATTAACTAACGTTATGTTGTATTATGTTCCTTTCCTTTAAACCAATAATAATAATAATAATAATAATTATTGTTGTTGCTTTTGTTGTTTTTTATTTAACATGAATGTTCTTATTATTATAACTATTGTCGAATAAGCATAAATTTATGATTTTAGCTTCATGGTTTTGTTTAAATAAATAATTTTATCTAGATTATTTTATACCAATAGTAAAATGAATATTATTATTATTTTAAAGGAATTGAAATTGATTGTTGATTTGATATTATTATATAATATGAGTATTTAAAACCTTAATTGTAAATCAAACATCATTTTCGAATACAGATTTGGATTGAATAATTAAGACCTCATAAACCTCCTTATGAAAAGTCAAGCTTGTACTTTTATGTTGTCCTAAAAACATTCAAAGATGAAGTGGTGGATTGAAATACCATTAATGAGATAGTCTCATAAAAACAAGTGGTGATCATGCGTCAAATAAACATATAGTAAATGTCAATTCAATAGGTAAAATTCAATGGAGCATTTAACCATTTAGCTACCCGAGTGAACGAGAAGTCCTAAAAACTAATATTATAATTATTTAACCTTGAATAGTGCGATTATATTAATGATTTAGAATCCCGAAAACATGGATGACTAACGTGGGGGAGTAGGAATGAAGTTTGGAGGAGGAAAATGGATATAAAGGAAAGGTTTCACAGCATGGAGAAGGGGGGCATTGGTTCTTTTGGAGTGATCAAGGAGAACTATGATATTTTTGGAAGTGAAGGAGGAGGTGGGAAAACTCCACATGAAATACTACATTGTTGAACAAAGGGAAGTTGTTATCAAGATTATTGTCTATGGGATCAGGGGCTCGGAAACTCGTTGGTTTCCTAGGGCCAACATGATAAGACGATAAGAGATGGTCGGCAGGGTGGTTCATCTATTTGGTTGCTAAGTATTGGTCCAAAAGAGCTATTGGAACTAAGGGATCTGCTACAACCTACGGTAATAGGCATTCTACTAGTAGTTTAGGAAAAATATTTATATTCTAATATATTGAATGTTATGCAGGAATTTACACGTATGTTTGTTGTTAATAACTATATGTATGTGCAATGAATGCTAATAAGAATACCTAAAATAGAAATATTGTTGAATTTCCTTTGGTAAAATAAATTCATATTACTATGTTGCTAGATATTTCCAAATTACTAAAAATTATGCAGGAAATTAGCATAATGAAAATAAAGAGAAAACTTTTGCTAAAACATATTGATATTTATTTATTATTGAAATAATTATGAGGTAAAACAACTCTGTAGGAGCTGGGTATAAAAAGTTGATTTAAAAAAAAAAATTGAACTTCAGTGCCCTTCCGGAAAGAGGGGCACTGCATTTGGTACTTCAAATCCTGCAAACTTATCTTCTTAACCTAAAATGGGTTGTTTATCCTTGGTCAATTAAGTTGTGGGTCGCTCCTTCATCGCTGAGAGATACTATATGCTACCCACCAATCCTCCCTTTACTTCCTCCATCATAGGGGTATGGTCCCCATGAACCATCTGTGTGTTGTGGCATGGATCGTATGAAAAGCAATAACTACTCTGGCTTGGGATGGCTGGGAAGGTATATGGTAAAGAAACACCCTTCCTTAAACCCCAGATAACCCCACGCATAGGCAGGTCTAAAGTCCGTCGTGTATCGAGTATGCACCCTTGGTAGGTCGTAAATCTCCTATTCCACTCACCTCAACTCTAGATAGCATGGTTGTACCATGTGAGATTTGTGTTCATGGAGATATGTATGCTTCTCTTTTGAAAAAGGTAATGATGCCTCTATTGGTGGGGGTGTCGATGCCTCTAGATCTATTGGAAGAGGTATTGATGCCTCTAGTTCTGAAAGTGAACGAGATATCTTATAGTAGTTATTGGACTGGAGATGTATATTTGGGCACATGTATCATGAGTTTGATATTATTGTTCATATATATATATACACCACATTTTTCATATTGATGTCGATGTTCATGTTGATGTTTATTTATATGTTGAAGATGATGTGTATTCCATTTAAGGTCAGGTTAGATATGTTTGTTAGGCGTGATTGATATATGTATGTGTTATATGGTGTTATTTAGATGTGTGCATGATGGTTTTGTTAGATAATGCAGCTTGTGTTTTGTTAGATGTTATTAGTATATTTGTGTGTTAGATGATGTTTAAAAATGTTAAATGTATATGTTAGATTATGGTATATATAATCTTTACATGTGTATATTAGGTGATGTTTGATGTGTATGTTAGATTATCTTAGCTATTTTTTATGTGTTTGTAAGATGGTGCTTATGTTGGATAGGTGATGATAGATGTTTATGACATTAGATGATTGTCATACTGTGTGATGGTTATGTTAGATTATTTTTATGTTAAGTAAGTGGTCATGATGATGATGATTATGATGATGATGATAATGGTATGTTACATGATGTTAGGTGGTGGTGGTGGTGGCCACTGACTTAATGATCACATTGTAATATTACACACGCACACACACACACACACACATATATGGATTTATTTTTTATGAACTCAATGGGATGTCAAATTATTTTCTAATATTAATCTTCATGTGTATGATGTATTTTGATTATGTCAATGGGTGTTATTCATGTGTGTGATGCAATTTCATTTACTTATTTATGTGTTTATGTCAAAGTATTTTATATTAGCTATAATCATAATTACAAATTGTGCACAATCACAGTTATAATTCCAAGTTACAATCTCATCTATAATTACAGTTTACAATCATTATTACAATTTCACAACTTCAAATTACAATCACAATTATGATTACAATAATAAATTACTAATTAGATTTACAATGTACAAATTACAAATTGGACAGTGACAACTACGAATTTACAATTGCAAATTACAGTTGCAACTACAATCAGAACTTGCAAGTTATATTTACAAATTTGCAATTATGATTACAATTATTTTACAAATTAAAAAATTATTTACAAAATTGCAAAATTACAAAATAATTTACGAAATTGCAAAATTACAAAATAATTTACAAAATTTCCAAATTACAACCATTGCGATCATATTATAAATTAATTATGTGATTGCCATGTATAAAATATTTAATTGATCAACCAATGATTATAAGTCTTTTAAGAGATGTCATGCATTATATGTGAAAGCCTTATATTTTCTTTATACTAAAATCTATAATGTTCTATACAAATAAGTTGCAAATAATTATAGAATTGAAATTGTAATTACTCTAGCTAAAAATCATAATTGTATCTATATATCATAATTGTAAACTCAATGATATGAACACAGTAAACAATGAGAAAACATTATTATAATCATTTTAATAGCAGAGAATACCTTCAGAAAACATATTTCAAAAAAAAAATTAACAGCATAGGTTTTTTTCTATGTTCACAAATAAAGTCTTGTACAACTACCATTACTGTAAGGTTTAGTAATAGCATTAAGGTTTCGTTAAAAATGGAGCATGAACCAGCCGAATACCGAAATTATGCCTTAAGGATGAAAATAATAATTAACAATAAATAGAAACCATTCTATGATTAGAATGTTTCCTCTAATCAAACTTTACAATTATTTAATTAATGATTGATTAGACAACATAATGGTTGAAGTTCAATTTAACATTAATATTTAATTATCCCATCCACATAAACCATATGTAACCTAGAGGATGGGAGCAATTAATCTCTCTCTCTCTCTCTCTCTCTCTCTCTCTCTCTCTCTCACACACACACACACACACACACACACACACACACACACAAAATTAAAAGAGAGAAGATAAATATGTCCAAGGACAACTGATGAAAACATTATTATAAATCCACTCCCATTAACAATTGTTTTACCTGTACAACCAAGTGTATCTCTCTAGAAAGAGTCATGTTAAATAACCAAAATTCATTTAATACTACTTGGATTGATTTTCCATTTTTTTCCAACAACTATTATCATTATTTTTTAAAGTAGCGAAAATTTATATAGATCAATAAACTTAGTCATGGCTTAACCCATACAACCATAATATAATGAACCCAAGCAAATTCAAAAGGTATTCTAAAATCAAGCTTTCTCCCCATCCGCAAATAGGATAGGATTGGGTCAAGTGTATTTTTATTTCATATAGAAATTTTTATTATCCTCGTGAGCAAGGTAGATATTTACAAACTAATTATATAGAAACAAACATAAACATTACAGTGAAAAAACTATTTTTATTACCTTGATGTCAATCCTCCCCCTTCATAGGTTTGGTCATTATGTACTTACAATAGACCTTGTAATTCTTTTTAAATTTCTTATTTGTTCACTAAATCAAATCCTTGATATTTTTCGACAACAAAGTGCATGGCACATGGATAGGAGTACATATTTGTTCCGTATTAAATTCTCCTCACTAGTTCCAAAAGCTTCATATTTTAATTTTCCCTTCAACATCCAGTTGGGATCCTTCATTTTGGAAGGGTCTATCATGTCCCCAGGTTTCTCCTCTCTAAAATTTGGGTTCTCTCCAAAGGGGATCAGGGGATCAATTTTTCAATGTATAGTGATACATCATTTTCTTGTTTTACATTGGGTCATCTTATCTAAGATCTAGGCATAAACAATCTCCACTACAACCTCAAATTCCACCAAGTTTGTAAATGGATGTTCCACCTTTCAGTGAGTGACCTAACCAAATTTTGTTGTTGCTTCTTAATTTCAGATTTTCATTTAGGGAAAATCACTATTATGTCTTCAAAGCAAGATGTACACTAGAAAGAAATATTCTCATAACCTAGTTTTTTACAATAGTCAATCGCTTCTAACAGCATGTCCTATGGTAGTCCTCCAAAAGCTTACTTTGTAAACATATCCTCATATAGGTAGTAATATGCATTTTTCACCGACATTAAGAATAAGTAAAACTTAGTATACCAAAGATATGTATTTCATAATCCACCAACATTGAGAATAATTAAAACTTAGTGTAGTTCAAAGATTTCTTTTTGAAAGAAATTACATAATAAGTTGGCAAATCTTTCAATCAAAAAGTGATAGAAAGGAAATTCTTGAACATGGGCAATACAATGGAAGGAAATTGTAGTATTCATGAAATATTTCTTATATCTAATAGCTTCTTCCACTTCTAGAACTATGGCGCCCAATAAGTTCAATAAATAGATGCAAACCTTGGAGGGAGAAAAGCATCATGACATGAAGAACGAACTTTCACACCAATGAGGGAAGAACCATCTACATAGAGACACATCCCTATCTTGGATAAATTAAAATATAGCTTTGAAAGACTATTGAAATGCGGAGCAGGATAGTGGATCTAATGACAACTAAGGTAGAGCCAAACTGCATAGAAAGTTCAAGTTCAAGATTTCCATTATCATATTATAAAATTATAGCTATAAAAACTATTATAATTATTATAAGTCATCATATGTCTCTATTAGTATTATATTCTCTTGCAATAAAAATATTTCATTTTTTGTGGTTTGTGAAAACATATAAAGGTGTAGATTACAAATATCAACCAAATCAAGTGAAACAATACCTCCCTCCCATCCCTTGGCTTTAAAATACATACCATATGTTGATTCTCAACATTTAAATGGTGATGGATGGTAGAGGCTGAATCTAAATAGAAAAATTCAATTTTTTCCTTTAATGACATTCTTATTTTGAGGCTTTAATGGCATTCAAACCATGGTTAGTGTAACAAAAAATGCACAATACCTACATTTTTAGACAATACACACTTCAATTCCAAGGGGGGATTGACCTATTCTCTTTATTAAAGTATCAATAGAAATACAAAGTATTTTGTTTAAATTATTTAGTTCTCTAACAAACATAGTTCCAATTGTTTGTGTTCCTAAACTATTAATTGTATTGTCCCCATTCTTTGAAATTGTCGTACATTTTATTTCACATGCCATCAAAAGAGTCTTGGATGTTTTGAAGGGACTAGTTTCAACTATCATTATTTATAATCGTCAACATAGGTGGTTGATTGAAATATGTGATTGAGGTCCGCTAGGGACACAAATCATGATTAAATAATATCACTAACAAAAAGGGGGTGTGAAGTACTATCAAACAATAACTTAATCTTGCAAGTTATTCTTGACATGATGACTCTTTGATTTGTGCAAACTTTCATTTGCATATTATTTTTCATGTCCAAAATGGTGAAATGGGTATAGTGATTTTAATATTATTATTCAGGTCCAAAGTATTGATATGGAAGTGGTCCATTTGTATTCAGTTGGAAAAAAGTACAAATAATCTATAAAGGAGTATGAATCAAAAGAAATTCCATATCCTAGAACTAATGGTTGTCATTAAATACGACAGTCATTATGAATGATTTTCTCAATTTTAGGACTAGGAATAATGCCCCATTTATTTTAAACAAAATAACGGCTGCAACCCATGGTTCCTTCCACCGCTCATTATCACGATCTCAAAGTTTCAACTTTCTAAATTTGCAATAATATCTACTTTAAGCTTCATAAATTAGGAATAAAATCTTACAATGGCACTTTTTAGTTAATATCGGTGCGCCATAATAAAAACAACCACACCGATGTATCCTGATTAAATAAAAACACCAATATTGCGAAACCACATATGCATTGTCGTGGAACATCCACAAAAAAAATTGCAATATTTGATACCAGACAGTTATCTATGCAGGTTTCAATATTGTTGAAACTAGTGCACTAAGTATGCAATATTGGGTCAGTGCAACAATTATTTTGTATGCATCGCAATATGGTGCATCATGTAAAGCATAACATTCTAGTGTGTTTGTGTCTTTCTGGCACACCGTTATTCCATTTTTTTTTAAATATATATTACAATGTGTTTCATGTTATGACGCACCATTCCTTCTATGTAAATAGTGCATCGATGTCTGGAAAAAACAAAATAAAAAATAGCACCAATTATTTTTCCATAAATTGAAAAAGGAGCAGGAAATTCAATTTCAAAAACATTTTATAAGTTATTAAAAAATAACTAATCACTATTTCATTATTTTGCTGATATTTTAGGGAGAGAGTTTTGGAAGAGAAAGTTTTCGAGGAAGAGTTTGGAGCAACCAGATTATTCCGAATAACGAAATTTGTAAGGTATGTTGAATGAAACAAAACCCTGCATAGTGGAAAATTCAAGTTTGTAAATTATTAATATTGATCACAATGCATGGTTTATTTATTTTCCTATTTAGATTTTCTTGTTTCTTCCTTTCATTTTATGTAGATACAAAATTGTATGGTTTGAATCCCTCTATTGTTTTACAAATAGGATTTTTTTCTTTTTAGGGATTTTAGATTTAATGGGATTATTGTTTTATATATGAGTCGATGGGTATTATGGGACCACTTCTTGGGTTGAATCTGAAACCTAGTCGCCCTTGTCAGTTTTTTATTTTATTTTTAAATAAAAAATGATTACGCAATTTTCTGTGCATTCGAGTTGTTTAAACGCACCAAGGTGTTTATAGTAATAGTGAATTAGTAATGCCATGCATGTTAATTTTTTATTTTTAAAAAAAATACTTACACATTGGTCGATGCATTCTACTTGTGATAAGGCACCGGTGTGTTAATTGTGTAAATGCGCCATTTATTTTATTTTGTTTACGGTTAAAACTGCATTCAAGTATGGCGTCCCAATGTTATATGTTATGACAAGCACCAGTGCATTTCATATACTTAAATGTATCAAAATAGAAGACTGTTTTTTTGTTTTGTTTTGAAAATATGTATTTTTTTGTATAATATACTTAATAATTTCTCTAATTAATGGTCTAGGTTTTTTATTGATAGAAAATGCATGACAAGTTTTCAATGAACAACAATTCTAGTCGACATGATGAGAGCACATCCAAAGTTCCAAAGAAGGAAATTTCTTTGTAATTCCTGTATCAAATTAATATGTTTGAATTATTTTATAAATTTAATTAATATGTATTGGTTAATGTGTGAAATGCGGAGCCAAAAAATGAGGAAGCTCGATAAGATTATTTGCAATTTAAGTGCAGAAGAGCATAAAACCTTGATGGAAAAGTTGTAGACGTATCATTAAGATGAGGCCGATGAATCATTAAGAAATCAATACGATTTTTTTTTTGAATTTTGAATAATATTGTAGTTAAGAACATTCAGTAATATGTTTCAAATAATATAATTCACATATGTTGAATGTTATGCAAGGACTGACAATGGAAATGGACATAATTGCATAGTAGAATGAGCCATCTCAACAACAATGTCCTTCAAATGTATGAAATCTTGTAATTTTTCTATTATGTACATCTATTTAATTGATTTAGCATTAAATAATAATTTTTAATTTTTTTTATTGCAGAAAATAAAACAAAATGGAACCCATTCAACACATAAGACATGATGACAAGGGAAAAGAGGGTTGATAGCAAAGTTTGAGAGTAGTTGTGATTTTAATTTACATTCATTTGTATGATCTATTTTTATTTTCATTATTATAAGAAATGTAGATGTAAGCATTACACTTTATTTTGTATGTTTGTAGATGGAAGCCGAAGAAGAGGAAAACAATTGAGGAAGTCAACAAAAAATTCGGCCAAATAACACATGTCATGCAAGTGGCTCAAGCAAGTGGTTTAACACATGTCATGGAATTTTTTTTTAGCTGAAGCACTAACAAGAAATTCATGAAGAAAGGTGATGATGATGTCATAATCACGGTTTTTCATTAATTTCTTATTTTTCAGGGAATGAGGTCCGTCAAAAGTATGCCAAGTGGGTACTCGTTGGATGCATAATTCAATTCCCCATCCAACGAGTGCTCCTGCTTGAAATTTGTCTGACTTTACAGGGAGATAAGTTGAAAAAATAGTTTTCTTATTTTTTCCTCCAAAATTTAAAGAGGTTGGATAATATTATTTTATCATTTCCACTATTATTTTTGAGTTTTCCTTAGGAGACCCATTTTAGACCTCAAAATTTCTCTAATTGATACCAATCTCGCAACCTAGAAAATGTGGAAGAAAATCCAAATGCACATCAAAGAAACAACCAACTCAACAAAGTGGGACTCATCTGATTGCGAAGGTTCTCTGCAAGAGTTGGAAATCCTCAGGGCATGGAAATTGTAGCCATCGAATATGCCAAGTATCCAACCCCCCCAAAAGATCCATCCAGCTAACCCAAAAACTTGGTCCCCCTAGAATTTGGATTTGTGAAGCTCAATTTGACGGTGCAAACAGAGGAAATCTAGGATCGGTGAGATATGGGGGCATATTTAGAGACCACAATGGTCGCATAATGTGATTCTATTCCGGATCAATTGGGATCGATAGAAACAATGCTGCGAAGTTGTTTGAAATGCTCAAAGGATTCCTCATTGCTAGACAGGAACAATACATCAAGCTGGAGGTTGAGGGCGACTCCAATTTGTTGATCCACATTCTCAGCAGGCTCCTCAACAGTTCCAAAACTAACAAAGTCACTCCAAGCTGACATCTAGCCTCCAAACTATAACTCTTGGGTGGATCTCAAGTAATTTTCACTCATCATATCAAACGAGATGCCAACAAGCTTGCTGACAAGCTAGTGAACTAGGGAATCGATCATCCTAGGGAGGAGTGCAATCAATCATGGGATAAAGAGGGAAAAGAATATCTCAAAGAAAAGTTCCTCCACATCATCCTTAAAGACACTTCCAGCCATGGTGGTTTCCACCCAGATGGGTCGCTCAACCCATGCGGATAGCCCTTCTAGTGAGGAGGGGGAGGTGCCATGTAGCATCGGATGTGGCATACGGTCACTAGCCTCCACACAGATCCTTCATTTTCATTTTGAGCATGGTTCATTGGATAATAATCATTGTGCATGGATGGGTATATCTGTACGCCTACAAGTTCTCTCCCTCATGAGATATTTCAGGCAATTCAACTTGAAGGTGGTGGTAATGGGGTTCTGCACTGTCAACCTGCTCCAAGCCATGGGAAAAGGCATCCTCGGCTTAAATACATAAATTGATTTAGTAAGTGGAGTAATTGGAATCCTTATATGCGTTATCCACTACTAAAAACTCTGGTTCTCTCCCTCCACGACCATTTGGTCTGGAATCTCCTCGATGGTGAGGTTATCATGGCCAGGACGAAGATAACTCCAAGAAAAATGGAAAATGGACCGTGCCTCATGCACATGCCCCACTCTATGGAGGAGATGGGGAAAGTTCAAGTTGTTTTTAGAATGAAATCCTATAATCTGTGAGGGTACGTACTATTTCCTGAAAAAGAGGCTGAAGAAGAAGCACAACTGCCCCTCGGCTAAGCAACTTGCTACAGACTCCGGTGGATTGGTGGAGGACATTCAATCTGCTCAAACTAGGAAGACTTGGAACACAAAGACCCTAGGGGTTTTATGGACATTCAAAGCCTTTTTTTCTATGATAATGGAAGACTGTCTCTAAGGGAAACTCAGACCAAAAAAGGAATTCTCTCTCTCTTACTTACCGCATTTCTTATTTGGAATCCAGTCCACATGCTCTCATTTGATATCAACGCATGTAGAATGAATGAGTAAAAACAAAACTTGATGCTATATATAGGGCTCTCATGGGAAAAGCATTCAACAAGCCTCCACCAGATTTGACTGCAAGCACCCATCTTGTGTAGAGGAGGTGCCCTTCGACCATGGATGACGACGGAAAATGAAACAAGCAAGGTGTTGGTCCCTCAACAATCCTAGTTTTTTTAATTCAATTTATATTTTGAATTCTCTATCCATAACCCTCGGTTAGTGGGGGACTCACTGTCAACTTTTTTTTTCTGAACAACACTATGATTCTCATGACTTAGGTATCACAGTATTTCGGCTTAACTCTATATATTTTCCAGTCTATTTTTGGGATTCATGCATGGTAATGATGAAACTTGACCCATGGACAACTTGGTTATGGTTATGTATAGTCTGCTTTTCTTAATCTAATAGAATTTTCGAACTTTGTAAAAAATATCTATTATATTTTAAAAAATAAAGAAAAGATAAATGTGATAAATAATAATTTCATTACTCTCCTACAAACATATAAACAAGGAGTAATAAAATTACTCGAAAAAGACGGTTGTTTGATATATCCTATCTTTCTTATCCACCGCCAAAATTTGCAACATTGTGTTTTATATTCAAATCTTATTTCACTACAACAAATCCTGGAATTAGCATCCCATTTAGTGTCCATTTTTAGTGTAATGTTTTTACATTGAGTGGTCCAAGTAGACGCTAAATGGGACGTGTCATGTACAAAATGTAAAGCGTCTAAAATAGCATATATTTTTTCTTCCTAGATATTTTCCTCTTTTGCTTCCTAAATTACTTCCCCATTAGCGCCATATTTTCATCCTTAATAGTGCCATGTTAGCATCTACGTTTTCACCATACTTTCATCCAAATTAGCATCCAATATTGCATCCATATGTGCTACCACTTTAGCATCCCATTTTGCACCACATTCTAGTTCTAAATATGCACCAATTTTCGCTTCCAAAATTTTGCCAATTTTTTCTTCCTTTTTTGCATCATGTTTTTCTACAAAAAAGGTTCCAAATATTTCTTCTATTGTTGCACCATATTTTGCTTCCTATGTATGACCATGTTTTGCATCCAAAGTAACGTCTTATTTTGCTACCATATCAATGCCATGTTTGGCTTCCTCATTAGCGCCAATTGTTGCATCCCTTTTAACACCTAATTTTGCATTTATATTGGCGTCCACATTAGCACCATGTTTTTCTACCAGTTTAGTGCCCAATTTAGCTCCCATTTTTACTCCCACACTAGCGCCACATTTTGCTTCCCGTTTAGCTCCTAGGATTTCTTCTTATTTTGCTTCCTCGTGAACAACGCATTTATCTAATTCGCATTTAGCATCTAATTTTTCTTATTTGTTTGCCACTAATGCATATTCTAATTTGGATTCTACTTTGGCATCCAAAATAGAATCAAAATTGACTTCCAACTTAGCTCCAGGTTTTGCATCCAATGTTGCTTCTAGATCTATGAATAGTGGGCTTCCATTTTAGCTCCTACTTTTGATTCCTATTTTGCTTCCTTATTAGCACCACATTAGGCTTGTTCTTTAACACCTACAACTATATCCAATTGTGTGATAATATATTTATTATATCAAATTATTATAATTATTTCATTAATTTCAATAGGTCTCATATATCATATATTTCATAGTTCTGAAATAACATAATGAAACATTCAAATTAATTGTAGATACCACTATTGAAATTAATTGCATAGAATTTATGAATAAATTTAACACAAACAAACAACATTTATCCAAAGTAGTAAAATCATCATATATATTAATTTTCCATTAGAATATCATCGACAACTTCCTGTTAATTTTTCGATAATTTCATTCAATAGTATCTAGGATCACTAAGAGAATAACAAGCATAGCATAACAATCACAAGAGACAATGGACACAAAGAATTTCACCTGGGAAAACCAAGAAGGTGAAAAAACCCTGCAACTTCCTCAGAGATAGAATGAGCACCAATACAAAGATCACAAATATCAAACCCCAAAAGAAAGATGTCTCCAGCAGCTACTCCTCCTCCACTTGTGCGCACTTCTCTCTCTCAACTATGCGAGTTGGATGAGTGAGTGAATGCATGAATGAGAGAGTCACACTCTCTATTTATAATTTACTTTGACTTGCCTTTTACTCTAATTAGGCCGACCTCCCTTAGGAGAGTCTAATAACCCATTACCACTTGTCACTGGGCCGACCCAAGTAGGGTGGTCTAATAACCCTTTAACCCATACTGGGCCGACCCCTCTAAGGTGGTCTAATAACCCATCAAATATAAGTTATGACGCTTACAATATAACTTGCGACACTTGCAAATACAAATGATGACAATTCCAACCGGAGGAATAATACATTTCCATTGGGGATACAATAAACTACAAATGTAATACATATAATATACAAGTGAATATCTTCTGAAGTTACAAATACATCAACACTCCCTCTTAACTAGGAAGGTATTCTCTTGACATAGGTCATCAATAAATATAGGAACAAGTCTTCAATACTGGAGATGGATCATCATCACTGGATCATGGAGCATCATCATCACTATTGCTCTACTCATCATCTCGATCACTGGTGCTATCTCTCAATTCTTCTAGTCATAGGAAGTTCTACAGAGCCACCCCTTTTTCATGCTGGATGTAGGCCTAGCCTCCTGTAGTTCTTCATCATCTCTGTGAGTAGCCTAATAGAGGTGGAATATCAAGACTGATTATGTGCCTTTGGAAAACCTGATAAGAGCATCCCAGGATCCTTTACGTGCCTTAGCACAACCGAAAAGATCTCCCAAGATTGATTACATGCAGTCTCTGCAAAACCTGAGAAGAGAATCCTAGGATCCTTTATGTGCATTAGAACGACCGGAAAGATCTCCCAGGACTGATTACATGCATCCTTTACAAAACCTTTAAAGAGCATCTCAGGATCCTTTATGTTCCTAGCACGACCGACAAGATCTCTAAAGAGAATCCCAGGATTGATTACGAGCTTACTGCTCAAACTATCGAATCTCCAGGACTGATTACATGTGAATAGGAAAAACCTTAAAAGAGCATCTTGTGACCTGCAAGATATCTAAAGAGCATCCCAGGACTTTTACATGCCTAGCACAACCTATCAAATCTGTAGGACTAATTACATGCCTCTCTCGCAAAACCTTGAAAGAGCATCCCAGGACTAATTACGAGCTTACTGCTCAACCTATTGGGTCTCCCAGGGAGCTATTATATGCTACTCCACAACCTGCTACATAGTCATGGCCTCGAATTATCATCCTGATACTCATGATAAACCTGATCATCCTCGCACGGAGCATCATCCTGATTCTCATGATCATACTGATCATCATCATACATTGCATCATCCTGATGCACATCATCATCAAATGATCATCCTGATCATCATCATCTATAGCATCATCCCGATGCATACCATCATCGCATGATCATCCTAATCATTGTCATATATATCATCATCCTGATGCATATCATCATCGCATGATCATCCTGATCATCGTCATATATAGCATCATCCTGATGCGTATCATCATCACATGATCGTCCTGATCATCGTCATCTGGAGCATCATCCTAATGCTCATCACATAGTACTTGCATCGATAGCCATGGGAAGGGTCCTCCTACCACCATGCTTGGAATGGCTCCTGCAAATGTGTCCCATCACTTCCTCCTCAAAGTATCTTCTATCTAAATAACACCAAGCCTCTCTCTGAAGTACTCGAACTTCACTTTGGCTAGTGCTTTGGTCAACACATCTGCAATCTACTCATCCATCACAACATACAGGAGCTTCACTGCTCCTCTCTACACCATATTCCTGATATAGTGATATTTGATCTCGATGTGCTTCGACTTTACATGGAACACCAGGTTCTTAGACAACTTCACATAAGTTTGGTTGTCACAATAGATAAAAGTAGCATCCAACTGGAGATCAGATAAATCAAACAGTAGCTTCCTTAGCCATACTGCCTCACAACTAGCTGAACAAGCTATGGCATACTCTACTTCGACAGTACTCAATGCTATGCAAGATTGCTTCTTGCTAAACCAAGAGATCACACCTGATCCCATACTAAAGCAACACCCCGAATGGATATTCCTATCTGCAGCACTTCTTTCCTAATTTGAATCAACATAACCCTCTAGGTTAAATTTTGATTCGCATCATACTTGAGCCCATAAATAACCATACCCTTCAGGTACCTCAGAATATGCTTTACAGTAATCAGCTGAACATGTCTAGGATCCGTTAGAAACTCTCTCAAAGTGTTCACCGCAAAGGAAATATTTGGTCTTGTGTTCGTCAGGTACATGAAGGACCCAATCATTTGACAATACATTGTGGCATCATCTGATTCTGATGAAGCATCACTCAATAGCTTCAGGTTTGATGCCATAGGTGTGGCCATGGCCTTGCAGTCCATCATCTCGAACCACTTCAGTATCTCTACTGCATACTTCCCTTGTGCAAGGAAGATTACATTTGTACTCTGCCACACCTCCATAGCTAGAAAGTAATGCATCATACCCAAGTCCTTCATCTCGAAATCGGCAGCAAGCTTCCTCTTCGTGTCAGCAGTCAATCTATCCTCACTTGTCACAAATAGGTAATCAACATACAGTAGGAGTATCACTGGATTTCCTTCCTCAACCTTGTAGTAAAGGTTGGAATCCTCTTTACTCTTGGTAAAGCACAAACTGGACAGGAAGCTGTTTATCCTGCCGTATAATGTCCTGGGTGCTCACTTTAAGCCATACAAGGCTTTCTTCAATCTGCACACATATGACTCCCTGTAATGTGTCTCAAAACCAAGTGGCTTCTCCACATACACTTCCTCTTCGACTACACCATTCAAGAAAGTTGTCTTGACATCCATCTAGTGTATCTTCCATTTCATCAGTGCAGCTCGAGTAAGTATTGTTCTGATGGAAGTGTATCTGGCTACAAGTGCAAAATTCTCTTCATCATCTATCCCTTCTTTCTTGGAGAAGCCACGAGCCACAAACCTTTCCTTATATTTCTCTATGCTACCATCTGCAACATGCTTGATCTTGTAGATCCATTTGGAAGTCACAATAGACTTCCCTTCTGGCCTTGGACCACATCCCAAACATCATTCTCCATGATCGACTAGTATTCCTTGACCATGGCATCCTTCCATTCTTTCTTTTCTGTTGCTTATTCATAATTGGAAGGTTCTTTGTTCATTATGTCGTAGAGTAAGGTAACATAGCTGGTGTGTGACCTTGCCCTTTTTCTTTCTCTGTGTTCCTCTTCTGGAATACCGTACCTTTATGCATCTTGGATGAGCTCTCTAGCCCATGTAGGTTTTCTCTTATGAGATTTATTCTCACGAGGTGGATCTGCAGGTTCTCGTGGGTTTTAGATGTCATGATCCTCTTCTAGAATAACTTTGTTCGTAGTGGTGTCTTGTATTATGGGTACCCTTGGTTCTTCATTGTCTTCAACATGTGTCTTCTTTGATTTGATGTATGATGAGTCTTTATCAAAAGTCACATCCCTGCTGACGTCAATCTTCTCGAACCCTGGAAAGTAGATTCTGTATGCCTTCGAGTTTTCATTGTAACTTACAAATATACCCTTCTTTCCTGAAGGATCTAGATTTGTCCTCTTTTCTTTTGGAATGTGTGTGTATACTGGACAACCAGATATCCTGAGATGGCTAACTTCTGGTTTCTTACCAGAGAAGACTTCTTCTGGTGTCTTGTTGTCAAGTATCATTTGTGGTGTTCTGTTTTGAACATATACAAAAGTCCTTGCTGCTTCTGCCCATAGGTGCATAGGTAGATCTTGGTCATCAAGCATTGCTCGTGCTACTTCCATGATTGTTCTATTCTTCCTTTCTGCAACCCCATTCTATTTTTTATTGTAAGGAGTGGTCAAATGCCTCTTAATCCCCGAATCACTGCATAACTTCTTGAAGTCTCCTGAAGTGAACTCTCCGCCATTGTCAGATCTAAAGGTCTTGATCTTCTTATCAGTTTGGTTTTCTATCAAGGCTATGAATTCCTTGAACTTATCAAACACTTCATCTTTATTCTTCAAGAAATAGACCCAAGTCTTCCTATAGAAATCATCAATGAAAGAAACACAATATACATACCCACTCAGAGAATTGCAAGACATTGGACTGCATACATTGGAGTTGATAATTTCCAAGATTCCTTTTCCCTTGCTTTCACTGCTTGGAAATTCATTCTTTGTGTTCTTTCCTTTTCCACATCCTTTGCAAACCCCTTCATGCTTTCACTGGATTTCAGGAAGACCTTCTACCGCTTTGCTTGTAATTGGTAGTGCTCTATAGTGCATATGTGCAAGCCTTCTATGCCAAAGTTCACTTGGCTCCATAGATTCATGTACCATGGCATGCTTAGGTTGTCCCTTCAATTTGTACTCCAATCACTACTGTATCTATGGTCTTACCTTTTGGCCACATAAGTACTTGTCCATTTACGAATGCAACTCTCATCCCCTTTGCATCCAAAGATGATATGGAAAGAAGATTCTTCTTGAGTCCAGGTACATGTAGAACATCTTTCTTCTTTAAAGACTTCCTAGAGTTTAATTTGTATGAGGCTTCACCACTTCCTTTTATAGGGTATTGATAGTCATCCCCAAGTTTCACTTTGTGTGGTGACTCATGTTCAGATAGGTCCATAAGAGATTCTTTACAACCCGTCATATGCTTGGAAGCCCCACTATCAATAAGCCAATCATTACACCTGTGTGTAACAGTACCTGTGAGAATAGAAATTAGAACATATTCTTCATCACTTGAAGAGTCTTCACTTTCTACCTTAAGAGATGACTGTGAAGGAATACACGGAGGAGTTCTACCGATTGTTGATTTGGTCAGGACAAACTAAGGAAGGAGAAGAAGCTATTGGTAGGTATGTGAACGACTTAAAATATGCTATTCAGGATGAACTTGGCATGTCAAGATTCAGGGCAGTCAGGGAAGCCTACCAGTTAGCTCTGAAGGCAGAAGAGAAACTGTCAAGAAAATTTGCAGCGACTAGGGGAACGTTGACTGGTCGTGGTTCGAAAAATGTTTCCGTGAAAGGCCAAATTAGCGGGTACAGGAAGGAAAGTGTCGAAGATAGCTGACACGCGAAAGGGACATCGACATGGGAGAAAGTGCAAGAATACCGATGCGGTGGTCGTGAGAACCGCGGTCGAGGTGCGTATAGTCGAAGTAGTCCATCCAACAGGAAAGGAGATAATAGACAATCCATAATCTATTACAAGTGTCAAGGAATGAGACATAAGGAATATGAGTGCCCAGAGAACCTACATGCTACAGAGAGTTGCAACCTAGATGTCGAAAGAATGAGCAAGTCGACAAGAGGGAAGAATCGGCACCCGACAGCAGTGGAGGTGAAAAGAAGAAGAACTGAAATTTGACAGTTTAGAGAGCCTTGATCCAGGAAGATCAACGTGACCCGGTGGATCCATCACAACGGAAGGCAATCTTTCAAACAAAGGTGCGGATTGGAGAATGGCGTTGCAAAACCATAGTTGATGGTGGAAGCACGAATAATCTTGTGTCGACTGAAGTTATCGACAAGATAGGGTTGAAGTGTCGAGAACACCCCCACCCCTACAAGATCTCATGGTTGCAGAAAGGACACCATGTCAAGCTGACCAAATAGTGCTTGATCAACTTCCGAGGTGAAGGATTAGAGGACAACATACTGTATGATGTAGGTCCCATGGATGCATGCCATATGTTGTTAGGAAGACCATGGCAATATGATTGAAAAATTAGCTATGATGGTAAATCCAACACAGTCACAGTGTGGAAGAATGGCATTAAGAGAACTCTTAAGCCGAGGCGAGAAGAGCAAGCCAACAGTAAGCACGGCGAGAGCAATTTTTGGGAGAAGTGAGTATTGATGAGCACCGCGAAGGAATTCCTTGCAGAAGAGGAGAGACAGTCGGGATGTTTTGAGATCATTCCAAAAGGACCATATGTCAAAGGAACGACCAGAGAGGAGGATATCCCAGGCAATATCGAGGATTTGCTCGAAGAATTTAGTGACATAATGGCTAATGAGAAATCGACAGGATTTCCACCGACAAGGGGTATATCCCATCAGATCAACTTGATTCCAGGGTCGAGTTTGCTGAACAAAGAACCATATAGGATGAGTTTGACAGAGGGACAGGAACTCAACCGACGGGTCCAAGAGTTGTTGGACAGAGGGTTAATCAGAGAAAGTCTAAGCCCGTGTGCAGTACTAGCGGTATTGACACCGAAGAAGGGTGGCGAATGGATAATGTGTACCGACTCCAGAGACTACAACAGAATCATGATCAAGTATCGATTTCCATTGCCAAGAATGGATGACTTGATGGATTTACTGAGTGGAGCAACATACTTCATGAAGATAGACCTGAAGAGTGGTTATCACCAGATTAGGGTTAGAGAAGGAGATGAATGGAAGACAATATTCAAGACGAAAGAAGGGTTATACGAGTGGTTAATCATGCCATTTGGGTTGACTAATGCACCTAGCACATTCATGAGATTGATGAGTGAGGTTGACTAGTCTATTTAAACGACATTCTGATTTTTAGTCGAACCAAGGTGGAACAATTGGAGCAAATTCGACAAGTATTGCAGAAATTGCACGAAGAAAAGCTTATGGTGAACCTACAAAAGTATTTCTTCATGAAGAAGGAATTGGTGTACTTGGGGTTTGTAATCTCAAGTAAAGGATTGGTGATGGACCCAGAGAAGGTGAAGGCAATTGTAGATTGGCCGGAACTGGAAAGTACGGCTGGAGTGAGGAGTTTCCATGGACTTGCTGGTTTTTACTGGAAGTTCATTCGGGGATTCAGTCGAATTTGTGCACCATTGACAGAATGCATGAGAAAGGGTGAGTTCAACTGAACAAATGAAGCCCAGAGAGATTTCGATGAGTTGAAGGAAAGAGCCACTGAGAGCCCAATCTTGGCACTCCAAGAATTTGACAAAGTTTTTCAAGTCGATTTTGATGCGAGTGGAATGGAAATTGGAGCAGTGTTGATCTAGGAGGGCCAACCAATAGCACTCTTTAGTGAAAAATTGAATGGAGCAAGGAAGAAGTATTCGGTCTATGACTAAGAATTTTATGCTATCATTCAAGCACTGAGGAAGTGGAGGCATTATTTGTTGCCCAAGGAATTTTTGTTATACACAGATCACCAAGCACTGAGGTATTTGAACACTCAGTCGAAATTGGATCAGCGACACGCGAAGTGGGTGGAGCTACTTCAGAGGTATACATTCGTGTTGTGACATAGGTCGGGAAAGTGGAATAAAGTTTTCGACGCATTGAGCAGGAGAGTCGCGCTATTGAACACGATGATAGTTCAGGCAACAGGGATAGAGTCGATAAAGACGGAGTATGAGGCTAATGAGGATTTTGTGAAAGCATGGAAGGCTTGTCGTGAACCTTGGAGTATCGACATGACTCCATATTTGAGTTATTTGATTCAAAAGGATGCCTGTTTAGGGGAAGTCAGTTGTGTATTCCCAGAGGATCGGTAAGAGAGAACCTAATCTGAGAATTTCATAATGGCGGGTTAGTTGGGCATTTTGGCATCAACAAGACCAAAGGATTGGTTGATGAGAAGTATTTCTTGCCAGGGATGTTGACAGATGTCAGAAGGTGGGTTCAACAATGTCAAGTTTATCAGTTGGCAAAGGGAAGGAGTCAGAATACAGGGTTGTACACACCATTGCCAGTACCAGATAACCCTTGGGAGCATCTTAGCATGGATTTTGTGTTAGGACTGCCGAAGACTCAACAGGGAAACAACTCAATATTTGTTGTAGTCGATAGATTTTCGAAGATGGCGCATTTCATATCGTGTAAGAAGATGAGTGACGCCATAGGGATCGCTATACTATTCTTCAAGGAAGTAGTCATATTGCATGCGTTGACAAAGAGTATCACGTCGAATCGGGATACCAAATTTATGGGGCATTTATGGAGAACCCTATGGAAGAAACTAGACACGAAGTTGCAGTTTAGCTCGGCGTACAATCCACAGACAAACGTACAAACCGAGGTAGTAAACAGAAGTTTGGGAAACCTTCTGAGATGCCTAGCAGTCGACAGAACCAAGCAGTGGGAAAATGTGTTGGCACAGACGGAGTTTGCGTATAACAATTCTGTGAATCGGTTGACAAGTTTGAGCCCAGGGCCAAATTGTTCTTGGGAGAATCCCACACAGAGTGGTGGATTTGGTCGAGTTGCTGCCAGAAACCAAGAAAATCACGAATGCAGAATCATTTGCAGAGCATATGCATGAAGTTCATGAAAATGTACGGCAACGCATAGAAAAGAATAACGCGGCATACAAGCTGAGGGCCAACAGGAAGAAGAGGCTACAATCATTCCAAGAAGGGGACCTAGTCTATGCATATCTGCGAAAGGAAAGATTTTCGATAGGTACATACAACAAGCAGAACCTGAAGAAGATAGGACCATGCAGAATTCTGAACAAGATTTCAGACAATGCTTATGTGTTGGAACTGCCGGAAGACTTGAACATTTCAACAACGTTCAACGTTTTCGATATGTACAAATTTGAAGAAGGGTCAAGCAGCATAAGTGAAGAAGTGATAAGCATCGAATGGACAGAACAAATTCCAGATCAACACAAAGATGAGATCGCAGAAGTAATCGAAGAACGCGAGTTTGGCCGAACGACTAGCACACGGAAGAAGGAATACTTAGTGCGATGGGAAAATGATGAGTTGCAGGAGGCGACATGGATTTCCGAAGAAGAGTTCAGGAGACTGACGGAGCAGTTGAATTCTTTTTCACTTGGGGAGTCTGATGCAGGAGCATCGGAGCCTAGACAAATCAGTCGACGTTGATCAACAGAAGGGGGGAAACAAGCAGGAGTGCCAATGACCACTGGTATGAAGAGCAGGTTGACTTGTCGAAGTCAACAAGTCAAGTAGAAGTAGTCAAAATGCGACCGAATGGAGCAATGCAACTGATGTTGTGAGAGGTAGAGAATTGACAATTGGTCGAACTACGACACGACAAGTTTGCCGTAGCCAAGGGAGGAGGAAGGGGAGGACTGGTGAACCGCAAAAAGATGAGAAGTTAAGCCGACGAGGAGGTCGAGAAGTGATCGACTACTGTAGCAGGGTCGAAAAGGCAAAAAGTCAAGTAACTGTACCTGGTAGCCGTTCAGGGTTGCTGAGGAAGTTACTATAGTTATTGCAAGTAGGTGAAGGACATGACAGGTGTTGTCATGGACAGAGACTGTGAAGCACGGCTAGGAGCTGACAGGTGCAGGTCTGCAGGATTTGGAAGGATTGGTAGACAGGAGGATGCGTGTCTCAGAGATTGCAGTTATCTCAGGAACAACAGCCATAGGATAGAAGAGGAAGGAGGAAAATTGGAGAGAGGATCTTCAGTCTTTTGATCAGCAGCATCAAAGAGCGGAGACGAGTAGAGTTGTGAAGAGTCACACAGGCCGAAGAAGAAGAGAGTTGAGATCAAGCCATAGCTCAGAGTTCCAAGGTGAACCAGGAGAGGGTGAGGTCGACCCACAGGGAGAACACACCATAGCTACCTCTAAGTTGTAACGGTGATGGCCGAGTGTAGTTAGTTATTTGTTTACAGTTATTCCGCATTGTAACCGAATTCAAAGAAGTAATATAAGCTACTTCTAGCATCTTGTTCTAGACCTTGTTCATGTAAACCTTGTGGTATGTGTCGTGTGTATTGTTAAGAAAGAAATAATTCTTGTAAGGTGACTTGCGTCACATAGTGCCTTCGTTATTCAATTGAAATTGTCCTGAGATCCTATAGAAACTTTGCTCGAAGTTAACATTCTGCCCTATTAATAGAAACTTTGCTTATGTAACATTGTCATAGGAGTTTTGGTCCATTTTAAGATGGCCTCATCATTAGATTTCTAGAAAATTGAATGGAAAGGGTGGAACTTTGTGTTATAAAAAAAAATTCCTCATTAACAATGGGGCAATTTGAGTGCCACTTATTAAATGATAGTGATGCATTGAAACGTCTATGTTGTGCGACTGCTGACCATATGAGGTTGAAAATAGCATACATACCTATTCATTTTCATCTTGATCAAGGAGCATGTTCTAAATAATAACCATAGGAGGACAAACAATCTCTTGATCGTTTACCATCTCCTGTAAGCCCTTCCACTTTCCAAACATTTCCTCAGCAATTACACATGCAGTTGATCGCCTTCTCAACTCTTCTTCCAGTACTTATGCAAGTTTGCGATGCACCTTTACCCTTTTTGTTCTGATAGTTTTGGAATGGGATAAAATAAGTTGCATACCCCTATACCAATCGATTTCCCCAACACCGCCTCTACATGTCGGGCAATGCCACTGCCTCTCTGGATCACTCACTTCCTCAAGATCAAGGCTATCCAAGGATTCAAAAAAATTGTTGAACCATTTTGTATAATAAAATATATTGTTTACATGGGAACATTCAAATTATCCACTACCCATGGAGTCTCCATATCACTTTCGAAACTTTTCAATCTACTTAATGATTGTGTTCACAAAACACCCACTTTGTATAGGGATGACTTTTGTGAAAAATCAAACAATAGATTTCAATAATAGAGGCATTAAAACTAACCAAATAAGCATGTAGCCAAGTATCACATCATCAATAATTTAATTTTCAACCAATATTTAATGTGTAGCCTGCAAGCTAAAAGTCTTGGTCACAATTTGCATAAATAAAACTAACAGAGACAATACTTTTAGCCTGCAACAACTGAAGCAAATAAATACTAACAAACATGGTCAACAGAACATTGCAGGTTGCACCCACCAATCATAATTAGGTACTACTTTGTCTACTTTATGGAACTCACTGTATGGCATTGGAGCATAGCCACATACTTTGAACTTTGCAGGTAGCATATCAGCTACATTCACCGGCCACATTACAAAATACTACATGAAGTTTGCACTTGAATATGAGAGTACTTCAACACTTGCAGTGAATGTAAAAAGAGAGAAAGGTACGTGTTTTAAGTAATTTTGTAAATTGTATTGTGAGTACTATGTTGTGCAAATGTAAAAAAGTGTTATTCACCATGAAGTTACTTTTGACATTATGGTATTCTTGACTACTACAAAATATCCTACTTCATATGTCATGCTCTAATATCTACTTCTTTTCTATTTCTTAGTTATGGAATGTACAATAACATCATCAGAATGGAATCCCTTTTCCTCTTAACACCATTGTATTTAAGATAGCTTGATAGGTGTCTAGGGTTAGTTTGTGTTGTACATGCCTTGTACATTTTTCAATACATTTAAACTTTTGTAAAATATAAAAAAATGTTTTAAATTTGAACAAAATCTAATAATCATTGTGAAACATTATTTCAAAATAACTAATCTAACATTAAAAATGAAGGAATCAGTTTAGGGCGAGAGCCTACATACATTTTAATCAAGACAACTATTGAATTGGAAAAAAAACTCACACATATTGAGGATGTTGTCGAGAATTGCCAAAGGTGCAATCAACGTGTCTACGAATGTGAATACATGTACATTTTCCAATTCATCATTGAAGAAAAAACAAACAAAATCAATGTAGTTGCATTCCAGGATGTTGCAGAACACCTTATAGCCATACCTTCTAAGAAGTTGTCTTAAAGCGCCCATGAGTCTTCAAAATGCATGAGGAAGGAGGGATACAAGTAAATGTACATCATGTCCACGCTCAAACTTGATCACTACCTAGCCCCTTATTGTTTTACTCACATATGTATACTTTCTCATATGACAAATTAATGTACATTTCATTTTACTTGTCGTCGATTAAATGAGTTTCTATTTATTTTTTATTAGTACTTGTAAATGAGTTTTCCTTTCAATTACATTCACTACTATCCCTACCATAAATTAGCTAGACTTGCTTTAAACACATTATAAATTTATGTTGTCTATGTACATACAACTTTATCTCATTTTACAACATATTGAAGTTTTTCTCGACGTTTCATTGGGAGTAGTAAATGGTGCACTTGGATTGGTCATGCAAATTGTATACACACCTGGATCTACCCCTCTTAAGTTACCAACCTATGTTGTCGTGGCATTTGATTGTTACATTGGGCCTCCATGGGACCAATCTCAACCAAAGCACATACAAATTCCACCCATAAATCAAAGTAATAAGAAACAAATCCCCCTAAATCCCCTAAATCCCAAGGATTGACATTAACAAGGTCAACCATTGACATTGGTAGCAAAGAATGTATAGATTGACCATCACACTAAATGCCACATACGACAACATTAGAAGTCCAATCCGAATTACACCATCGTTCTCCTTAAAACGCTATGCAAAGACGCTTCATATCTCTCACTTTAGAAAAAGAAAGAGGCATGCCTTCATTCTCTATCCCTTTCACACTTAAAACGCAATCCTCAAACCCTGCACTCCCTCTACCTAAATGAAAATACCATATATATTTATTTTACCACGCCTTCATTTTGGTATGACAAATTAATGTATAATTCATTTTATTTGTCATCTATTACATGTGTTTCTATTTATTGCTTATTAGAACTTGCAACATAGTTTTCCTTTCAATTTCATCTCCTACAATCTCTACCATATATTAGCTAGACTTACTTTCAAACACACAAAATTATATTATCTAAATACACACAACTTCCTCTCATTTTACAATATATTAAAATTCTTCTAGACGTTTCATTTCCCCGTTTTGGGTTATGCTACTATTATTAATATGCATGCTTGATGTTAGTAGATATTTCTTATCCACATTCAAACCCCATCTCCTATAAAATGTACTATTGTCAATCCCTTCTTTCTTAGGGGGGCCATTTTTATGGGAACCGTGAGCAACTTTAATTGGGGTTCAAATCCCTAGTTCTTATCTTTCTAGCAATCGATCCCTTCTTCCTTCAACTCACCCTTTTATGCGAACCCGGAGCAACATTAACTAGGGTTCAAATCCCTAGTTCTTGTCTTTCTTTCTCGGAGAAATGGACCATTTTATGCAATTAAGCCTCGGAGTCGAACCCTTCTTCCTCGGAAGTGTTACCGTTTTATATCGTTGAGCAGTGCGCAACCTTAACGTAGTAAAGGAGTTATCAAAAAACAAGTATAAATACACTAGTTCCATCCAATATCTTGATAAATCTTCCTTCTTACGATCAGTAAAAGGAATTGAGTGGTATTGACAGTTGTTGCTAATAATACTCTAGCACCAGAGGAGCATTTGGAATCAAGTGAAAAGACACTATAGAGTGTAGTTTCATAGCATAACGTTGGGCGTCTTCGGTAGAGTTTCATACAATGGATTCTGAGTCTCCGTCTCCATCAAGAAGCAGCAGTGATGGTGAAAGATCAGAAACTGAAAGTGATGAGATGAGCGAATGTAGTAGCATCGAACAATCGACAGGTCAAGAAAGTCATATCCATGCATGCCTCCGCAACGTGGTGGAACAATTAAATCACCACATCCAGAAAGAAGATAAAGATGAAGAAGAGGAGGAAAACGACGAAGACGATCACGTTCATGGTGCTGATTATTCAGATTTTCCTTCCTCTAGTGATCCAGGCTTTGACGATGACAGCTATTCTTCTGATTCTTCAGATTATATAGCTCCTTATACTTATAGTCCCAAGGCTCCAGCCTTTGACGATGACAGCTACTCTTCTGATTCTTCAGATTTGCTTCCTTTCAAGGGTCCAGCCTTTGACGATGACAGCTATTTTTCTTATTTTTCAGACTTGCCTTCTCCTATTTCTCCTCTTTCTCCTCACTTAAAAAGGCTGGCGGCTGAGGGCGAGGATGCCGGGGAAGGTCATTATGGTAACAATGATGATAACAGTGGGAATTTTGATTATGATTATGATGAAGAAAATAAAGATTGTGGTTATGGAGATGGTGAAAAATCTGAGGTTTATGTCTATAGCGACGATGAAGATAACAACAATGGCGATGGCGAAGGCCACCATGGCCGTTGGGATGATTCTAATTTCTTTGACATTGGGGATGGTTCAGGCAATTACTCTTGTGGCCGTGCTTATTTGGACCTATTACTTCATGATTTAACCAATCACCCGGATACTGTGCATATCGTCGACGGCTCTTATGTCGAATTTGTGAAGCGCCAATTTCGATCTCCTGAATACCTCTTCCGTTTTTACTCCAATGGCAATGATCTTGCAGAGATATATGTTGATCTGCCTCCCACTGCGCTGCCCCCTGAGTCGTCTGTTATAGATCCTCGTTCTAGGCAGGATCGTGCTCGTCATGGCGGTGATATTGGTGATAGCAATAATAATAGCACAGTATGTCCCATATGTCATCGCAGCCGCTCATTTGATGATTATAGTGGAAACGCAGAAGAGAGGGATGACAGGGAGGGCAGTGGAAATCAAGAATCCCAAGCACCAGAAAACCAGCAAAGCAAGAAGTTACAGGATCAAGAAATGAAGCAGAGCACCATTGAGCAAGAGAAGCAAAAGACCGATGAGCAAGAGAAGCACAACAGTCACGGCGAGGAGAAGGTAAACGTTAATGCGCAAGAGAAGCAAAACCCTAATGGCCGTGATGTTAACTCTAAGAATACATAAACTCTGCCATGTACAAAACATCTGTAACAAGGCCGTTATTATTATCATTTTTGTTCATTTATTTTTTAATGCAAGCTCTCTTCCTTTCTGGTTGGAGTCTTCAATCTTGAAGGAGATGACAACTACGATTTCCGTAATGCCATGACCATCGTTCATTCAAAAGTTGAAGTTTAAAGAGGATTTTTTATTTAATTTCATTTGTTTGTAATTTTTTATGATCCAATCATTTGAAAATGAAATTTTTTAATTTAATTTTATAAATTAATAAGATAAATTTAATATTTATAGTTTTTATTTTCTAAAAAATATTATTTATTTTTTAACTTTTATTATATATTTCTGATGCATGATGTTTGAATTGAGATAGAGAACGTAACAAATTTTGTCTATCTTATTTATATATATAAATATATATTGCAAAATATTATAGATATTTTCCAGTTTTATGTTTTATGAAGAATAGTTTTAACTTTTTGTTAAATTAATTTAATATTTGTTTAGAGTATTTCCACAAAACGTTTACATTATAGAGTTGGACAACGGAAGATTTATGTAAATTTAATACTACTATCATTTATCTTAAGTTAATTATAATTTAATTTTATCTAAATATGTAAAATTATTATTAATTATAGTTTAAAATTTTAAAAGGTTATATATATATATATATGTTTTGATAAAAAACCTAAAGTATGTTCATTTGGATTTAAGATTTTGGTTATGTAATGGGTCAAGAAGGTTGATATTAAGAATAAGAAGAATAAGAAAGCATTCAATATCAAATTCTGAAAGTTAATAATATATGATCAAACTTGGAAAAAAGACATTTAATATTCAAATTCATCTAAGGTTTAAAATTTAATGAAAACATGAAGAAGTTCATCTATATATCAACAATATAACATCACATTTAGAAAAACATTCTAAAGAAATGACTATAAATAGCAAAACATGACTCATTAGAATAAAAACATCATCTCCAAGTAACAAGTCTTCGAAAAAAAACCTTAGAGAGTGTTTTTAGCTTACATACAAATTCTCAAAATACTCTCTCTCAACCCTCTTACATTCTAACCCCCATGATTATGTTACCCTTTACATTTTATAACATAGACCGAGTTTCTAGAGAGCCTTTGAGATCCAAAAATCATGAATTGATATAGTTTATAGTTACAAAATTAAATAACAATAAAGCCGAAGAGTCTTTATTGATCTATATTTTCTAATTTATCTGGATGATTAAACTAAACTTACAAGTGTTTATTTGTTGAAACTTCTTCAATATATTCATGAACACACATGTTGACCCAAAAAATAGCAAATTTTTACCTTCATAATTCTTGGAACGAGTCTTGAATTCCTTTGATAAAAAAGTATGGCCAAAAACGAAACTAAATTTGTGGTTGACATATTCTTCCATCTTTCCCTTAATTTTAAGAACAAAAATATGAAAATTCCCCAAAATATGATGCCAACAAGTCAAACATGTCAAGCACCTTCTACCAAGATTGCTAATCCATCTAAGGCTCGAGCTTTCTTTAACAGACAAATACATTCCTTTTCTAGTGTTCTAAGATTCTTAAGTAGCTCCTCGTTCTGTCTGGAGAGTTCTTCATTCTTTTGTTGTGCTTCTTTCCTCCTCTTCACGACTTCATGTTCTAGGTTGCATAATTTGTTAATATTTTCATTTGACTCCTCCAAATCTGACCTTAATTGCTTATTTGCCGGCATAATTGCAATATGAGCTTCACTTAAATTTTTTTCTTTTCTATACAATGCTCAAGTTTCTTACGGAGCTCTTCAATAATATGCATACTACCATCATGAGGAGCATCTCTGAATTAAACAACATTTGATTTAATTTCATCATTCTCTAGAATCTTCATACTTTCTAGAATATCCCCTGCTTCACCCTTCTTCTCAGCTTTTGGAGACCATTCTAGCTCAAGGTATTTATTGTCTTCATAATCTTCTACATGAAGACTTGAGTGTCATGAACCTCAAAATTCCATAAATAAATAATAATAATAAAATTTACGATATAACATGTAACCATAAACACATCATTATGTTCCTAACATGTACTAGTGGCTATGTCATAATTACATATGTTGTCACTTTGTAAAGTCGCTTACGTAATTCTTAAAACTGCTATATGATAGGTTGCACAACCGTGGATGTTAACCAAAATTATCGTCATGCTACTGTCATACCTACAAGTGATGCTTTTGTTCTTTTTATATTTTTCTTGCTATTAGATTACAAAGGCCTTTCTTAGCCCTAAGGCTAAGTCTTGGTCTTCATCTCTGCTTTAACTTTTTAAGCATGGTGCTAAGGTTGTATGAGGACATATTTAAGATACTATGGGTATAGTCTCTACCCCATAATTTCATGATATAAAGTTTTTACAGGATTCAAGTCTTAACCTTTGTCCCTAAGTGCAAGGCTAACATATGAAAAGATTTGAATGTTTCGACTTAAAATTTTAAACATTAGCTATAGGAATTACACCATAATCGAGCATTCTTTTGAAAAACAATAATAATAAAGTTATCATTTATTTGGTTGTGCGTTAAAATGGTTAAATGGTTTGTAGTGTCGTTGATTTGTGAATTAAAGAGCCACCATGGCTGCGAGTTGAAAGCGCATCCAAGCCCTTAAGGCTCACTCGAGATTGAATCTCGGTCGTCCACTTGTTATCCTAAAGGCCAAGGTTTTGATAGGGTTTAATGTGTCATTGTTTTTGTCCGAACCCTTCATTGTTTTTGTTGTTTGGTCTGTAAACTCAGGGAGCCGAGGCTCTACTATGTCAATGGTGATTTTATGAGGTTATTTTGGTGTAAATATTTTCTCGAGATTAATGGAATTCTAACTAGTTGCTTTCCAAAGTGTAAGAGAGGTCTTCACGGTGCTAATGGCCGCCAAGCCAAAGCTTGTTGGTTGTTGCGACTTGAACACAGTCACCTTGTCAACCTCAAGTTTCCTTTAACCAGGTAAGGAAAAGAAAGAAATTAAGAGAGCAACATTTACTTTATTTAAAATAAGTTTTCTTCGTTAAAATTTCAGTCGCTCAGACTAAACTTGAAGTCTTTCCTGCAGGAAGATGGAGGGATAAGGGCATCCAGGAGGAGTCGACCCGTGGCCCTATTATCGATCAAACAAGGTAAATGTATAATAATCATTTTTACATTGTTCTCTTCTTTGTACGTTACTGAAGTTTTGATTTTGGTCAAATGGTTGCAGGTTTAAGAGTGCCGACGAGGATGGCGATAGGGCCACCTTCTCCTAGGCCTGCATCTTAGAACTCCAAGGTAAGCAACGAACCTTACTCTGTCAAAATATAGTTTCCTCTTTTAGATAAACAACTTAGGTTGTTGACTGCGTTACTTGTTTGCTGTAGGTAATTCCTTTGTTGGGTTTGAAGCTGTGAAGAGGGTTCAGGCTTTCGCCTTCATGCAAGATAAGTCAATTAAGAAAATAGTTTACCCTTAGGGTTCATGAATTATTGGGAAAAGGGTTTCACATCCTCTCTGCTACAATATTTACCTTTAAACTGTTTCATGTGTATGATTCCTTTGTTTAATGTTTTCTGCAATAGACAGTGGATTCCATCGTAGATGGTCTTACAACCACATGGATTGCAAAATATTTTTTTTTGTTTAACATTGAGGTGACTACTGTTTAAAGAAATAATGTGATTTCTATATATTACTGGAAATTCCCTATTGTAATTTATATCATGGCTTAACATAGATTATACTTGTATAAATTATGTAATCCATGGTTTCCATCCTTTAATGGTCTTACTGTCATATGTGATGGATTTGGAAGATTCGACAAATAAGAAAATGCTTAAATTGGAGATCTGTAGTATTGATTTAATTAACATAGCCCATGGCTAGATCAAAATCTGATTTAAGGGTTTGTTAACCTTGCCTAGATTGTTGACTGTTTGTTCAGTAAATAAGGGGATGGAGTTCGGTAAATCCTGTAGATTTGGTTTGGTTAATAAATGATATAAGTTGAGGTTCTGAATTAGTTGCGCAATCATGATAGATGCTAGCTGCAAAACTTAGGAGTGGATCCATGTTTTAAAAATTGATACCCTCGATTCAGTCAATGTAATATCCCGAAATTTGTTGATTATATTGATGTTATATATTGGGCGTAAGCCCCAATGCACATGATGTATCTTAGTTATAGATATACATATTTGGGCATGGACCCTGACAGATGCAGTTTATTGTTATATACTGGGCAGAAATGATATAAGTTTAGGTTCTGAATTAGTTGCGCAATCATGATAGATGGTAGCTGCAAAAATTAGAAGTGGATCCATGTTCTAAAAATTGATACCCTCGATTCAGTCAGTGTAATATATCCAGAATTTTGCTGATTATATTGATGTTATATATTGGGCGTAATACCTAATGCACATGACGTATCTTAGTTATAGATATACATATTTGGGAATGGACCCTGACAGATGCAGTTTATTATTAAATACTAGGCAGAAAACCCCAATGTAATTGATTGATGTTTTATTATGAGATTGGGTACAAAACCCTAATATACTGAGATGATCTTTGTTATATACTGTGCAGAGTTCTAATATGCATGACTGACTTTTATGATGTGTTGAGAGTGGACTCTGGAGCACATGGATGACCTATGTACTGGGAATAAGCCTCGATGTACATAGAGGACTTTTATTATGTATTGGGCATAAGCCCCGATGTACATAGAGTGTTGGGCATAAGCCTTGGAGCACTCCAAACCTGATGTTGAGCATAATATCTGGAGCATCGGATATTTCGCCATTGTATCCCTAGGTGTATCTTACAAATACATCCTAGCACTAGTGTTGAGCAAAGAGATCTGGAATTGCACTAGCGTAATGCCCATGTAAAAGTGTTGAGCCTAAGCTCTGAATAGCAGTATGGGTTATTTTACTTAAGGAAGGTGTTGATTTGAGGAAGGCTTTGAATAGCACCAGTCATCATACTTATTTTATTCTGACTAATTGATTCATTACTCATCTCATCAAGGATGGAGGAAACTACCACGGATTACGACGTAATCCAACATGCAAAGGGACCTAGAGCTACCTAACCTAGTTGACCATCCAAACCTACCAAGGCTTTGTCAAAACACTAGACCTTAATTAATAAACCATCAAAATTTATAATGCTATATACCTACTTAATTTAATGAAAGTGATTAAGTATAAAGAGCCTCACTCATGTACAAAAGATATACATAAATATATGTATATGAAAGATACTAATTATAAGTAAAAGATATTACTTATAAATAAAAATATTAATTATAAGTAAAAGATATTACTTATAAATAAAGATAGTAATATAAGTAAATGATAGTACTTATAAATAAATATATTATTCATAAGCAAAAATATAATTATTATGTTAAAATATAATATCAAGTTCCTTTAATAAATTTATAAAGGAATGAGTTAAAAAGTTCTAGATAAACTAAGGTTATAATTCAATAAAATTTTCAAATTATATATATATATATAAAGCCAAACTGAAAATCAACTTAATTTAATATTAAAGAAATTAATATTCTCAATTGCTATTTTCAAAAGTTCACCTATAACAACTAGGGCAATTCCCAATGAGAGGATCATCTATCTTTTTATCATTCTTTTATGGTAACAAGAAAGATTTTTTCCCACAGAACTGAAAGAGAAAATTATTCCAAGATTGGATTACCATCAGCTGTCTTCCCTAGGTCCTATAGTTTCCTATTGCATGTTGGAGCCAGCTCGGGGGGATCTGATCAGAACCAAGAACGGTTCTGGGTCATGGTTGGAAGGAAAGTGGTAGTTCCAAAGTCATTCAGTCACCATCCTACAGGTCAGCTAAGCATAATTGTTTCCATTAATTAGTGTTTGAGGTGTGCAGGCTTGTACAAAGAGAGGATCCCGGCTGCAAGTTCAGGTATGAATTACTTTTATGTTTCTAATATGTTACAAGTTGAAATTTTAGGATTTAATTTCAAATTACTGTAAAATTCTTTCTGGTTAAACCCCGGGAATTGGGAGCAAGGGCTATTGCATTGGCTCCCTGGGTCAACCTATTTATACTTCAAAAGTTTAAATTTATCTTTAAATTTTCAAACCCTAGTTAAAGCTTAAGCAATTAAAAATTTACAAACATAACTAGACTGATTACTATATTAGAATCATCTCCTGCGAGGAGATCGATTCACTTGGTCTCCCAAGCTTAGAATCCTAGGTTCCAAACTTAAGTAAAAATCAAACTCCTTACTATGCCAACATTTAACTAAAATATTAATTTAGATAATCAATCTCTGAGAGAGATTACGTAGAGTCTTGTTCAACCCAAAATAAAAATCAATGCAACATGAAACAATTACAATAGATAAATCATCATATATAAACTCAAGTCTAAAGAGAAAACATCACAAATTCTTCCTCTTAAGTCACCAACACAGGCTGTTACTTTTAGGGCGCGATTTTCAAACTTGTATTCTCCTAATAAAAATTGAGACTTAGGGTCGAGTTCTCTAAATAATACATTTAAAATCTATGAATTACATGAAGGACCACGCTACAGCGTGGATTACCATCCAACTCATAATAACATTAACCATAAAGAGAAGTAAAAGATTAATGGGATTTTAACACTAGGGCTCTGCCCATAAAATTCACATAAGAACATTCTCCAATAAATTAACTCAGGACCATGTCTTTCTTATAGCCAAACAAAGAGATAATAAATTATACAGTAATTTCATCTCCCATCCCAAAATGTTAAACACGAGTTCTTTTCACAGAGTCTATAACTCCCCAAACTGGAAAGGAAACAGAGTTAAAAGTACATTGAGGCCATGTTCTCGGTTTAAACATAAATACATCCTTTCTAATTAAAATCATATTGCAAAATCCAATCACCATACGCAGAAGCAAACACACAACCAGTTAGGGCTCTGCCCAACAATATAAATTAACAACATCTCTACCATGCACATGAGGGGATCAGTTCCTAGATAAAACGCTTAAGTGAAAATTGTTAGAGCTAAAACAAAAAATGCATTAAATTATAATACAGAAAAGAGCTTCATGCCCAGGATCAAAAGGATTCTCATTCTTCACTAAAACGAAATAGTAAAACCCTAGGACAAGCATAGATTTCTGAGAGGTTAAGAACATTAATACATACACAGTTTATACTCCTGGCAGCGTCAGCTATTGGGTTATGCTACTCATTCACCCAGCAGAAGGATCAACAACAATAACATTAACCAAAAGTCCTGAATGCCCTACATTCTAGTTTTTACCAATTAAAGAGTTACACAGGGTCAACTTTTCCCACAGTAGCTTGAAACAAATTAAAATATATCCACAAATCTAACAGAGATCAAATAAGAGACTTCATATTAATTATAAATAGAAATTCCAAACGCCGAAACCATAAGTCGAAATTGTACAGGAGCCTTGAAGTTAGGGCCTCCTCTATCCCAAAACGCTAGACATGATTCAACTTAAATCAAAATTGTGGATTATACATTACAAAGTTTGCCACAAAGTATGACCAGGAGTTTTCATCCAAACTTAGCATTTCATTAAGCTTCATAAATTTTGAATGGTTAAACCATTCCCAAAACTCTTACACACTGAACAAAACAACCAGGACAGAAAACCATTCGCATGAGGGGAGAAAATAGCCACAGAGGACCAAGATTACCCGTGGTTATCATAGCTACAAATACCCCATCATGCCAAGCTCGAACTTACCATACCATAAACCCTGTCAAAAGTAAAACTCAAAGCTTTAGTTACTATTTCTCAGCAAACGAAAATGAAGCACCAAAAGTTAAAACAAATATTAAGTTGCAGAAGTTACCTCGTAAGGAATTTTTCCCTCACGCTATCTGGATGAGCGCAGGCCTGAGAAAACGCTCATGGCCAATGCTAGTCTCAAGGCCTCACTTCGAAGCCCTGAGATCCTCGTGCTATTACCATCAAACTAGTAAACCCTACAGAGCCCATCTTCCAACAACACGAAATGAACTACAATGAAGAACAAACTAGGCGCTTAGAGCCTTACCATACTCCGGCTGGATAGCGCAAACGATGGTTGCATTAAATTCCAACCAAACCCCACTACTATCGAAATGTTTATCCACTCCCTATAGTGGAGTGACAGACCTCTTGGAGTTCGATTTTTCTTAGCATAAGCTTTGATCACATTTCAACATTTCTACCAAGGTTCCTTTATAAATATTACAACTTTATGTAGCATTAGCTTAAAAACATACAAAAACACAAGCAGAAGTAGACCTTATCTTAAATGCTAAGTAAGTTAGGCCTTGTCACCAAATTCACCACCTCAAGCTTTTAAAGGATTTACAAAAAACCAACACATTTAAAAAGAAGTTCTTCTTTACAGGGAAACATAAAACAATTAGAGTTTAAACATGTACACTTTTAGGATTTTCAACAAAACGGATTTATATCCATTAACTCAATGTGGATCACTAGAATCACCATCCAAAACATCGCTTCTGCAAAAATACAAATGAATCCGTTGGCATTAAATAAACCAAGCAGAGAATTATGAATAGAAGGACAAACTTTACATTTACATTACATTGTTAAGTCATGTATTTATCTCTCAGTGTTGAAGTTAATTTACTAATCATTTGACCAAATTGACAACAATAGCCATACAGAAGAAAAAAAATTAATTTTACAGTTTTAGGGACATTATACTCAGGGTCTGCTAGTTAATGAATGAATTGAAATAAATTTGGGATTTTAATACTTTGTGTGGTTTCATATATATTGCATATTTATATATTTTTAATTGTTTAAATAGTATCTATAAATATCTCCTTAGGTTATGATTGGTCTCGATCCAGCATTCTTGATTTGTAATGTTTAACTAGATTCTGAGTAGCTTGCGTTCAATTTACTAGTTTTTTAAAAACAAAGCACATTACTAGAAACATTGATTTGGGTATGGATGCCCGATCAAAGATACATTAAAAACTAAATTTGATATTTTACAGGCATGAATATAATAACGAAAAAGAATATCTATTTTTTCTTTTTAAATAATAGGAATGATTAATGAATAGATGCATAGTACACGGGGGATTCACTCAATAAACTACTATCATACCATGTTCGTTCATGGCATATGAAACAATACCACTAATTTTACTAAATATTGGAAAATACCTTCCAAAATCGTTTTTTTAACCCCCTCCCAATATGTCTTCCCAATTTAAAAAACCCTTATTTTCACTAGATATTGTATGTATCAATTTTTTCATTAAAATTTTTTATACCCCTTTATATTTCTACCTAGTATATTGATATGATACCTAACTTATGATCCCACATGCATTCTACAATGCACGTTGTTTTTTTCTATATATATTGTGAATGCACATTACTTCACCCACAATGCAATTACTCAACCACATATCATTATGATTTGCAACATCTAATGGTCTAATGAAGAGATAGGAGATCACTTCTTGTATGTCACTAGAGCCAATCCACATAGTACAACATTTAGATTACATGTTGTAGTTCCCCAATCGCTGACTAAGCCTGTTGTGGGATAGGTATCTAATCCCTAGGGCCTATAACAAGCTCTAGGAGGCTGACTAAACCTCCCATGGCCTGTAATAGGCTTGAGTGGTTGGGTATTCAAACCCCCAAGGCCTATCGAGGGCCTATAACAGGCCCTAGAGGCTTAGATCCTTCCAAGGCTATTGGAAACAACTGGCTGAGTGCTATTGATAACAACTGCCTATCAATGACCACTGTCTCTCGACTAACAACCCTCTTCACCACGAAACCCCTGGCCTCAAGCATGCCTCAAGATGCGATTTCCCTACATACTGGTAAGCCTAAGCCTTACCTCAACCTGATTTCTCATCCGGCCGTGATCCCTCCATCTCCATTGGGCTGATATTTGTGAGCCCACCCATATAAAAAAGACCCCAAAGTATTTTTGTATTGTTACATTAAATAAAAAAAACCTTTTCCCCTTAATATATAAGCAATATAATTTTTAGGTTTTCAAGATTATTTAATACCCCAATATGAATGAATGTGATATTATATTGCCTTCTAGTGAAGCCCCCGTGGCGTAGTAAAACCATATCCTATTTAGATACATAATAGGTCATTTTTCTATACAGATGCATAATACATTTTTTCTAAAGGAAAATAATTCTGATTCCTAGTTAACACATAAATCCTACTGTAACTAGTTTTATACAGTTTAAGAAATAGGACAAGGAACCTGACACCACTGTCGAAAAAAAAGAAATGAAATAACCATTCCTCCCAACCAACTCCTAGAGAAACCAAGTCTCACTTGCTCCAGAATCCTCGAGCCTGATCGCTAAACCACAAGAGAAAAATCCACTTAATGCACTATCTCTTGCATTATCAGATTCAATCCTTGTCCAATGCTAGCCTCCTACTTGCTAATAGGCATACTATTATATAGTATTTTTCCTAGGACTTGGTCATTTATGAACCTCTTATTCTCTGGCACTCAACAAGGAGTTGTGACCTAATTTTGGGGAAGATGCCTCCTACACCTCGAGTTCTCACTTTGTAGCTGTTATAGGTCAAATCTGCACTTCTCCGTCCGTGATCACATTGCCCTGTCGATCACAAAAAATGACACTATGGATGGAGGAGCTGGATTGACCTTAAATGATTTACTGCTGAGATCACACCTCTTCAACTGAAAACTATATAATTTTTTCTGCATATTTCATTAAATATGTGCTACTCTTATCATTGGCATCTAGCGCATTATGCACTACTTCTACTAAGGCAGACCTGCACACTTATCTCAAAAGTTGTATGCGCTAGTCTTTGAGAACACTAGCTACGCCCTATGCGCAAGTTGTCTAGTGTGATACCTGCACACATATTAAGATGAAATGGAAAAATATATTAAGATTACGAATTGGGATTAGTTGAGTTTGGTATTGTAACTCCCCCAACCTCCCAATTCAACTTCCTCATGAATCTAACTTCCTTCCTTGTCCATAAATACAAGGGGAATCCATGAGGAAGAGGCCCATGAAGAAGAAGCTATTGTTACGTTGAATGAACTTCTAAGTCATTGTGAGGAGCAGTATCCCAGAACTTGGTTGCAGAAGTGCTTAGAACATATCAGGTATAAACTATATTTGGTTGCATTTCTTTGACAATAAAGATCGAGATACACTTCTCGCCCCGATGGAATGTTGTTTCTATTGAATTTCTTATTATAATTGATGTCTTATTGTTTTCAATATCATTATATATTTGTAGTCATGATATGTTGAGGAAGGTCTATTTATTTTGCAGGTACATAATTGTTGCATGAATTTGCAAGTAGTCAGCACTCCCTAGTGTATCGTGACAAGGGACTAATCACCTCTCGTGGATCCTTAAATATGGCGGTGGTGAGTTTACCAATTACCTGCGGGTTTTGGTGTAATGGAAGTCATATTACCAACAATTAGTATTAGAGCTAGAGGTCACGAGTTTGATACACACTCGGCTCGCGCTGAGGGGGAGATTGTTGCACGAATTTGCAAGTAGTCAGTGCTCCTTGGTGTATCGTGACAAGGGACTAACCGCCTCTCGTGGATACTTAAATATGGAGGTGGTGAGTTTACCAATTACCTGCGGGTTTTGGTGTAACGAAAGCCATACTACCAACAATATACATTACTGTAGAGATTGGGCGAAATCTAGGACCAACAACGGTAAATAAGGTACTGATTTCTGAATCCTAATATCATTTCATTTACAGTAATCAATGCAAGATATAATGTATCTATCTATCACCCCATGTATGTTGAGAGCATCCTTTGCCCTACTATAGGGTATAATCCTTAACAACAGAACTAGCGACTCCGCTAGGGAGCACCTGTTCGTTTCTGCTCTGGGGACATTGTTTAGGTTTTCTTCAATTTTTACAATCTTCTAGATTTCTGTGAGGTTTGTATAGGCTTCCTTGTTGTTTCCCTTTTCCTTGATTCATTTCTGGTCTAAGTGTGCAAAGCTCTTTATTACCTTTTAGCCCCTATGCACGTGTCTTCTATGCATTCAGAGGCGCACTTTTTTATCTGGGTGCGAGTTGCTTTTAAACCTACCCGCGCACTTTTAGTTGCATGTGTTGGCTGTTAGTCTAGACAGCAACGTACTTTCCTGTAGATTGAGCGTTTCACAGTAGGGTTTAGTCCTTGGTTGGTTGGTTCTACTTTTGGTACTTACTTTTCTTTTCTGAGTGTTGATGAGGCATATCCTTGTCTTTTTGAGTTTTGGTATAGCCTCTTAAAAGTCCCTGTTGATTGCTTTACTTACTCCAGTCTTGCTTTTAGGTGTCTTTTATATTTTTTAGGTCTTTTGGAACCTGTGCGCGACTCCCTACTAGTTATAGTAGCGCATCTTTTGCCCTAGATGCGTGTTGTATTCCTACAGACCTGCACACTCAGCGCTAGTTATTTGATACAGTATCGGCGCACTTTTACTGAGTTTTGCCTTTTTTTTATGGTTTGACCTTAGTTAGAGTCCTTAGGGTGTTTTTGGAAGACTTGATTGTGTGGATACCTTCTGAACTTTTGTTCAGGTTAGTCTGAGTTTGCTAGAAGTTTTCTTGATAGCTTTTCCTTTTGATTTTGTGTTGTGGTAGAGTTGCCTTTGGTTTTCTTTCCTACCCTATCTGTTTGGCAGAAGCTTTTCTTTGGTTTTTGATGCTTAGGAGCAACCTTTGGGTTTGTTTTTCCGTTGCGTACATCACCTTTTCCTTTTCTTTTGCATCTTGTTCCAAATCTAGAGTTTTTCACTGAAACAAATTTGTAGGTCAAGTCTTTGTAGGTATTTGGATTTGATTTCTATAAGCCTTTAGGCCTTTTATCTTTACCCACACTCTTGACAGATCTTACTTGTTCTTTTTGAGGTTCATTTTCTTTTACAGAAGAAAAGATAAAAGAAAGTTGTGGAGACCATTCTAGCTCAGCATTTGGAGACCATTCTAGCTCAAGGTCTTTATTATCTTCATAATCTTCTCCATGAAGACTCGAGAAAGCTTGTAACCCTTCTTCTATGCTTTTCAAAACCTTTTCCATTTGACTTTTGGCCCTAAGAGATAATTTATTCTCTTAATGAGAAGAATCTTCAACACAAAGCACAACATCTTTTTTGAACTTAGGGTCCATGGAGGCCTTCATATTAAAACTCAATTTATTAGTAACTCTAGTTTTGGGTCCTCTAATGTCATCTTTACGAACAATATTAAGATATTCAAACATACCTTGCTCCATCTCCACTTTACTTTGATCCTTCACGGACTCCTCATCGAGCTTGACAAGGTCAATGTTTCTACTTATTTTTCTTGCAACCACAACTTTAATTTCAGAGTTTGAATCTTCTTGATTATGAGCACATTTCAATTCAGTCTCTGCTACAGGATCCTGCTCAAAAGGAGTTTTTCTTCCTTTTCATTCAATTTTATCTTCTTAACTTTCCTCTTTTTGATCTCTATTAATAGATTTCTTAATTTCCCTTTCTGAACCCCTAGAAGATTTAATTATTTTATTAGTAGTATTCTTTAATTCTTGTGAGTCTTCTGGCTCTTCAAGTTGAAAACCCTACTAGAACATAAAGTGAGACCAAATCATGTTTTGTTTTTTCAATTCCTCTAGAACTAGCAATTTTACTAAGCCATGGTGGAAAAAACTATGACTAGTATGTTTTGGATGGAGATTTAATTATTTTATTAGTGGTATTCTTTAATTCTTGTGAGTCTTCTCGCTCTTCAAGTTGAAAACCCTACTAGAACATAAAGTGAGACCAAATCATGTTTTGTTTTTTCAATTCCTCTATAACTAGCAATTTTACTAAGCCATGGTGGAAAAAACTATGACTAGTATGTTTTGGATGGCTCTGTACCCTATTGGCCATTTTAGTCAAATTTTTCAAAAAGTAAAAGGGGAGATTCATCCTCTTAATACCTAATATATGAGCCAAAAACCTCGTGGTAGATGAATATGGTTGTGAATATTCCTTCGCATGTGATATAATGTTGTAAAACACCCAATATATCTCTCCATTCCTCCCTCGGGAAATTAGTTTGAAAATATTTACTCCAATATGGTTTTTGATGCTCGGGATTGAGAAATTAATTGTAACCAGCTTCAATTGCTTGTTTCTTAAACTAGCTTTCTCTGTCTACATGAAAGTTGGTTGCAACTATAATGAACTCCTCTAAGATTTTAAACTTGAAGCCCCCAAAATCAACCATTGAACCATCAAAGATCAAGTCAAATTTCTGTGTAACTTGAATGTTATACCCTTGTATTCTTTGATATAGAGAATACCAGCCTGCTTCCTTTATCGTTTGAGCACATCCAGGCAACGTCTTTGACCAGTCAATGGTTTGAGGTTCGAACCTGTGAATATTTCCACTCGTTCTTTTCATCTCTGCAAAATGTTAGCTCAGGGAAACGTAACCGAGCAACTATATCCAAACAAGGTTCAGTCAAGAAGTTGCCTCCTTAACTTAGAAAATGAAATGGAAACAATGTACATAGAAACTCAAGTAACTGGCTGACAATTTCAGAGCCAATTAGAAATCAAAGTGCGATGAAAGCAAAAATAATTCAAGCTGGGATAACGTCGTATAAAGTAATGAGTGAAGAATATGTGATCTATCACATATCAATTAATAATAATACCACTTTAAATATTATAATTTGCAACCATTACTTGAAGATTGACAAAGATTCATCTTCTACAATTTCGAGCTTTTCGAACAGCGCACATAATAGGAAAGATTATGGATTTCACTACCAGAATATTTAAAGCATTCAACTTTTGACATTTGGAAATTGAAAATTATCCTTTTGAGATAATTATGAAACCTGAATATGTATTTGAAGAATAATGATGCTGGGAGAGTGTAACAACCCCAAAATGCTGAAAATGGCGAAAATTACAAACTTTAACTCTTTGCTAAGCAAATGTAAAATAATAATTAGCTTGACCCTTTGATACCAAAAGAGAAGAAGATCTTTCATAATCTTAATTCTTTTACTTGCTCATCTCAATATATGCATAAGCTTATAAAAATTTCTTAAGTTTGTTTCATATCATCATAAACATATATCTTTCTTCATATGATCACAAAATTATTTAGAGCATAGAAGATAGAAAAAAAAAGGTGTTTGCATAATAATTATGATCCTAGATACATTTATCAAACCCAAAAATTCATATAAACAAACACATTTAATAATCTTCCACTAACTATACATCTTTAAAAATCTTTATATAACTTTTTCCCTTTTATAAACAAGTAAGCATCATACCTCATTTTCCTTAAAGGACATTAAACATACAATTGTAATCCAGTAATTATGTATCCCCTCCATAATATTCTAAAGATATTAATCCAATTTTAACACTTAAAACATATGTACATGTATATAACCCATAACCCCCCCTCTCTCTCTATATTCTTCACAATTCCTTCACAATAAAATAATTGAGATCTATTCATAATTCCCTACATAAAACGGTATATATCCCTATAAATATATAAAAATATCTTAATTGAAACAAACCCATTTCTAATAATGATGTCAAACTAATACATACCTTCTTCAAGTATTATGTCATAAATCAACTCTTAAGTTTAACCTTTTTATATAATACATATCAAATCTTTTCTCAACATTTCTGCATAGGTCAGTATCATAAATTGGAACTCTATCAACAAATTTCGTATACATTAATGAATTGTATTATATCATCGAAACCAAGTACAAGGATCTATTCTGTAATCATATAATTTGACTTATAGTTTTTATTTCATCCTGCTATGGATCAAAGTAAATAAATAAATAAATAAAATCGAATCATCAATTTAATTAATTATTCAAGCCCTGCAGGGCGTGTGCTCTTATTGGTTGCTTGAGTAATACCACAGGTGGTGAGTAAGGTACTCTGCATAACTTAAAGCTTTTACATAAGATTCCCGTTCAACAAATACCCATACTCTATAAATTATCCAAAGATCCGAAAATGATTGTAAATTACTGGGGTTAATACGCCTCTATATAAGCTATTTATCGCAAGATCCACAAGGATTTTATCATGGCAGATTCAACATCCTACTACTAAGTATATTAGTCGGCGTTTTATATTGTAATCTTTAATGTTCAAATACATATAGAATAATTTTGCAGACAGAGACTACTAAATAATAACAACAAAAAACATTATTTTCGTGTACAACACTAAGAAATTTTGTATTTTAATTTCATCAAAGAAAACTATGTGACCCTAATTCCGGGAATCGTCCGATTTTTTTATTACTTCAAAACTGAGTATATAGTTTTTTGCAGCATTCAGAACGAGGGTAACTCGAGCAGCAAAAAGTATCCACAACAATATAATTCTACGCTCAACATTCTCTCATGATATCATTAATCAAGAACCTAGGAAACGCCGCCATGGTTAAAGAAAGAAACTGATACATTCTAGCATTACAATGAATCAATACAAATAACTAAAAAATCCACTTATTTGCAATAATAGGAACAAAGTGATTGGAGAATCAACTCCTCCTAACCGTAGGAGAGAGAAACTGGATTGTTTTCCGAGCTCCATCCCCGAGTTGGATCACCACCATTTACTAAAATGCTAGGCAATCGCTTCTACATGGCACACTTTCTCACAGTCCGTAACAAGGACTTATAAAAAGAGAGAACACTCAACTAGTTTCGTTTACAACCTCCCATGTTATCTCAGTGCACTAATATATATAGTTTTTCCTATGTCTTGTGCCATCCCAATCAAATCTCCAATGAATCCATAAATCCCTATGATTTAAGATCTTGTGTGGTTGTTGAGTTTTATATTAGATTTTATTGTTAAAGATTTTTCTCTTGCTTGCTTACACATGTTCTATGTGCCATGGTGGTGTCCCCTCATTTAGTTCACTCTCCAAGTGCATTTTCATTCAAAAGTTGAAGTTTAAACATAGATTTTTTTATTTAATTTCATTTGTTTGTAATTTTTTATGATCCGGTTTTTCATTTAATTTCATTTATTTGTAATTTTTGATGCTCCAATCATTTGAAAATTGAAATTTTTTAATTTAATTTTATAAATTAATAAAATAAATTTAATATTTATATTTCTTATTTTCTAAAAATATTATTTATTTTTAACTTTTATTATATATTATTGATGCATGATATTTGACTTGAGATAGAGAATGTAACAAATTTTGTCTATCTTATTTATAAATATAATTATATATTGCAAAATATTATAGATGTTTTCGAGTTATATGTTTTATGAAGAATAGTTTTAACTTTTTGTTAAATTAATTTAATATTTGTTTAGAGTATTTCCACAAAAACGTTTAAATTATAGAGCTAGACAACGGAAGATTTATGTAAATTTAATACTACTATCATTCATCTTAAGTTAATTATAATTTAATTCTATTTTATTTTTAAACATTTAAAATTATTATTAATTATAGTTTAAAATTTTAAAAGGGTAATAATATATATATAATTAATGTAATATGTTTTGATAAAAAACCTAAAGTTTGTACTAGACTATAAGATTATAGAGTTTAGGTACTTCTAAGTTTGTGATTTTGTTTTAAGATTTTGGTTTTGTAATCGGTCAAGAATGTTGATATTAATAATAAGAAAGTATTCAACAACTTAATCATATCAAACTCTAAAAATTAATAATACATGATCAAACTTAGAAGAAAAGACATTCAATATTCAAATTCATCCAAGGTTTAAAACTTAATGAAAATTAATAATACATGATCAAATTAGGAAGAAAAGACACTCAATATTCAAATTCATCCAAGGTTTAAAATTTAATGAAAACATGAAGAACAAATAGTTCATCCATATATCAACAATATAACATCACATTTTGAAAAACATTCTAAAGAAATGACCATAAATTACAAAACGTGGTTGCTTAAAATAAAAACATTATCTCCAAGTAACAAGTCTCCAACAAGGTCTTCCAAGTAACAAGTGTCCAAAAAAAAAGCTTGGAGAGTGTTTTTGGCTTAAATACAAATTCTCAAAATACTCTCTCTCAACCCTCTTACATTCTAGCCCCATGCTTATGCTCCCCTTTACATTTTATAACATAGACCAAGTTTCTAGAGAGCCTTTCAAATCCAAAAATCATGGATTGATATAGTTTATAGTTACAAAATTAAATAACAATAAAGTCCACAAGTCTTTATCGATCTATATTTTCTAATTTATCTAGATGATTTAAACCAAACTTACAAGTGTCTATTTGTTGAAACATCTTCAGTATATTCAGGAACACACATGTTGACCCCAAAAATAGCAAATTGTTACCTTCATAAATTCTTGTAACGAGTCTTGGATTCCTTTGATAAAATAGCATGGCCAAAAACAAACTTGACATGTTGACCCCAAAAATAGCAAATTGTTACCTTCATAAATTCTTGTAACGAGTCTTGGATTCCTTTGATAAAATAGTATGGCCAAAAACAAACTTGAATTTGTGGCTGACATATTCTTCCATCCTTGCCTTAATTTTCAGAACAAAAATATGAAAATTCCCCATGTCACATCCTCCCCCGTCAATACAATGCAAGGGAGTGAGCATGACCAAACATACTAAGCTTATTTAACTATCTTAGCCCCATTCTTAAGTTGTCAATTTCATAAATAAATTAAACTTCATGTGTGCAGATTCAAAATAAAGCAAACACAGTGGAATTTAAGCATATTATCACACACACAAACTGGAATGCATCAGCATATCTATCCCAAGCAAATCATGAATCTAATGCAGAGAATCCGTCCCCTTCTTCATGCTATGTGCAGGCTTCATATCAACCATACTAAGACATGCATTCAACGTACAATTAACAGTCATTAACTAACACATTACAGAACACAGAATAAGCATGATTTAACCTCAAGAAACACTTATCTTTGTGATGAATTTGTCCAAACAACTGGCTATGTGAGAGCAACGTTCCACTCAACCATAGGTCTCTGTCGATCCTGTATTCTTTCAGCTGAGAGAGCACCCCCGAGCTGGGTTTTGTATCTACTAAGGAGGAACTAGATGGGCTCACTCACAGCTATGGATTCACTCAAACAATAATGCTAAGGCAACACTGAGTTGGGTTTATCAAACATGCAATAAGCAGAGAAGGACGGTGCTAAGCCAGTGAGCTCAACCATAGAGCTACAGACATCTCAGGCTAAATTCAAGCAATCCAATCCTCTGTTTAAACATTCACACTTGGATTTCTCACAAATCTGTCATCAAATAGCTCAATCCCGTCACTAGGTTTATGGGCTTTAAAAACTGGGTTTTCCAATGGATTTTAGGGTATCTAATACGCTCAATTTCACCCCAAGGTTCATATCTATGGATCCCCCATTGGATTTCACTATCCAATACCAATTCTGGGCATTTATGGCTCTTCAAAACATCGGTTCTTGCAAAGTTGCGATTTCTGGTTTTTCTCACTGTTGGACATTCATGATGGATGAAAACTGATACTGGGATCTTCAAAAATGGAATGGGAATGAGGAAGAAACCTTTCCCTTGATGTAGAGTGACTTGTGGTACAAAAAAAACAAAGCCCATAACTGCCATACAAATTTATGGGTTGCCCATGCTCTATTGAAGCCATGGATTGAATTCTTCAACAACTTTCTTACATAGAATTAAATGTCAGCAAAGAAAGTCAAATGGGTTCTCAAGATGACATTTGGAAACCTATGGTTCAATCCCACAACCCCCTCACCACTCCCTAGTGGATACACATGGCCCCTTCTCATTAGTTGCTCCCATAGCCAGTTTTAGTATTTTATTGCATGATATTTATTTATATCATTTTTACAATGTTCCATGGCTAAATAGCACATGGGTAACATAATATCTAATACTTGCCCCTTTTAAATAAAAGTCTGAGCATCCACTAGCGGGGCCTTGGCCTTAAGCTCCACGCTAGGAAAACATACATCACATGTATACAATATTTACATTAAAAGCTAATATATCCTAAGGTTCAAAATGGGGTATTACAATCCCATCCCCCTTAGAATAACACCGTCTTCGGTGTTCCAATACTTAGGTATACATATACAATTTTCACATTTAAAATTTTCAAAAATATTTGCACATGTGCCCTGCGTTCTATCCTTTACTTTGAACTTTTAGGACCAAGTCCCTTGGCTTCCACAAACTGCTCCTCTTGGTTCTGACCTTTTAGCTCATCCACAAGTCGAAAAACTTTATGGCTGCTACCCTCTTAATTTTCCCTTATTGGGCAGTTACGGAGGCAATTATGCCCTCCACATTTCCAACATTTCACTAGCTGCTTCATCTTTACCTGCTCAATCTCCTTTGAGTCTTCATGCCTGGAACGTTTCTTAATGGACCGATTGGACGAATACCTCATCATTGATCCACTTTCATTTCCCTTGTTGATTGCTTCCAGAATGCTTTTTAGCTTCCTTTGCAGACAACTAGACTCCTACAAAACCTTGGGGTTCATCTCATTCTGCTTCTTCTGTATCTTGAGCATCTCTCCAAGATTTTCTTGGGTCTTGGAAACTATTTGAAGAAGAATTTCATCCAATTCCAACAGCCTATGGTCTACTGCCATGGTCACTATGCGCAGCTGGTTCTCACTTTACTTACACGCAACACTTGCTTCGCAAAAACTGCCACAAATTACTTTCACTTTCCCACCTGTGAAATTCATCATTATAATTTTGTTAGGCCAAGCATAACATAACATTATAATAATTCAGTTACTTAGCATCCCAATTGATATGAAATCCCATGCTTTATCCATGAGACTTTCATACTTTTCATGCTTTCCCAATAGGCACATGAGCTCATTCATGTCCATTCTTTCATAGGGAATTAACTATTTCAGCATTCACAATTTATTTCAAGCAAATAAAAACACTCTACTTTCAGCCATACATGCATTCAACAATTTTTCTGTTTTTATAAATGCATCAATAAAAAGGAAAGAGAGAGCAGTAAGAGTTTTCTCGTCTTCATCTTGTTCTATTCTGGAACCCACACCACCACTGTGGTTTTCATGCTCCTAGCCTCTTTCACTTCCATGTGAATGCTTGTCCAGCCCTTCTTGGCTATGACACTTAGTGTCTATGGTCTATCTCAGATCTCTAAACTATGGAACCTTTCCACATTGTAATCCACAACACCTTTGGCTGCTAGGACCCCCACAAGTTTACTAGCACCACCATTCATTTCTGCTCAATTTGAGCTTTTTAGGATAGTCACATGTCCACATGCATCCTTAAGATGCTTTCATAGTCCTTGCTTCCAGCAATACCTACAATCAAACATCGAATCAACTCACATGTTTAGTTTATGTTCATAGGTTTTATTTCTAAACAAGAGTTTAGGGAATCATAACCAAATCATGTACACATGTATATTCATATTAAATAAGCAAGCAGTTGCAAGATAACCAAATACTTATCTGCATTGGATATCTTCACTTTATTCCACAGGATCCTTCTTTGCTTTACAAGCCTTGGATTCCCTATGGATACAATAACGAATGTTGGTCTAGCGCGCAGGCTACTCCTCAACCATTCGTATAGGAAATGCTAAGTTAATACGCCGACTGGTTTTATCAGACATCCCATTTAGCAATATGCTAATCCAGTACTCCAACTGGGTATTATCAAGTATTTGAGGAATGTTTGGCCAACATGCTGGCTGCCCCATAACATTCAAGTAATTAGTGCCCAACCAGTACACATTCATTCCAACTGGGTTTACCAAGCATTTTATAGCACCCAACCAATTACTCTCTAGATTTACCAAGCATTTATAGCGCCCAACCGGTTACTCTCTGGATTTACCAAGCATTTATATTTCTTTCAGGGTCCTTGCTTTCCTGCAATGACCAAGGTTTCCAACAAGAAACAATAGTGTATCAACTTAGCTATTAGAAGACTTATACCTGAAATCTTCATTATTCCAAACAAGAATTAAATGAAAATGGATACTTATATGTATTGAACATTTCCTCTTTGGTCCACAGAGTCCTACTTTTACTTTACAAGCCTTGGGATCCTCCTGTGGACTGGGATGTTTGGCCAGCATGCGAGCTGCTCCACAACATCAAATAATTAATTCCCTACTAGTGCACCTTCACGCCGACTGGATTTACCAAGCATTTGGTGGTGCCCAACCAGTCCCATACCTTGTTGGCCCTCTCCATTGCCGAGCCAACACATCCATCTGGGTCATTAGCCAATGGAAGGAAACTGTGCCACAAACCATTATAGGCCAAGGCTCTACTACTCTACCTAACGCTTGCATCATCCTTTCACACGTGTCACAACCCTTCATGCGCATAACAATTCTTCACCCACACAATGATGGCACTCCTTCTTTTGGGAAAACCAGCGGTTCCCTTTAGGAACTCTTTAGGTGGCTTTCTTAACTTGAGGCTATCATGGCCCCATGATACCCACTCACACTACACAAAGGTTACCACTGCTCATACAGTCCTTTTGAGTACCCTTTTTTCACTTTTCCCGTTAATGTGTAGCACCAATTTGCATATGTATAAGTTGGCAACACAAGATGGATAATCAAGCTCATCAGTATTGCTGCTCTAAAACTGTAAACATATTTCATAACATTCACTATCCAACATTGAAACACCAGGAATGCATCCATTCCCTTAAGGTGTAGTCAATATTGGCATCCCTAACATAACTCAGCACCAAAAAGGTGTGCACTCCTCACTGATGTGAACTATGTAGGTCCTAATCATACATCAAGCAGTATGAATAATATAAACAAATGGAATATGATCTGCGTAGTAATTCTAACAATTAGAGATGCCCATATATATATATATATCAATCTAGGTTTACAGAACACTTATCCATTTTGCAGATGTAATTTCTCTTCACTAATGAGGAATGGGGGTTCCTTCTCTGAATTGATAGTCCCTCGGTTTTCTATCCCAAATCCTTTTATATTCCATAACCCTCATATGTCCTCCTAACATAGTATTCACCATCTCGCTCATGTTTTTCACCAATCATGCAATGCGGATGAGACATTAATAATGTCTAATGGCATTTCACCCGAAACCCATTTCCAAATCATGGAGTCCCTTCCCATAAAGTTTGACTTCTGTAGGCCCTCTCTCTTGGTCTTACTGCAATGTGTCTTCCTTGAAAACTTATTAAATAGCCAAACAGACAACAACATTTAACATTGAAATTCAAACCTGATTGTTTCATAACCAATCAGTGGCACTAATAATTAAATTCAATATGAATTTACAGTTCTGTCTCCTACAGAAATTGATCTGTTTCAACCATAAGCTCAGCCTCATATTGTTTGGCTCCTGTAAGTGACACCACTCTTCCCATCATGGTCTTACGCCCATTTCCATACATAAGCATCCACTTACAACATGTCCTCCTGACACATTTTATATAAGCCAAATAGTCATTAGCCATTTATTAGCAAAATTCCAATTCTGAGATTTACAAATCTAAATTGACAATTTGTTTGGACATAAACTATTTCACACCCATGAGATCCTTCTCATGAGGTTTGGCTCTTTCACATGGTAGATTCCAGCCTTTATCGTGGTCTTACCCTCATTGCCATGCCTAGAACAATCTACCTGTAATCAGAAACTTCAATCAGCCAAACACTTTCAAGTCTCCATGCATATAATATTTCATTGCTGCAACAGTCACTGAAGCATTTTCATAATTATAGCATTCCATAATTCAAACACTTCGAGCTGTTAACATATCAATGTCACCAAAAATCATTTACTTCACGTGCATCATTATCATAATAAAATTGCAAGGTACAGTCACATCATTCATGCAATTTAAATGAAACTTTTAGATACTCATCACTTCTCAGTCATATCAACTATACAACTCAGCTCTTCCATAGAGTATTCCGATAGCCCATCGATCATAACTTCCCTCTTCATGCACTTACTATTCTTCATTCATAGTGTTATCCCTAAAGTTGAAACTAGACTACGGGATTCAAGCTTAGGGAAATCTTTGTTCGAAAATGCATAAATCCAATGAAATCAAATTAGAAAACACAGGCTGGTATCAAACTAGGGCTAATGGAATTTCCAACACTATAAGGAACTAAGCTAATACAATTGTTTGTACAGTTTACACAGTTTAGGTATGAAATCAAAACATCACACAATTTACAATGAACAGAGTTGGTATATATCACAGATGGGTAAATACAGGTATTTATCAGGAGCTCAAAGCATTGAAGTAAAGGCTGGTATGAATCAAAGCTGCAGGAAAATCAAACAGATGTGTATAACATGAAATCAATCACAAAGTTCAACGCCCAGGTACTATGATCCTAAATCATGAAGTGAAACTGTCAATGTTTGTAAAAACAAAAGATAACTATCATCTCACGATAAGAATTATTGTAATGGAATATGAATGACCATGTACATAACATAATTATCAGAGAAATAATTTATATAACACAAAGGAAAATCATCATCAAGTTTATTCAAAACTAGAACCTGTCATTGAAGCTGCAAAAAGTTCATGCTACACAGATGTGCTTACAAACCATCAAGCATGGCTCCCAAAACTGCCAACCCCATAGTCCCTTTAACGAGACCTCTGCTCCTTCATGAAAGGAAGAACTCGGTTCTCTCGAGCCCCTAGCTTGGAACTCGCCTCCCTTTACATTAAACAATGCTAGAATTTATATCAATTACATCAACTAACTAGTTACAAGAAAAGAAATTATTTGGTCCTCTGCCTCTTCGATGAGGTCTGCCACCTATCAAGTTAGTTGCTGAAATGATGATTCGCTGCCTGGAAATATTGAATTTTAACAGCCATCTAATATAAAAATAATTCTTTGTTTTTAGGTGTCTGCCATCTGTATCATTATATGCTTAAATGCTGCTGGAGGATATTGACCAAATCCCTAGTAATCTGAGGATGATTAACTCAACTCCTTGAAATCTGGAATCATTGGCAGCACTATCTTCAAATTCAAAATGCTTTGCCACCTATACATTGCTATCTGAAAATCTGATCCTTCTTCTATGCTGGCGTCCTCATCTTTTTCACCCATCTCGCAATTCATAAAGGCTGCTTCTGGCGTGCATAGAGTTTGCTTGCAATTGAACATTATTTAAAGTTGCTTTGCCATATTTGCCATATTTGCAATTGAAGAATCGTTTACAAGAAATCAAGATGATTACCTTACCAGAGAATTGTCTATAACACATATTCAAGTTCAGGTTTCGGGCCCAGGCACCCAACTCTTAGTGCAGTACAACATAACGACCCTCATGGTTTTTGGCTCATATATATTGATAGGTACTCCATTCCACTAGCATTTCTCTCTGTAGTTTATGAAAAAACAGTAAAGTCTGAAGGAAACACATTTTATTCAGGCTAGTGCCATTGCCAACCTAACAGGTTATAAATTCTCAATCACTGGGACTGTGATGATGGCCCTCGTGCATATTCATAAATTTATCCTCGTGACTTCCTGCACTTGTGTACCAAATAATCCTTTGAAGGCTTTCTACTACAAAGCGTGAACCATTGTAGCAAAGCACACACAACAATAGTATCATTATTGTATTGAAAAGGTATCGCTCCCACTAATATAGCATATACAGTCCATATGTCACAGCCCTACCTTCACACCAACTGTACACCAGTCATTTGGCAGATTCAACGTTAAGATTTCCAGAGTCTTGCTGCTAATGGGATTAACACACAACCATGTAAGGCAATTCCATTGGAGATCCCAGCCATGGCATGTTCTTGCAATCCATAATGGATGTTTAGGCCCCATGGACTTTCTGGTTGCTTGAAATCCTCGAATTCTTTTAAGTAGACTTTGTTTGAGCTTGCAAGGTCAGCGCTTCCTCCAATTAGACTAGGTATGACATTTGCAATTCGATTCAAGCACTTCTCAGAATATCCACATGTTGCATCTACCCTATCTAATTGTGAGAATTTTTGCAGAACAGATTCCCATTCAGAAGGAAGTCCACCCTGAAGAAAAGTCATGAATTCATGCCCCTCATGAGGATATTTCTGTTTATATTACTCCAGCATTGAGTTCCATTCTTCTTCCAATCTTTCTCCATATTTTGTTTGCTTCTGCAGGTCCATCTTCATTGTTGGGTATCAATACATAATGCTTCAATATCTTTGGATCCTCCTTTTTGTCTCTGTTGTTATTGATAAGAGCAGAAGAATCCACTCATTTGGACCTTCTGCCATCAGAAATCAATATGCTGCCAGTTGTGAGAATCCATCATATAACATATTCTCCCTTGCACATATCTGGGCTTATAGTTAATGAATAAAAAGTTTGATGATTTCAGGTAACAAAAGGAACCAAAAAGACAATCAATCAATCAAAAATATAAACAAAGCAAAATAAAAACAATAAAAACCAATCATAATCAAAAATTTAAAAATAAGCAGGAAGAACAACCCTAGAGATAACATCTGGCTCTGTCTGCGGATGGCATGCTCCCTGTGAACTGCCAAGAACAAGTATACCAAGTGCCTTGTTTCTATTGGGCTAGAGTCTTCATCACAAAACTCTGCTACTTAACCAACCACTGACTGAATCTTTATACTACTTTGCAAACTGAAATAATCTTCTCACAACAGTCTGATCACACTGTACAAACTTTAAAGAAATGCTTGAAGCATCAAGCTTATTTATTCACAGCTCCTACACTAATCAAAACTACTTTCTTTTGATCAGGTAAAATCATGCTTCCAGTGAAGCCATAACAGTATCTGAATATTTAATGAAAATCTTGATCTGTGTATTAGCAAAATGAAGACAAGAACAATAATCATCAATTGTTTGCAATTTTGATTCTCAAATTTATCATAAAATGTATACTGAAACCTTAACTCGATAAATTGCTTGATGTAGTCAGCCACCGGGTCATACCATTTTCTCAGTTTTGGATTATAAAACCCATCGTTATTCTCAATCCTGATATCGAAAGACAGCTGAAAAGGGCTTTGAAAGGACAAATCCTGTATTTTGACCTCTACGGCTTCAATCTCTTTCTCAATGTGTGCAGCAAATTCTTTTAAAAAAATAACTTTAGATTCTGAGTTACATGAGGTTGACTTTAGATAATAAGACAAAAGGGAAGAAAAACGTTCATCTTTTTCCTCATCAGTGTACAGATCACTCCATTCCTTAAAATCTTTAATGGAAAGAGAATCTGCCCTAGACTTTGTCTTTCCCATCCATGTCTTTAGAAATATAAGCCAAAAACTTGGTAATGATCTAATTGACCCAACAGGCAAATTTTCAACCCAACTTTTACACTTACCCTGTAATGAATCATAGAATAATCTAATGAAGACATCTTCATGTTTAACTCTGAGTAACTCTGCAAAGTCAGGAAAATTAGTTATGTGTTGCACAGCTAATCACAAATATTCTCCATTGAATTTAGGACCATTTCTCAAAAAATATTCATCCTAAGGAAGACGATTCGGAAAACCGGGAAGTTCTGCAAAATCTAGACATGCATACCTTGAAGCAATAGAAGTCGGATCAATAGTCCTCATCATTCAAATGAAATCATCATCATCTGGATTCTTCAAACATGGAGTCACCCGGTGAATAAATCTGTAGTCTAACTAATGCCCTACTCCTGTCCACCGTCAAGAGCTGGATATGTTCTTTGTCATTCTTTCCCGGGGAAGATATCTTCACTCCTCCGTCCCTGCCAACGGCGCCAGAAGATGTTATCCCTAAAGTTGAACCTAGAATACGGGATTCAAGCTTAAGGAAATATTTGTTCGAAAATGCATAAATCCAATGAAATCAAATTAAAAAACACAGGCTGGTATCAAACTAGGGCTAATTGAATTTCCAACACTAGAAGGAACTAAGCTAATACAATTGTTTGTACAGTTTACACAGTTTAGGTATGAAATCAAAACATCACACAATTTACAATGAACAGAGTTGGTATATATCACAGATGGGTAAATACAGGTATTTATCAGGAGATCAAAGCATTGAAGTAAATGCTGGTATGAATCAAAGCTGCAGGAAAATCAAACAGATGCTGTATAACATGAAATCAATCACAAAGTTCAACACCCAGGTACTATGATCCTAAATCATGAAGTGAAACTGTCAATGTTTGTAAAAATAAAAGATAACTATCATCTCACAATAAGAATTATTGTAATGGAATATGAATGACCATGTACATAACAGAATTATCAGAGAAATAATTTATATAACAAAAAGGCAAATCATCATCATGTTTATTCAAAACTAGAACCTATCATTGAAGCTGCAAAAAGTTCATGCTACACAGATGTGCTTACAAATCATCAAGCATGGCTCCCAAAACTGCCAACCCCAAAGTCCCTTTAACGAGACCTCTGCTCCTTCATGAAAGGAAGAACTTGGTTCTCTCGAGCCCCTAGCTGGGACCTCGCCTCCCTTTACATTAAACAATGCTAGAATTTATATCAATTACATCAACTAACTAGTTACAAGAAAAGAAATTATTTGGTCCTCTGCCTCTTCGATGAGGTCTGCCACCTATCAAGCTAGTTGCTGAAATGATGATTCGTTACCTGGAAATATTGAATTTTAACAGCCATCTAATATAAAGATAATTCTTTGTTTTTAGGTGTCTTCCATCTGTATCATTATATGCTTAAATGCTGCTGGAGGATATTGACCAAATCCCTAGTAATCTGAGGATGATTAACTCAACTCCTTGAAATCTGGAGTCATTGGCAGCGCTATCTTCAAATTCAAAATGCTCTACCACCTATACATTGCTATCTGAAAATATGATCCTTCTTCTATGCTGGCGTCCTCATCTTTTTCACCCATCTGGCAATTCATAAAGGCTGCTTCTGGCGTGCATAGAGTTTGCTTGCTATTGAACATTATTTAAAGTTGGTTTGCCATATTTGCCATATTTGCAATTGAAGAATCGTTTACATGAAATCAAGATGATTACCTTACCATAGAATTATCTATAACACATATTCAAGTTCAGGTTTCGGGCCCAGGCACCCAACTCTTAGTGCCTTACAACATAACGACCCTCATGGTTTTTGGATCATATATATTGATAGGTACTCCATTCCGCTAGCATTTCTTTCTGTAGGTTATGAAAAAACAGTAAAGTATGAAGGAAACACATTTTATTCAGGCTAGTCCCATTGCCAACCTAACAGGTTATAAATTCTCAATCACTGGGACTTTGATGATGGCCCTCGTGCATATTCATAAATTTATCCTCGTGACTTCCTGCACTTGTGTACCAAATAATCCTTTGAAGGCTTTCTACTGCAAAGCGTGAACCATTGTAGCAAAGCACACACAACAATAGTATCATTATTGTATTGAAAAGGTATCGCTCCCACTAATCTAGCATATACAGTCCATATGTCATAGCCCTACCTTCACACCAACTGTACACCAGTCATTTGGCAGATTCAACGTTATGATTTCCAGAGTCTTGCTGCTAATGGGATTAACACACAACCATGTAAGGCAATTCCATTGGAGATACCAGCTGTGGCATGTTCTCACACTCCATAATGGATGTTTCGGCCCCATGGACTTTCTAGTTGCTTGAAATCCTCAAATTTTTTTAAGTAGACTTTGTTTGAGCTTGCAAGGTGAGCGCTTCCTCCAATTAGACCAGGTATGACATTTGCAATTCAATTCAAGAACTTCTCAGAATATCCACATGTTGCATCTACCCTATCTGATTGTGAGAATTTTGGCAGAACAGATTCCCATTCAGAAGGAAGTCCACCCTGAAGAAAAGTCATGAATTCATGCCCCTCATGAGGATATTTTTGTTTATATTACTCTAGCATTGAGTTCCATTCTTCTTCTAATCTTTCTCCATATTTTGTTTGCTTTTGCAGGTCCATCTTCATTGTTGGGTATCAATACAGAATGCTTCAATATCTTTGGATCCTCCTTTTTGTCTCTATTGTTATTGATAAGAGCAAAAGAATCCACTCATTTGGACCTTCTGCCATCAGAAATCAATATGCTGCCAGTTGTGAGAATCCATCATATAACATATTCCCCCTTGCACATATCTGGGCTTATAGTTAATGAATAAAAAGTTTGATGATTTCAGGTAACAAAAGGAACCAAAAAGACAATCAATCAATCAAAAATATAAATAAAGCAAAATAAAAACAATAAAAACCAATCATAATCAAAAATTTAAAAATAAGCAGGAAGAACAACCCTAGAGATAACATCTGGCTCTGTTTGGGGATGGCATGCTCCCTGTGAGCTGCCAAGAACAAGTAGACCAAGTGCCTTGTTTCCATTGGGCTGGAGTCTTCATCACAAAACTCTTCTACTTAACCAACCACTGACTAAATCTTTAAACTACTCTGCAAACTGAAATAATCTTCTCACAACAGTCTGATCACACTGTACAAACTTTAAAGAAATGCTTGAGGCATCAAGCTTATTTATTCACAGCTCCTACCCTAATCAAAACTACTTTCTTTTGATCAAGTAAAATCATGCTTCCAGTGAAGCCATACAAGTATCTGAATATTTAATGAAAATCTTGATCTGTGTATTAGCAAAATGAAGACAAGAACAATAATCATCAATTGTTTGCAATTTTGATTCTCAGATTTATCATAAAATGTATACTGAAACCTTAACTCGATAAATTCCTTGATGTAGTCAGCCACCGGGTCATACCATTTTCTCAGTTTTGGATTATCAAACCCGTCCTTATTCTCAATCCTGATATTGAAAGACAGCTGAAAAGGGCTTTGAAAGGACAAATCCTGTATTTTGACCTCTACGGCTTCAATCTCTTTCTCAATGTATGCAGCAAATTCTGTTAAAAAAATAACTTTAGATTCTGAGTTACATGAGGTTGACTTTAGATAATAAGACAAAATGGAAGAAAAACGTTCATCTTTTTCCTCATCAGTGTACAGATCACTCCATTCCTTAAAATCTTTAACGGAAAGAGAATCTTCCCTAGACTTTATCTTTCCCATCCATGTCTTTAGAAATATAAGCCAAAAACTTGGTAATGATCTAATTGACCCAACAGGCAAATTTTCAACCCAACTTTTACACTTACCCTGTAATGAATCATAGAATAATCTAATGAAGACATCTTCATGTTTAACTTTGAGTAACTCTGCAAAGTCACGAAAATTAGTTATGTGTTGCACAACTAAACGCAGATATTCTCCATTGAATTTAGGACCATTTCTCAACAAATATTCGTCCTAAGGAAGACGATTCGGAAAACCGGGAAGTTCTGCAAAATCTAGACATGCATACCTTGAAACAATAGAAGTCGGATCAACAGTCCTCATCATTCAAATGAAATCATCATCATCTCGATTCTTCAAACATGGAGTCGCCCGGTGAATAAATCTGTAGTCTAACTAATGCCCTGCTCCTGTCCACCATCAAGAGCTGGATCTGTTCTTTGTCATTCTTTCCCGGGGAAGATATCTTCACTCCTCTGTCCCTGGAAACGACGCCAGAAGATGTTATCCCTAAAGTTGAACCTAGACTACGGGATTCAAGCTTAAGGCAATCTTTGTTCGAAAATGCATAAATCCAATGAAATCAAATTAAAAAACACAGGCTGGTATCGAACTAGGGATAATGGAATTTCCAACACTAGAAGGAACTAAGCTAATACAATTGTTTGTGTAGTTTACACAGTTTAGGTATGAAATCAAAACATCACACAATTTACAATGAACAGAGTTGGTATATATCACAGATGGGTAAATACAGGTATTTATCAGGAGATCAAAGCATTGAAGTAAAGGCTGGTATGAATCAAAGCTGCAGGAAAATCAAACAGATGCTGTATAACATGAAATCAATCACAAAGTTCAACACCCAGGTACTATGATCCTAAATTATGAAGTGAAACTTTCAATGTTTGTAAAAATAAAAGATAACTATCATCTCACGATAAGAATTATTGTAATGGAATATGAATGACCATGTACATAACAGAATTATCAGAGAAATAATTTATATTACACAAAGGAAAATCATCTTCAAGTTTATTCAAAACTAGAACCTGTCATTGAAGCTACAAAAAGTTCATGCTACACAGATGTGCTTACAAATCATCAAGCATGGCTCCCAAAACTGCCAACCCCACAGTCCCTTTAACGAGACCTCTGCTCCTTCATGAAAGGAAGAACTCGGTTCTCTCGAGCCCCTAGCTGGGACCTCGCCTCCCTTTACATTAAACAATGCTAGAATTTATATCAATTACATCAACTAACTAGTTACAAGAAAAGAAATTATTTGGTCCTCTGCCTCTTTGATGAGGTCTTCCACCTATCAAGTTAGTTGCTGAAATGATGATTCGCTGCCTGGAAATATTGAATTTTAACAGCCATCTAATATAAAAATAATTCTTTGTTTTTAGGTGTTTTCCATCTGTATCATTATATGCTTAAATGCTGCTGGAGGATATTGACCAAATCCCTAGTAATCTAAGGATGATTACCTTACCAGAGAATTATCTATAACACATATTCAAGTTCAGGTTTCGGGCCCAGGCACCCAACTCTTAGTGCCTTACAACATAATGACCCTCATGGTTTATGGCTCATATATATTGATAGGTACTCCATTCCGCTAGCATTTCTTTCTGTAGGTTATGAAAAAACAGTAAAGTCTGAAGGCAACACATTTTATTCAGGCTAGTGCCATTGCCAACCTAACAGGTTATAAATTCTCAATCACTGGGACTGTGATGATGGCCCTCGTGCATATTCATAAATTTATCCTCATGACTTCCTGCACTTTTGTACCAAATAATCCTTTGAAGGCTTTCTACTGCAAAGCGTGAACCATTGTAGCAAAGCACACACAACAATAGTATCATTATTGTATTGAAAAGGTATCGCTCCCACTAATCTAGCATATACAGTCCATATGTCATAGCCCTACCTTCACACCAACTGTACACCAGTCATTTGGCAGATTCAACGTTATGATTTCCAGAGTCTTGTTCCTAATGGGATTAACACACAACCATGTAAGGCAATTCCATTGGAGATCCCAGCCATGGCATGTTCTCGCACTCCATAATGGATGTTTAGGCCCCATGGACTTTCTGGTTGATTGAAATCCTTGAATTCTTTTAAGTAGACTTTGTTTGAGCTTGCAAGGTCAGCACTTCCTCCAATTAGACTAGGTATGACATTTGCAATTCGATTCAATCACTTCTCAGAATATCCACATGTTGCATCTACCCTATCGGATTATGAGAATTTTGGCAGAACAGATTCCCATTCAGAAGGCAGTCCACCCTGAAGAAAAGTCATGAATCCATGCCCCTCATGAGGATATTTCTATTTATATTACTCCAGCATTGAGTTCCATTCTTCTTCCAATCTTTCTCCATATTTTGTTTGCTTCTACAGGTCCATCTTCATTGTTGGGTATCAATACATAATGCTTCAATATCTTTGGATCCTCCTTTTTGTCTCTATTGTTATTGATAAGAGCAGAAGAATCCACTCATTTAAACCTTCTGCCATCAGAAATCAATATGCTGTCAGTTGTGAGAATCCATCATATAACATATTCTCCCTTGCACATATCTGGGCTTATAGTTAATGAATAAAAAGTTTGATGATTTCAGGTAACAAAAGGAACCAAAAAGACAATCAATCAATCAAAAATATAAACAAAGCAAAATAAAAACAATAAAAACCAATCATAATCAAAAATTTAAAAATAAGCAGGAAGAACAACCCTAGAGATAACATCTGGCTCTGTCTGGGGATGGCAGGCTCCCTGTGAGCTGCCAAGAACAAGTAGACCAAGTGCCTTGTTTCCATTGGGCTGGAGTCTTCATCACAAAACTCTGGTACTTAACCAACCACTGACTGAATCTTTAAACTACTTTGCACACTGAAATAATCTTCTCACAACAGTCTGATCACACTATACAAACTTTAAAGAAATGCTTGAAGCATCAAGCTTATTTATTCACAGCTCCTACACTAATCAAAACTACTTTCTTTTGATCAGGTAAAATCATGCTTCCAGTGAAGCCATACAAGTATCTGAATATTTAATGAAAATCTTGATTTGTGTATTAGCAAAATGAAGACAAGAACAATAATCATCAATTGTTTGCAATATTGATTCTCAGATTTATCATAAAATGTATACTGAAACCTTAACTCGATAAATTCCTTGATGTAGTCAGCCACCGGGTCATACCATTTTCTCAGTTTCGGATTATCAAACCCGTCCTTATTCTCAATCCCGATATCGAAAGACAGCTGAAAAGGGCTTTGAAAGGACAAATCCTGTATTTTGACCTCTACGGCTTCAATCTCTTTCTCAATGTGTGCAGCAAATTCTTTTAAAAAAATAACTTTAGATTCTGAGTTACATGAGGTTGACTTTAGATAATAAGACAAAATGGAAGAAAAACGTTCATCTTTTTCCTCATCAGTGTACAGATCACTCCATTCCTTAAAATATTTAATGGAAAGAGAATCTTCCCTAGACTTTGTCTTTCCCATCCATGTCTTTAGAAATATAAGCCAAAAACTTGGTAATGATCTAATTGACCCAACAGGCAAATTTTCAACCCAACTTTTACACTTACCCTGTAATGAATCATAGAATAATCTAATGAAGACATCTTCATGTTTAACTCTGAGTAACTCTGCAAAGTCACGAAAATTAGTTATGTGTTGCACAGCTAAACGCAGATCTTCTCCATTGCATTTAGGACCATTTCTCAACAAATATTCGTCCTAAGGAAGACGATTCAGAAAACCGGGAAGTTCTGCAAAATCTAGACATGCATACCTTGAAACAATAGAAGTCGGATCAACAGTCCTCATCATTCAAATGAAATCATCATCATCTGGATTCTTCAAACATGGAGTCACCCGGTGAATAAATTTGTAGTCTAACTAATGCCCTGCTCCTGTCCACCGTCAAGAGCTGGATCTGTTCTTTGTCATTCTTTCCCGAGGAAGATATCTTCACTCCTCCGTCCCCGGCAACGGCGCCAGAAGATGTTATCCCTAAAGTTGAACCTAGACTACGGGATTCAAGCTTAAGGCAATCTTTGTTCGAAAATGCATAAATCCATTGAAATCAAATTAAAAAACATAGGCTGGTATCCAACTAGGGCTAATGGAATTTCCAACACTAGAAGGAACTAAGCTAATACAATTGTTTGTACAGTTTACACAGTTTAGGTATGAAATCAAAACATCACACAATTTACAATGAACAGAGTTGGTATATATCACAGATGGGTAAATACAGGTATTTATCAGGAGATCAAAGCATTGAAGTAAAGGCTAGTATGAATCAAAGCTACAGGAAAATCAAACAAATGCTGTATAACATGAAATCAATCACAAAGTTTAACACCCAGGTACTATGATCCTAAATCATGAAGTGAAACTGTCAATGTTTGTAAAAATAAAAGATAACTATCATCTCACGATAAGAATTATTGTAATGGAATATGAATGACCATGTACATAACAGAATTATCAGAGAAATAATTTATATAACACAAAGGCAAATCATCATCAAGTTTATTCAAAACTAGAACCTGTAATTGAAGCTGCAAAAAGTTCATGCTTCACAGATGTGCTTACAAATCATCAAGCATGGCTCCCAAAACTGCCAACCCCACAGTCCCTTTAACGAGACCTCTGCTCCTTCATGAAAGGAAGAACTCGGTTCTCTCGAGCCCCTAGCTGGGACCTCGCCTCCCTTTACATTAAACAATGCTAGAATTTATATCAATTACATCAACTAACTAGTTACAAGAAAAGAAATTATTTGGTCCTCTGCCTCTTCGATGAGGTCTGCCACCTATCAAGTTAGTTGCTGAAATGATGATTCCCTACCTGGAAATATTGAATTTTAACAGCCATCTAATATAAAAATAATTCTTTGTTTTTAGGTGTCTGCCATCTGTATCATTATATGCTTAAATGCTGCTAGACGATATTGACCAAATCCCTAGTAATCTGAGGATGATTAACTCAACTCCTTGAAATATGGAATCATTGGCAGTGCTATCTTCAAATTCAAAATGCTCTGCCACCGATACATTGCTATTTGAAAATCTGATCCTTCTTCTATGCTGGCGTCCTCATCTTTTTCACCCATCTGGCAGTTCATAAAGGCTGCTTCTGGCGTGCATAGAGTTTGCTTGAAATTGAACATTATTTAAAGTTGCTTTGCCATATTTGCCATATTTGCAATTGAAGAATCGTTTACATGAAATCAAGATGATTACCTTACCAGAGAATTATCTATAACACATATTCAAGTTCAGGTTTCAGGCCCAGGCACCCAACTCTTAGTGCCTTACAACATAACGACCCTCATGGTTTCTGGCTCAGATATATTGATAGGTACTCCATTCCGCTAGCATTTCTTTCTTTAGGTTATGAAAAAATTGTAAATTCTGAAGGCAACACATTTTATTCAGGCTAGTGCCATTGCCAACCTAACAGGTTATAAATTCTCAATCACTGGGACTGTGATGATGGCCCTTGTCCATATTCATAAATTTATCCTCGTGACTTCCTGCACTTGTGTACTAAATAATCCTTTGAAGGCTTTCTACTGCAAAGCGTGAACCATTGTAGCAAAGCACACACAACAATAGTATCATTATTGTATTGAAAAGGTATCGCTCCCACTAATCTAGCGTATACAGTCCATATGTCACAGCCCTACCTTCACACCAACTGTACACCAGTCATTTGGAAGATTCAACGTTATGATTTCCAGAGTCTTGCTGCTAATGGGATTAACACACAACCATGTAAGGCAATTCCATTGGAGATCCCAGCCATGGCATGTTCTTGCACTGCATAATGGATGTTTCGGCCCCATGGACTTTTTGGCTGCTTGAAATTCTCGAATTCTTTTAAGTAGACTTTGTTTGATCTTGCAAGGTCAGCGCTTCCTCCAATTAGACCAGGTATGACATTTGCAATTTGATTCAAGCACTTCTCAGAATATCCACATGTTGCATCTACCCTATCTGATTGTGAGAATTTTGGCAGAACAGATTCCCATTCAGAAGGAAGTCCACCCTGAAGAAAAGTCATGAATTCATGCCCCTCACGAGGATATTTCTGTTTATATTACTCCAGCATTGAGTTCCATTTTCGCCAGCATTGAGTTCCATTCTTCTTCTAATCTTTCTCCATATTTTGTTTTCTTTTGTAGGTCCATCTTCATTGTTGGGTATCAATACATAATGCTTCAATATCTTTGGATCCTCCTTTTTGTCTCTGTTGTTATTGATAAGAGCAGAAGAATCCACTCATTTGGACCTTCTGCCATCAGAAATCAATATGCTACCAGTTGTGAGAATCCATCATATAAGATATTCTCCCTTGCACATATCTGGGCTTATAGTTAATGAATAAAAAGTTTGATGATTTCAGGTAACAAAAGGAACCAAAAAGATAATCAATCAATCAAAAATATAAACAAAGCAAAATAAAAACCAATCATAATAAAAAATTTAAAAATAAGCAAGAAGAACAACCCTAGAGATAACACATAGAAGCTCATGAAATGATCTCATAATTTTTGACAATTCATCATGTCATCTATTATCTAATTGCAATGAATCATACACATCACAACCGTGCATCCACACACATTCATGCACATCTACAATGTTTACACAAGATTTTCAAGTGCATTCATTCAAGGCACAGCCACAAGATTTATAAAATTTCTTAACGCATATTCACACAATGCTACCTTGCATTGGTTCATGAATATTATGCACTCAAACATATTATGGCCGAAACATGACCACCTCATATAGCATGCATTACCATAATCAGGACCAGAAGTCCTCACTTGCTTTGATTATTAAGCTCATAACCAACATAAACATGGTACGATATATTTTATATGAATGCAATCTAAATTTCTAAACAGTCACATGGTATTTGGCTTCTTTCCTTCGCCACTCCATGCTCCACCGCACTATGGTAGTATGGCATTCACATGAATGCATTTCAACTCTAAATGCATACCATTTTATGATTATTAAATATGGTTCAAGGGATTCTTACCCAATCCTCTTTCAACACTTATGCAATCATCATAAGTAAACCATTACCTGCATGGCTTCCATTTACACCTTTGATGTTACCTGATCCGTTGGTCTCTTGCAGAGGATTATAGAATTCTTCCACCAACCTCTTGATCGTAGATTTTCTGTGCTAACCTTTTCTTCATAAGGTTGTTGGCCTCATGCAAAAACATCATCAACATCTTTAGCCATGCTTCTGTTGTCTTTGGTCCTACAACCAAAACCGACACCAATAGTGATTATCAACCACAATATTTACCATTAGTGGTTCATTGCATGTGTAGAACCTCACTACTTTTACTAATATGTAATATCATGTGTGCACAAAAATATGCTCATGCACTATGCAATGTTTATTAATATTCCAACCAATGCATATTCATGCCACTCATCTAATCTCTTGCATTTTCAGAAATCCCATGCCATAATTTTATGTACATAAAGCTTATAAAATATAAATACAGTTAGCAAGACAGGGGTTAAGGAATTCTCCCTTTCCAATCCCTCATCTTTGCATGATATTCCTCTTCCACATCATAGCTAGTTCGATTTCATGGTCTCTGCTACTACTAGGCATGCAATTCTAGAAATTGCCCATATCGACAACAATTTGTCAAAACAGCCACTGAAACTTTTATGCTCTACAAATCTATGGTCTATGACATCCTCACTCGAATTCTGGTGATGAAACATTGTTCCCTACTGGATAAGATTTCCAATTCCTATCCACATGCTCCATTCCGACTTTGGGTGTGGAAGTTACATTACTTCAAAAATGACAATTTTTACCAAAAATTCTGCACTTTTACACAGTTGCAAAATATCCTGGACTGCCAACTTTAGCCACCTGTAGAAGTAAATCTAGGAAGATTCAGGAGAAATTTTGTAGAGGGAAAAGTTAGTCCATATAATAAGGAATACTCAGCAACTTGTAGATATCTGTTCTGATGCAGCATTCATCTTTTATGAATTTCTGGGTTTGACTACTTTTCCTTTTTAACTCCCTTTGCAACATGTGCAACTCCTGTGCAACCTATGCAACCTGTGCAACTCCTGCGCAACCTGTGTGCAACCTATGCACAACCTGTGTGCGACCTATGCACCACCGGCACAACTTGTGCACAACCTGCGCATAACCTATGCGCCACCTACGCAACCTGTGCACAACCTGTGCACAACTTGTGCGCAACCTGTGCACAAGCTGTGCGCCACCTATGCAACCTGTGCGCCACCTGCGCAACTTGTGCGCGACCTATGCACAACCTATGCGCCACTTGCGCCACCTATGCATAACCTGTGTGCAACCTATGCACAACCTGTGTGCCACTTGAGCAACCTGTGCGCAACTTGTGCGCAACCTTTGTGCAACCTGTGCACAACCTGTGCGCAACCTGTGTGCCACCTATGCAACCTGTGCACAACTTGTGTGTCACCTGCACAGCCTGTGCACAACATGTGCACAACCTGTGCGCAACCTATGTGCAACCTGTGCACAACCTGTGCACCACCTGCGCAACTTGTGCAATTCCGCAATTCGAAACTGCGGAATTGTGGAGACACCTCTTCCGATCCTGCAAACTCCCAGGGCTCATATCTCCCTCATCCGTTAACCAAATAAGGCAAGTCGGGTACCGTTCGAAAGCTCTTCGCTATATTTATGCAATGGTGTGATTCTTTGCAACACCTAAGAACTTTGGTTCTGCCATTTTCCCCAATCAAAATTCCGCCCAAACTTCATCAATATTGTGTTAAAAACACTCTGATATCTGCCTGCAAACTCAGAGTTTGGCCCAAGTAGCCCTAGTGCCACAACATGGGCTCTGATACCACTCTGTCACATCCCCTCCCATCAATCCAATGCAAGGGATGGAGCATGACCAAACATACTGAGCTGATTTGACTATCTCAGCCCCATTCTTAAGCCATCAATTTCATAAATAAATTAAAATTCATGTGTGCAGATTCAAACTAAAGCAAACACGACGAAATTTAAACATATTATCACACACACAAACTGGAATGCATCAACATATCTATCCCAAGCAAATCATGAATCTAACGCAGAGAATCCGTCCCCTTCTTCATGCTATGCATAGGCTTCATATCAACCATACTAAGACATGCATTCAACGTACAATTAACAGTCATAAACTTACACATTACCGAACACAGAATAAGCATGATTTAACCTCAAGAAACACTTATCTTTGTGATGAAGCTATCCAAACAACTGGCTATGTCAGATCAACGTTCCACCCAACAATAAGTCTCTTTCCAGTCTATATTCTTTCAGCTGAGAGACCACCCCTGAGCTGGATTGTGTATCCACTAAGGAGGAACTAGATGGGCTCACTCACAACTATGGATTCACTCAAATAGTCATGCTAAGCCAACACTCAGTTGGGTTTATCAAGCATGCAATAAGCATAGGAGGAGGGTGCTAAGCTAGTGAGCTCAACCACAGATCTACAGACATCTCAGGCTAAATTCAAGCAATCCAATCCTCTGTTCAAACATTCACACTTGGATTTCTCACAAATCTGTCATCAAATAACTCAATCCCGTCACTAGGTTTTTGGGCTATAAAAAATGGGTTTTCCAATGGATTTTGGGGTATCTAATACTCTCAATTTCCCCCCAAGGTTCATATGTATGGATCCCCCATTGGATTTCACTATCCAATACCAATTATGGGCATTTATGGTTCTTCAAAACAGGAGTTCTTGCAAAGTTGCGATTTCTAGTTTTTCTCACTACTGGGCATTCGTGATGGATCAAAACTGATGCTGGGATCTTCAACAATGGAATGGGAATGAGGAAGAACCCCTTCCCATGAGGTAGAGTGACTTGTGGTACAAGAAAAACAGAGCCCATACTTTCCATACGAATTTCTGGGCTGCCCGTGCTCCATTGAAGCCATGGACTGAATTCATCAACAACTTTCTTACACAGAATTAAATGTCAACAAAGAAATTCAAATGGGTTTTCAAGATGACATTTGAAAACCTATGGTTCAATCCCACAACCCCCTCACCACTCCTTAGTGGATACACATGGCCCCTTCTCATTAGTTGCTCCCATAGCCAGTTTTGGTATTTTATTGCATGATATTTATTTACATCATTTTTGCAATGTTCCATGGCTAAATAGCACATGGGTAACATAATATCGAATACTTGCCGTTTTTAAATAAAAGTCTGAACATCCACTAGCGGGGCCTTGGCCTTGAGCTCCACGCTATAAAAACATACATCACATGTATACAATATTTACATTAAAAGCTAATATATCCTAATGTTCAAAATGGGGTATTACACCCCAAAGATATGATGCCAACAAGTCAAACATTCTAAGCAACTTCTGCTAAGATTGCTAATCCAACCAAGGATCGAGCTTTCTTTAACAGTCGAAGACATTCCTTTTCTAATGTTCTAAGATTCTTAGGTAGCTCCTTGTTCTATATGGATAGTTCTTCATGAATATTATGAAAGAGCCAAATTAAAAATAGTATAAAGAAAAACAACACAGAAAACAAGAGAGAGAGTTTTATTCAACACAGGAAAAGAAAACCTTTTATTATTTATCTCACATTGATCTTAGACTTGCACAGCTACATACTTATATAGAGATTACATTGCATAGAAATAAAATAATTTTTTTTACATGCTGTAAAGTCAGCTGTAGATTGATGTATAATTCTGCAAATTATTTTACTCTTCACATGCATTAGCATGCAGTGAAGTTTGCTGCTAATTATTTAATAAACACCTGCAACCTAAAAATAAAATAGACACTGTCAGTAATTTTGCACAACATCAGTTATCAACATACTCCCCCTTGATGCTGAGAGGGCTCACAATAAGAGATCTCTGAGATTACAAAACTGGACCTTTGAGACTGCCTTAGTGAAGATGTCTGCTAGTTGTTTTTGAGTGTTGATGTATTTCCATTCCACTTTCTTCTTTTGCACCAAATCTCGAATAAAATGATACTTCATGTCAAAAAAATTTGTCCTGCTATGGTGTACTGGATTCTTGTCCAATTTGATGGCACTTATATTATCACAAAAAATTACTGTTGGTTGAATTTGTTTTTCTTCAATTTCTTCCAAAACTTTTATAAGCCATAATGCTTGTGTTCCTACTGAGGTGACTGCAACATATTCTGCTTTTGTAGAAGAAACAGAAACTATACTTTTCTTCTTTGAGCTCCAAGTGATCAAACCAGAACCAAAAGAAAAACAGTTACCAGATGTAGACTTTCTATAATCCAAACTACCTCCCCAATAAGAATCATTGAATCCAACCAATTCAAAGCTCTTAGAAGTATAGTAATGAATGCCAAAATTTAGAGTGCCTTTCACATACCTTGGAATTCTTTTAGTTGCATTCATATGCATTTCAAATGGCTTTGTCATATACCTAGAAACAAGTCAAACTGAATAAGCAATATCAGGCCTTGTGTGTGTTAGAAACATTAAGATTCCAACAAAACTTCTGTAAACTGTCTCATCAGCCATTTCAGCACCATCATCTCTACACAACACAACTCCATGAGCAATTGGAGTAGGAGATGGTTTGCCATCAGCCATATCAAATTTCTTCAACATATCCTTTGCATACTTTGTCTAACAAACAAAAATTTTATCTTCACTTTGATAAACTTCCATTCCAAGAAAATATTGCATGAGGTTTAAATATTTCATCTCAAACTCACTCATCATAGCAAATTTGAATTCATCCTTCATCTTAGAATTGCTACCCATATACAACAAATCATCAACATATAAACTGACAATAAGGATATCATTACCTTCTTGTTTATAGTAAAGGGTAGGTTCACTCTTACTTCTTTTGAATCCATTCTCTTGAAAATATCCATCAATCCTGGCATACCAGGCTCTTGGTGCTTGCTTTAGGCCATACAAAGCCTTATTCAACTTGTAGACTTGATGTTCTTTTCCTTGCACTTCAAAACCCTATGGCTGTTCCATAAAGACTTCCTCTTCTAAGTACCCATTCAAGAAGACACTTTTCACATCCATGTGATGAATGCTCCATTTCTTTTGTGCTTCCAGTGAAGTCAACATTCTGATAGTCTCTTGCCTTGCTACAGGTGCAAAGGTTTCTTCATAATCAATGCCATACTTCTATGTGAATCCCTTAGAAACTAACCTTGCTTTGTGTCTTTCAACAGTCCCATCACTGTTATACTTTCTCTTGTAGACCCATTTATTACCAATTTTTTTCTTGTCATGTGGACGATCTGTAAGCTCCCAAGTATCATTCCTATGGATTGAATCTATCTCTTCTTGCATAGCTTGCACCCAAACCTCATTAGTAGAAGCTTCTTCAAAACATGGTTCAAAATCAACTTGTGAAAATAAAGCAAAATTTACAGTCTCACTTCTTGGATTTTCTTCATGTGCCAAACTTGTACTTCTCTGATAAATTTCATTCAAGCTTATCACCTTCCTTGCAATACTTGGACTTGAATATGGACAACTAAATGAGGTGCTACTTGGTAGATTTGTAGCATTTGGAACTGAAACATTAGTGAGATTCTCATTATTAATATCATCAAAAATATCACCATCCAAACTAGATTTTGACTTCTTAACGTGGCCATTTTTATGGCCATAAACTCCCCCTTCATCAAAACCTACATCTCTTGACACAAAAATGCGATTAGTGAGACGATTATAAAACCTGCAAGCCTTACTTTGCTCACTATATCCAACAAAAATGCATGGTTCACTTTTTGGATCTAACTTTTGTCTCTTTTTATCAGCTACATGAACAAAGGCTAAACAACCAAAAACTTTGAAATGATTAACATTGGGCTTTTTCTCATACTAGGATTCATACGGATTCATCATGTGAAGTGCACTAGTGGGACTTCTATTTAGAATGTACACAGATGCAGCAACTGCATCACCCCAAAAGGAATTGCTTAATCCTTTGGTATGTAACATACTCCTTGCCATTTCCACCACTGTACGGTTTTTCCTTTCAGCGACCCCATTTTGTTGAGGTGTGTAAGAAGTGGTGAATTATCTTCCAATTCCATTCATATCACAAAAATTATGAAAACCTATTGAACAAAATTCTCCTCCACGATCAGTCCTTAAGCACTTTATTTTGTAACCACTTTCATTTTCTATAAGGGCTTTAAACCTCTTGAATGTATCGAATGCTTCACCCTTTCTCTTCAAAAAATAAACCCAACACATTCTTGAGTAATCATCAATAAAATTAATGAAATATGATGACTTACTGAAAATTTTTGTCTGATAGGAGCACAAATATCATAATGAACTAGATGAAGTGGATAATGGGCCCTCCATGCCTTGCTTGTTGGAAATTTCTCTCTTGCATGTTTTCCTTTAGCACATCCTTCACAAACCTCCTTGTGCTCTTCAACCCTAGGCAAACGATAAACTAATTCTTTTGATGTTAGAAGCTTCAAACTATGAAAATTCAAATGGGCATACCTGAGATGCCACAACCAACCGTTGTCCTCATATGCCATATTAACAAGGTTGATGCTATTTTCTCCAAAATTCAATGGGAACATACGATTTTTTGACATAGGCAGAACTGTAACCACCCTATTTCCTTCATTCTTATCATAAATTGTGCATTTCCTATTATCAAACACTACTCTGTAATTATTTTCACATAGATTCCCAACACTTAATAAGTTATGCTTTAACAGTGGAGTGTAATAAACATCTTTGATACTTTTCATACCTTCTTTTGTATGGACTGCCATATCTCCTTTTGCAGAAACCTCTAAGGTTTTTTCATCACCAAGTTTGATATTAGATTTGAAACTTTCATCCATTGTAGAGAAAAGCTTGCAATTTCCTATCATGTGGTTAGAACAACCAGAATCTAAATGCCAAGCATCTTTAACTGTATTTTCAGTTTTTCCATAAGATAAAAACAAATTATTTGGAGAAGCATCATCACCCTCTTGAGCATAATTAACACTTTTGTTTTCTTTTAATCTGCAATCCCTTTCAAAATGATCATACCTTTGACAATGATAACACTAGATGTTTCTCTTATCAAATCTTCCTCTACCTCTTCCTCTAAAACCACCTCTTCTTCCTCTATCTCCTCTTGAAAAAAATTGATTATGAACTTTACCTTGGGCTTGGTTTCTTTTGAAGCTAGGACTAGCATCTTCTTTCTTTATAATCTGTAGCTTTGTGGAAAAAGATTTCTCATCACTTTATGTAAATGAATCTCTCACTCTGTCTTCATGACAAATAAGAGATCCAACTAGGTGATCAAAGTGAAGGTTAGTCAAATCCTTGATTTCTTCAATGAATATAGCAACATGGTTCCATCTTGGTGTTAGTGACCTCAACACCTTTTTAATCACAACTTCTTTATCAATAGTTTCTCCTAGAGTAATCAATTTATTGACAACATCATTTACTCTTACACAATAATCACTCACCTTCTCACCTTCTTGCATCTTCAAATTCTCGAATTCTGTCCTCAATGTCTGTAACTTGACAAATTTAACTTGATCACTACCTTGGTAAGCTTCATGTAGAGTCTTCCAGGAATTCTTAGCTAACTTTGCTCCTGCAATTCTTGGAGATAAGATCTTATCTAGAGCTATTTGAATATGAAATAAAGCTTGGGCATTCTTCTTCTTGGATTCTCTCCCACAAATATTTTCCTGTCAAAAACTGCTAAGTTTAAACTAATTTGACTAGCAAGATCACTGAAAGAAACATAATCACAAGATAGGAAGAGATTTTACCCTAGGAAACCCTCATGGGGTAGAAAACCAAGAATTGACCTCCTTCTCTACCTCCTATACAAACCTCTCAAACACAAGTGCGCTACTTTCCGAGCAATGCAAGTGTGAGATAAGTGAGGAGCATTCTCCTCTACTTATACTAGTTTCTCGACTGATTAAATCCCTAATGGGGCCGACCTCTCCTAGTGAAGTCTAATAACCCCTAAATAATAAACTCAGGGTCGACCCCCACATGGTGGGTCTAATAACCCTGGTTACCACAATCCATCGGAGGAATAAACATCTCCAGATACATAATAGAATCACCTTGGAGGGATGAAACATCTCCGGAATAATAAAGTACAAATATAATATTCTTAGAAGTTACAATATTCAACACTCCCCCTTAATGAAAAGGATATTATAACAACATCTGCAGGGGCCAGGAGTCATTGACTACATCATACATGATACATCTATAAATCAACGGAAGCTTTTAATACATCATCATCAGTAACTTAAGCAGTTACTGGAACATAGTCAATACTGATATGGAGTCTTCATCTTCTATAGTATATGGATCACACGATCATCAACATTGTCATCACACAATCATTAGCATCCTCATCACACGATCATATTACAGGATGATCAATCCCACTCTCTTTAGGACATAGGTCCATGAATGATACAATCCAAATCAAGTTCCAGGATGATCAATCCTTATCAGTTTAAGACAAGTCTCATGTCTAGGGACGATACAATCCCATCACGTACATTTTGAACCAAGATTCCAGGGACGATACAGTCCTATCATCAATTCTCTGAGACAAATGTCTACGGATCAATTCCGGGACCAAATTCCGGGGAAGATACAATCCCCACCTGTTCATTCAAGACTTCATTCTCGAAGACCCAGTCTACGGCTCAATTCTGGGACTGAAGTCCGGGGAAGATACAATCCCCTACCTGTTCATTTAGGAATTCATTCTCGGAGACCTAGTCTACGTCTTAATTCTGGGACCGAAGTACGGGGAAGATACAATCCCCTACCTATTCATTCAGGACTTCATTCTCGGAGACATCTTGTCTACGGATCAATTCTGGGACCAAAGTCCAAGGAAGATACAATCCCCTACCTATTCATTAAGAACTTCATTCTCAGAGACATCTTGTCTACGGATCAATTATGGGATTGAAGTCCGGGGAAGATACAAACCCCACTTGTCCACTCAGGACTTTATTCTCGGAGACATCTGTCTACGGATCAATTATGGGATCGAAGTCCGGGGAAGATAAAATCCCCACCTATCCACTCAGGACTTTATTATCGGAGACATCTGTCTACGGATCCTTTTAGAACATATGTTCAAGGATGATGAAATCCCCACAGTATCCTCATCAACACAAGTATCATTAGTACATCATCAGCACAAGTACATATATCATCAATACGAATGTCCTCATCAATACAAGTATCCTCATCAATACATGTATACATATCATCAATACAAGTATCCTCATCAATCAATACAAGTATCCTCATCAATACATGTATACTTGTCATCAATACAAGTATCCTCATCAATATAAGTGCATATATCAGAAATATAAGTAACATAAGTATTCTAAGTATAAGTATCATAAATATAAGTAATCTAAGCATACATATAAATATCTAGGTATAATAAACAGGTATCCTCATCATCAACCTTGCTGTCGATGAGGGAAACCTCATCATCAGTGACTATATCACTCCCCCTTTCGAGGATGGTCCTTTTGAACTACACCAAGCTTGTCTCAGAAATACTCAAATTTCACTCGAGACAGAGGTTTGGTCAATATATCAGCAATTTGTCCTCAGTTCTCACATACTCGAGCTTAATACATCCTCTCTGCACCATATCTCGTATATAAAAATATCGGATCTCTATGTGTTTTGACTTATAATGGAATACTGGATTTTCTGTCATATTAATACAACTTTGATTGTCACACATGATCACAGTGGGATTCATTTCTAAGTCAAATACTCCAGATAATAGTTTCCGAAACCATATTGCTTCACAACTAGTAGAGCGGGCAGCTATATATTCTGCTTCAGCAGTACTGAGAGCCACACTAGATTGTTTCGTGTTGAACCATGAGATCATGGCAAATCCAAGACCATAACATCCACATGATGTACTCTTTCTGTCTGAAACACTTCTTGCCCAATCAGAATCTGAGTAACCATGTAATCTGAGTTCATGACTTCCAAGATAATATAGACCAAAATCTAATGTACCCTTTAGATACCTCATTACATGCTTTGTATCTATTAAGTGAACCTTTCTAGGTTCTACTAGATACTGACTCAGGGTATTTACCGCAAAACATATATCTGGTCTGGTATTTGTTAAATACATCAATGACCCAATGATTTGTCTATATAGACTTATATCCACTAATTCTGATGAGTCATTAACTAATAACTTCAAGTTGGAGTCCATGGGAGTGGCCATGGCTTTACACTCCAACATATTGAATCTTTTTAGAGTCCCCACAGCATACTTGCCTTGATTTAGAAAGATTCCTTTTGGTTCTTGCCATACTTCTAGACGTAAGAAGTACTGCATTAATCCGAGATATTTCATCTCGAATTCTGAAGAAAGCTTCTTCTTGCATTCGATAATTTGATTCTCATTTCCTGTTAGAAATAGATCATCTACATACAACAGTAATATAACAGGTTCATCATCCATAACTTTGAGGTAAAGATTAGGATCAACTTTACTCTTGGTAAAGCCCATGCTTGTTAAGAAACTGTCAATCCTTCCGTACCAAGCTCTGGGAGCTTGCTTCAATCCATACAAATCCTTTTTCATCTTACATACATGTGTTCTTCCATCTTTAACCTCAAATCCTTGTGGTTGTTCTATGTACACTTCTTCTTCAATCACACCATTCAGGAAGGCTGTCTTAACATCCATATGGTGTAATTTCCACTTCATCATAGATGCAAGTGCCATGATAGTTCTAATTGAAGTGTACCTAGCAACTGGTGCAAATGTTTCTTCATAGTCAATTCCCTCTTTCTGAGAGAATCCTATGGCTACAAATCTTGCCTTATATTTTTCAATGTTACCATCTACAGCATGTTTTATCTTGAATATCCATTTGGAAGAAACCACACTTTTATCTTTTGGTTTGGGAACTATATCCCAAACATCATTTTTCATTATTGACTGGTATTCTTCTATCATTGCTTCTACCCACTCTTTCTTTTGAGTTGCCTCTTCATATCTAGTAGGTTCTTGATCTACAAGATCACACATCAAGGCCACATAGTTGGATATTAGCTTTGGTTTCTTTCTTTCTCTAGTGGATCCTTCAGGAGCTCCATATTTTTCAGCTCCTTGAATAATGTCCCTAGCCCATGCTAGCCTTCTTTTTCTAGATAAATTTGTAATAGGGGGTTCTTGTGGTTCTAGCATGTCATGGTCCTTTGGTGTATCATCTTCAGGGATGGGTACAACTTATGTGATTCTAGGAGGTGTATCTTCTTCATAGATTTCTTCAAGTTGATACTTCCTGGATTTCTTGAGAGCTACTTCTTCATCAAATGATACATCTCTACTTATTTCCATATGATGAAAACCAGGTATGTAAATTCTGAAAGCTTTGGATGATTCACAATATCCAACAAAAATTCCCTTCCTACCAGAGGGATCCAACTTGGTTCTCTTTTCTTTTGGAATGTGAATGTACACTAGACATCCAAATATTTTGAGATGGCTTACCTCAGGCTTCTTTCCTGTGAATAATTCTTCTGGAGTCTTGAATTCAAGAGCACTATGGGATAGTCTATTTTGTACATAGACTGTCATCCTAGCTGCTTCAGCCCATAGATACATGGGTAGATCTTGGTCATGTATCATAGTCTTTACAGCTTCCATGATAGTTCTATTCTTTCTTTCAGCAACCCCATTTTGTTGGGAATTGTAGGGAGTGGTTAGTTCCCTCTTGATTCTAGCTTCCTTAGAAAAGTCTTCAAAGTCCTTTGAAGTATATTCTCCGCCATTATCTATTCTGAGAATCTTGATTTTATTTTCTGAGAGATTTTCAAGACTTCATTCTTTCCTTCTAGAAAGTATATCCAAGTCTTCCTTGAATAGTCATCAATGAATGTGAGATAGTATTCAAACCCACTTAGGAATGTGGTGGGCATTGGTCCACATACATCTGAATGTATTAACTCTAGAATGTTCTTAGTATTTGTTTCACTCTTTGGAAAAGGGTTCTTGACATTCTTCCCTTTTTCACATCCTTTGCATGAGCCATTATGATCAACCTTCAAGTCTGGTAATCCTATGACCACCTTGCTTACATAGGGTAGGGATTTGTAGTTAATGTGAGCTAGTCTTCTATGCCATAGCTCACTGGGGCTAGAGGTTTCATGAGCAAGGGAAACTTCTGGATGTCCCTTGAGCTTGTAGAGACATCCTTCCTCTTCACCAATGACAATTGCATCTTCAATTGATTTTCCTTTGGGCCACATAAGTACTAGTCCATCTATGAAAGCAACTCTAAAGCCTTTCTTATCTAGTGCTGAGATAAAGAGTAGGTTCTTCTTCAAACCTGGCACATATAAAATTTCTTTCATTTTCAATGGTGTTCCAGAATCAAGCTTGTAGCTTGCTTCACCAATTCCCTTGATGGGATATTGATAATCATCTCCTAGAGATACCTTTTGTGGAGAAGACTTTTCTTCAAGTCTTGAGAGAGTTTTATTTTGACCTGTCATGTGCTTTGAAGCACCACTATCAATGAGCCATGTATCTTCTCCAGGAGACACAGATCCAAAGAGTGCAGAAAATAGGACATATTCTTCTGGATCTTCTTTCCTTACTTTAGATCTTTTCCTTCGAGGCCTTTCCTCTTCTTCTTCTTCACTATCATCTTCTGCCATATGTGCATGATGTCTTTTGTGAACGAACTTCTTCTTCTTTTCTGGTAAAGTACAGTTTCTAGCATAGTGTCCTAGTTTAAGACAATTGAAACATTCGACTGTGGAGAGGTCTCTTTCTGAGTTTGTTCCTCCTTTCCTTTTGAATCTATGAGAGGGTTGAGACTTCTTGTGGTCCACTTTCTTGAAGTGACTCTTTCTTCCTCTTTTGGTGTGTGTAGCCAAGGCTTGGTCATCCTCCTTGAGAAGGGCTTCTCTTTTGGCTACCCTAGCCTCTTCTTGAACACATTCCTCCCATACTACATCAAACTTCATACTTTCTCTTCTAGCACACATAGTTTGTATAAATGACTCCCAAGGTCTAGTGAGACCATTTAGAGCAGTCATCACAAGTTCATATTCATCAAGAGTATTACCAATGGAATCTAGTTGTTCCTTGATTTGGGAGACCCTTGAGAAGTAGTCTTGAATGGATTCTCCTTTGTGCATCTTGGTACTCTTCAACTGATTTCTTAGGTTCATCTTCCTATTGATGTTCTTTCCTTCATACATTCTTCCTATGGCATCATACATTTCCTTTGGAGTCTTCTTGGAAGCTACTTGGGGAATCAAGTGGTCTTTAATAGAATCAACTATGATTCTCTTTTCCCTAATCAAATCCTTCCTATGCTTCTCTTTGGCTTCATCTCCTTTAGGTTCTGCAACTTCATCCTTGATATAGTGAGCAAGATCATTCTCTTCAAGAATGAGACCAATTATGTATTTCCATGCCCGAAAATTCTCTATACCTTCTAGCTTGTCTTCAAGCTTAGTGATTGGATCCATCTTCTATTGGGGGAGTCCAAGAGATAAGAGATAGAGTAGTACTTACCAGGAAACTTTAACTTTTCACTTTTCTGGATCTGCAACAGAATTTCTGGTTTATCACACTTTTGGTAAAACTAGGGTTTGATTTTCCCGGAGTTCTACCCAACCAAAAAACTCGATCCAGGGCTCAGAAGATAGATCTTTAGAAGGGCTATTCATCCATGCAACCAGAATCCAGAAATACTAACTTTTGTAGAAACCCTAATTTTGGGAGAGAGAGAGAAATATAATTTCACCTTGTGAAAGATGTTCTATTTAGGCTAGCTCTGATACCATGTTAAGTTTAAACTAATTTGACTAGCAAGATCACTGAAAGAAACACAATCACAATATAGACATATATTTTACCCTAGGAAACCCTCATGGGGTAGAAAACCCAGCAAATCTTTCCTCAATAAGATGATCAACCAAAATACAAGATGTGCTCCAGGATTTGACCTCCTTCTCTACGTCCTATACAAACCTCTTAAACACAAGTGCGCTACTTTCCGAGGAATGCAAGTGTGAGATAAGTGAGGAGCATTATCCTCTACTTATACTAGTTTCCCGACTCAGTAAATCCCTAATGGGGCCGACCTCTCCTAGTGAAGTCTAATAACCCCTAAATAATAAACTCAGGGGTGACCCCCACATGGTGGGTCTAACAACCTTGGTTACCACAATCCATCGGAGGAATAAACATCTCCCGATACATAATAGAATCACCTCGAAGAGATGAAACATCTCTAGAACAATAAAGTACAAATATAATATTCTTAGAAGTTACAATATTCAACAAAAACGTCATCATCTTTGTGCACCAATAATCATAATCCCTTCCATCAAATTCTGGAATGGGAAAAGAGTTAGAATCTGACATCATGAACTTAATCCAAACAAAATACCTGCTCTTATACCAAATGAAGATTATGAAAGAGCCAAATTTAAACTAGCACAAAGAAAAGCAACATAGAAAACAAGAGAGAGACTTTTATTCAACACAGGAAAAGAAAACCTTTTATTATTTATCTCACATTGATCTTAGACTTGCACAACTACATACTTATATAGAGATTACATTACATAGAAATAAAAGAATTATTTTTTACATGTCGTAAAGTCAGTTGTAGATTGATGTATAATTCTGCAAATTATTTTACTCTTCACATGCATTAGCTGTGCAGTGAAGTTTGCTACTAATTATTTAATAAACACCTGCAACCTAAAAATAAAATAGACACTGTCAGTAATTCTGCACAGCATTAGTTATCAACACTTTATTCTTTTGTTGTGCTTCTTTCCTCCTCTTCACGACTTCGTGTGCTAGGTTTCATAATTTGTTATAATTTTCATTTGACTCCTGCAAATCTTACCTTAATTGCTTATTTGCCTACATAATTGCAATATGAGCTTCACTTAAATTTTGTTCATTTCTATACAATGTTGAAGTTTCTTACGGAGCTCTTCGATAATATACATACTACCATCATGAGGAGCATTTTTATTAAATCCTTTATTTTCTAAATTTTAATTCCTAATAAATTATGGTGTAAAACCATTCCAACTTTATATTTGCTCCCTTGGTTTTTGTTATAATCCATCATACTAAAATTGGAAATTAGAAATGAAAAATAAAATTATAAATTGGATTTTTGAAAAATTAAAAATTACAAAATTAAAATTTAATAATTAAATAAATTAAAATGTTATTATTTAAATTTAAATTATAATTAAAAAGTATTATAACTAATTGTTTGTTAAGTGCTCATTTACTTTAATAAAATTTACTCCAATAATACTCTAAAAAATTTACTCTAAAGAATAAGAATTTTTCAATTTAAAACATAAGGTTCTTCTATAAAAATAATTAATAAATTATTATTTAAGGTTTTTATCATTAATTAAAAATATCAATATTTCAACCTAAACCCTAAAATTTTCCGTAAGCCGACCTTGAATCCTAAAATTCTCCGTTAGCCGACCTAGAACTTGTCTCCAATTTTCTTAGCACTATTTATCAGATCTTTAGCTCTTCATTCAAAACTCGGCAATTTGTCCTGATGATGGATCCTGTTTTGGATTCGAAACGTCGATTTTTAATATGGATACTGTGGGTTCTCCGATTCCTCCCGCAAATTTTTTATTTAATTTCATCATTCTCTAGAATCTTCATACTTTCCGGAATATCCCCTACTTCACCCTTCTTGTCAGCATTTGGAGACCATTATAGCTCAAGGTATTTAGTATCTTCATAATATTCTATGAAGACTTGAGAAATCTTGTAACCCTTCTTCTATGCTTTTCAAAACCTTTTCCATTTGAATTGTGGCCCTAAGGGATAATTTATTCTCTTAACCATAAGAATCTTCAACACAAATCGCAACATCTTTTTTGAACCTAGGGTCCATGGCATCCTTCATATTAAACTTCAATTTATTAGTAACTCTAGTTTTGGGTCTTCTAATGTCATCTTTACGAACAATATTAAGTTATTCAAACATACCTTTCTCCATCTCCACTATACTTTGGTCCTTCACAGACTCCTCATCAAGCTTGACAATGCCAATGTTTCTGCTTCTTTTTCATTCGACCACAACTTGAATTTCAGAGGTTGAATCTTCTTGATTATGAGCACATTTAAATTCAGTCTCCGCCTGCTCAAAAGGAGTTTTTCTTCCTTTGCATTCAATTTTCTCTTCTAAACTTTTATCTTTTTGATATCCATTAACAGATTTCTTAATTTCCCTTTTGAACCCCTCGAAGATTTAATTATTGTATTAGTGGCATTCTTTAATTCTTGTGAAGCCTCTAGCTCTTCAAGTTGAAAATCCTACTAGAATAGAAAGTGAGACCAAGTCATGTTTTTCTTTTTCAATTCCTCTAGAACTAGCAATTTTACTAAGCCATGGTGGAAAAAACTATGACTGGTATGTTTTGGATGGCTCTGTACCCTATTCTCCATTTTAGTCAAACTTTTCAGAAAGTAAAAGGGGAGATTCATCCTCTTAATACCTTATATATGATCCAAAACCTCACGTGGTAGATAAATATGGTTGTGAATATTCCTTGGCATATGATATAATGTTGTAAAACCCCCAAGATATCTCTCCATTCCTCCCTCAGGAGATTCGTTTGAAAACCTTTACTCCAATATGGGTTTTGATGCCCAGGCTTGATAAATTGATTGTAATAAACTTCAATTGCTTATTTCTTAAACCAACTTTCTTCATCTACAAGAAGGATGGTTACAACTGCAATGAATTCCTCTGATATTTTAAACTTGAATCCCCCAAAATCAACCATTGAACCATCAAGGATCAAGGAAAATTTAATTGTAACTTGAATGCTATACCCTTGTATTCTTTCACATAAAGAATACCAGCCTGCTTCCTTTATCTTTTGAGCACATACATAAAGCATCTTTGACCAGTCTATGGTTTGAGGTTCAAACCTGTGAATATTTCCACTCGTTCTTTTCATCTATGCAAAATGTTAGCTCAGGAAAACGTAATAGAGAAACTATAGCCAAACAAGGTTGACTCAAGAAGTTGCTTCCTTAACTTAGAAAATGAATTGGAAACAATGTACATAGAAACTCAAGCAACCAGCTCACAATTTTAGAGCCAATTAGAAATCAAAGTGGGACAAATGCAATAATAATTCAAGCTAGGATAACGTCGTATAAAGTAATGATTGAAAAAGATGCGAACTATCACATATAAATTAATAATAATACCACTTTAAATATTATAATTTACAATCATTACTTGAAGATCGACGAATATTCAGCTTCTACCAACTTGATCATTTCCAACAACGCACATAATAGGAAATATTATGGACTTCACTACCAGATTCAACCTCTACAAATTCGATCTTTTCCAACAATGCACATAATAGGAAAGATTATGGATTTCACTACCAGAATATTTAAAGCATTCGACCTTTGACATTTGGCAATTGAAACTTAGCCTTTTGAGATAGTTCTGAAACCTGCATAATTATTTGAAGAACAATGATGCTAGGAGAGTGTAACAACCCAAAAATTCTGAAAATGTGGAAAATTAAAAACTTTAACTCTTCGCTAAGCAAATGTAAAATAATAATTAGTCTGACCCTTTGATACCAAAAGAGAAGATGATCTTTCATAATCTTAATGCTTTTACTTTCTGATCTCAATATATGCATAAGCTTCTCAAAAATACTTAAGTTTGTTTCATATCATCATAAACATATATCTTTCTTTGTGTGATCACAAAGTTATTTAGAGCATAGAAGATAGAAAAAAAAAGTGTTTCCATAATAATTATGATCCCATATATATTTATGAAACCCAAAATTTTATATAAACAAGTACATTTAATAATCTTCCACTAACTATACATCTTCCTAAAAGTCTTTATCTAACGTTTACCCTTTTATAAACAAGTATGCATCATCTACCTCATTTTCCTTAAAGAACATTAAACATAGTACAATTGTAATCCAATAATTATGTATCCCCTCCATAATATTCTAAAAATATTAATCCAATTTTAACACTTAGAACATATCTACATGTATATAACCCCATATATATATATATATATATATATATATATTCTTCACAAATCCTTCACAATAAAATAATTGAAATCTATTCATAATTCCCTACATAAAAGGGTATATATCCCTATAGATATATAAAACTATTTTAATTGAAACAAAACCATTTCTAATAATGATGTCAAACTAATATATACCTTCTTCAAGTATTCTGTCATAAATCAACTCTTAAGTTTAACCTTTTTATGTAATACATATCAAATATTTTCTCAACATTTCTGCATAGGTCACTATCATAAATTGGAACCCTATCAACAAATTTTGTACACATTAATGAACTGCATTATATCACCGAAACCAAGTACAAGTATCTATTTTGTTAATCATATAATTCGACTTATATTTTTTATTTCATCCTACTACGGATCAAAGTAAAACAAAAAAATTGACTCATCAATTTAATTAATGATTCAAGTTCTGCAGGGCGTGTGCTCTTATTCGTCGCTTATGAGGAATATCACAGGTGGTGAGTAACGTACTCTACATAACTTAAAGTTTTTAGATAAGATTCCCGTTCAACAACTCTTAAGGAGGAGGAACATATATTCAAGGAAATTAACATATCATCGTAACTGAAGGAATCGCCCGCTAACTGCAATCTCTCAACAACAACCAATGGATTGGTGCCGACTGGGCGGTAATGCAAAGATAAAAACTTCTACTTATAGTGAAAGGACAAGATAACCAAGGTATTGGAGTAATTTAAACCGATACCAACAAGCAAGGGAAATATTAAGATAACTTCACCATCGGTTGGGATAGACCGCCGAGTTTATCCATTGATACACCAAACCCATGACTAGCGAAATGCTAGATAGATCTGGCGCAGCTAATGAAAGACACTTCACTTGACTCGGTGTATTGATAACAGGCAACCTGTAATGTCTCTTCTTCACCCAACAACCTTATCATTGTCTTATCATTGTCTTAATACGATATTGAAATCCTTGTTATTAATACTATTTAAATTATAAATCTCAAAGGCGTGCAATCTAGGTTTAAACGGAGTATGCTTAACTCATAATTAAATGAGTACTATACATAGGTTTTGGACTATACTAACATTCACATAGATTTCCCAAATTACAATTGCACCCTCCATTTAATTATCCTTATATATAACACTATGCTACAATTCTGATGTGCATGCCGAAAGTTTGCAACTAAACAATACAAACGTGCTACCTAAATTCAAAATGCAAACAAATACTATCCAAAGATTTCGTTCTAAGTAATGTTGAAACCATGTAATATAAACGTGCATTATAAACATTTAATCGAAAAGCAAATATAATCAGAGTACTATATATATATATTGTAGAATATCAACATACCACACACGTATGATTTTTATTTTTAAGCAAAGGGTAAAACCATTCTATTTCATAAGGAGAAAAATTACATTCACAGTTTGTACAATATACTCCATACGAACACGACTACTGCTAAGAAAGAAACCCCAACTGACATACCAACTAGACTTCCCTAACTTCCCACCGTCCACAAAACCATTTCTTGACCAACCCGTCAAAAGCTTAACCATGTTTTGCCTATAATTCCAAAAACTAACATTACAACCCTGATAGCCCATACAGACATCCATATTATGCAGCAGTACCATGTTATAACCATAAAAGTAAGGCACCAGACTAAGAGAGAAACTAAGCAAAAAAAGACACAGTGACGACTCGTCACAGACCGAAGAGAACATAGGAATTAGCCCGCGGGACCAGACCCAACAACATTATTGACGACCGGTGGTGCCTCCTTCGCCGAAGACGTGTCGCTGAGTGTGATAGATTTTGGGTTGACGACCACCTTTGGTTTTGTAAGGAAGGAGATACCCATGTGAGCAACCAAGGCGTCTAACTTCATGTGCATGAAACTGGCATCCTCAGCATGGGCCATGCACTGTTCTTCGAGCTTTTGAAACCTATGGGATCTAGCCAGAATGTCCACCCGTGCTTCAAGAGTCTATTCTATAAGATTCTTCGTCACCTAGAACATAACCACTGCTCGATTGTACAGAGCCATCTGGCCCTGAGTATTACCCGGGTCTTAGATCCAGTCAACCATAGCCACGACCTCTAACTGCATCTCTTCCTCCCCGACACTGCGCCAAAGGTCCACCTCAAGCTCCTCCAATTCACTCTGTAACTCCTGAGGAAACAAGCAGCGAAAAAAAACCGCAGTGGCAACTGCACTCCATTGATCTCTTCTCGGGCCACCCTGGGCTAGATTCCCTCTTCTCTCTCTACTCGACTCCCCCTGGACCAGACGAGCCCGTTTAGTAGGTGTCCCTCTAGGAGGCATTCTCATGTCTCCCTCTCTGTCATTACCCACCCAGAGACTTAACACACCAACAAGGCAGGAGCTTCACTAGAACAATAACAGAAATGTTTGATTCCAACCAGGGTAGAGGCATTTAAAGGGATGAGCCCACTATTCACCATTAAAACAGCCATAATGATCCAGGATCTGTTATAACTCTCTTCGTCCTTGTCATTCGTCATCCCTGCAGAAAGCTTACTAATAACATGTAGTCTGAGCATAGGAGGCCGAGAGACCATCATTTTCTCACACTCTAGATCTCCGGAAATGATTAGCATTAACGCAGAGTGATTGGAGGAGGATGTAGGTACTTAATTGTTCCTTTGGTTAACAGTAATCCATCTGTCCACTCCACTACGTGGAGTACTCCTGCTAATAATCACATCATCCTGTTTGACATGTTCAGCGCTAGATGGGGGATCCATAGTACATCTTTCAGCGTCAGCGATCTGAATACACTTAATACGGCACGTTCCCGTGGGCATGTCAAGGGCCACCCCTTCCCATCCAACTCCCTGATAAGTGGCCCCTTGATTAGCTAGGTAATCAGCCAACCTATTAGCACTCCAGCGGACATGGTGGAAGGTAACAGTGTTCATCGTGGCCAGGACTTCGCCCAGACAGTGTAGATGTTAGGCAAGCCACCACAATGGAGCTAGATTGGCTGCGTTGGACCCATTATGCATATTAATCATGAGCTGGAGAATGAGCTTGGAGTCACCTTCCATATACAGACGTGTATAACCATGTCGCACAACTGTGCAAAGTCCCTATAGCATGGCTTCACACTGCGTCACGTTGTTAGTCTCCCTTCCCAGAGATCCATAGTAGTTATCCATCACCCTTCCATGGTCATCGTGAAAGACTCCGCCATACCCTGCTATTCCTGGCTTCCCTTTAGATGCCCCATCGAAATTCAACTTGAGCCAGCCCGCCATGGGAGGAGAACAAACCACAGGACTGTTAGGAGTGTTCGATCAACTATGAAGGATGCCGATATGACTTGGGAGCATCCAAATACCCCAGGTATGTAAAATAGTCATCTCATTAGCAAGAATATTCAAGTCTTGTTCCGTCCACAGTGTTAACTGTAGAGTCTCAATGATACCTCTTTGAACTTGACCCCACACCAGCTTATAGGTCTGTTGTTTACCCATGAAGATACGTCTATTACATTCTTTCCAAACCTCCCATAGGAGAAAACCACAGAAAATATGCCATATCCAATTCAGGAGTCTACCTTGGAAGGGATCATCTCTCCACCGTTTGATAGAGGCGATCGGGTCGGTCTTAACTCTATCAGTCAAACGAATAACCATCGCTCCTTCATCCCAAAGGGCTGAGGTGAAGCTACAACCATCAAGGAGATGAGCGATTGTTTCACCCTGTACTCCACATAGAATACAATAAGAAGGTCCCTCAAACCCTCTTTTTATGATATCATCCCAGGTCAGAATTGTTGAATATTGTAACTTCTAAGAATATTATATTTGTACATTATTATTCCGGAGATGTTTCATTCCTCCGAGGTGATTCTATTATGTATCCGGAGATGTTTATTCCTCCGATGGTTTGTGGGAACTAGGGTTATTAGACCCACCATGTGGGGGTCGGCCCTGGGTTTATATTTTAGGGGTCATTAGACTTCTCTAGAAGAGGTCGGCCCCATTAGGGTTTTTTTGGTCAATCGGGAACTAGTATAAATAGAGGAGGAGAGCTCCTCATTTGACACGCTTCCACAACTCAGAAAGTAGCGCACTTGTGTTTGGGAGGTCTACATGTGAGGTAGAGAAGAAGGACAAGTCTTGGAGCATATCTTGTATTTTGGTTGATCATCTTATTGAGGAAAGATTTGATGGGTTTTCTACCTCATGAGGGTTTCCCAGGGTAACTTATGTGTCTATCTTGTGATTATGTTTATTTCAGTGATCTTGCTAGTCTATTCGGTTTAAACTTAACATGGTATCAGAGCTAGCCTAAATAGAACATCTTTCACAAGGTGAAATTATATTTCTCTCTCTTGCAAAATTAGGGTTTTGCAAAAGTTAGTATTTTTTGTTTCTGGTTGCATGGTTGAATAGCTCTTCTAAAGATCTATCTTTTGACCCTTGGATCGAGGTTTTTGGTTGGGTAGAACTCCAGGAAAGTCAAACCCTAGTTTTACCAAAAGTGTGATAAACTAGAAATTCTGTTGCAGATCCGGAAAAGTAAAAAGTTAAAGTTTCCGGGTAAGTATTACTCTATCTCTTATCTCTTAGACTCCCCTAAGAGAAGATGGCTCCAAGCACTAAGCTTGAAGACAAACTAGAAGGTATAGAGAATCTATGGGCATGGAAATACAGAATTGGTCTCATTCTTGAAGGGAATGATCTTGCTCATTATATCAAGGATGAAGTTGCAGAACCTGAAGGAGATGAATCCAAAGAGAAGCATAGGAAGGATTTGATTAGGGCAAAGAGAATCATAGTTGATTCTATTAAAGACCACTTGATTCCCCAAGTGGCTTCCAAGAAGACTCTAAAGGAAATGTATGATGCTTTAGGAAGAATGTATAAAGGAAAGAACATCAATAGGAAGATGAACCTAAGAACTCAGTTGAAGAGCACCAAGATGCACAAAGGAGATTCCATTCAAGACTACTTCTCAAGGGTCTCCCAAATCAAGGAGCAACTAGATGCCATTGGTGATACTCTTGATGAAGATGAACTTGTGATGACTACTCTAGATGGTCTCACCAGACCTTGGGAGTCATTTATACAAACTATGTGTGCCAGAAAGGAAAGTATGAAGTTTGATGTAGTTTGGGAGGACTGTGTTCAAGAAGAAGCTAAGGTAGCCAACAGAGAAGCCCTTCTCAAAGAAGATGACCGAGCCTTGGCACACACTAAGAGAAGGAAGAATCAATCTCACTTCAACAAGTTCAATCACAAGGAACCTCATTCTCCTCAAAAATTTCAGAAGAAAGGAAAAGGAAAGTTCTCTTCTTTCCAATGTTTCCATTGTCATAAGGAAGGTCACATAGCTAGATTTTGTCCTTCAAAGAAGAAGAAAAATCTTCATTATAAAAGACATCAAGCACATCTTGCAAAAGATGATAGTGAAGAAGAAGAAAAGGAGGAAGTAAGGCCTAACAGAAAAAGATCCAAAAGAGATGAAGAAGAAGAAGAGAGGCCCCTTCCTAGGAAAAGATCTAGAAGGAATGAAGAAGAAGATGTAGAGGAATATGTTCTATTTTCTGCACTCTCTGGATCTGTGTCTCCTAGAGAAGATACATGGCTCATTGATAGTGGTGCTTCAAAGCACATGACAGGCCAAAAGAAAACTCTCTCAAGACTTGAAGAAAATTCTTCTCCACAAAAGGTATCTTTAGGTGATGATTATCAATATCCCATCAAGGGAATTGGTGAAGCAAATTACAAGCTTGATTTTGGAACACCTTTGAAAATGAAAGAAATTTTGTATGTACCAGGTTTGAAGAAGAACCTACTTTCTATCTCAGCACTAGATAAGAAAGGATTTAGAATTGCATTTATTGATGGACAAGTGCTCATGTGGCCGAAAGGAAAGTCAATTGATGATGCAATTGTTATTGGTGAAGAAGAAGGAGGAGTTTACAAACTCAAGGGTTATCCGGAAGTTGTCCTTGTTCATTAAACCACTAGCCCCAGTGAACTGTGGCATAGAAGTCTCGCCCACATTAATTACAAGGCCCTACCCTATGTGAGCAAGGTGGTCATAGGTCTACCAGACTTAAAGATTGATCATAATGGCTCATGCAAAGGATGTGAAAAGGGGAAGAATGTCAAGAACCCCTTTCCAAAGAGTGAAACAAAGACTAAGAACATTTTAGACTTAATTCACTCAGATGTATGTGGACCAATGCCCACCACATCCCTAAGTGGGTTTGAATACTATCTCACATTCATTGATGACTATTCAAGGAAGACTTGGATATACTTTCTAAAAGGAAAGAATGAAGTCTTTGGAAAATTCAAAGAATTCAAGGCCTTGATAGAAAATCTCTCATAAAAGAAAATCAAGATTCTTAGAACAGATAATGGCGGAGAATATACTTAAAAGGACTTTGAAGACTTTTGTAAGGAAGGTGGAATCAAGAGGGAATTAACCACTCCCTACAATCCCCAGCAAAATGGGGTTGCTGAAAGAAAGAATAGAAATATCATGGAAGCTGGAAAGACTATGATACAAGATCAAGATCTTCCCATGTATCTATGGGTTGAAGCAGCCAGGACAGCTGTCTATGTACAAAATAGACTTTCTCATAGTGCTCTTGAATTTAAGACTCCAGAAGAAGTGTTCACAGGAAAGAAGCCTGAGGTAAGTCACCTCAAAATATTTGGATGTCTTGTGTATATTCACATTCCAAAAGAAAAGAGAACCAAGTTAGATCCCTCTAGTAAGAAAGGAATATTTGTTGGATATTGTGAAACATCCAAAGCTTTCAGAATTTACATACCTGGTTTTCATCATATGGAGATAAGTAGAGATGTAACATTTGATGAAGAAGCAGCTATCAAGAAATCTAGGAAGTGCCAACTTGAAGAAATCTATGAAGAAGATACACCTCCTAAAGTCACAGAAGTTGTTCCCATCCCTGAAAATGATGCACCAGAAGACCATGACATGATAGAACCTCAAGAACCCCCCATTGCAAATCTATCTAGAAAAGGAAGGCTAGCTTGGGCTAGAGACATTATTCAAGGAGCCGAAAAATATGGAGCTCCTGAAGGTTCCACTAGAGAAAGGAAGAAACCCAAGTTAGTATCCAATTATGTGACCCTGATATGTGATCTTATGGATCAACAACCCACCAGCTATGAGGAGGCAGCTCAGAAGAAAGAATGGGTAGAAGCTATGACAAAAGAGTACCAGTCAATAATGAAAAATGATGTTTGGGATATAGTTCCCAAACCAAAGGATAAAAGTGTGGTTTCTTCTAAATGGATATTCAAGATAAAACATGCTGCAGATGGTAGCATTGAAAAATATAAGGCAAGATTTGTAGCCAGAGGATTTTCTCAAAAGGAGGGAATAGACTATGAAGAAACATTTGCACCAGTTGCTAGGTACACATCAATAAGAACTATCATGGCACTTGCATCTATGATGAAGTGGAAACTACACCAGATGGATGTTAAAACAGCCTTCCAGAATGGTGTCATTGAAGAAGAAGTGTACATAAAACCACCACAAGGATTTGAGGTTAAAGACATGAGAACTCATGTATGCAAACTGAAGAAGGAATTATATGGATTGAAGCAAGCTCCCAGAGCTTGGTATAGAAAGATTGACAGTTTCTTAACAAGCATGGGCTTTACCAAGAGTAAAGCTGACCCCAATCTTTATCTCAAGGTGATGGATGATGAACCAGTTATACTGTTGTTGTATGTAGATGATCTATTTCTAACCAGAAATGAGAAACAAATTGTTGAATGCAAGAAGAAGCTTTCTTCAGAATTCGAGATGAAAGATCTCGGATTAATGCACTATTTCTTAGGTCTAGAAGTATGGCAAGAACCAAAAGGAATCTTTCTAAATCATGGTAAGTATGCTATGGAGATTTTAAAAAGATTTGATATGTCGGAGTGTAAAGCCATGGCCACTCCCATGGACTCCAACTTGAATTTATTAGTTAATGACTCATCAGAATTAGTGGACATAACTCTATATAGACAAATCATTGGGTCATTGATGTATTTAACAAATACTAGGCCAGATATATGCTTTGCTATAAATACCTTGATTCAGTATCTAGTAGAACCTAGAAAGGTTCACTTAATAGCTGCAAATCATGTAATGAGGTACCTAAAGGGTACATTAGATTTTGGTCAATATTATCTTGGAAACCATGAACTCAGATTACATGGTTATTCAAATTCTGATTGGGCAGGAAGTGTCTTAGACAGAAAGAGTACATCAGGTGGATGCTATGGTCTTGGATCTGCCATGATCTCATGGTTCAGCAAGAAGCAATCTAGATGTGGCTCTTAGTACTGCTAAAGCAGAATATATAGCTTCCTGCTCTGCCAGTTGTGAAGCAGTGTGGCTTTGGAAGCTATTATCTGGAGTGTTTGACTTAGAATTGGATCCCATTGTGATCATGTGTGACAATCAAATCTGTATCAAGATGACAGAAAATCCAGTGTTCCATGATAAGTCAAAACACATAGAGATCCGATATTTCTACATACGAGATATGGTGCAAAGAGGAGCTATTAAACTCGAGTATGTGAGTACTGAGGAACAAATTGCTGACATATTAACCAAACCTCTGTCCTGAGTAAAATTTGAATATTTCTGAGACAAGCTTGGTGTAGTTCAAAAGGACCCTCCTCGAAAGGGGGAGTGATATAATCATTGATGATGAAATTGCCCTCATCGACAGCTAAGGTCGATCATAAGGATACCTGTTTATTAAACCTAGATATTTATATGTGCTTAGATTTAGGACTCTCATACTTAGAATACTTATATTACTTGTTTTTGATGTATTGATGAGGATACATGTTTTATATTGATGTATTGATGAGGATACATGTTTTTATATTGATGTATTGATGAGAATACATGTTTCTATATTTTTGATGTATTGATGAGGATACATGTTTTATATTGATGTATTGTTGAGGATACATGGTTTGATAACATGTAGACATGTATTGATGAGGATACTTGTATGTACTTGTACTAGTGATGTACTAACGGTGTCTGTATTGATGAGGATACAGGTGGGGATTGTATCGTCCCCGGACTTCGGTCCCTTGAATTGATCTGTAGATGTATGGTCTCCAAAAATGAAGTCCTTATTGGATAGGTGGGGATTGTATCATCCCCGGACTTCGGTCCCTTGAATTGATCCGAAGACGTATGGTCTCCAAAAATGAAGTCCTTCTTGGACAGGTGGGGATTGTATTGTCCCCGGACTTTGGTCCCTTGAATTGATCCGTAGACGTATGGTCTCCGAAAATGAAGTCCTTATTGGACAAGTGGGGATTGTATTGTCCCAGGACTTTGGTCCCTTGAATTGATCCATAGACGTATGGTATCCGAGAATGAAGTCCTTAGTGGACATGTGGTACTAATCATCCTTAGACCGTAAATCTCGTAATTTCGAAAGGAAGGACTGTCTTAAAAGAGATTGAGTGGGACTGATCATCCTTAGACTGTAAATCCTGTAATTCTGAAAGGAAGGATTGTCTTAAAAGAGATTGAGTGGGACTAATCATCCTTAGACCGTAAATCCCATAATTCCAAAAGGAAGGATTGTCTTAAAAGAGATTGAGTGGGACTAATCATCCTTAGACTGTAAATACCGTAATTCCGAAAGGAAGGATTGTCTTAAAAGAGATTGAGTGGGACTAATCATCCTTAGACCGTAAATCCCGTAATTCCGAAAGGAAGGATTGTCTTACAAGAGATTCAGTGGGACTAATCATCCTTAGACTGTAAATCCTGTAATTCCGAAAGGAAGGATTGTCTTAAAAGAGATTGAGTGGGATGGGAAAATTCTATGTCTATCTTGTGATTATGTTTCTTTCAGTGATCTTGCTAGTCTATTTGGTTTAAACTTAACAAGAATTCTCCCTTTCAAAACCAGCCATAGGAACGGAGTAATTTTGGGCCATAATTTCGCACCCCAGAGACACTTCCATTCCCGTCCCGCTAGTTGACCAAACGAGATCGTCTGAAGTGAGTAAGCTTCCTTAATGTTGAACATACCTTTAGGAGAGTAACCCCATCGAAGTAAATCCGGTTCCTCCTGGGTTTTTATCTTCATTTGATTTAAGATACGGTGTAGATCTGACTCCCGACCTCAGCCCCATAGTTAGCTGTCTACCAATTTAGTGGTTTCCAAACACGTAATCCACATCCATCCGGTTCCCCTTGCCAATAACTATTAATAGTCTGCCAATTGTGGTTGTGAGCAGGAGAATCGTGGGGGATGTTCGACATGAGAGTTTGAAGTGTAGGTTCTTGTTTCCAAGCATCAGACCAAAGGTTGGTCGAGGATCCCTGTCGTATCTCCCAGAAGCTATGCTTCCTAATCAGATCACTTCTAGCCCTTTCCATATTCCATATGTGTGAGCCTTTCTTAGGTCCATCGATATGAATCCAGTCTTTTTGTTCAGTCAACGGGGCATACATACTACCCCAAAAGCCATCCCATTTCTCATTAGTATGGGTGAGATAGCACCACAAAATTTTTGCCCCACAAACGATGCCAAGCTTTTGCGGATCTCTAAGTCCTAAACCCCCCTCAGGATTAGATTTACATAGAGTATCCCAGTCAACCAGGGGCCATTTCTGGTGATCAACAGTGCCAAAACAGAAAACAGATACAAAGAAGTGCTTGCAGAACTGCTTTCACAAGAACAACTCTGCCAGGGAATTTTAAAGCTCTTAGACTCCATCTTGAAAGTTTATCCTTCATTCTACTTAAGAGTTCTTCCCATGAAACTTTCTTGAGAACAACATCAGATAAAGGAGCACCAAGATATTTGGTTGGAAGGGAGTGTGAAAATCCTCACAGCAGATCTAAGAGATGATGTATCTCACAAGAGAATAATTATGATTAAGCAAGAAAATAGAAGAAGAGTGATACATGCAGTATAATGAGCAACGGAATAATATGGTACTGTAGAACTCAGATAGAAGCAATAATACTTCGGTCATACTATGTTATTAATCACAAATGGACATATATATAATACAATGCATGAGGAATTCGAATGCCTAAGGTGGCAATTTGAATTAGCCTTCATGAAGTGATCAAAGGATCAGTGGAGTGTCATCGGAGCACAACTAGGTGTCCTCACGATCATCGGAGCGCAGCTGGAAGTCTTCATCATCATCAATGGAGTCATCAATGCTCAAGTAACTGTCAACCATCAATCAAACTAACTCTGGTAGGTGTAACTGAGTTTAACTCAATGTAACTAAGTGTAACTAAGTGTAACTCAATGTAACTGAGTGTAACTGAGTGTAACTGAATGTAACTGAATGTAACTGACTGTAACTGAGTGTAACTGAATGTAACTAAGTGTAACTGAGTGTAACTAACTGTAACTGAGTGTAACTGAGTGACAACTGGACTGGTAGGTGAAGGAGGGCGAGTTGCTCCCTAAAATCAAGGAAGAAGGGCGCATTAAGCAACTGGAGGGATAAAACTGAATAGTGAGAAGCTCCTGGGGGCTGGCTAACTGAGGGCTAGGTGCTGGACTGATGACTGGGACGCATGCAAACCCTAGAATGCATGAAAACCCTAAAAGGTGCATGCATGACTGAAAATGTAGAGGATCAAAATACTGGTGGGACTAGGATGGAGTATAGGAATATCCTAACAGGGAGCTCTTCTTAAATCCTAAAATTCGAAGAATATTCCTTTGACTAATAGGAGGAGTGTTAAAGAAAAAAACCAGATATTTATCCATATTAATCGTAAGCCCAAATGCTTTAAGGAAAGCATTCAAATATCTCTTGATCTGTCTTGCCTCATGAACAGAGGAGTGCCCCATGAGGAGAGTGTCATTGACAAAATGTTGGTGCATGAGAGCTTTCTCATAGGGTGGAAATCAAAGACCTTTGAGGCTCCCTTGTTCCACTAAATGAGAGATGAGCCTTCCTAATCCTTCAGTCATAATAACAAAGAGGAAAGGAGAGAGAGGATCTCCGTGACGGATACCCCTAGAAGGTTTGAAGGTCACTGAAGGATGACCATTGATCAGGATAGAGAAAAAGGCTGAGGAGGTAAGATTAGTTATCCATTGAATCCAGACATCACTGAACCCAAAGGAGCTCATAATTTCTTTCATATAGGTCCAGTTCAAATTATCATAAGCTTTAGATAAATCCAACTTTAGCATCATACCTACTTTTTTGGTAACCTTCAAGGAGTGAAGAACCTCCTGGGCTAAGATGATGCCATCGAGAGTTTGTCGCCCTTCCACAAATCCAAATTGCTCCATAGATATCAAGGAAGGGAGAAGAGGTTTGAGACAGTTAGCCGGGACTTTTGTGATAATTTTATAAATGATGTTGCATAGGGAAATCGGTCAAAACATGTATGTTCGTTCATCCATTTGGGCTTTGGGGACCAGAGTCAGAAAAGTAGAGTTCAGAGCTGGGAGAACCCCCCTCATTTTCCTTGATTCTTCCACCACTTGCCAAACTTCATTCTTAATTAAGTCCTAGAAATAGTGAAATAAATTTGTTGTAAAGCCATCAGGCCTACAAGATTTTACATCCTCCATTTGGTTTATAGCACCCTCCACTTCCTAAAACTCTATAGGACGAGTAAGCATCGCATTCTGCTCACTACTAATAAGCCTAGGAATGACACTTTTGATCTAATCCCTGTAAGCCTCATACCAATCAATCTGTGGTTCAGTTAGAACGGTCTTGAAATGGTGAATTAGTTCTTGTTCCATATATTCGTGGGAGTCCACTACCTAACCATTGGAAGTTCGAAGGTTGTTGATCTGGTTTTGATGCCTATGTTGAATGGTAGCTTTGTGGAAAAAATTCATGTTCTTGTCCCCATCCTTCAGCCACTGGTTTCGAGATTTATGTTGCCAAAGAAGTTCTTCTTGCACCTGTCTCTGATGTATTTGATCAGAGAGTTGTTTTTCCTCCAAGGCTAGTTCAGTAGTCAACCCCATCTGCATAATGTTTTCCTGGATACCTTCCATCTAGGATTCTAACTTAGCTTTTTCCAGTAGTATGTTACCAAAGACTTCTTTATTCCAGATCTTGAGTTTCTGCTTGAGCAATTTTAGTTTCTGTTGAAATTGGTACATCTTAGTACCATAGGGGGGAATAATAGCTTGTCACCAGTTCTCTATCTGGGCCAAACAATCAGGGTGGATTAGCCAAAATTTCTCAAACTTGAAGGGCCGTGTCATTTTGGTTCCAATATTACTCCAAATTAGGGTAACAGGCCAGTGGTCTGAACCAGCAGAGGCAATAGGGCGAGAAGTCAGAGTCCCTCCTAAAAGCATAATACTTTCGGAAATTAGAAATCTATCAAGCCTGGATGCCACCAAATGATCCCCTCCTCTTATGTTATTTCAGGTATAACCGTTTCTCCCTAGACGTATGTCAATCAGGTTACTAGAATCAATAAATTCATCAAAGAGGGTATTTGCAGGGGTGAGGACTGTTCTTCCTCCTTTTTTCTCAGAAAGGGACCTGATCATATTAAAGTCCCCTCCTAAGACCCAATGAGGAACTTCAAACATTCTCCATAGTTTAAAAAAATGTGTGATGAAGTTTCATTTTTCAGGGTACCTACTGGGCCCATACACATTAGTAACAATTCCTCTCGCATTTGTACCCAGCAAATGGAATTTTGCAGAGAGATTGAAGGTTGTAGGGAGGAAGTTGGTAAGGGAGACCTTTTTAGGATCCCATAGGATTGCCACTCCTCCAGCATGTCTGATAGCATCATGTACCATACTCTTACAATGTTTCAATAGACTTCTGGCATTGGTTTCAAGTTGAGTTCCATAACACTTTTTTTCTTGTAGAAAGACTATAGTAGGATTCTCCTTCGGGATCTTGTTTTTCATAGGTTTAGTTTTTTGAGGATCGTTGGTCCCTCTAATATTCCAAGATAATATTTTCATTAGGGACTATATCTTTCCGCAAGGAGAGCTTCCTGAATGGTAGGGTATTAGCCAGAGTCAACCAGTCTTGCCCCAATTTCCCCAATTCGCTCCTTCCTCAAGCTCTGTTGGCAGGCGGTTTGGTAGAGTGCTATTGCAGTATCTACGATGCTGCAACAAGGCAAAAGATGACGCGAATGGCAAGGAGCAGAAGATTAGTTATGTATTTTGGGTCAATTGTACCGCGAAATGTGGGTTTTGGGTCATTTGGACCACATATTATGTAATGTCGAGTCACTTATACCCCAGAATGCGGGTTTGTGGTCGGTTTTGTATCAAGTTAGTTAGATATTAGGTCACTTGTCCAAATGTCGGTTAGGAAATTTTTAGTAAGTGGACAAGCATTGTAATGACGGAAGCCTATATATAGATAAAAGTCATAGGTATTGGGAGGAAGGAAAGAGAAGAAGAGATAAGAGTGGAATCAAGGTGAAGAGAAGCGCATGTTTTTGGTTGTTTTTGCGCATCTATGATATAATGCCGAGACCTGATCTTGAGGAGATATTGTATCTAAGGTTTTGCAGTGATAATATGATATGATGAAACTGTTCTCGTGCAACTCCTGGGTTCTTTCTGTTTATTTGTGGTAATACAATGTCGCACTTCATGAATAATGCTATGTTTCCTTGATGCAATGTTGTTTTACTGTTATTACTGCGATGATAATGAATGTTGCGATTGAATAATGCATTATGAATACATATCAAATGCTCGAGATTCTGGTTTAGTGTTGCAATAGAGTTAGTTCATGTAGCCACAACCCTCCTCCTTCCTTGGCAGAAACATGGTTCCGTCTGCTCTTTCTAGACACCTCGGGTGGGACCTCATCTACTCTGTAGGTGTTGCTGGGTGGGATAAAACCTGCCCGGGCCGGTGCCCAGGGAGACTGCGGCATGTGTCGATAGTGAATTGGAACCCCTGTCGACTGGAGTCGCGTTGGTCAACAAATGGTTCCGTTGTCGGGACCGTGTGAAGAGTGAAAGGACGACATTTTGTGGCACCCGATGAAGCCGGAGATACAGAGCTGGTTTGACTAGAAGTTTCAGGAGTTTGGTGAAGAAGAAAGCCGGAACACGCGACTGACAATAGATCACTGGGTGGGAATGTATATTCACGACGGTTCGCACGAATGGTTTTTCTATGAATTCCTAGTCATTCTGTATGAATGGTTATCAAAGCTGACCTTCCAGAAGAGGAATTTCCAAGGTGGTGAGCCGACGGCTTGGACCCCGAAATTGATTCAAGAGCTACAGGAAGTCAATAACAAGGCATCACGGGTTGTCGAAGTTTGGCTCGATAGCATCTTGGAGGGATATATCACTAAATTTGTAGTTGACATGCAGAAATCCTATAGTGAAGCTGAAAGATATTTCTTCCGCGAACCAAGGGGAAGGTTTCTGCTGTCGCTCCAAATGTCAATTAAGATGCTAATCTGTGAGAAGGGTATATTGAAGATGCATCTTGACCAGTAGACAGCCTGGTGGGCGGAGGCCATGGGTACCGCGACTATTGGGAAATGGTACATGGAATGGTAAGGGGTTGATGGGCGCAGACCATGACGAGACTGCGAGTGAAGCCGAGGAAGAAAGTGGTATTACAGAAGGAGGAGCAAGGTTTCGACAGGAGAAGAGGCAGAGGATAGGAGAAGGTCCTGCTGTGATTGAACCACAAAACCCTGAAGGAAGACCACACGAGACGAAGCGAACTTACAGTCCTGACAAGGATGGCCAAGCCACACCCAGGATAGAAGCAGGACCAAACCCTGGCACCAACGTACCCACACCTCCACTCACTATCTGACAAACAGCAAGAAATATCACTTTGACACCCCCAAGTTCGTCAATTCCACAGAAGTTAATTGGTAGTAGCACAACGAAAGGAGGAAGGAAGCCCAGAATGGCGGGTGATGATGCTAAGTTACCATTGTTCCATAGAAGTGTGACAGACAACCCAGAATAGTACTGGTTTTTGTGTGAAGTGGTCTGGACTGTGAAACAGATCACTGATGTTGATGCTAAGAAAGGACAGTTAACCATGACTTTGTGAGGTCGTGCATTAGATTGGTTCATCAAGTTTGTTCTAGTCCCTACGGGAGCTCCAGAGAAGTCACTGGATGAGAATCGGGATGGGCTGATTGTTGAATTTAGAAAGCCCAAGTCCGAAGCTCAATACATCACAGAATTGAAGGAAATTAAGCAGTATCCCAATGGGACAGTATGGGATTTCGATCAGCGATTCAAGATGCTGATGGCAAAATTTAGTTTCGATATGAGCATCGTCCAACATAAAGAGTGGTTCATTGCAGCATTGCTCTCGCATATTCGGCTACCGCTGATGTAGCAAAAAATTTCAATGCCCAGCAAAGCTCTATAGATTGCAAAGCGATTGAAGGCGTCACCAATTTGAGATCATACATCCAAGATGTCGCAGATACAGACACAGCTCGCTAACTTGACTATACAGTTGCAAGATTTGAAGAAGAGCAAGGAACAGCGCGATGAAGTATGGTGTATGCAATGCCGAGGAGAAGGGCATACGAAGGACAATTGCCCAGATTTCTGCAATTATTTGGTATCAGGTGTGCCAAACCCGTTGAATGGAGGAATCATGCCATGGTGTCGCATTTTCCAGGTGTATGGGCACAGTCACGACAATTGTCCTTTTATGCAGAAAATGGTCACAACCCCGAAAAATCTTTACTGCACATTTTGCAAGTCGGTGGGTCACGATGACAAATATTTCCGTGCATATGGGTTGCTACAAGAAAGAATGTGTGATTCATTCTACATCAAGGACGATCAGTGTGTCGTACAACAACTACAACTGCAATTGCAGGTAGGCCAGCCACTACCTCAACCAGAGATGCAGTTTGTACCACAGCAACAACCGTAGCAGTTCGTGCCGCAATATGCTCCTATGCAAGTGGCTCCATAACAGCCACAGTATGTACCGTAGGGGCAAGGCATGCAATATAATCCTATGGAGCCGCAGTACCAACAACATGGAGGATTCGGAGGAGGATACCGGGGCAGACGCGGTTGAGGATTTGTTCGTGGAGGAGGACGAGGTGGTCGTGGACTTATTCAATGCTATCACTATGCGGTGTGGGGGCATTATCAGTGAGACTGTCCACTAATACAGAATCAGTGTACTTTCTATTTTGTTAATGATCACACAATTGAGAATTGTCCATAGTTGATTGCACGATGGCAGGCTGGAAATGCTCTGCAGATACAGAATCAGACCCAGCCGTAGCAACCAATCCAGAACCAAGTACAGCAACCAGTCCAGAACCTGTTAAATTTTCAGAATTTACTTCAATCTAATCTAGGATCTTAACTGAGAGAACAACATGTACAACAAATCTATAGCATATCACCATGGAAATAATAATGCAAGCACACAAGAGACATAGAGTTTACTTGGGGAAAACCATAAAGGTGAAAAACCCCAATAACTTCCTCAGAGATAGATAGAGCAATGATACAACCAGAATACAAGAGATAGTCTTCTCCTAGCAGCAAAGCCTCCTCCTCCACAAGTGCGCCACTCTCCCAAGTGTGAGTGAGAGAATAGAATGTGTAAAATGAGAGAGACACACTCTCTATTTATACACTAACTTGACTTGACCTTTACTCAACTAGGTCGGCCTCAACTTAACCACTTAACATAATGCTGACTGGGCCGACCCCCACTAGGGTGGTCTAATAACCCTTTGACCCACATGTCCGACCCCCAATAGGGTGGTCTAATAACCCTCTGACTCACATGACTTATACAGGGCCGACCCCAACAAGGTGGTCTAATAACCCATCAAGTATAAGTTACAACACTTACAATATAAATGGCGACACTTCCGTATAGAGGAATAATAACATCTCTATAGGAATACAATATACATATATGTGAAATACATTCTGAAGTTACATATACATCAACACTTCCTCTTAACTAGGAAGGTATTTCTTGACACAGGTCTTCTAGCACAAGTCTTCTTCTCTGGATCATCATCAAGTCATCATGATCGTCATTGCTGCTGCTATCTGAATCAATCTCTGAATCTACTCGTCATAGGAATTTCTACAGAGCCAGTCCTTTTTCATACTGGATGTAGGCCCACCACCTGCAGGTCTTCATCATCTGTGCGAACGGTCTGATAGAGGTGGCCTCTCAAGACTAATTTTATGTGCAGATGCAATACCGAAAAGAGTATCCCAAGAACATTTATGTGCCTAAGCACGACTGGAAAGATCTCCCAGGACTGATTACATACATCTCCTCCATAATACCTTTAAAGAGCATCCTAGGAACATTTATGTGCCGCAGCACGATCGACAAGATCTCTAAAGAGCATCCCAAGACTTATTACGAGCACACAGCTCAACCTCTCGGATCTCCAGGACTGATTACATGTGGATAGACAAAACCTTTAAAGAGCATCCCAGGAACATTTATGTGCCGCAGCACAACCAGCAAGATCTCTAAAGAGCATCCCATGACTAATTACGAGCACACAGCTCAACCTCTCAGATCTCCAGGACTGATTACATGTCTCCATAGTAATACCTCATCCCAGGACTAATTATGAGCACACAGCTCAACCTATCAGATATCTGAGGACTGATTACATACTACATAGCAATACCGGAAAGAGTACCCCAAGAACATTTATGTGCCGGAGCACGACCGGAAAGATCTCCCAGGACTGATTACATGCTATTTGCACAACCTGCCACATATCATCTCTGACCTCCAAGTATCAACCTGATACTCATGATCCAATGGATCATCATCGCACGAGGAATCATCCTGATGCCCATGATCATACTGATCATCATCACCTGTACCATCCTGGTACATATCATCTGGAGTAACATCCTGAAGCTCATCATCATGATCATCCTGATCATACAATGCATCCACCTCATGCATACCAAGTATCTACCTGATACATATCATCATACATGATCCACCTAATGATACAGTGTATCCACCTGATACAAATACAAATACATGATACATATCAACATACATGATCTACCTGATCATACAATGTATCCACCTGATACATATACAGATACATGGTCCAAGCATCCGACATGATGCATATACAAAATACATACAAATGATCCAACCAATCATATCCAACATCCAACATGATGCGTACATACATATACATATAAATGATCCAACTGATCATACAAAGCAGAAACTAGAACATGATCCCGATGCTCATCATCCAGTGCTTACATCCACAACCATGTGAAGGATCCTCTTTCCAACATGCTTGGAATGGCTTCAGCAAATGTGTCCATCACTTCTTCCTCAAAGTGTCATCGATCTGAAGAACACCAAGCCTCTCTCTGAAGTACTCGAACTTCACTCTGGCTAGTGGCTTCGTCAGCACATCTACAATCTGCTCGTCCGTCGCAGCATACAGGAGCTTCACCGCTCCTCTCTGTACCATATCCCTGATATAGTGATATTTAATCTCTATGTGTTTCGACTTGTCGTGGAACACCGGGTTCTCCGGCAGCTTCACACAACTCTGGTTGTCACAAAAGATACCAGTAGCCTCCAACGGGAGATCAAATAACTTAGACAGTAGCTTCCGTAGCCATACTACCTCACAACTAGCTGAACAGGCTGCAACATACTCTACCTAAGCTGTACTTAGTGCTACACAGGACTGCTTCCCGCTAAACCAAGAGATCACACCTGATCCCATACAGCACCTAGAAGTGCTCTTCTTATTTGCAGCACTGCCTGCCCAATCTGAATCAACATAACCCTGCAGGTTAAACTTTTGATTCGCATCATACTTGAGCCCATAATCAACTGTACCCTTCAGGTACCTTAGAATATGATTTACAGCAACCAAGTGAACACTCCTCGGATCTGTCAGGAACTGGCTAAATGTGTTCACCACAAAGCAAATATCTGATCTCGTGTTCGTCAGGTACATCAAGGACCCAATCATCTGATGATATATAGTGACATCAACTTGTTTAGATGAAGAATCACACAGAAGCTTCAGGTTCGATGCCATAGCCTCGCAGTCCATCATCCCGAACCTCTTCAGAATCTCTACTACATACTTCCCTTGTCCAAGGAAGATTCCATCTACACTCTGCCACACCTCCATGCCAAAAACAAATAGTGCATCATCCCCAAGTTCTTCATCTCGAACTTGGCAGCAAGCTTCCGTTGCGTGTCGGCAATCAATCTATCTTCACATGTAATAAACAGGTCATCCATATACAAAAGTAGTATCACTGGATTGCCTTCCTCAACCTTGTAGTAAAGGTTGGAATCTGCTTTACTCTTGGTAAATCCCAAACTGGATAGAAATCTGTCTATCCTACCAAGTTCTGCACACATATATGACTACACCATTCAAGAAGGCTGTCTTGAAATCCATCTATGTATCTTCTATTTCTTCACTTTTATATTTCTCTATGCTACCATCTGCAGCATGCTTGATCTGATAGATCCATATGGAAGTCATAAGAAACTTCCCTTCAGGTCTTGGGACTACATCCCAAACATCATTCTTCATGATCGACGGATCATGGCATTCTTCCCATATCCTAGGAACTTCAATATCTTCAATGGATAATTTTGTTGCTGAACAAATGTTGTAGTTCTTTTGTAGGTGATGACATACGATCTTTCCTACACAACAAGTTAAATTGCATGATTAGAAAACATCTCATAGTTTTCAGAACAAATTCTTACACATAAAGAAATATTTCATACAGTCATGCAATTATCTTAGCCAATGCTTCAATACAACATTTATCCATATCCCGTAACTTTCTAGATGCCTTCCAATCTATACCAGAACATTGTTAAGAGTGTGCACAACTCCCAACATGTCAGCAAAGAGGTTTCATTCTAGATAAGTAGCAATGGAATGTTGTACAGTGCCATAGGCCACTTACCCATGCATATTAGTAGTATACTATTCATCAATGCAACTATTCTAATATGCATAATACACAACCTAATTCTAGGAACATCAGTATATACATTATCGAACAATATTATTTAAACAATAAAATATGCAAGTAATGACAATTCAAATACGTATCTTTGTTTGTTTGTTGGGTTGACTCCCTCTCATTCTTTGCTTCTTTTCTGCAACTCCATTCTTATGTGGATTGTGAGAAGTGGTTAAATCCCTCTGAATATCTGCATCCTTGCAGAAACTACTGAAGTGTGCTCCTTTGCTTTCTTGCAGGAACAACTAGAGTGTGATCCCTCTTGATCTTTGCTTCCTAGATTACCTGTCCTTGAACTTACATCCATCCTTAATCACTATGCATGCTTATTAGTATCATCATTGTGTTATCCTTGAGGTCTCATACATAATCACACATTTATTAGTATAATCTTAATACTATCAAAACACAATAATCTTAAACATGTATATTCATGATCATTCACAGATAATAAACATTAGTATTCAAGGTTTTAGGGAAGTCTTCTTTTACTCATACATATTCTTATTTGATCATAGGACTCTTCTGGTTATTTGAATCATCAATCAAGATAAGAGATATAATATGCATAAAACCCATGATTATTCAAACCTATACCTTCATGATTCTTCTGGTTAGTCATATCATCAATTATGGTAAGAAACATAATATGCATACAACCATGATTATTGAAACCTATGACTTCATGAATAATCATTATCAACAACACAACAATATAAGATCCTAACACAAGGTAGGATTCTAGCTTGATATAGGAGAAACATACCTGGATTAGCATGCTAGCTAGTTATGTCTAACATACCCACATAATGTCTTATGGTTCTCTTTAGTGACTTGTGCTAGTAACCTGCATGTCTCATAGGTTAACCATTGTAGGACCAAGTTATACATACCTCGAAAGTAGATATTCTATGTGATCTATGACAATGGATGAATATTTGTCTTCATGTCACCATGATCATATGTTCTTGAAGTAGAACATGATTTGTCTTTCTTGGTGTACCTTTTATGTTAGCAAACAACATCAACCTCATACAACTTCACAATGCATTAGTACATTCATAAGTGTCAAAACCTTAATCAATGAATATCTTCTATTAAGGTGATACGACAAGTCTAGTAATTAATCAAGCTTGTACTGTAATGATATGAAGACAAACATATGATAAAATTAACCATGAAACATACCTGTAAGCCATACCTGTCAAGATTGCTTGTAATCTTCTTATGGAAGGCCTTAACCTCATCTCCCTCTGAGACAGGAACTTCTTCACTTATCCAAGTGACCAATCCATCTTCTTCTAGGATTAACCCAATCCACTTGATTTGCAAGAACTAGACCTGGAGCTGGATTAGCGTTTGTCAAGGAAACCCCAAAAATTCAAATTTTGAATTTCAAACTTCTGAAAGGATAGAAATATGCGCCTTGATGAGCTAATCAAGTTGGTATATTCAGAGTTTGAAAACTGCAAAGTTTCACTCCTCAATTTTTCCTTTGAAATTTCTGAATTCACTAGACGTGACCCCGAACTAGGGTTTGATGAAGCCCACTCTTCTACCCAATCAAAAGGTTTGATACAAAGCTCTAAGCTTCTATTTTTGTGAGGAGCTTCCAGCCGTGGTCACAGATTTAAAAAATTCCCATTTTTGCAGAAGCCCTAATTTTCCACTTTTCTGATCAAAGTCCCGAACTAGGGTCTGATCAAGCCCGGCCTTCTGCCCAACCAAAAATTCTGATCTTGGTCTCTAAATTTCTATTTTGATGAGTAGCAATCAGCCGTGGTCTCCGATTACAAAAATTCCAACTTTCTCTAAAGCCCTAAATTTCGGAAGCCATGAATGAAGGTGCTCAAAAATAATTCTGATTTGACAGAAATATGTACCTGATTGTTTCTGGTGTAACTCCGAATTTTTTGATCCACAAGGTCTGAAAATTTTTCTTGAGATAGCTCGACCTGTTATCTTTCCATCCCGATAGGTTTGACCTCAATTGGATTCTCTGCGAGAGAGTTATGCCAAGTGTCGCAACGTGACCTGTTTATGGGATAATACAGGAGAGCGAACTTGTACGGCGTGTCATGTGTCACTGGTTCACCTTCGGCCTCTGAAAAATTTTCTTGAGATAGACCGACCTATTATATTTCCATCGCAATAGGTCTAACCTCAATTGGATTCTCTAAGAGAGAGTTATGCCAAGTGTCACAATGTGACCTGTTTATGGGATAATACAGGAGAGCGAACTTGTACGGCATGCCACATGTCACTGGTTCAACTTCGGCCTCTGAACAATTTGCCTAAGATAGTACAGTTTGTGCACTACCTATTAATTTTTACTAAATTTCATTTGGATCTTCCTAGCCCAAATTATGACCTTTTTCCCAAGGTCACCTGATTTTGACTCAGATCTGGAAGAGGTAGAAACCCTATATTGTATAGATCACAAATCACAAAGTACAATGAATTAGAGGTTGACCTTTGGACACAAGGTACATGTGGATCTAATCTTCGACCTGTAAAATTTTTAGATCCGAGAACTTCACCAAAATGGATTTATAGCAAAAGTGCTACGATGACTGGTTTTTGCTATATCAATCCCTAGCATCGTAAGTGCAACAAGTGTCATACATGCCATATCATGCCTTCTTTCAGGCTAGCTCTGATACCATGTTAAATTTTCAAAATTTACTTCAATCTAATCTAGGATATTAACTAAGAGAACAACATGTATAGCAAATCTACAGCATATCAACCATGGACACAATAATGCAAGCACACAAGAGACACAGAGTTTACTTGGGAAAAACCATAAAGGTGAAAAACCCCAATAACTTCCTCAAAGATAGATAGAGCAATGATACAACTAGAATACAAGAGATAGTCTTCTCCTAGCAGCAGAGCCTCCTCCTCCACAAGTGCGCCACTCTCCCAAGTGTGAGTGAGGGAATAGAATGTGTAAAATGAGAGAGACACACTCTCTATTTATACATTAACTTGACTTGACCTTTACTCAACTAGGTCGGCCTCAACTTAACCACTTAACATAATGTTGACTGGGCCGACCCCCACTAGGGTGGTCTAATAACCCTTTGACCCACATGGCCGACCCCCAATAGGGTGGTCTAATAACCCTTTGACCCACATGACTTATACAGGGCTGACCCCAACAAGGTGGTCTAATAACCCATCAAGTATAAGTTATAACACTTACAATATAAATGACAACACTTCCGTATAGAGGAATAATAACATCTCTATAGGAATACAATATACATATATGTGAAATACATTCTGAAGTTACATATACATCAACAGAACCAAGTACAACAACCAGTACAGAACCAACACTCACGACCGAATTAGAACACAAATCCAAATGGGAACCCGTAGGGGAATCTGCAGCAGACTTAGATGCAGGGCGCACAAATTGCGACAGTTTCAGCAAAACCACGACCACAAGATGATTCGGTGGCTGTTGTAACTCATGGAGGAAAAACAACTGGGGAAGATAGCTTCGATTGGTAGGATAGAAGATGGTATCATTTGACATCGATGCTGAATGAGAGGCATTCCTTCAGGCGCATCGCACCTTGGAGAAAGACTGTGGTAAGGATGTTGTTTGCGATATGCCACCTATTTTTGACACTGCATTGGAGGGCGGTCCGTCGACACCATCGGGAACATTGCAAAGGTTTCTTGAGAACTGTCTGTTATTGGCTCGGGATTTGGCCACTCTTGTTGATATTGAGGGATGGTTGCAGCGATTTCTGAAAGGATGACAGGAGTCAATAGTAAACTCTCTATAGCGACATAAGACTGACAAGGAGATGAGAATGAACATCCAGATTGGTGACTATGATGTCGATTCAGTTATTCTTGATCTTGGTTTGGATGTTAATATCTTAACCAAGCAGATGTGGCAGAAAATGGGGAGTCCCCCATTGAGCTGGTCTCCTGTGCAGCTCCGGTTGGCTAACCATGCGAAAGTAACACCTATTGGGCGAGTTCCACGGTTAATGGTCGATATTGAGGGTATGAAGACTTATGTTGACTTCGATGTCATTGAAGTGGCTGAGGGAGGAAGCTCCTATTCTGCGCTATTGTGGATTGGATGGGCTAACGATAGTGGAGCTGTAATCAACTTCAAGAAGCACATGGTGACCTTTGAGAATCGCGATTTCAGAGTCATAGCCTCGTTAGATCTAGCTAAAGGATGCCGATACGTTGAACCTGTAAAAGATGAAGATCCCACTAGATGGGACCATGCATTCAATATTTCTGAAGACTATATTCATCCCACTGTCAACAGTGAGTTGGGATGGCGCAGCGAGAGCTCTATGTCTTCTGACTCTGATGATGCATTAAAACATTGGCAGAACCGCTTGCACGAAGTGTCGTTCTGGAAGTGTGGCTTAATTATGCAATCTTTATGTCGTGTTGTGACAGAAACAGTCACACTGCCAGTCTATGATGGGTTTCTTGGCTTAACCAACTTTTTGACGGAATTTGAAGAATGGGTCTCAGAACCACAATGGTTGTTGGCATTGGAGGAACCAATGAAGGTTCCTCCAACACACTGGTGGGCGACACACAAGAAATCTATTGATGGTTGGTCACAGTGTCGAAGGTTGATGATGGTCCGGTTTGGAGATACTAAGGTTTATCATATTGGCAAGTATGATGGTCGGAAGAATCCCAGTGAACATGTGATGGAATGCCAATGATTATGGGTAGCGCGACCCAGAGATGAGTGGGTCCATGCTTTTATCCATACCTTATATGAGATTTTGTGCTCATGGTATACTGTAGCTGAGTTGCATCGAGAAATTACAACATGGGGGGAGTTGACGATCTGTTTCACTCATACGTTCAATTTTGCGGATGCCAACCCTGATGTCAATAATGCCTTATAACTCATCCACGATGTGGTACTTCAGGTTGTTCTGGCGGCCTACTCTGTCGACCCGCACACATACTGTCAGATGCAGTCTCTTATGGAATGATTCAACATCACTAGTGGGCCAAAAAATGAGGATGATCCCCAGAATGTCAACATTCCCGAATCTGAAGGAAGTCGCGACATGGTCCCACTTGCTGCGCCAAGTAATCCATTCAGTCAACCATTGAAGCTTCATAAGCTGAATATCAGCACAAAGGCCACTCCCAAGTTTGCAAATGTTGGGGACTATTGGGATGACGAGATGATGAGTAAGGTCACTGATTCACTCCATGAGTTTCAAGACTTGTTTCCTACGAATTTTTTCGATATGAAGGGGATCCTGGGTGGTTTAGGGGAGATGAGGATTCCTTTAAAACCAGATGCTAAGCCAGTCCGACAGCGACCTTATTGGCTGAATCCGTGACATAAAGAGAAGGTCAAGGCAAAGCTTGATTGCATGTTGGATGCTGGTATTATTGAACCAGTGGAATAGTCTGAATGGATCAGTCCTATGGTGGTGCAAGACAAGAAAACCAATGAGGTGCGCATTTGTGTTGACTTGCAGAAGTTAAATGATGCTTGCTTGCACGACCCTTTTTCGACCCCATTTACTGACAAAGTACTTGAAGGGGTGGGCAACCAGGAGATGTACTCATTCACTGATGGGTTCTCTGGCTACCATCAGATTCGCATTGCCAAAGAAGATTGCCATAAGACAACTTTCGTTATTGAATGGGGCTGCTTTCAGTACACAGTAATGCCATTTGGTTTGAAGAATGCACCTACGATATTCTCCTGGCTCGTTGTTGCTGCATTTAATGACTTTAGTCAGAAGTTTTGCAAGTATACATGGATGATTGGACAGTTTACGGGTTGATCCACGATCATCTGGCTAATCTGCGGTTAATGCTTGAGCTGCCGACAACACTAGATATCACTGAACTTGAAGAAATATATTTTTTTTGCACCATTTGGGATATTGTTGGGTCATATTGTGTGTAAGCAAGGGTTGTTGGTCGATCCGGCTAAGATTGAACTCATTTTGATTTTTCAACCACCGACCACTGTTAAGTAGTTACGAGCGACTCTGGGGCATATGGGGTATTATCGCAAGTTCATCAAGGGATATGCAGCAATCACTGTCCCTATGGAGAAATTGCTGAAGGAAGATGCGCTATTTCAATGGACTCCGAAATGTCAAGATAGTTTCGACACACTGAAGATGAAGATGGCTTTGGCACCAATACTGGTATTTACGGATTGGAGTAAGGAGTTCGATGTACATGTGGATGCCTCATCAATCGCATTGGGAGTAGCATTGGCTCAGCTCGACAAAGGAGATCTTGATCACCCCATTGCTTTTGCTAGTCAGAAGGTGTCATCCACTGAATGCAACTACACCACCACTAAGCGGGAAGGTCTGGCGATGGTCTAGGCGATACAGAAGTTCAGGCACTATTTGCTGGGTGGGCACTTTAAAATGTTCATTGACCATTCCGCATTGAAATACCTAGTTAATAATCCTGTGTTGGGGGGGAAGATATGCCACTAGCTACTTCTTTTTCAGGAGTTCGATTTTGAATTCATTGTGAAGCCAGGCCGATTGAATGTTGGTCCTGATCATCTATTGCGGATTGATATAGGGGAGGAACAAACTAATATTGAAGATGGGTTTCCGGATGCACAACTATTTAAGGTTGACGTCGCTGATGACTATTTTGATGATGTGCTCTAGGTTCTAACAACGGGTACTGCACCAGATGAGTTCACCACTAGTCAGAAGAAGCAATTAGTAGTCAAGGCTGCAAACTTCCAGCTAATCGCAGGAGAGTTGTATAGAATGGGTGCTGATGAGGTATTGCGCAGATGCGTCTTGCCACATGAGCAAGCACTGATACTAGCTGAAGCACATGGAGGAGTAGCAGGAGGACACTATGGGGGTCGGGCGAAGGCTAGGAAGGTGTTGCATGCAGGGTTGTGGTGGCCCACCCTGCATAATGATGCGATAGACTATGCCCAGTCCTGTGATGTTTGTTAGCGAACTGGAAAACCGTCTCGCTGCGACTAATGCCGTTGATGTCTCAAATAACATTGCAACCATTCGACAAATGGGCAGTGGATTTTGTAGGACCTTTCAATCCACCAGGGAAACGTACAGGTGCGCGGTATATCGTCATGGCGACAGAATATTTGACCCGATGGGCCGAGGTGGTACCTGTAGTTGATTGTTCCGTGGCTACGGCGGCACGATTTTTGTTTGATAACATAATCACTCGCTTCGGCTGCCCCAAGATATTGTTGAGTGATCAAGGCAACCATTTTCTTAATCGCACCATCAGTGCATTGACGGAGGAATTGCAGATACAGCATAAGAAGAGTTCACCCTATCATCCACAAGCGAATGGCTTGGTGGAGGCTTTTAACAAAGTATTGGAGCATGCATTGACAAAGGTGTGTAATGTGAACCGTGACGACTGGGATCTCAAAATCCCTGCAGTGTTGTGGGCCTATCGCACCACATGTAAATGATTAACAGGTCAGACACCATTTAAGTTGGTGTATGGACAAGAAGCAATTATTCCAATGGAGTATATTGTTCTGAGTCTACGAATTGCGGCTTCCATGGGCATAGATGATGTTGCAGCATTAGATGAATGTCTAGCACAATTAGTGCAGCTGGAAAAAGATTGTTTCATCGCTGGGTTCCACCAGGGGGTAGAGAAGGATCGACATAAGGCATGGCATGATCACCACATCAAAAATAAATAGTTTCAGCAAGGCAACTTGGTGCTATTGTATGATAGCAAGTTTATGAAATATCCAGGGAAGTTGCAGATGCATTGGCTTGGTCCCTATCGCATCAGTAGTATTACTTCCAGAGGAGCGGTTTAGTTGCAACAGTTGGACGGGGAGATGCTCCCCAAGCTGGTAAATGGTCATAGGTTGAATCCCTATCGCACGGGATTAGAACACCGCGATGCTTGAGTCGCATTGAGAAAAAAAAATGATGATGTGTTGGCGAATGATTGGTGGCAGGATGTCACACCACCATGGCTGAAATGCGGAAGCAGGGAGGCTTCTGCTACAACTTGGGCACGGTCGGAGACACATGGCAACATAGTGACCAGGTCAAATCAGTAATAAATGCCAAAAGTTCAGACAGTTAATTAACGGCGTTGTTCGAATGATGGGAATTAATGGCGGATACGGCTGATCGACGGATTAGCTCGACAGTAGATTTGTGTCATTAATACAAGATTTTGGTGGAGTTAATGCCTGATTTTGTGATGATTACAGTGGATTTGGTTAGATGCTATAAAAATGGATTGGAGCGAGCTGGAAGGCACCGAGAATTCAGTTGTTTTCGTAAGATTGTTGCAGGCTGCAAAGTATTGTTGCTGGTTTGTGAGCGTTGATGTGTGTTGGGAGAAGTTGTTGGCAATGTAGAGTGCTGTTGTCAAGTATCGTGAGGTATGCTAGGTGAGCTGGAGACTATTCAGATCAGTAGTGAAGTCGATTCCCCCTTCATCCTAGTAGTTGTTAAAGAAGAACCTACGCCATCCGTCAACCTTGAAGCCAAGGTAGTAACTGTGCCGATAGGAGAATCTGTAATTGCTAAGAAGCGACGGGGAGGTCAGCACTCAGAGTCCCCGCAGAGTAAGAGGGTGCTCCTGTCCTCTGCTGCGACGGTGGGTGAAGCTCTGGAATAGGTGGGGTAGTCCAGTTGCCCCATTCATGAGTCTTCCCCATGGGCAGGACTCTCCACCGGTGACATCCTTGGGTGGATCCCTCCAGTTCGGTCGAATGCCACCCCACGCAAGATAAACCCAAAAGAGAAGTATGGTGTGAAGATTCCAGTGCTCCCAGTTGGAATGGAGTGCTCTATGGATATTGAACTGGTGTTGATGCATCTACGCTACGATGGTCATGATATGGTGGCCTACCCTGACATTGCATCTGCCCCTTATGTGCAGGAGATGCACCTTTCCCCAACACCGACTATACACGACTGGGCACGAGGATTGAAGCAGGTCGGCTTGTTAGGGATCATTAATATGCCACATTTCGGGTGACTGGAGGAAGTGAATGCTTGTGTAAAGTAGGTCCTGGCATGTTTTCATGGTGGGTCATTATGGCTGGATAAAGAAGTCCCAGTCACTGTCGACCTAATTTCATTCATAACCGGCTTGCCAAAGAATGGAATTGATCCGGCGCAGTTCATCCAGGGGAAGGCCAATGAAAAGAAGCGGGTGCTGTAGTTGGCACAGAAATATGGCCTCAAAATCGATGGGCATGGGTATTGCACCAGTAGTTGCAATGATCAGGCAGTGCTCACAGGCATTAAGATTCTGTCCTGTAAGGTGGTTAGGGGTGGTCGACGTAACCAATGCAACTCATGCATTGTTGCATGCACTGAGCAATGTGTAGAAGGGGTCCAAATGAATTGGTTCCTGTACCTCTTGAATCAATTAATGGAGGACGCAGTGGCAGTCCAATCAGGAAAAGGTGCCTTTACACACAGTTGGCTGCTACTATTGATTGCTTTTGTCGCATGGAAAGAGCCCAACACGTACTAGGGCATGGACTGTCCGGCTGCAGCAGAACAAAGGGGGGCATGATATCAAAATCTGTGGTATGTACGGGAGCCTGAGAGACTCCAGGATTGCATTTTGCATTTTTGGATGTATTGGGAGATGCTTTGTGCCGCAGCCACACAGGTCCCGTGAATATCTGAAGAAACTATCACGCAGTTCAAACCTGTTATGGCGTTTACAATTCAGTCGCATACCATACATATCCAAGCCCTCCGTGATCCTGATCGGCAATGGTTGCAGACCATGTATAAAATGATGTCCATAGATTTGGAGGGTGTCGTGAACGAGTTTCCAGAGGAATGGAAACACCCTATGAGTATGCTAGAGATAGAAGCTGGTGGCCCGCCGTTGGGCCCAGATGATTGGGTATCGGCCCAGGACGAGCAGAGTCACCATGAATCAGGGCACCAATCGACCAAAACGATATCAGATGATAGCGATTGAAATCTTGAAGAGACCCGCTCGAAAAGGTATCAGGAGCGGGCAACGATCAGTGGATTGTCTTTGTCCACCGAGGCACACTTGGGCCGCCTGGTCACAGTTCTCAGTACTGCATCCTCTATGGCACTGGACAAGATGGCAAGGAAAAAGGGATGAAGGATTCCATGCGATCACTGCTCAGTTAGAATCCTTGTACGACTTGGTTTCCGACAGGGCACCAAAGGAAGCAGCAACATCAACCTTTGACATAATCCGCACTGAGCCGTGAGTTAGGAATGTGGAGATTCCCCCGACTGCAATTGTGACCGAATATGCAGCACTAACCATGTTGTTGCAGTAGCTTCCCACAGCGACCATTAATGTGAATGCATTTCCCATGGAAGGATTGACTACTTTGCAGGCTACTACCAGCAAGGAAATGATAGATTGACTGTGGAAAATCAACTGTATGTGTGCCCGGCTGATGCGTAGTGCACGATTGAAGAATTGAATTCTAGGACTGCTTCCACATGGAAGGTAGTGGATGACCTTGAGGTACACATTAAGGAAGAACAGGCAGAGAAGGCCCACGAAATTGAAGGCTTGAAAAAGGAACAAGATTTCCTTATTGTGGAAAAGGCTCGCATGTGGGACGACAATGTTCGGGTTGATTGGGCAATCGCCGAAGCTTATCAACATGTCCCAGAGCCCACTGAAGAGGTAGATGTACTCCACCGAGTGTAGTGACTGGAGGCTTCTATTGTTCAGTTGCGACAGGAAAATCATGATTTGAAGGCCTAACTGAAACCGTGTATGCCTCAGGCTGAAGTGGATGAATGAAGACGGGCACTTGAGGAAGTTGCCACTCAGATGGAGGAGCTGGAAACTCAGGAAACCAGGCTCACGACTGAAACAGTGCAATTCTAGGGTCGCATTGTTCAGGATGAGTAGGTTGAGTAGTTGACGAAGTACCGACAGGAAGCTGAGGGACAGTTGGCCACATTGAAAACTGCAATGCACACAATGCCACCACTGGAGCAATTTTCTAAGTCTCAAGAGCTGAAAGAATTACAACACCATGTCGCCAATGCGGATGAGCAACAGAAGATATGTGCGGCCCAGTTAGAATAGTTCCAGGACACGGGTGGTAAATTTATGATATAGGCTAGTGAAGCTCTAGAGGCAGTGCAGAAGTGTCGACAATAGTTCATGGAAAAGCTTACGGATCACCCATCTGCAGATGCCGTGGTCGATAGTCAAGCAGTGACTACGGAAGCCAAGGAGCCGGTGTGGACAGTTGAACAGCCGTATGAGGACTTCAAAGTAAAAATGACGGTGAGTACTATGTCCAGCAGTTGACGTGGCTCGAGGGCGAGCCACAAGATTGTGTTGGGGGCCTGTTGGCAGGCAGTTTGGTAAAGTGCTATCACAGCATCTCCGATGCTGCAACAAGGCAAAAGATGACGCAAATGGCGAGGAGCAGAAGATTAGTTATGTATTTTGGGTCAATTGTACTATAGAATGCGGGTTTTGGGTCATTTGGACCACATATTATGTAATGTCGAGTCAGTTATACCGCAGAATGTGGGTTTTTGTTCGGTTTTGTATCAAGTTAGTTAGATATTGGGTCACTTGTCCAAATGTCGGTTAGGAAATTGTTAGTAAGTGGACAAGCATTGTAATGGCAGAATCCTATATATAGATAAGAGTCATAGGTATTGGGAGGAAGGAAAGAGAAGAAGAGATAAGAGTGGAATCAAGGTGAAGAGAAGCGCATGTTTTTGGTTGTTTCTGTGCATCTATGATATAATGCTGAGACCTGATCTTGAGGAGATATTGTATCTAAGGTTTTGTAGTGAAATATGATATGATGAAACTGTTATGGTGCAACTGCTGGGTTCTTTCTGTTTATTTGTGGTAATACAATGTCGCACTTCATGAATAATGCTATTTTTTCTTGATGCAATCTTCCTTTACTATTATTATTGCAATGATAATTAATGTTGCGATTGAATAATGCATTACGAATACATATCAAATGCTTGAGATTCTGGTTTAGTGTTGCAATAGAGTTAGTTCATGTAGCCGCAACCCTCCTCCTTCCTCGGCAGAAACATGGTTTCATCTACTCTTCCTGGACGCCTCTGGTGAGACCTCATCTGCTCTGCAGGTGTTGCTAAGAAGGATAAAACCTACCCGGGCCGGTGCCCAGGGAGACTCCGGCATGTGTCGACAGTGAAGTGGAACCCCTATCGACTGGAGTCATGTTGGTCAACAACCTCCTTGCTCGTTTAGACCCTCCTTCTTTGAACTTTCTTTTAGTCTCCTTCATTTTTAAGGACCTGATCCCCAAGATAGGAGTAGGTTTCGTTTTAAGGATAGCTTCCTTCAAGAGTTGCAGTTGATTGTCAGATATCGAGTGAACATCCTTGTTCTTGCAGGCCTCTTCAATGCTATCAAGATCTAGGTCACCCAGTTCCATTTCATCCAGTTCCTCGTCCAAATGGTCTACTTCAGGAGGGTTTTTTTTAGCAGAGTTTTTCAGATTAATATTCTTTGTTACCATAGCTGAAGGTTCAACTTCTTGAGGTTGAGTCTCAAGAACCGTCAATGGTGTTGGGGTCGCTAATGGATCAGGAGCCAAGGAAGCAAAACTATTCAGATTAATTTTCTTCTTGCTCAAATCTATGCCAATGTGCTTCCTTCCCGTTCATTTCCCATTTGGTACTTTGATAAAACCTTCAGAATCACGGTTCTCCTGAGATTTGTCACTAGGGAGCTTAGCTGGGAGGGTCAGAGGACAATACCGGGCTAGGTGTCCATGGGTGTGATAGCGCTGACATCAGAATGGGATGTGTTCTTAATCCATGGTTTGAAACTATTATGAGTCTTCCTAGGTCAGGCTCAGGGAGGATTTTGGAAATGTTCATATACACAGAAAGGCGAGCATAAGAGACATACATTCTTTGTTTAGTTAGGTCCGAGATCTTCACAAAATGTCCTAGAGTACCTCTGATGTCCTTCAGAACTTCAAGATCCCAATATTTTGTAGGTAGAGAGTACAGTCTAATCCATACCAGGGATATTGATAGTTCCTCTTTATCTAGATTAAAATTATCCTTCCAAATTCTTAAGTATAACCTTGTTGAGTAATAGAAATAAGGGCTTCCCTCAAAGATGCGATCCTTGTATTCGACATTTAAGAATACCACTGTAAAGAAACCTTTGGATCCCAGTAAGAGGTCGAAGGGGCCTTTTGGTTTCCATGTGGAGTTAATCCACAAGGTTAGATCTTTCTCCGAAGGTCAGATACCAATAAATTTACCGATCAAGGTATAATTTGTCATATGTTGAATTCGCTCCTTGACCCTTGTTGAGTTTACCGGAATAGGTGGAGTACTGAGAGATTTGGGGATACAAGACCCCTTTCCAGTTGTTCCATGCACAAATGTAGGGATAGACATCAGAGGAGTGCATCCCTCTCCTCTGATTCCCTCCTTTGGGACCTTCAATGGAGAAACAGACTGCTGCTACACAATACCTTTCATTGGAGGATGGGTAGAGCCCCTCCCCTGTGATCTCACCATCCCATTGAAGCTCAAACTAAGTATTAGCGTGAAACCCCAGACCTTCAATTTGCAACAAGGTGTCCGTTAAGGCTTTGTACTTCTTGGATCCACCCCACACGTATGATCTAAATGCAAAGTATTATAACAATACGTTTGCATAGGTAATGAATAGAACATAATAAAAATTATTTAACTATGTTACCAATATGCCTGCATAGTTAAGAATATGCATGCATAACACAGTTAAGAATTTATGCCCACTGGATATAAATATGCCCACGCACAACATAGTTAAGAATTTATGCCCGCAGGCTATAAATATGCCCCCATGGCATAGTTTATGACTTATAGTTCAAAGGGATCCATAAAACAATTACGATACCTTATGTATAAGTATATGTGACATGGATTATAAATATAAGGTTCAACCCACATATTCTAAGTCCCGAAATATTCTATATAAACAATTACTTGTTTCTTGCGTCGATATACTATGGAAAGGGTCAACATTTCGATGTGAAACTTGTAACCATAAATGCCATGGAAACTCCTCACTACTCAACTCCACTCTGGCGTATTTATAGCTGATCGGTCAAGACTACTAAGGTTGTACATATTACTATCGAGTTAACACAAACTCGCCACTTTGAGCAGGGTATCGAGTACCATATCCTGGGAATTAACCTTTCAAGTTATTACGATCGTTGATCAAAATTTCACAACTCTGTTACAGAAGAACATGATTCATCTCCATCATTGATGTCTGGAATTTGGTGTTGATGGTTTTTGCGCACATATCCCACGCTTGACTTAACATTAAAACATATTTACTGATTTCAGAGGTGAATTCTACCTTCCAGTCTAGTAAGTAAAACATGGAAAAGCATCCAACAATCTGGAACTTACAATTCTCTTTGCTCGTGCTCTACGCAGAGCATTCTTTCCTTGTGCAGAATGCTCATGCACTGTGTAAAGTTGCAAAGTTCAATTTTTTCCTGAACCAAATCCTTTTCAAAAGAAGATTGAAAGATCCATTTCAGGCTCCAATACAAGCTTCAATCTAATGGATTGGTCCAGGCATGAAGGTAAGGTATGTTTGTAACTGTTACAACGTTTTACATTTCCATCATTTCAACTTAATTATTTAACAATTCTGCTTTATTTACTACTAGCTTGTTTCGGGTGCAGGTGAAGTAAAATACAAGAAGATCTTTAACGCATTATGGATGAGTCCTCAACAAAGTGCCAGCAAGTAAGAACTCGGGTCTTTGTATTGGCTAGGTAAACGATGTCGAAAAACTCGGGCTTAACCTACTCTGACAGTTAGAATTACGGGTGACAAACTTTGTTAGTGTTTCTTCCTTTAGTTAGGGTTTTTCGTTACCATCTGAAAGTTTGAACCGGATTAGATGACGACCTTCTTTTCTGTATAATTGTGTTAAATTTCTTGAGAGGTCTTCATGACCTATGGGTGTAATTATGTTTGAAATATCAAAAATCATTTGCAGAACTATTATCATATTTTGTAGATACTTATGTGCTCGGTTTAGTCACAGCTTGGACTATAAGTAAAAGTTTAAAGTGGTAACTAGTTAGAATAAAAATGCATGATAGTGTTTTCTTAACGCTTGCGATTTGTAGTCTATCTCAAACATTTTCCGTCCGAGGTTAAAGAATAGGGTTTCAATCTTTTGCAGAAAAAAGTAATTGTTTCTTGGTTTAACAATTTGATTTTATACATAATCCTACGTATTTGTAAACCACGTGTAATGGAAACCCTAGCCTATATTCATATACAACAAAAACTACATTAATACTCATTTTGGTTCGCAATTTCATATTATATAATTGTAAATAGCGCGTATTAAACCCTAGCTTGTAATTTATACATAATTTATTCAGTGACAGTGGGTATAATTCTAGCTTGCAATGTATACATAATTTATTCAATGACAAAATCGCATTACCTTTGTTCTATTCTTTGCATAAAATTTTCCTTTCGAAAATAAAGAAAATAAAATCGCATTACCTTTGATCTATCATTTGCATAAAAGTTTCATACCGTGGAATTTGATAGTTCATGCCGACATATAAAACGGCATATATATAAAGAATAGACTGAAACCGAAACTATGTCAAGTATTTAAATCATTTCATATACATTCCTATAAAAATACCAAAAAATCTATCGAATATTTTATGTATCTTTAAACAAACATGATGATTCGATTTATTTTCCAGTTCTTCCATGTATTTCCTCTATATGTTGTCTATGCATTCCATGCTTGTTTTTCTTTAAACTTTTCATACTCTATTCTAAAAAATATTTATGAAATAAAATATTCAATATAGTTTTTCTTTAAACTTGTCATACTCTGTTCTATAAAATATTTATGAAATAAAATATTCAATAGAGAATACATTTAAAAGATTATGATAATATAAACCACTATTGTGCATAAACAATATAAATCTTTCCATAAGAAACAAGTAATTATAAATAAAACCCTTCTACAGACATTTAACAATAAAGTTGTTTCAATACAAATAACATAATACTTATCTGTATTTTTTGATGACCAGTGGAATGTAGTCACAAACCTCCCAGCCTTAGAACAACAAGGATTCCTTTCCCTCTTGGTCACCCCCAAGCTTGGTTCACAGTTCCTCTAGGTCAAAGTCTTTTTATTATTCTTAACTTCTTTCCCCAAATTATTATGAAGTTTCTTTTGTAGCAGACAACCCAACATCCAATCCAGTACTCCTGAGCTCCAGGATGCTCCAGGCACTTTTAAGGATTTGAATACTGCTCGTGCTCCAAGTTCATACCCAGCTACCATTGTTTTCTTCTATTCTAGTTCAGTTTGTGCTCCAAACTACCCCCATTCTACTTTCTTGATTAATTCTGGTTATTCAATTCTCTTGAATTCCCTCTCTTTTCAGTACCCCTTTCGCTCTTTATTTTAAGTTTATAATGAATGGAATTCACGCTATCAAAGGCAGCATAAACGCATGTAAAAGAATCCCAACAGGGTTCACACAAGTTCGATGGCAGCATAACGCCATCACATAGAGCATCATACTATCTCCACTATTCACGCTATCACCGGAAGCATAATAGAACCACAACTCATGTCGCAAATCTTAGATCACTTTGATCCTGGTTGCGTGAATATCCCAAACCAGAACCATTCTCTTGGTTAAATATCCTTCCGGCTCTTTCACGCAGGGATCAGTCTCTTCTTGCAGTGGTCAGTCCCTTCTTTCCTCCACCGCCCTTCTCTCTTTTGTTGTGTTGATAATAATTGAATGAATAAAAATGAAATCCTTCTCCCCTCTCTTCTTCTCTTTTTTTCTTTCTCTCTATTCTTATTTATTTAATTCTATTATTCTCCAAAACTCTTCTTTAGGGATTTTACAAGTGTCTCAATAAATAATTTTTCATTATTTATTTTATTTTGTATTTATCCTCCAAACCCATAGGAACTGTGACTCCCATCTCTTTAATGTGATGGTCCACACTAGTAATCAGAAATTAAATTCTCTAAATTTCTAATGTCACCTAAGTATAATGAAATAATACTTAACAAAATTAGAAGGGGTTATCAATCCAAAATTTGGGGTACTACATTTCCCCTCCCCTTAAGTTTTCACTTTCCTTGGTGTAAAAACAAAGTTTTCAAAACATCAAAATAAACAGAAGAAATAATTCAATTTGTGTCATGTACTTCTTCGAACAGAAAAGGGTATGTTGCTCGCATATCCTTTTCCATTTCCCAAGTAGCCTCCCCAGGATTATAGTGCTCCCATTGCACTTTTACCTGGGTGATGGTTTGATTCCGAAGTACCACCTCTTTTCGATTCAGTATACATACAGGATATGTCTCGAAGTCTCCTTCTAATTCCACCTGAATCACATGCCAATTTACAATATGCTTAGGATCGTATACATAATTCTTCAACAATGAAACATCAAACACATCATGTACTTTAAATTTTGCTGGTAGAGCTAACTGATAAGCAACAGGTCCTACTCTAGAAAGTATTTGAAAAGGACCATAGTATCTTGGTGCCGGTTTGGAAACCTTGCCTAAACTCAGACAACTTTTCTTTTCTTTCACCCTTAGGAATACATGATCCCCAACTTCAAATTCTTAATGTTCTCTATGCTGATCTGCATAACTTTTCTGTCTGTGCTGAGCAGTTTTTAAGTTTGTTTTAACTTTCTGCACAATGTTTTCTAGTTCTTTTAACAACTCAGGACCCAACATAATCCTGTTCATAGGATCATCCCAAGTCATAGGGGTTTTACATTTTCTGCCATACAAAATTTTGAACAGACTCATTCCTGCAGAATTTTGATACCCATTATTGTAAGCAAATTCATCCAAGTGTAGGTAATTTTCCCATTGTTTTGGGTTATCCATGACATACAAACAAAGCATGTCTTCCAAAACATGATTCACCCTCTCAGTCTGTCCATATGTTTGGGGATGGTAGGTTGTACTAAAGCTCAATTTTGTTCCCAAACCTGTAAATAACTCCTTCCAAAAGTGTGAGGTGAACTTCGCATCCCTATCAGATACAATTCCCTTCAGAATTCCATGAAGTCTAAAGACTTCTTTCATGAATATATTTGCGATATGTATTGCTTTGAATGTGGATTTAACTGGTATTAAATGAGCTTCCTTAGTCAATTTGTCTACCACAACCATAATAACATCATGTTGTTTGTTATTTTTAGGCAACTAGTGATGAAATGCTTGGAAATAGTCTCCCATTTCTATTTTGGTAGAAGTATAGGTTGTAACAAACCAACCGAGTGTTGATGTTCTACTTTCACTCTTTGACATTCCATACGCTTTGCTATATACTCAGCCATTTCAGACTTCAATCTGGGCCAATAGTATTTTTTTTTACAGTTGCTATCCTCTCTTGATAACCAAGATGGCCTGAATATGGCCTCTTATGAAATTTATCTAAAATAAATTGCTTTAATTCCATCAGATCTGATATATATAATCTATTTTTAAACAACAAAAATCCTTCTTTTGTTAAACTTTAGTCTATTGTTTGTTGTTCTGAATTTTTTGCATGGCACTTTTGTATTAAATTCAGATATTTTGGGTCTTTTCCAGCTATTGCCCGAATTTTTAATTCCAAAAACGATTGAAAACTATTAATTGAAGTCATCGTAAATATATGAAAAAATGTGATTTTTTATCTTTTTAATCAATTAGAACATAAGTAATCACTTTTCCTTGCAACATCATGTTGCGGTCTTTTCAGGGCAACCCTTTTTAGAGTTCGATCTTCTTACTAAGATCTTGTTTGTAAGTTCCTACCTATGCACATGTATTAGTCATACAAGATATATAGATCATGATCAAATAATATTTTCCAAATTCTTGTCGTGATACTTCTTTCCAAGTACCTTTCGTCTTTCTCCACTTGCTTTTTCTTGAAGGAAATATTGTTAATGCATGATCATGACATAACGCATGCACGATCTAACATAAACGTGTATAATTTCGAGTATAACAAGTTCATAACATAAGTATATGCATATACCTCGTGCATCTCATATGCATAGTAGGAAACACTTATTGGTGCGTTATCTCAACACATCATAAAGTAGTTCATGTGTTTCAGGAAAAACTCTTTCTCCCCTCAAACCCTCTCGCTTGAGTCCAGGAAATTTCTTTTTCCCCTCAAGCTTCCTCACTTGAGTCCAAGAAAATTCCTTTCTTTTTCCCCTCAACACTTCTCGGAAGAGTCCAGGAACTATTTTCCTTTCCCCTCAAGCCTTCTCGCTTGAGTCCAAGAACTCTTTTCTTTTCCCCTCAAGCATTCTCACTTGAGTCCAATAACTCTTTTCTTTTCCCCTCGAGACTTATCTCTTGAGTCCAGGAAAATTCCAAGCCTTCTCGGCATGCACCAAGCACAATATTGGTACTCAACACCTTCTCGGTGTCTTGCCCCTCAGGGCATGCATTACACACAAGACGATACCCAACACTCACCCAGTGCTCATGATTTACATAGTGCTCCAAGGACTTTTATGTCACTAAAACTATGGAACCACCTTTAAAATCTCTTCAGGGTATTGCAATGCTCCTGCACTAACTGGTAGTGCTCCTACCCAAACACATCTCGTGTTCTATACCCAACTGTAGGTGTTCCTTTCTGGCCCAAATATGTGCTCCAGAGTTGGATTTCTCTTCTTCATTCTTATTTGTTTAGATTTATTTAATTTGTAGGGGTTTTATTATTTGCAAAGTATATATATATATATATATATATATATATATATATATATATATATATATATATATTAATTTCTCTTGATGCTCTCAAGATTTTCACTTCTCTGGTCATATTGTCTCATGTGCATGCAACAATGTCTCATAACATTGCATTAGTGAACTCTTCGTTCTCATTGTGTCTCTAATGCCACTATCATGGCCAAATTGCTTTACCAACCCAAGCTTTAAGTTGAGCCTACTGCACATGACAAATTATTAACTTTGATATCCATATAGAGGTATTCACTTAGAGTAATTTTTGCGATATCCTTTTGGTTTAGTGATCCTCTCGCCATTGATTTGGTTAGTTTTGGAGTGCCAAGCCCTTACTTTGTGTGATCAATTTCCTCGCACAAATAAACTAGATATGTATATTAGCTAAAACCTTATGGAGGTCAAGTGTCAACTACAAAAAAAAACATAATCATTTTGTATAACACTTTATATAATCATCGTTCCTTGCAACCTTATTGCAGATTTTGATCAATTCCAGACCTTTCTCATTTCAAGGTCTTATTAAAGCTGTAACAACCTGAAGGTACTATTAGTCACCACAACATGCGACATAATATCATTAATTTGATAAAGAATAGGTTTACCTATTTACTTATTTTACTCATGCTTTGAATACATTTATCCATGAGTATTTTATCTTTACTCAGATTCTTACAGTATGATTACCATACTTTGTGTGCAACCAGACCCGCTGACATTTTCAATCTTACGGCCATAAGATACAATGTTAGCACAAAGCATTGAATGTTCTCTTTTTTTTTTAAACTTTGGTTTCTATTACAACCTCTTCAGTAATTCGAATGGTCATTCTATCACCATTCAACTGTTTTCAGGTTGCGTTTATAGATTTACAAGACTATTGCAAACGATTTCTCTATATATACATATCACTATATATCTCAAGAAATTCTAAAGAACATTTTCATTCCTTGTTGAATGTACCAAGGGTAATATCATATTCCAACTTCCATTTTATGTACGTCTCCATAGTACATAATTCCAAAATGAAATCATTACCCTATGCTTATAGTTTTAAACCACAATTCTATTGGTCGAGGTGATGACATGCCTCACCATACAATTTCACATTTTCATCTTATTATATGAGGAAGATGGATTAGAACAATTTCCTTGATCTTGATACGAACAACCAATACATTAGTCATCATAGATAAGTACACTATTAACAAACATTTACCTACATGTGATAAATATGCAAAAGGGAATCATAGTCTACTTAACTTGCCTAAACACTCATATCGAAACAATTTTACTACAATAGGATAGCACAACTTAAACATGCATTCCATAAAGCCTTTTCAATAACTCTGCGATTGTATCTCTATCCTTTATCAAAGAGACCCTACAATCTTACTAGGAGAATAGTACTCCTTGAGTACTATATCAAGGTACATATTACTAGTATAACGGAGAATGCAACATGGTAGTGTTACCTCGATTTATATTTTCATATCTCATGCTAAGCCCACATAGGCCCGAGTGCTGAAACTTCAGCTCTGATACCAATTTGTAATGTCTCGTCTTCATGATTTTTTTTTGTATAGAAGGACCAACAACCATATCATTGTCTTAATATGATATTGAAATCCTTGATACTTAACACTATTTAAATTATAAATCTCAAAGGCATGCAATCTATGTTTAAATATAGTATGCTTAACTCATAATTAAATGAGTATTGTACATAGGTTTTGCACTATACTAACATTCACATAGATTTCCAAATTACAATTACACCCTCCATTTAATTATCCTTATATATAACACTGTGCTACATTTATTATGTGCATGCCAAAAGTTTGCAACTAAACAATACAAACGTGCTACCTAAATTCAAAATGACAACAAATACTATCCAAAGATTTCGTTCTAAGTAATGTTGTAACCATGCAATATAAACATGCATTATAAACATTTAATTGAAAAGAAAATATAATCAAAGTACTATATATATATCGTAGAATATCAACATACCCCACACGTATGATTTAAATGCAAATTATTATAACAATACGTTTGCATAGTTAATGAATACAACATAATCAAAATTATTTAACTATGTTACCAATATGCCCAGTTATGAATATGCCTGCATAACACCATTAATAATTTATGCCCGCAAGCTATAAATATGCTTGAGCAACATAGTTAAGAATTTATGCCCGCGGGCTATAAATATGCCCACATGGCATAGTTTATGACTTATAGTTCAAAGGGATCCATAAAAAAATTACGATACCTTATGTATAAGTATATGTGATATGGATTATAAATTCAAGTTTTAACCCACATATTCTAAGTCCCGAAATATTCTATATAAAGAATTACTTGTTTCTTGCATCGATATACTATGGAAAGGGTTAACATTTCGATGTGAAACTTGTAACGAGAAATTCCATGGCATCTCCTCACTACTCAACTCCACTCCCGCGTATTTACAGCTGATTGGTCAAACCTACTAAGGCTATACAGAGTACTGTCGAGCTAACAAAAACTTGCCACATTGAGTAGGGTATCGAGTACCATATCCTGGGAATTAACCTTTCAATCTATTATGACCCTTGATCAAAATTTCACAACTCGGTTATGGAAGTACGTGATTCATCTCCATCATTGATCTCTGGAATTTGGTGTTGATGGTTTTCGCGCCCATCTACCACGCTTGACTTAACATTACAAACATATTCACTAGTTTCAGAGGTGAATTCTACCTTCCAGATTGGTAGTATAGCATGGAAAAGCATCCAACAAACTGGAACTTACCATTCTCTTGGCTCATTCTCTACACAGAGTGTTCTTTCCCTGTGTAGAACGCTCCTGCACTGTGTAAAGTTGCAAAGTTCGATTTCTCCTGAACCAAAGCCTTTTCAAAGGAAGATTGCAAATTCCAATACAAGCTTCAATCTAACAGATTGGTCTAGGCATGAAGGTAAGGTAAGTTTGTAAGTGTTACAACGTTTTACATTTCCATCATTTCAACTTAATTATTTAACAATTCTTCTTTATTTACTGCTAGCTTTCGGGTGCAGTCGAAGTAAAATATAGGAAGAGGTTTAACACGTTATGGATGAGTCCTCAGTAAAGTGCCAGCAAGTAAAAACTTGGGTCTTTGTATTGGCCAGGTAACCGATGCCAAAAAACTCGGGCTTAACCTACTCTGGCAGTTGAAATTACGGGTGACAAAATTTGTTAGAGTTTCTTCCTTTAGTTAGGGTTTCTCATTAATATCTGCAAGTTCGAACTGAATTAGCCATTGGACTTCTTTTCTATATAACTGTGTTAAATTTCTTGAGAGGTATTCACGACCTGTGGGTGTAATTATGTTTGAAATATCAAAAATCATTTGCAGAACTGTTATCGTATTTGGTATATACTTATGTGCTCGGTTTAGCCACAACTTGGACTATAAGTAAAAGTTTAAAGTGTTAACCAGTTAGAATAAAACTGCATTACGGTGTTTTCTTAACGCTTGCAATTTGTAGTTTGTCTCAAACGTTTTCTGCCCAAGGTTAATGTATAGGGTTTCAATATTTTGCAGAAAAAGTAATCGTTTCTTGGTTTAACATTTTGATTTTATACATAATCCTATGTATTTGTAAATCGCGTGTAATGGAAACCCTATCCTGTATTCATATACAAGGAAAACCACATTAATACTCATTTTGGTTTGCAATTTCATTTTATATAATTGTAAACAAGGGTATTAAACCCTAGCTTGTAATGTATACAGAATTTATTCAGTGACAGCAGGTATAATCCTAGCTTGTAATGTATACATAATTTATTTAGTGACAAAATCGCATTAGCTTTGTTCTATTCTTTGCATAAAAGTTTCGTACCGTGGAATTTGAGATTTCATGCCGACATATAAAAGGGCATATATATAAAGAATAGACTAAAACATAAACTATGTCGAGTATTTAAATCGTTTCATATACATACCTATAAAAATACCAGAAAATCTGTCGAATATTTTATGTATATTTAAAAAGACATAATGATTTGATTCCTTTTTCAGTTCTTCGATGTATTTCCTCTATATGATGTCTATGCATTCCATGCTTGTTTTTCTTTAAACTTTTCATACTTTGTTCTATAAAATATTTATGAAATAAACTATTCAATATAGTTTCTTTAAATTTTTCATACTATGTTCTATAAAATATTTATGAAATAAAATATTCAATATAGGATACATTTACAAGATTTTGATAATATAAACCATTACTGTGTAGAAACAATACAAATATTTCCATAAGAAACCAGTAGTTATAAATAAAACCCTTCTACACACATTCAACAATAAAGTTGTTTCAATACAAATAACATAATACTTATCCGTATTTTCTGATGACCAGTGGAACGCAGTCACAAATCTCCCAACCTTAGACCAACAAGGCTTCCTTTCCCTCTTGGTCACCCCTGAGCTTGGTTCATAGTGCCTCTAGGTTAGAGTATTTTTATTATGCTTAACTTGTTTCCCCGAGTTATTATGAAGTTTCTTTTGCAACAGAAAACCCAACATCCAACCCAGTACTCTTGAGCTCCAAGATGCCCCAGGGATTTTTAAGTCTCTAAATACTGCTCGTGCTCCAAGTTCATACCCATCTTCCATTGTTTTCTTCTGCTCTAGTTCCATTTGTGCTCCAAACTGTCCCCATTCTACTTTCTTGATTAATTTTGGTTATTCAATCCTCTTGAATCCCCTCTCTTTTCAGTACCACTTTCGCTCTTCTTTTTATGTTGATAATGAATGGCATTCACGCTATCCCAGGAAGCATAAACGCATGCAAAATAATCCCAATGAGGTTTACACAAGTTCGATGGCAGCATAACGCCATCACAGATAGCATCATACTATCTCCAACATTCACGCTATCATCAGCAGCATAATACAACAATGACTCCTATAGAAAATCTGAGATCACTTTGATCCTGGTTGTGTGACTCTCCCAAATCGGAACCATTCTCTTGGTTAAAGCTCCTTCCCCCTCTTTCACATAGTGATCAAAATCTTCTTGTAGTGGTCGGTCCCTTCTTGCCTCCACCACCCTTCTCTATTTTGTTGTGTTGATAATCATTTAATGATTAAAAATGAAATCCTTCTCCCCTCTCTTATTCTCTTTTTGTGTTTCTCTTTATTCTTATTTATTTAATTCCATTATTCTCCAAAACTCTTCTTTATGTTTTTTACAAGTGTCTCAATAAATAATTTCTCATTATTTATTTTATTTTGTATTTATCCTCCAAACCCATAGGAACTGTGACTCGCATCTCTTTAATGTGTTGGTCCACATTAGTCATCAGAAATTAACTTCTCTAACTTTCTAATGTCACCTAAGTATAATGAAATAATACTTAACAAAAATAAAAGGGGTTATCAATCCAAAATTTGGGGTATTACATTTCCCCTCCCCTTAATTTTTCACCATCCTCGGTGTAAAAACAAAGTTTTCAAAATAGCAAAATAAACAAAAAAAATAATTCAGTTTGTGTCATGTACTTCTTTGAACAGAAAAGGGTATGTTGCTCGCATATCCTTTTCCATTTCCCAGGTAGCCTCCCCAGGCTTATAGTGCTCCTATTTCACTTTTACCTAGGTGATGGTTCGATTCCGAAGTACCACCTCTTTCTGATCCAGTATACATACATGATTTGTCTGGAAGTCTCCTTCTGATTCCACTTGAATCACATGCCAATTTACAATATGCTTAGGATCATATACACATTTATTTAACAATGAAACATGAAACACATCATGTACTTTAAATTTTGTTGGTAGAGCTAACTGATAAGCAACAAGTCCTACTCTAGCAAGTATTTGAAAAGGACCACAGTATCTTGGTGTCAGTTTGGCAGCCTTTTTTAAACTCGGAGAGCTTTTCTTTGCTTTCACCCTTAGGAATACATGATCCCTAACTTCAAATTATTTATGTTCTTTATGCTCATCACCATAACTTTTTTGTCTGTCCTGAGCAGTTTTTAAGTTTGTTTTAACTTTCTACACAATGTTTTCTAGTTCTTCTAACAACTCAGGACCCAACATAATCCTGTTCATAGGATCATCCCAAGTCATCGGGGTTTTACATTTTCTGTTGTACAAAATTTTGAATGGACTCATTCCTGCAGAAGTTTGATACCAATTATTGTAAGAAAATTCAGCGAAGTGTAGGTAATTTTCCCATTGTTTTGGGTTATCCATGACATACAAATGAAGCATGTCTTCCAGAATCTGATTCACCCTCTCAGTCTATCCATTTGTTTGAGGATGGTAGGCTGTACTAAAGCTCAATTTTGTTCCCAAACCTTTAAATAACTCCTTCCAAAAGTGTGAGGTAAACTTCACATCCTTATCGGATACAATTACCTTCGAAATTCCATGAAGTCTAAAGACTTCTTTCATGAATATATTAGCAATATTTATTGCTTTGAATGTGGATTTAACTGGTATGAAATGAGTTTCCTTAGTCAATGTGTCTACCACAACCATAATAGCATCATGTTGTTTGTTATGTTTTGGAAACCAGTGATGAAATCCTTGGAAATAGTCTCCCATTTCTATTCTGGTACAAGTATAGGTTGTAACAAACCAGCCGGGTGTTGATGTTCTACTTTCACTCTTTGACAATCCATACACTTTACTATATAGTCATCCATTTCAGACTTCAATCTGGGCCAATAGTATTTTTTTTTTTACCACTGTTATTATCTCTTGATAGACATGATGGCTTGAATATGGCCTCTTATGAAATTTAGCTAAAATAAATTGCTTTAATTCCATTAGATCCGGTATATATAATCTATTTTTAAACAGCAATAATACTTCTTTTGTTAAATTGTAGTCTATTGTTTGTTATTCTGAATTTTCTGCATGGCACTTTTGCATTAAATTCAGATATTTTGGGTCTTTTCCAGTTGCTGGCCAAACTTTTAATTCCAAAAGAGATTGAAAACTATTAATTGAAGTCATAGTAAATATATGCATACATGTGATTTTTTTTTTTTTTTTTTTTAATCAATTCAAACATAAGTAATCACTTTTCCTTGCAACATCATGTTGATGTCTTTTCAGGGAAACCCTTTTTAGAGTTCGATCTTCTTACTAAGATCTTGTTTATAATTTCCAGCCCCTGCACATGTGTTAGTCATACAATATATATAGATCATGATCAAATAATATTTTCCAAATTCTTATAATGATACTTCTTTCCAAGCACCTTTAGTCTTTCTCCACTTGCTTTTTCTCGAAGGCAATATTGCCAATGCATGATCATGACATAACACATGCACAATGTAACATAAATGTGTATAATTTCAAGTATAACAAGTTCATGTTAGGATATTTAGACACTTAGGAGTTAGTTAAGATCAACTTGTGTAATATATCCGTTAGAGATAGTGTGTTTCTTTAGTATGCATTTGTAAATACTTAATTCGACGGTCATGATATGTTCCCGACATAGAGTGATCTGACCGCTCAACTTCTCTTAGATCATACCTAACCTTGATCCGTGGCTTAACACCCGATTAGTCCATGATCTCTATTTAAAGAGCATGGAGGGTCATTGTTTAGTTGATCAATTATGAGAAGTTCATTTGTAACTTTCTTTCTTTGCATAATAAATTGTCCTGTAGAAGCTATTTGGCCGGGGCCATGGAGTGTTTCCCTCAAGAGGGTTTAAACCATGTCAAAACATCGGTGTGTTGATCTTTGATTCTGTTTGTGTGAAGTGGTTGCTCTTGGTGTTCAGTCCTTTGGTAGTACCCTATGTACCCGAACATGGTATCAGAGCTTTTATAAAGAACCGCTTCCGGTTATGATCTAGATCTTGAACTGTTGTTGCCGAAAATCGAAAGGGTTTCTGGTTCTGGTATTTTTGTGCATTTTTGGGATATGGGAGGTGTTCCATTGCATCCGGAGCATCGTTTCCATTGGGAAATAGTTTTTGTTTGATCCAAAACGGTTCCCGGTTGCTCCAGAAACGCGTATTTAATCAGATCTGAAGGTATAATGTTACAGTGACGCATTTTTCTATTTTCTGTTTTTTAAAAAAATAATCTCATATTTTATCATTTTTTACTGTTAGATTTTTTTTGAGTTCAGATTGTTGCTTTCTTGTCTACGTATTCTCTTTGCCATGCACCTTGAGCGATCTCGGCAAATCAGAAACAGAAAGGGAAATGGTTTTTCTTGGTTGCGTATGCTCTTTGCCGTGCACCTTACGCGATCTCGGCAAATCAGAAACAGAGAGAAAACGTAGACTTTTTAGGCAAGCTAATGAGATCTAACTCTAGAAGCGTGGAAAAGTTTTTTTGTTTCGATTTGTGGTGTGTTTTGCAAGAAAAAGGGCAAGCACGCAAAAAAAAAAAAAAAAACCCTTCCTCATTCCCATATTTTACATACCTTTTAATCTAGCTCACTTGGTTCAAAGTTGCTTTATTCCTTATTAGGTTTTGAGTTCACGTCTTAGGAAGTTACTTTTAAAAGAAAAAGTGCATGCAATTTTTATTTTCAAGTTACTTTATTGTAAAAGTGCATCTCACTTAAATAATAAAAAATAAAAATACAAGTGAGTCACTTAAGATCTTTTCTATTGTTGCACTATTTAAAAGTAATATCATTGTAAAAGTGAAATCACTTATTTTACAAAAGTGGTTCACTTAAAACAACTTTCTTGTAAAGTGATTGTTAAAGGGTTCATCTTGAGAAGAGGGGGGTTCTTTTTTTTGCTCGACATTTTCTTGCTGCCACATTACTATTGGGGACATCTTCAACAGTTTCTTTGTTCAAGCATAACTTCATCATACAGAGTTAATTTTCAGTGCCATTTTTTTTAAACTGCCTATTTTTTCGAGATCTTCACATCTAGACTATTGGTTTCTGCTTTTACAGCTATTAATTTACAAATATGGCTACCCCTTGTGATATTCTACTTAATAGTTCCAACTATTTCTCATGGAAATCTCGTATGGAGGATGTTATACGAAGTAGGAGACTTTTCATAATTACCTCAGGGAAAGAAACAGAGCCCACTGATGATGATAAGAAAATAAAATAGGAAAATAGATGTGACGAAGCTCGTGGATTGATTGGGATGTCAATCTCTACTGATTTGCGATTCCACATATCTGGAATTGATGAACCTGATGCTGCTTGGGACAAGTTGGAATCTGTGTTTAGTAAACACAATGAAATTCGAAGTCACCAACTGGAAAATGAGTTGATTTCTTTAAATCCAAGTGACTTTTCATGCATTCAAGATTATTTATCTAAGTGCAAAACTCTTAAACTCTTATGTGCAGAATGTAAGATTAAGAGGAAAGACAAACAATGCATTTATCATATTCTTTCCAAACTTGGACCTGTATATTTTGTTTTTGTATCTACATTTTACTCCATAAAAGAACCCTTGAATGCAGCTAGCTATCAAGAGCCTAGTCTTGAATCCTTTTGTGATTCCTTGATTAGAGAGCAAGATAAACTCATTCATCTTGGAATAATAAACAATGCAGATGCATTTGGGAAAGCCTTATTGTCCCAATAGAAAGAAAAGTCCAAGCCTCCCAAGAAACAAAATTTTCACAATAGTAAGTCAAACAAGGGTCCAAAACCCTCTTAGTCACCTCCTTCTTTAAAAAATGACAAAGGATCCAAGCCAAAAGGCAAGAAGACTGAGCGTCATTGCAATGATTGCGGGAAAGATAATCATGATGAATCTAAGTGTTTCAAGAAGATAGCAGCCTTGGAAGCAGCAATGAAGAAGCACCACATTAGCCTAGATTCGCCTTCAGAATCTGCCTCTCATGGACATGCACTTTGTGCTTCTGGTTATTATTATAATGCATCCTCTTCTTCTACTTCAAATGAATGGCTCATTGATTCTGGAGCATCTTATCATATGGCTAAGGATCAAGCCATCTTTTCTACTATGCATGAATGTAACACCAAACAAATATTTGTTGGTGATGATAGATCTCTAAGTGTTGTAGGAGCTAGAACAGTTTCAGTAGATAATGGTCATTTTAGTGATGTACTATGTGTTCCAAGAATTTCCTGCAGTTTGTTATCAGTCTATCAGATCACTCATTCTGGTGAAGGTAAAACTATGACCTTTACACCTCACCAAGTTGTAATCAAGGATTTCAAAGATCCTCAACAAGTCCTAGCTACCGGAATTGTTGATGATATTACCAGGTTGTACAAGTTTAACAACTTTGGGTCATCACCTTTCCCTTCAGTTTTTGTTGCTCATAGTGATAACTTGAGCAAACTTTGGCATGAGCGATTTGGTCACTTAAATTATCGCTCATTGCAACAACTATGTAAAGAGAATATGGTGACAGGTCTTCCGATGGTATCTTACAGGGATGGTGTTTGTTCCTGTTGTGTACTTGAAAAATATCATCAGGACAGTTCTGACAACCATCCCTCTTGCAAGCCTCGGTTCCCTTGGAGCTTTTGCATAGTGACTTGTGTGGTCCTCTTCCATTTGCTTCCTTTTCTGGTTTCAAATATTTCTTAACTTTCATTGATGATTACACCAGACACACTTGGGTTTATTTCGTAAAACTTAAGAGCGAAGTATTACACATGTTCTTGGCCTACAAAGCCCTTGTTGAAAAACAATCTGGTCATCAAATTATTAAGTTAAAATCTGACAATGGAGGAGAATATGTTAACAAAAAGTTTACTACTTTCTGCACTGAACAAGGCATCCAACAATAGCACACTGTTCCATATACACCACAACAAAATGGTGTAGCTGAGCAGAAGAACCGCACTTTAAAAGAAATGGCTAATTGTATGATCAAATCTAAGGGACTAAGTCTTCAATTTTGGACTGAAGCCATTAATTGTGCAAATTACAGAGTTAATCGCACCCCCACTAAAGCATTATAAGGTATAATACCAGAAGAAGCATGGAGTAAAACTAAACCTGATGTAAGTCACTTCCGTGAAAAGTGCAGCCTAAAAGTGAAAAGTGCATATTTGTTGGATATTCTGAAGATGTAAAAGGTTATAGACTTCTTCAACCACATTCTCATGATATAATCATTAGAAGAGATGTTAAATTTGATGAAAATCTCTTCGCCTGCGAGCCTAACTCGGCGATTGTGCCATCTTTGGCCTGCAAGCCTGATTTGGCGTTTGTGCCTTCTTCTTCTTCTTCCAACTTCTTTGACAGGTTTCCAAATCCAGTTTTTGATGATGACAGTGAGGATGAAAATCCACCTTCGCCTGCTCATGTTCCTCTAGTTGCACTAGCACAAGTGCTTCCTTGATGGGTCTGTTCAACATGTGAAGCAGCTGGTGATCTTGCTGGTGATCCTAGAGATCAACGTCGAACACGTTCTCAGTTTCAGCGAGCCTCTTCTCTTTTGGCTCAAGTTTCCGAGAATCATGATCCAGAAACTTTTGCAGAAGCTTCAGGGAATCCAGTTTGGGATGCATCCATGGATGAAGAATATCGTTCCTTAATGGCGAACGATACTTGGGATCTTGTACCTCTTCCAAAAGGAAGAAAACTTGTCAGATGTAAATGGGTCTACAGAACTAAGTATGCATCAGATGGAAGTGCTGAAAGACTTAAGGCAAGGTTAGTTTCCAAAGGTTTGTCCCAAGTTGAAGGGATTGACTACAATGAAACCTTTGCTCCCGTCGCAAAAATGAACTCCATCCGCCTTGTTCTTTCCCTTGCAGACTTACATAACTGGGAAGTCCATCAAATGGATGTCAAGTCTGCCTTCTTACATGGTGATTTACAAGAGGAAATTTACATGGAACAACCTCCTGGATATGTTTAGAATAACTCTATCCTTGTCTACCGCCTTAAGAAATCCTTATATGGCCTTGAGCAAGCTCCTAGAGCTTGGTATACCAAAATGGATAACTTTCTCCTTGACAGTAGTTTTTCTAGATGCCATTCTGACCCCAATGTCTATACCAAGAAAGTAGGAAACCATCTCATCATACTTGTTCTATATGTTGATGACCTTATTTTTACTGGTAGTGACCCTAAGCTTATAACCCATGTGAAATCCAGTCTTAATTTTTTTTTTGAAATGTCAGACTTAGGACATTTGCATTATTTTCTTGGTCTCCAAGTCCTGCAAACCAAAGAAGGAATCTTTCTTTCTCAGTCTAAGTATGCTTGTGACCTTCTTCGTTGCTTTCACATGGAATATTGTAGACCAGCCCCTTCTCCCTTCCAGTCTGGAGTCAAACTTTCTGCCACTTGTACTTCACCTGAAGTCAATGCCACCTTGTATCGTCATCTTGTTGGTAGTCTCTTATACTTGACTCATTCCCGTCCTGACCATTCTTTTTCCATTGGTCGTGTTGCCCATTATATGCAGACACCTCATGAAAGTCACTGGAAAGCAGCTAAAAGAATACTTCGATATATTCGAGGTACAGTTCAGTTTGGGATTCATTACAGTACAGGGGGAAAACCTTTGTTGGTTGGTTTCATTGATTCAAATTGGGTTGGCGATCCTGAAGTTCAAAAGTCTACTGCAGGTTATGTTTTCAGTCTGGGATCTGGACCTATCACTTGGGCTTGTAAGAAACAACAAGCTCTTGCTCTTTCTTTAGCAGAAGCAGAATATCGAGCCACAGTTAATGCCAGTCAAGAAGCTTTATGGCTTCGATAGATCCTTTCAAAGTTTGGATTTGAGCAGCAGTAGCTTACTCCACTTTGGTGCGATAATCAAAGTGCCATTAAGCTTGCCAAAGATCTAGTTTGTCACATCCCCATTTTGACCCCCTTCGCATTTAAATCGTAAATGATGTAAATATTGTTATTTAATCATGGTGAGGAGCTCAAGGCCAAGGCCCCACCATTGATTTAGTGTTTTTTGTATCGGTAATTAAAAAATAGATGCCTATGGTTCTTGTGCTAGATAGGCACAATGTAAATTAAGACATCATGTAAATACGAATTTTAATGAAAAACCCACAACTGACTATGCTATGCAACAAAGAGATGGAGGCATGATTCTACAAGGAATAGGGAGGGAAAATATTCAAACCCTTGAGCCAATGGTGTTAATCCATGTGTCAATGAGAAAACCCATAAACCACCAACTACTCATTTTGAGTTATGGACCCAATCATTTAATTCTTCCAGAAATTGGTTGAGGTAGTTAATGCCTTGGGAATGAAGAGGTATGGCAGCCAATTTCGTGCATGGGCAAGCCATCAACCTGGGAAATCGTATTTTGTCTCCTTGGGCAAGAAAACGCCCACGAAATGGTGCCCAAAGCCATTGAAAACCCACAGTATTTCCTCTCTCACACAGCCTGAACTATTGGGTCTTTCCCCATCATGTTTTCATCATTTTCCTGCATTTTTCCATGGCTGGGAGATCTTTTTTGTGTTACACAGTGTCTAGGAGAGGAGGACCACGATTTGGGACTGTTATGGAGGTCGTTTTCGCCCCAGAATGTCCATGGACGTTTTTCTAGAAAATGGATTTGGCTTCCCAGGGTTGTTCCCCATCTTCCAGTTTCGTTTTTGGGTTTCCCACGTTTTTCTGAAGCTAATGAAAACCCCATCTTTGGGCATCTCACTGTAAAAACGTTTTATCATGCTCAATAATTGTGGTTCTGTTGTTATCTGCATCCCTGTTTGATTTGGATACTGTAAGCAAGAGATTGGAGTGGTAGTGGACAGAGAGGGCTTGATAAACCTATTGGGGGAGATAACTTCTCAAGAAGATCAAGAGGGCTTTGGCTACTCTTCTATGCACACCCTGAGAGCACTAGATGGGGAAGGTATGGCTTGAGGGACTGTACAGCAGTGAAAAGAATACTTCCTTGTGCTGGGTGTGTAGGTATTGTGGGCACCAAGCTAGATAGATCTTGTAAGGTTACCCCTTGCTCTGTGCTTGAGCTCACTAGCTTAGCCACTCTTCCTTTCCATTTCCTAGCAGCCTGATAAACCCAATTGTAGATTGGCTTGGCTCATCTTGGTGTATGCTTGGCTATGTGTGAGTCTGTTGTTCCTTGATTCCTTGTAGAGATCATGCCCAGCTCGGGGGTGGCAGTGTGTTGAGATATTGATGATCGCAACTATCCTATGGTTGGGTGGAACGTTGCAGTTGCATAGCCAGTTGCTTGGAACTACTTGTTATAAGATAAGTACTCTCTTGTGTTAACTTTGCATTTATTTATTTGATGAATATCGTGAATGTATGATAGATGTGTTATTGATATTATTTCCACTGTGTTTTTCTTATAGTTATACATTCCATATGTCTTTTTATATTATGTGAATGCTTATTTAAAAATTCATGGGGCTAGATGCTCGGTTTTAGCATCACGATCCTCTCCATTGCATTGGTATGATGGGAGGGGACGTGACATAGTTCTACATCAATGTAGCAAACACATTGAGCTACATATGCACTTCATCATAAATCTTGTTCGTGATCGCATTCTTGAAGTGCTCTTTTTCCCTACAGATGATTAAGTTGCAGACATTTTCACCAAGTCTCTTACTGAAGCGAAGTTTTCTAAACTTCAATTTATGTTAGGAGTTCAGGAACTTATCATTAAGGGGGGATAGGCTCTAATGCCTCCTTCCTTCTCCTAATAGTGTCACTTTTGTAAATCCTTCAATCCTATCCCAAGTTGTTCTTAAGGGGGGATGTTAGGATATTTAGACACTTAGGAGTTAGTTAAGATTAACTTGTGTAATATATCCGTTAGGGATAGTGTGTTTCTTTAGTATGCATTAGTATACATTTGTAAATACTTAATCTGATTGTCACGATATGTTCCCGACATAGAGTGATCCGATGGCTCAACTTCTCTTAGATCATACCTAACCTTGATCCGTGGCTTAACACCCGATTGGTCCATGATCTCTATTTAAAGAGCATGGAGGGTCATTGTTTAGTTGATCGATTATGAGAAGCTCATTTGTAAGTTTCTTTCTTTGCATAATAAATTGTCCCGTAGAAGCTATTTGGCCAGGGCTGTGAAGTGTTTCCCTCAAGAGGGTTTAAACCATGTCAAAACATCGGTGTGTTGATCTGTGATCTGTTTGTGTGAAGTGGTTGCTCTTGGTGTTTGGTCCTTTGGTAGTACCCTGTGTACCTGAACAGTTCATAACATAAGTATATGCGTATGCCTCATTTATATCATATGCATAGTAGGAAACACTTCTTGATGTGTCATCTCAACACATCATAAAGTACTTCATGTGTTTCAGGAAAAACTCTTTCTCCCATCAAACCCTCTCGCTTGAGTCTAGGAAATTTATTTTTTCCCTCAAGATTCCTCACTTGAGTCCAGGAAAATTCCTTTATTTTTCCCCTCAAGCCTTCTCGCTTGATTCCAAGAACTATTTTCCTTTCCCCTCAAGCCTTCTCGCTTGAGTCCAATAACTCTTTTCTTTTCCCCCCAAGCGTTCTCACTTGAGTCCAGAAACTCTTGTCTTTTCCCCTCAAGCCTTCTCTCTTGAGTCCAAGAAAATTCCAAGCCTTCTCAGTCTACACCAAGCACAATATTGGTACTCAACACCTTCTCGATGTCCTGCCCCTTAGAGCGTGCATCACACACAGGACAATACCCAACACTCACCCAGTGCTCCTGAGTTACAGAGTGCTCCAGGGACTTTTATGTCACTAAAACTATGGAACCACCTTTAACAACTGTTCAGGGTATTGCAGTGCTTCTACATTAACTGGTAGTACTCCTACCCGAACACATCTCGTGTTCTATACCCAACTGTAGGTGTTCCTTTCTGGCCCAAATATGTCCTCCAGACTTGGATTTCTCTTCTTCATTCTTCTTTGTTTAGCTTTATTTAATTTGCAGGGGTTTTATTATTTGTAGAGTGTATATATATATATATATATATATATTTTAATTTCTCTTGATGCTCTCAAGATTTTCACTTCTCTGGTCATATTGTCTCATGTGCATGCAACAATGTCTCATGACATTGCATTATTGAACTCTTGGTTCTCATTGTGGCTCTAATGCCACTATCATGGCCAACTTGCTTTACCAACCCAAGCTTTAATTTGAGCCCACTGCACATGACAAATTATTAAGTTTGATAGCGATATAGAGGTATTCGCTTAGAGTGATTTTTGTGATATCCTTTTGGTTTAGTGATCCTCTCACCATTGATTTGCTTAGTTCTGGAATGCCAAGCTCTTACTTTGTGCGATCAATTTCCTCTCACACATAAACCAAATAGGTATATTAGCTAAAATCTTATGGAGTTTAAGTGTCGACTACAAAAAAATCATACTCATTTTGTATAACACTTTACATAATCATAGTTCCTTGCAACCTTATTGTAGGTTTTGATCAATTCCAAACCTTTCTCATTTCATGGTCTTATTGAAGCTGCAACAACCTGAAGGCACTGTTTGTCACCACAACATGCAACATAATATCATTAATTTTATAAACAATAGGTTTACCTATTTACTTATTTTACTCATGCTTTAAATATACTTCTCCATGAATATTTGATCTTTACTCAGATTCTTACAGCATGATTACCATACTTTATGTGCAACCTGACCCGTCGACATTTTCAATCTTACAACCATAAGCTACAATGTTAGCGCAAAGCATTGAATGTTCTTTTTTTTAACTTTGGTTTCTATTACAACCTCTTCAGTAATTCAAATGGTCATTCTATCACCATTCAACTATTTTCAACTTGCGCTTACAGATTTACAAGACTATTGCAAACGATTTCTATATATATACATATCACTATATATCTCAATAAATTCTAGAGAACAATTTCATTCCTACTAAATGTATCAAGGGTAATATCATATTCCAACTTTCATTTTTTGTACGTCTCCATAGTACATAATGCCAAAACGAAAGCGTTACCCTATGCTTACAGTTTTAAACCATAATTCTGTTGGTCGAGGTGATGACATACCTCACCATACAATTTCACATTTTCATCTTATTATACGAGCAATATGGATTAGAATAATTTCCTTGATCTTGACACGAACAACCAATACATTAGTCATCATAGATAAGCATAGTATAGACAAACTTATCCCTACATATGATAAATATGCAAAAGGGATTCATAGTCTACTTAACTTGCCTGAACACTCATATCAAAACATATTTACTATGATAGGATAGCATAGCTTAAACATGCATTCCATAAACTCTTTTCAATAACTCTACGATTGTATCTCTATTCTTTATCCATGAGACCCTGCAATATTACTAGGAGAATAGGACTCCTTCAGCATTATATTAAGGTACAGATTACTAGTATAATGGAGAATGGAACATGGTAGTGTTACCTTTCTTTATATTTTCATATCTCATGCTAAGCCCACATAGGCTCGAGTGTTGAAACTTCATCTCTGATACCAATTTGTAATGTCTCGTCTTCACCATTTTTTTGTTGTATAGAAGGACGAACAACCGTATCATTGTCTTAATACGATATTGAAATCCTTGTTATTAATACTATTTAAATTATAAATCTCAAAGGTGTGCAATCTATGTTTAAATATAGTATGCTTAACTCATAATCAAATGAGTACTATACATAGGTTTTGGACTATACTAACATTCACATAGATTTCCCAAATTACAATTGTACCCTCCATTTAATTATCCTTATATATAACACTATGTTACAATTATTATGTGCATGCCAAAAGTTTCACTACTACATTTTTGGCCTTTAGGGGGGGTTGTCTTCCGCCCCCAAAAGTTACCTACGGGGGGGTTTCGGCTTTGGGGGCAATTCTGGAAAAACCGCCCCTAAAGGCACCGATGTTAAAATTTTTTCCCTTTAAGGGCGGTGTTTGACGAGATTGGAATTGTCCCAAAAAGTGACTTTTAGGGGCAGTTTGTGACCCCCCTCATAGAGGTCTACAGAGGCAATTTTAAACCCCCCTTGTAGGCCCCTTCATATAGACCTACGGGGGCGGTTTTGAACCCCCTTCATAGAGACCTACAAGGGTGGTTGTGAGCGCCCCTCATAAGCCCCCTCATACAAACCTATAGGGGCGGTTTGGAACCCCCCTTGCAGAGGACTATAGGGGCAGTTTCAAACCCCCCTCGTAGAGGCCTATAGGGGCGGTTGTGAATCCCCCTCGTATAATCTTATAGGGGCGGTTTGGAACCCCCCTTGTAGAGGCCTATAGAGGAAATTTAGAACCCCCCTCGTAGAGGCTTATAGGGGCGATTTTGAACCCCCCTCATAGAGGCCTATAGAGGAAGTTTGAAACCCCCCTCATAGACGCCTATAGGGGTGGTTTGGAACCCCCCTTGTAGATTCCTATGGGGCTGGTTTAGAACCCCTCCTAAAATTCCTTATTACAATCCATTGGGGGCAATTACAAACCCCCCTTGTAGCTACCTACAAGGGTGGTTCTAAACTTCCCTCATTGTAACATACAAGGGTAATTTCGAACCCCCCTCGTAGTGACATATGAAGGTGGCTTAAAACCCCCCTCATAGTGACATATGAAGGCAGTTTATAACCCCCCTCATAGCAACATGCAAATACGGCTTGAAACCCCCTCTATAGCCATAATAAATCATAATAAAATATATTTTATTAAAAATACTAATATTGCAATATCAATAGGGAACAGATGAATCGAACCCCCAACCTCCTGCTTGTAAGGCAGGCGCTCTTCCATTGAGCTCGAACCCTCTCAGAATTGGGGAGAGGAGAATATGAACACCCATATTGCATCATTTGTAATTCTAATAAAAGACAATAATATCCAATTACATTTAAGAATCCTGAAAGCCCAATTGTATGCACACCTAGGAGGGTAGTTGAGGTGATGGCCTTAGAAGCACACAGTGAAAAATATGGATATTGATTCCTCCTAGAAACTAATTCCCAAAATATCCTACTCTATGAATGAAAGATACCAAATGCAAGATGACCTCAAGTCTAAAGGGATGGGATTTGAACTTTACTTGAACAATGTGGCGGGAGACACTCCTTTTGCATTAGATGACGTGTCTTAGAAAGAAGGTTTGGGTCTCTCATTGCCAAGCCCAGTCACTGTGAAGTAAAGTTGGACACCAGATCTCTGGATTGTAAAGGACCATGGGTTTGAAGATTGAATCCAAGAGGTGCACCTTGGAGGAGACATACTAGCATAGATTTGGAACCATTGGATGGCAAGGAATCCACATCTCTTGTTAAGTCATCATTGGAGGCCTTGTGCATGTTAAAACATGGCCACATGAACTAGACCTATAAGTTGAACATAGGCCGTGGTGATCCCTTTGGAAGTAGAAATGAAATGTGGAGAGAGCACTCTTTGACAAGTTGAAGATTATAGCCTTGGTTTTTGTCAATTATTGAAGGTTGTAGATGGTGGATAGGGCACTGATTTGTCTTTGTAAGTGGCTGAAAGAATTAAGAGGAGCAGAGATATCAACACCTGGTCTACAAGACACCGACAAAGATGTTCTCGTTATTGGGAACTGATCACAAAAACATAGACTTGTTAAACACAATTATAATTAAGAGAGACACTGGGAAGAGTTCACATGTCCAAAATCTCATCCTTTAACTAAAGTTGGAAATTTGAAACCTAAAAATAAATGGAAAAAAAAACTAACAGCTTCTGAAGAAGTGCAACGTAGAGAACACAAATTTTAAGGATTCAAGTTTAAAAATTTAAAATTCAAAAGAAAAGCAACTACCAGCTTTTAAATATTTACAAACCCCAAATTCTTTGACAGGCTTGGAAAATTATAACAATCACATTGAAAAACAAAAAGAAACTAACCGGTAGCAGCCATCCAATCAGCACTAGCAACTGCAGGCACAATACCAGGAGCTGCAGGAGCCTCAGATTCCCACTAAGCAATGGCAACCTCTATAGGCCATTTCTCTGCTCCAAGGGTAAAGGTAGGAACATATTCAACTTGAGCAGCCTCCTCTTCTTCTCTTTCCTTAGCTTCCTCTGGTTCCCTATAAAGAACAAGTATAGCTGCAAAAAAAGAATAAAAATGAATTTAGGCACCAAGTTGTCATAAAATTGTTCATGTACAATGATTTGTAAACCATAAATGAAATATATTCGTTGGCCTGGACTTGTGATTACCATGCCATCCCATTTACGACTTGGGGAAATTTTTCCCCACATTTGTAAGACCATCCTTGCCAACATCCAAAACAGACAACCAATGTTGTGCTTGCCCTTGTTATTCACAGGAATACCGATATCAACATGTTTCATTGGAGAATCAGTGTAAAAAAAGGCAATGGTTGGAATATTACCAAGGGTTGCTTCTCTTATAGGTTACAAGGCAGCAAAATGATGGTTGTGAGAATAGAAGCTTTAAAAATTTTAAAATATGAAGCAACATGTAATAGACTTAAAAGTTAAATCATTCAAATCACCAATTACTTAACCCACTACTTGATGATTAGTCTTTGGGTCAGTAAGAATCAAAAGACGAGGCTTGGAAAATGATGTCTGAAGCTGATTTGTAAATTTTCTGGGAGTGTGCCTGCCAGCAATTGCATGAGCTCTAGTCAATTGAGCAAATTTCAGAACTGCTCACTGACCATATGGCCTTGCAGATTGTACAATTAAATCCTGAGGGTTCTCTATTGCAACAATTATTCTTGCAGAAATCTGTAGCTTTTCCCAAGTCTTACCCAAGTTGATGATAAATATGCTTGAAATCAAAACCACAAATTTGAACATTATATTAGAAGCTCATACAGAAAGAACCCAAGTAAATGAACAACCTGCAGAAAAACAATTGGACAAATGATTCAACCAATCTATGAACAAGCTTCCCGTAGACCAACAAATTGAATTGCTACAACATTATTGTCAATTTATACTCTTCCAATACCACTTGTAAATAATTATCACTGTCAAATCGGTTCTTGGATGCCTTTTCTATAACTTACCAATCACTGAGGTATACTGATGGTCCAAAACGAGCATCCAGAGATAGTAATTGTAGGTACCAACATTTTTCCTGTCACCAAAAATTATTGTCATTGACATATCTTAACTAGTACCCATTCCCCTAAATCCTAGTGGTATAGTATATAACCCTAATAACATTGAGTAGCATACAACATTGTCGCATATTGACAATACTCACACAATAAGACCATATTCCAGTAGGGTTGTATATCGACAATATTCAAGCAATAGGATCACACTCTAGTAGGGTTGCAGATAATACATCATGCCAGTACAAACCCATAAGCCTCATAAGTATACTAAACACAAATCGAACAGGCATGTAATCTGCAGAACCTTCATGCTTCAAATATGGTAATACCAAAAAGTGAAAGTGCTAATATCTCAAGCCAAGGACTTGACCACAAGATCTGCTTCCAAATTCACAAAGATTTTGGTACATGTTTGCACCTTATAAGTCATCTTTGGAATGCAGCAAGCTTGAATGTGCAATAAACACACCCACCAATAAATTAAATCACTGCTACCATCAAATTTAAACAGCTTTGTTGTCCATTTATACACTCTTTCGATACCACTTGTAGATGAATGTCAAATGTCTTTTTTCTGACTTGTCAATAACTTAAGTAAACATAAATAGTCAAACAAGCATCCAGAGATCGGAATAGAACTTTTCAATATTTCTCCTGCCATGTAAAAGTACTTTCACATGGAAGGAAGATTCTAAGTAGTACACATTCCCCTCAATACTAGTGGTAGAGTGGTTTATAACTTTATAACCCTAGTGACATTGTTAGTTTACATCATTGTGGCACATTGACAATACTCACGAACTTGGAACTTACTCCAGTGGGATTGGATATAATAAAATACAACACACCAGTATGACACACATCAATCTCACAAGTAAACTAACCACAAAGGAAAAACCCATTGGGGTTGGATATAATAGTAAATATGGGCTACAACACACCAGTATGACACAAATCATCCTCACAAGTAAACTAACCACAAATCCAAAAGGCACTTAACATACCAAACCTTGAGCAAGGTTAGTCCCAGAGAGCAGAAGCCTTCTAAATTATCAAGTTAAAGGATTTGCACCTCGAGAAATGTTGAATTCACAGAGACTTAAGTGCAAGTTGCACCTTATAAGCCATCTTTGGAATGCAGAGTTTGAATGTGCAATAAACACACCTATGCGCACACTCAGACTTTTGGCACTGGTCACAAGTGTGAGATTAGAAAATATTTATCATCATATTGTGTTTGGGGGATTTATGAGTTCTTTGTCTGATCGATCGAGCTCTTACACTATATCTTACACCTCAATACTGCCACTTGGTTTCCTAAATACTGCAACCTTAGACTACATCTTACACCTTAATACTGTCACTTGGCATCTTGTAGAAACAAAATGACATGCAAGTTGCAAATGACATGCAAAGAAATATAACCATCCTTCCTGATGTGAATTTATACCACGATCAGCCTCCTGTCATTAACGTATCCATCAACTAACCAAGATGCACTGACATTATAGCCTAAAACACATTTTTTGGTATTTTAGGGCACTGATTCAAAGATGAAGATGGAAAGCTTTTTGCACCTACTACATTTACAGTGTTTGTGTCCAACTTATATTTCAACATCTGAATCAATGGAAATATGGGTGTTTGTATGGACATGATTAGTTTCAGCTGCACCTCATTTGGGTCCCTTGTTATTGCAAAATTAGTGGATACCTAGTTGTGGACAGTAGACACAAAACATGGTCTTTTTTCCTCTAGAATTGAAAATTCAGGGCCTGCTACAAAATTGCAACGTCATATTACACTAGGAAAGCCCAAACCAACTCAAGAAAAATATCAAATGGAGGGAATAATTGCTCATAGACTTTGATGATTGATGATTGATGTTGTGTTCATTGGTCGAATGTTTTCTCTTGGTTAGTAGACAAGACTGTAAAAGTTTTCAGCGCTCTTCCTTGCCCTGGGGTTTGTAAGATTTGGTTATTCTGTAATAATATGATTTTTCAATATGTCAAGCTGAGTACAGCTCAAGTTGCTCATAAAATCAGATGTGCTTTTGAGAGAAACTAAAAATCAACAAAGGTTACACCACTGAGAGTCCTTGAGGAACCTAAAATTGATTATGGAGAAGCCTGGGGCTTCTTTGATGAGACATGCTGAGGTGACCTGGGATGTATGGGGCTAGTGCTATGCTATTCCTTGATCAGACATCATTTTCTTTTAAAGTCAGCTGTCAGATGAGGCATTAATAATAAGCGCATAGATGATTGCTATGTGGATCCCCCTGAAGACAGTGTGAGGCACCTGCAACAATTAATTAATACGAATATGCGAAATAGCAGAAATGACAGAACTCATAATCACTTTTATATTGATCACAGGCCACTTCGAGGGGGCAACCTCCTATGAGAAAGCTCAATACAAATAACTTCACGGTGCCTTCATAGGTCTCAACACACACTTATATACTAATTCTAGGCACCATTACTATGGATCGAAACCATGAGCCGTTACAAACTATGGATCAACAATACTACGGGCGACTTACAAAGCATATGTGCCAACAACAATAACACAAACTATTGATCAACAAATACTACGGGACGACTTACAAAGCATATGCGTCCAATAACAACATACTAACAAAGTAAAGATATGGGTTCCTAACATCCCCTCCCCCTTAAAAAAAAGCTTTGTCCTCAAAGCTTTAGATGTGGAAATTGTTGTTGAATCTGAAGGAGTGGTTCCCATGTAGCATCCTCTGGTTGCATGCCGTGCCACTGAATTAAGACCTCTGTGATAGAGCGAGAGCGAAGCTGACGAATGCACCGATTGAGGATGGCCTCTGGCTCCAAAAGGATGGATCCTTCATTATCCAGTTCGGGTAAAATCATTTGTCCGTTGATGTTGGTGCCAAGAACTTTCTTCAGACAAGAGACATGAAAGACTGGATGAATGCGGGAAGAAGGAGGAAGTTCCAATTTATAAGCAACGGACCCAATCTTCTGAAGAATCCGATATGGCCCATAGAACTTTGGAGCGAGCTTATGACGCCCTTTGAGTTTCAAGGAGGATTGTTTGTACGGCTGGAGACGAAGAAAAACCATATCGCCGACTTGAAAAGTGCGCTCCGAACGGTGTTGATCAGCTTGTTGCTTCATGCGATTTCTTGCCATGTGAAGATTGTCCCACAAATTGCGAAGAATCTGATCACGGTTGCGAAGGACCGTGTCAACTTCCTGAACTGGTGAACTGGTGGGGGTGTATGGAAGAAGAGCTGGAGGTGCCTGACCATAGACTGCTTCATATGGGGTCATTTTAGAGGCAGTGTGGTAAGAGGTATTGTACCACCATTCAGCTAGAGGGAGCCACTTTGCCCACTGATGTTGTTGTTCCGAGGTGAAGCAACGAAGATAAGTTTCCAAGCATTTATTGACAATTTCAGTCTGACCATCTGTTTGTGGGTGATACCCTGAACTCATCTTCAGTTTGGTGCCAGTGTGGCGAAATAGTTCTATCCAAAAATGACTAGTGAAAGTCGCATCACGATCCAAGACAATGGAAGAAGGGATGCCATGAAGATGAAAGATCTGGTCCAGAAAAATTTGAGTGACGGAGGAGGCTGTATAGGGATGGATGACAGCACAAAAATGACTATATTTGGAGAGGCGATCAACCACAACAAGAATCACTGTCTTCCGGCCAGATTTAGGGAGCCCTTCAATGAAATCCATAGAAATATTTGTCCAAATCCGTGTAGGTATGGGAAAGGGTTCAAGCAATCCTGGAAGGAGTGTTGTTTCACCCTTATTGCACTGGCAGGTATCACATTCGTCCACCATCTATTGAATTGTCCTTTTCATGCCCTACCAAAAGAAGTTACGCCGTGCTCGTTCATATGTTTTGAGGAACCCAGAGTGCCCTACCGATGGAGAAGCATGGAGTTCATAGAAGACAGCTTGTTGAAGATCTGTGCTTTGGGGAAGCACCAAACAACCCTTGTATCGTAGAGAAGCACCATCCCAAGAGTAATGTGGTACAGCAGAAGGGTTGTTGGTCAAGCGTTGGATGATTTGAGATAAGGAAGATTCATTGACATAACCCTGTTGAATAGATTGCAACCAATTTGGAACAGGCATAGAAATAGCTGAAAGAGAACCTTGGGCATCAAGTGTGCGAGAAAGAGCATCTGCCACAATATTGTCTTTACCCTTCTTGTAAGTGATCTCATAGTCATAACCCATGAGTTTTCTAACCCATTTCTGTTGTGCCGGGGAGGAGACACGCTGGTCCAAGAAATATTTCAGACTCTGGTGATCAGTCTTGATGCAGAAATGATTCCCTAATAGGTATGGGTGCCACTTCTATACTGCAGGCAAAATAGCCATCATTTCCTTCTCATAGGTAGAGGCAGCTAAATTCTTACCTGAAAGGGCTTTGCTGGTGAACGCAATGGGATGTTGATCTTGAAGGAGAACAGCACCAAGTCCATTGCTGCAAGCATCACTCTCAATAGTGAAGGGCTTGGAAAAATCGAGCATAGCTAGCACAGGTGTAGTACACATAGCCTGTTTTAGTTTGTCAAATGCACACTGAGCAGCAGGTGTCCATGTAAAAGCATCCTTTTTCAATAGATCAATTAATGGAGTTACAATCTTCCCATAATCCTTGACAAACTTGCGGTAGTAGCTATTCAACCCCAAAAAACCACAAAGGCTCTTGAGTGTCTGAGGACGTGGCCAATTGTTCATGGCATCGATTTTGGCAGGATCCACGCGAACCCCTTGTGCTGAGATAATGTGGCCGAGATACTCAACTTCCTTCTGTCCAAAAACACATTTAGACTTCTTGGCATGGAGATGATGGTCAGAGAAAAGTTGCATGACAAGATCCAGATGCTGGAGATGTTCATCCCATGTTTTATCGTAGATGAGGATATCATCAAAGAATACCAGAATGAATTTCTGCAAGTAGGGTCGAAATATTTTATTCATTAAGGCCTGGAATGTGGAAGGAGCATTAGTGAGGCCAAAGGGCATGACCAAAAACTCATAATGGCCATCATGTGTGTGGAAAGTTGTTTTAGGAATATCATCCTCATGAACCCGAATTTGATGGTACTCAGAACAAAGATCCAACTTGGAGAAAAAGTGAGCCCCATGAAGCTCATCAACAACAGGAATTGGAAACTTATCCTTGATGGTGAGGTGATTAAGTGCTCGGAAGTCAATGCAGAGGCGCCATGACCCATCGTTTTTGCAGAGAAGAATAATTGGAGAAGAAAAGGAACTAGTGCTTCGGCGAATAATACCTTGCTTCAATAAGTCCCGAACAAGCATTTCAATCTGCATTTTTTGGTGAAATGGGTAGCGATAGGGCCTCATGTTGGGAGGAACGCTGCCAGGAAGGAGCTGAATACGATGGTCTTCTGGCCTGGAAGGTGGTAATCCCACTGGTTCAGCAAAGACACCTGTATATCGATCCAGAATTTGTTGTAGATCCAAAGGAGTAGTGGAGACCGTTGATGGTTGCATCTGGATGGAATGGATCTGAGCGATGACACCATGTGAATTATTCTTGAGGAGTTTTTCCATGCAATGTGAACTGATGATGTTGAGAGAACCTGGTTGTAATCCTGTCAATGTGTGTTTTTGTCCATTGGGGGAAAACTGCATCCAAAGTTCAGCAAAATCCCATAAGATAGGGCCAAGTGTGCGTAGCCATTGAGTGCCCAAAACCACATCACATCCGCCTAAGGGCAAGGAAAACATGTCAGAGTGTAAGGTATAATCTCCCATAGAGATACGCACATTTCGACACTTCCCTTTGCAAGGTAAGGTGCCCCGATTGGCAACCATGACTTCAAAGTTGGAGCAAGGATGGATAAAACAATTAGCTTGTTTGGCGATCCGAGGGTCATTGAAATTATGAGTGCTACCAGAATCAATGAGTATTGTAAGAGGAAGCTTCTTGAAGTAACCCCTGACCCGTATTGTTTGGGGGGTGGTGATTCCAGCTAAAGCATGGAGAGATATCTCTGGATGGTCATCCTGAGACGGAGGGTCAATAGTCAGTTCCTGAATGTCGACCGGAGCATCCAGTGTTTCTGGATCTTTGTCACCAATTTCAGAGGCAGGTGGAGACTCCACATCCAAGAGATAGAGCTTTTGCTGAACACATCTATGTCCCCGAGTGAATTTCTCATCACAATTATAGCAAAGCCCCTTTTCTCTGTGTGCTTGCATCTCTGTTTCAGACAAACGCTTGATAGGAGTCGGTCGAGGAGCCTACGGTATAGGTGGTCACTGAGAACCCATATTTCGGAAGGGAACAAAAGTGGGCTTGGAGCGTTGTTGGGATGCAATCTTGTCTTCTTCCAACTTAGCCAACCCGAGGGCTTCCATCATTGTGTTGGGACAGAACATTTTGACCTCAGAGCGGATGGCATCCTTTAGACCACTGATAAAACAAATCCGGTAAAAGTCATCAGACAATCCTTCGGTGTGCTTGGCTAGATTCTCAAATTCGGTTTGATACTCTCCCACTGTGCCAATTTGGAAAAGTTTAGTGAGGGCTCCTGTGAAGTCATCAAAAGCACTAGGACCAAATCGTTGCAAAAGGAGCTGGCAAAAGTCTGGCCATTTGGGCTCTGGATGAGCCTTGATGTACCAATGGTACCATTGAAGAGCTTCATGTTCCAAGCGAAAGGATGCCAGTGGAACTTTGTTGACATCAAAAGTATTATGCAGACTAAAATACTATTTTGCACGATAGATCCATCTAGTTGGATTGGTACCATTGAAGCGAGGGAAATCAAGCTTCGGACCACGAAAATTGCTGGAAGAGGAGAACCCATTGTCTGATGAAGACTCGGACTGCCGTTTGTTGTTCATAGCTGAATGTTCAAGATGGAGGTCGAGAAATTTTTCATCCAGATCCTGGAGTTTGGCTTGGATGGCTACAAGTTCTTCCTCCATGGTTTTTGCTCTTGCACGGGTGACAACCATAACCAGGATTTTTTATTTTTTATTTATTTTTTATTTTTTATTTTTATTTATTTTTTTTAATTTATTTATTTATTTTTTTTTTTTTTCAGTTGACTGGGTAGGAAAACAAAAATAGAAACTACTTCAGTAAGGGAAAATATGGACTAGGGAAAAAATCTGAAGGGTAATTGGGGTTTGACTAGGTTTTGGACACTGTCGACTAGATAGGGAAGCAAAAATGAGGATTTCAGAAGCGGGGTGAAAGAATGGAAAAATTTGGCAAAGGGGGACAAAGAAGCAAAATTCAGAAAGGAACTCTGTGGTAAAATTTGAAGGTGATTGGGTGAAATCTAAGGAAGTTATGGCAAACCCTAAAAATAGACAAATGTGGGCTTTCGAGCTTTGGGAAGGGGAATTAGGGATAGGGTCCTCATGAATGAAATATGCAGAATGGGATGACAGGGGTTCCCCGAAAATTTCAAGGGAAACAGAGAAAAAACAAGGGAGATATGGACAAAAAACTGAATTTTTTTATTTTATTTTATTTTATTTTATTTTTTTCAGACTGGAGCAGCTACGGCTTGGAAGGGATCTGGAACAGCGCTGAATGGACTGAAAGCGGCTAGTTCTGAAACAACTTGCAAAATGGATCTGAACGGCACAGTAGTGACCAACAATAGTTCAGCTGAAAGTAGATATGGACCCCAGGTATGTGCGGCTTCCTAACAGTTCATGGGTTTCACTCGGCCACCAATGCTGTCTAACGGCTTGCGTATTGGGGCAGTACCCTTCACTCCACGGCTCAGGTAAAACTGATAACCGCTTTGCCACAAATGACAGCTCTTGGTTTACCTCACGGGTGGGAACTAGTCAATCAGGTAGGGGTCGTTGCCCTTTTCGCTAGTAGGTCCTCTCAATGGGCCAGCTACTTCGGGGTTCCTGTGGTACTCCTCACAATGAGTTTTAGGGCTTATGCCCAAGTACTTCCCACAGTTAAGCAGATAGGGATTATTCCCAAATCCAAACCTACAACAGATGCGAAAAAAAATTTGGCAGAAATTTCACCCAGCGAGCCCAAGAAAGTGCTCTGATACCAGATGTGAGGCACCTGCAACAATTAATTAATACGAATATGCGAAATAGCAAAAATGACAGAACTCAGAATCACTTTTATATTGATCACAGGCCACTTCGAGGGGGCAACCTCCTATGAGCAAGCTCAATACAAATAACTTCACGGTGCCTTCATAGGTCTCAACACACACTTATATACTAATTCTAGGCGCCAATACTATGGGTCGAAACCATGGGCCGTTACAAACTATGGATCAAAAATACTACGGGCGACCTATAAAGCATATGCGCCAACAACAATAACACAAACTATTGATCAACAAATACTACGGAACGACTTACAAAGCATATGCGTCCAACAACAACATACTAACAAAGTAAAGACATGGGTTCCTAACAGACGGCTTCTAAGAAAGGTGTGAAGAATCTTCAAATATTTGGAAACTCTAAACGGATAGTGGATTGGACCAATAACAAATGTAGATTGGATAACTTGGTACTAGAACATGTCATGAAGTAGGTGCTGGAATGTTGGGCCCAGGTTAGGACAAAGTTTTGGTAACACCTTTTTGATAAGCAGGGAAAGCTGAGCTAAGCACAACTCAAAAATATAATTTTGTCTAAGTGTTGAAGATGCTGCGGAGCTATGCGCAACATCCAAGTTTTGATCAGGCTGCGAAGCTGTGCACATCATCCGAATTTTGAAAGCACTGTGAAGACAAGTGCTACGAGGAAGCAGTGCTGCGAAGCAGTCAGGACACGTGGAGCCAGCAAAGTGGAGTGCTGGACAAGGATCAGGTGCAAGTATCGAATGGACCGGTAATGGTCTAATTTTGGAAAGATGCTCTAGGAGTGCCGAGCGGCGAGCATGACCAAATCAGGAAGGTGGCCAATGCATGAGTCTGTTAAGGGAAGGACAGCTCAAAGAAAGCGATGGCTTCGCACGCCTGGTGGGCGAAATCATTATAGATGAATGGTTTAGAGAAAGCGACTTGTTGGCGCGCATGCGATAGGAAGGCCGATAGTGACAGATTGAAGATGTGGAGAACCGCCACGATGAAGCAGACGCTACCAGATGCCAACAAGCCAGATTAGGGAAACCGACGCAGTTTTGTAAACCCTAAGGGTTTTTGGGTTTAGGTCTTTGACATTGTAAAGACATGACCTTCGGGAATGATCTATTTAAGAAGACAATTTTCTATGGGATGGGGTTACATTTTGGAGTTACTCTCTTATTTTTTTTGTTACAATTTTGGATGGTTGTATTGTAAAATCTATCTGAGCTAAGAAGATTGTAAAGGCTCTACAGCTATGTGTGCAGAGACCTATTTGAGAGGAAGGATATTCTACAGCTGAGTGCACAGACTAAGAACGGTGGTCCCCATCCCTTTTAAGAGAAATATATTACCAACCATTCTTGTGGACGTAGCTTCCCACCCGGGGAAGTGAACCACGTTAAATTTCATGTTGTGTGATTGTGCTTATGAATAAATGCTTACTTGTGTTTTCTGTCAGTGAATGTCTAGATGTTCCTTACATACTGTTATGAGAGAGATTTTATATGCATTTGCCATTAGGGAAGTATGGAAATGATATGTTAAGTTCCATATGAATAGTTGAATGGTGAACATTTATTCTTGTGTATGAAGGAAGTGAATCAGTCATTTAGTTAAGTACTTTCTTACACGCAGTAAAGGAATGTATAATAGTGGATTAGATCAATCGGCTATGTTCAAATCATGACATCCTGAGTTAATGAATGAATGTTAGAATGATAGACAGTTGAACGTCTGAATGAATGGATGAGTGATATTCATTTCAGTACCTTAAGCGCTTTCAAGATAATCCAAGTATAGAATAAAGTTGGATTGTTCGCAGCTTCAGTAGAAGTCCCGTGGTAGAAGAACAGAGTGGTGTGGACCGCAGCGTTTCCCATCGCTACGCAATCTCACCTCGTAGCATGTATCATCTGTTGTGCTGCGCAGTATGCCCGTCCAAGCAACTTACCACTTACTATGGAAACTTGGTTCCGTAGTACCCCATAGATACACCTCGGGTGAGACCTCAGCCTGCTTGCAGGTTGTTGCCGAAAGGGCCGATGTGAAGGGGTTTTGTTGGTCAAAGGGAAACCGCAAAGAACTTGGGTCTTATAGAAAAACTTTGGGTTAGTTATAGATAACAAATGGTTCCGTTGCCGTGCTAGAATCTGTGGTGAGTTGCAATCATGATGTGTGAGGAAGAATACCAGTTCCCGGAAGGCTCTGACAACTAGCATCCTTAAAAGATAGAAATCCAACCTTGGTGGGATAAGACTATAATAGACTTTAAAAGGCAAGAGTATAGACATCTACGTCTAAGTGACACACAGTGATCGGATAGGTATCTGTTCAACGACATTCACGAGATTTTTTGGGCATCATTTCCCAATGAGCTACACTCGTGGATCTTGCGGCTCGCAGAGAAGAAAACTTGTTTTCAAGGAGGAGTTCCTACAGAGCGGACTCTCGAGCTCACAGCATAGCTCAAAGCAATAGACAGCCCATTGGCACGCGCAGTTGATTTTTGGGTCGATCATATGCTAGAAGGCTTCACAACATAATTTGCTGTAGACACACTCAAATCCTACAGCCAAGCAGAAGCATACTTTTTCGAAGGATTTCAAGGTAAGTTCCTGAACAATCTTAGTCTATACATTAAGATGCTGTTAGCTAAGAAAGGTGTTTTAAGAATGCAGTAATATTCTCAAGTTTGTCATGGTAAATAGTATATTTAGTGATTTGGACAAAGAAACACATACTCTTAGAAGTGGTAAGAGATATAAATTTAATAAGAATCTTGGAGGCCCTGGACTCCATATTAATACTGATATCTCGTGTAACATTGACAACGAAGCAGCACCACCATTTACCCCTGAGAACCCACCAGCTATAGAAACCGCACCACCATTATCTCAAAACCCACTTGCTACATAGCCCACCCTGTAGAATACTCAGCCCAGTACATCCATCCCAGTAAGTCAATTTGTATTCACTGCACAGAGCCCTTTATAGCAGCTGCGCACTAATTCGGGGGCCCCACCACCTAGTAGCACAATGGAAAACACTGATATGAAGCTCCCGATATTCAGAGGAACCGGCCTAGAAGACCCTGACCAGCATTGGTTTCTTTGTGAAGCCGTATGGAGTGTAAGACAAATACAGGATGATGCAGTGAAGAGAGCACAACTCATCACCACTTTCAGGGATAGAGCTTTACATTGGTTCATGAAATACTCTACCATACAACCGAGAATACTTGCAGAAATCAAAGTTGCGCTCATGGCTGAGTTTAAGAAACCTAAATCTGAAGCTCAGTGCATAACCGAGTTGAAAGAAATAAAGCAGAAACCGATTGAAATGGTTTGGGAGTTTGATCAGAAGTTCAAGACCCTATTAGACCAAGTAAGCTTTGTTATAGCTCCGGAACAGCACAAGGAATGGTTCATTGCTGCATTGTTGCCCCATATTAGATTACCATTGATGCAGCAGAAGTTCACGTCCCAGGCAGAGGCCTTGGAGATCGGAATGAAGCTAGAGGCTTCACCAATTAGTGAGACTAGTTCTGGGATGTCTTAGATCCAGAACCAGCTGACCACCCTGACACTAGAGCTGCAAAGCATGAAGAATGGCAAAGAACAAAGGTATGAACCTAGACATGAGGTCTGGTGTACAAGTTGTAAAGGAGAATGCCATGACTGAGAGCACTGCCCTTTATTCTATGACTATCTTAACAGTGGTGCACCCAACCCATTAAATCAAAATCAGGCCCCATGGTGTGAAATTTGTAGAACCATAGGACACAGACTTGAAGACTGCTATCTTATACAGAAATATGTGAAAACACCTAAAAATTTATATTGCCATTTCTGTAAATCAGTTGGACATGATGAATCCAACTGCCACACATATGAACTAATGAACAAAAGAAAATGGGATATGGACTCAATGCGAGGCGCTGGCTTGTACCGCGTACAAGAAGATACCCAACTGAAACAAGAGAACGCACAATATGAGCAAGGAGGATACAGAGGTCGTGCTGGTGGATACCGTGGCAAAGGAAGAAATGCTGGCCCAGCGCAGGGAAGAGGCCGCGGCCAGGTCATTTGTTATAATTGTGTCCACCCAGGTCATGTATCAAGAGATTGTGTTAACCCATGCACTACGTGCAATTATTGTAAATCATTTGAGCATGTGATTGAAGATTGCCTAGTACTAGAGGTGGAAATGCAAAAAAGAAGACAGACAGATGCACCAAACACGAACGTCCAATGGATCGCAACAAAGAAAAGACAAGCAGACTCGAGCATCAATGTGGTCACACGTAGTGCCGCTCAGACAGGCCGTGATGGGGGAGTAGAAGCTTCCACATCAGGGGAGGCTCACACAAGGTAGTCTCCTCTTGAGACAGTATGGATAAGGAAAGCTCCGGGAAAAATACATGCTCTCGACCTACAAAAGAACAAGGAAGTCTTTATCGACATGCATGATAGCTTCAGACAGCCAGCAACAGAAACACAGAGGATCCCATTGCACAGTCAAGCACCGCATGTTGAAGACATGCCAGCGGCCTATGACAAAACAAGCATTGCGACGGATGTTAGCACCTCCATTGCGCAGTTCCTGTGAAGTTGCATGAAGTTACCAAAAAGTGAAAATTCCATAGTAGAGCTACAGAAGCTCATAAACCAGTATGAGCCACAGACCGGAATAGAGGCTTCTGATAGCGCAGTACATCACATAAGGAAGCATAAAAGAATGGGACAAGAAATGAGACTTACTGCGCAGATAGGATATTTTGAAATGGATGAAGTGATCCTTCATCTGGGATCCAAAGTAAATGTCTTAACTAAGCAGACATGGCAGCAGATGGGTCGACCAAAGTTGCCATGGTCACCTATCCAGTTGAGAATGGATAACCAATAGAAAGTCATACCTTTTGGTCGGTTAGCTGACGTGATAGTCGACATCGATGGAGTCCAAAGTCATACAGACTTTGAAGTTATCGAGATTGTGGATGATAGTCAGCCTTTTCCTGCATTACTAGGAATTGACTGGACTATGGATAACTTGGCTATTATCGACTTAAAATCAAAGAAACTAATTTTTGAAGGGAAGCATCTTAGGGTCATCACATCGTTGGATCCTGCAGATGGTGACAGATACAGAGAGTCGATTCAGGAGGAATCTAAGGCTCAAGACATGGACAGACTATACCAGCTCACAGCGAGCCAGGAAGATTACATTAATCCTACCGCAGATGGCACACTCAGTTGGAGATGTGACAGCTCCTATGTCTCTGATTCGGAGGTAGGGCTAGAAAATTGGCAAAGCCGAATGCATGAAGTATCAGCAAGAAGGTAAGCGTAGGTTACAAAATCACTGCGTTGGATCAGGAAGGAGGTACGTCCTATTCCCACATATGATGGTTTTGCTAATGTTTATACTTTCATCCAAGAATACACTGTAGCTATTTCAGATGAGCAGAGATTACCAGCATTGGATATGGCACTACGCGACACACCTTCCAGATGGTGGAATGTGCACAAGCAGACATTGACAACTTGGGATCAATGCAGAATTAAGATGTAGATTCGGTTTGTTGAAAAGGTTCCCTTACCCTTTGAAAATTTCAATGGGAAGACAGATCCTAGTCAACACATTGAAGTCTATTCACAGGCATGGGCAGAAAGGCCACACACAGAATGGGTGCATCTCTTTGTACATACGCTGGATGATGACATTCCAAAGAAATGGTACCTAGACCTAGAGTTGCGCAGAGAAACCACGGATTGGGAGATGTTGACTGACAACTTCCAGAAGGACTTTAGCTTTGAGGACAAGAATCCGTTGATCCATGAGGCATTGCAAATAATTAAGGAATGCATATTCAGGGAAGACTGTCCTCACAGAAATATGACATTAGAGGAATTTTTCAAGGTAGATCATGTTCCCGCGCACCTACACTCGGAATGGAAGGAACATGAAGAACACCTTATCGAGTGTTACAACCTAGCTGAAGACACTAATGATAGAAATGAAGATGGTTATGACGATCCCCGCAGTATAAACATACCAGAGTCGAAGGGTGCGCGTGACGTAGAAGGACCTCCATTAGAAATCCTGGATATGAGCGGACCAGTAAAAACATAGAAGGTGAATATTGGCACAAAAGAAGAACCGAAGTTTGCAGCAATTGGAGACTATTTGGACGATCAGACTGTTGCAGAGATCGCAGACACCTTATGTAAGTATCAGGAGTTGTTTCCCACAAAATTTACAGAAATGAAAGGAATTCTGGGAGACCTAGGAGTCATGAAAATACCTTTGAAGCCAGGTGCAAAACTTGTGGAGCATAGACCATACAGACTAAACCTGTGCTACAAAGAAAGAGTACGCGCAGAGCTGGATAAGATGCTTGAAGCAGTAATCATTGAACCTGTTGAGGAATCAGAATGGATTAGTCCCATGGTCGTTCATGATAAGAAAGCAAAGGGTGAGATCAGGATTTGTGTTGATCTCAGAAAATTGAATGATGCTTCCACGCACGACCCATTCCCTACTCCTTTCACAAATGAAGTGCTTGATAATGTTGGAGGGAATGAGGCCTATTCTTTTACTAATGGTTTTTCTGGGTATCATCAGATCAGGATTGATCCCGCAGATAGGCATAAGATGACTTTTGCTACAGAATGGGGATCATTCCAGTACACAATAATGCCCTTTGGCCTGAAGAATGCACCTGCCATATTCTCCAGAGTGGTCATCGCAGCATTCAAATAATTTATGCATAAGTTTCTAGAAGCCTACTTTGATGATTGGACTATGTTTGGGCTATTGAAGAACCATTGTTTGAACCTCAGAATGATGCTTGAGAAGTGTCGACAGCATCAGATCTCTTTGAATCTGAAGAAGTGCATTTTTTATGTTCCCTATGGGATCCTACTTGGGCACATTGTTTGTAAGCAAGGATTGATGGTGGATCCTGCGAAGATCGCAATAATTGTGAACTTGCCAACACCAAACTCAGTCAAGATGTTGCACTCTACCTTAGGCCATACTAGATACTACAGGAAATTCATAAAGGGTTATGTGTAGATAACCGCACCAATGGAAAAGCTGGTAAAGAAAGACGCACTGTTCATCTGGAATGTGGAATGCGAACAAGGGTTTGATACATTAAAAGAAAATATGGTGACTGCGGCAATTCTAGTCTTTCCAGATTGGATGAAGCCAAATCATGTCCATGTTGACGCATTGCATTGGGAATCGTATTAGCTCAACCGGGGGAAGGAGGTATTGACCACCCCATTGCATTTTCGAGTAGGAAGCTCTCAACAGCAGAGAAGAACTATACCACTACCAAGAGGGAAGGCCTTGCAATGGTATATGCCCTACATAAATTCAGGCATTACTTGCTTGGTGCGCACTTCCTTATGTTCACTGACCATTCTGCATTGAAATACTTGGTCAATAAGCCAATGTTAGGGGGGCGCATATGCAGATGGTTGTTGTTGTTCCAGGAGTATTATTTTGAGATTATTGTTAAGCCAGGTAGACTAAACTTGGGACCTGATCATCTGTCAGGGATTGAGTCAGGAGAAGAGCTGATGAACATTGAAGATAGTCTACCTGATGCGCAATTATTTAGTATACAGGTTGTTGATGACTACTATAAGGATATCATTAATTTTTTAACAACAGGGCTGGCACCGCAGGAATTATTTGTCCAACAGAAGAAGCAGCTAGTGGTGCATGCCGCAGACTTCACTATAATTGCAGGTTAGTTATACAAACTTGAGCCAGATGAAGTCCTGCGCAGATGCATACTAGATCATGAGAAACTATTTATTCTAGTAGATGCGCATTCAGGGATCGCGGGAGGTCACTATGCAGGAAGGGATACCACGCAGAATATATTGCGTGCAGGGCTATGGTGGCCCACGATTCACAAAGATTCCAAAGAATACTGCAGGAACTATGATGTCTGTCAAAGGACAGGGAAACCTTCACGAAGAGATGAGATGCCATTAAATCCACAATTGACCTTGCAGGCGTTTGAAAAATGGGAAATTGATTTTGTGGGTCCTATAAACCCACCAAGAAAAAGAACTGGTGCGAGGTATATTATTATTGCTACTGATTACCTCACCAGAAGGGCAGAAGCAAAACCAGTAAAGGACTGCGGCGCGAGTACTGCTGTGTAGTTCATCTTTGAAGAAATATTGTCAAGATTTGGCTGTCCGAAGATTTTGATGAGTGAGCAAGGTACTCATTTTTTTATCAAGACAATTGAGGCACTTACAAAGGAATTCCACATTCGTCATCAGCACAGTACTCCATATCATCCATAGGCGAATGGCACTATTGAGGCTTTCAATAAAATACTGGAGAACCGACTGACTAAGGTCTGCAATGTAAATAGAGATGATTGGGATCTACGCGTCTCCTCTATGTTATGGGCATACAGGACTACATGCAAGAAATTGACAGGACATACACCTTTTCAGTTGGCTTATGGGCAGGAAGCTATAATGCCAATGGAGTACATTTTCCCTAGTTTAAGGATCGCTGCGTTCACAGGGATGGCAGACTACGCAACATTAGAAGAAAGGTTGCTACACCTTGTTGGGTTGGAGGAAGATCGCTTCATTGCCGGCTTCCACTAGCAAGCTCAGAAAGACCGTGAGAAAGCTTGGCATGATCGCCATATAAAGAACAAGTGCTTTTAGTTAGCCAATTTAGCTGGTGATACTTTACCAACTTTGATAAATGGAAGCAGGCTAAAGTTGTATCATGACAACCCTACTTCGTAGAATCGTGAATGATAAGAAGAGAAAGAGATTTCCAAGTGTCAGGTACAGTTGAAATTAGACACTGGAAATGTCAAAGAGTCTGTACATGTATGTTAAGTAGAACAATGTGTGTACTGCATAGCACTGATGAAGCTGCGCAGAAGAAAAAAAAAGAGAAGAAGAAAAAGGGCAGAAGTAAGAAAGGAAAAGGAAACCATGCAGTTGAAATTTTTTTGGCACTGCGAAGTAACTATGCAGGATCTCAGATGGCTTGCCACACAGCCCGGCGCAACACTCAGAAAAATAGCCGTTACACATCTTTTTAAGAAAATAGGCATTATGTGACTATTGCAACGAACCGCTCGAGCATTTAAAGGAAAGATAGTCGTTCTGAACACGCTGACGATGGAAGAGACGGAATGATTTGCTCAAATTGGCCAACGGACAACTCGATAAATGCTCATATAGCCGTTGGGAGGCATGGGGAGGACCCAGTGGTGCCTATAAATAACACCACTCCAGGACTCGCGAGCGTTACTCACCACTTAGAATTTTCTTGCGATCATTCCCTGAGCTAATATCCCTCTATCATCTGACTATCACAGCTATTAGCTAACCAGTTAATGTCTGAAGACTCCTATAGAGAAGAAGAGCTGACCATTGAAGAAGGACTTAGAGTCTTTCAGCACGGGGGAATTGCAGAGTTAATGAAAACCCCTGCCAAGAAGGTTGTAATCGAACAAGGTCAAGCATCCAGAAGATCACCTCATCATACTCCAGTCATGCAGGACAAAGGGAAAGACGTAACTGCACCATGAAGCAAGATTCGAAAGATGGGCCAGATGGCACAAAGATCGCTGGTCTTTCAGAAAGAACCATTGAAGTTGACACCCGAGTATATATCACCACGGGCATTGGACGCCCTAGTCTTTAAATTGGTCAAGAATGCTAAATATGAAAATCCCATTGTTATCGATCTCAAAACATGTAGAGGTTTCCAAGAACCTGCTTGGAAAGATTCCAGACTACAAGTGGGAATATTTTGACCTCCTAGGAATGCAAAAGGAAGAGCCCAACGCACCTAAGTACCCACAGTTCCAGCCTGACTAGTACATGTGCTGGAAAAAGGATGCCAAGGGCACATTTAACTTGGCTTCCGAAATATGGCTGACACTGGTAGTTCAGTCAGGATTGTTGAACCTCCTCAGATTGCCACACATTGATCGCTCACCGGAAGTTAATGTCATGGTTCGCACTCTGATGGCGTGAATCCATCAAGGATACCTGTGGTTAGACAAAAATATTGATGTCAATATTGCCTTGATCCACCGCATAATAGGTCTCAGCAAGCGCGGCAAGGATCCCAAGCAGTTCTTCCAAGGGAAGAGCAAGGAAAAAGAAGTTGTCGAGAAGATGAAGCAAAGCCATGCACTAATAAAGGGAAAAAGAGGGTTCCCGACAGACGAAATTGAAGATAAAACAACAAAATTTGTCACGCAGTTACTCCCAGGAAAATCCTCAGAACAGCTAGGCCTACGGAGGTGCCTGCGGGCGCAGTATTCCTTGGTGCCGCAGCGGCTAAAGGCACCGAGTTCAATTGGTGTCAATATCTTCTAAATGAGTTCTTGGATGAGCTTAATGATACCCAGGAAAACGGCGGATAGTTCCACTTCACATGGCTAATCATCCTCATTGCCTTTTCCTGATGGAAGGAGCCAAGGGACTATGTGGGTGTCAATATAGAAACCAATGATCCTAGAGGATTCTGGTATGCCAACCTCTGGGAAAATATCAACGCAAAGAGAGAGCATGCGATAGCTGAGGTTTTCTATCAATATTACACTTAGTTGCGCAATGTGATTATCCATACACCCCGTATCACAAAGAAGATAACGTCGAAGTACATTTGCATTCTTGATTTCAGCACAAACATGCGATGTATCTTCATTTCACCCAAGGCGAGAATGAAGAAGCCAGAATGGCACCCAGGTAACTACCATATGTATGAGGAGGACATTGAAGCCCTCATGAAGGACTGGCCCGCCGACTTCCGTGTGGAGGTCATGGATGTTGATACAAACTTTGTCGAAGATGAGCCAATCTCGCCGTCATGCCCGATTGTTGAAGAAACAGGAAAGCGGAAAGAGCCTGAGACTTCACAAAAGCCGAAGGCGCGGAAGAAGATGAAGGCCACAAAGACTCAATCTGAGGTAGTCCTAAATGAAGATGACTTCGAGATGATAGCAAGAACAGTCTCAGAACAGATGAAGGAGCTCATGGCTGATAAAGATAAAAAGGATAAGGTCATCCAGGATGACCTGCAAAAGACTCGGCTCACATTGCAAGGCCTTTTGAAGAAAATGGACGATGTCCAGAAAATCCTAACCTTGCCGCAAGACACAGGAGCTGAAGGGAGGTCAGCAGGAACCTCGCAGCAAACGCCGTCGTAGCTAGCAATAATGTTGCCATCTAAGACCAGGATTGTCCATGTGGACCCATGGGTTATTGCACTACCAATGGCAGGACAGATCATCTTGGACACAAAGGGAGTCGAGTGGGTAGAGCTCAACTTGGCCAAAATCCCCTTACCGGGATTACACTTCATCCACATGCATATTGTCAAGGAGATGCATGAATGAACAGTAGAATCGATGAAGTCACAAGCAAAGCTCCACACAGCAAATAGGTAGCTCGAGTTGTGCGCAGACATGCAGCTGCGCGATGAATAGGACTGCCGAAAACAATTGGAGAATACCATATCTACTGTCGCCATGGATATTGAAGGTATAGAACTCGAGGTTGATCCTTCAGACACAGTTATGAGGATCGGCGACAAGGTCAGATCTTTGAAGGTGGAGATGCAGGATAAGGATATCCTCCATGAGGCCGATCTTGTTGCATTGAAAGAGAAACTGAATAAGCAGACGCCATTAACTGAGCAGCAGCTAAGAGAGCAAGCCATGAGTGCCGCTGTGTAGAACATAACGAGTGGCATGGTTCAGTTCCAAGATCTCTTGGAAAATTTTTCAAAGGCATTCACTGCCCTTGAAGAGGATGAGGGGCTACTGCAGGTAAAGACCGCGGTAAAAGAAAAACAGACCACGCTAGAGAAGTTGGATGCAGAGCTCAAGGCTCTACCACCTAGGGATAGGCTGTCTAGGTATAAGGAAGTATCAGGCTTGAAGAAGCAAGTCCAGGCATTAAGAGAGAAGGAGGCTAAGATGGACAATCAGTCACAGCAACTCCTAGAGGATGCTACAACAGTGTTGCAGTATATAGAGGACAAGCTAAAAGAACTGCGTGACAACCAGGAGCAGGTACAAGGACAGATTAGAGAAGAGATAACTCCAGCACTGCTTGAAACAGTACAACAAGTTGAACAGGATACCAGAGAAGCAGTGGAGCAGTTGCTCGGTGCATATAATGATTTCATGGCCAAACTAGTTCCACCAGTCACAGAGAAAAGTGAGACGACCGAAGAAGCAAGTGGCTCGCGGATGAGCCACATGTAAGTGTTAGGGGCATGTTGGACCCAGGTTGGGACAAATTTTTGGTAACACCTTTTTGATAAATAGGGAAAGCTAAGCTGAGCGCAACTCAAAAATATAATTTTTTCTAAGTGTTGAAGATGCTGCGGAGCTGTGCGCAGCATCCAAGTTTTGATCAGGCTACAAAGCTGTGCACAGCATCTGAATTTTGGAAGCATCGCGAAGACCAGTGCTGTGAGGAAGCAGTGTTGTGAAGCAGTCAGGACATGTGGAGCCAGGAAAGTAGAGTGTTGGACCAGGATCAGGTGCAGGTATCGGATGGACCGGTAATGGTCTAATTTTGGAAAGATGCTTCAGGAGTGCCGAGCGGTGGGCACGAGCAAATCAGGAAGGCAGCCAATGCACAATTCTGTTAAGGGAAGGATAGCTCAGATAAAATGATGGCTTGGCACTCCTGGTGGGCGAAACCGTTAGAGATGAACGGTTCAAAGAAAGCGACCTGTTGGTGCGCATGCAACAAGAAGGTCGATAGCGACATATTGAAGACATGGAGCACCGCCACGATGAAGCAGACGCTACCTGATGCCAACAAGCCGGTTTAGGGAAACCGGCGTAGTTTTGTACACCCTAAGGGTTTTTGGGTTTAGGTCTTCGACATTGTAAAGACATGACCTTTGGGCATCATCTATTTAAGAAGACAATTTTGTATGGGATGGGGTTACATTTTGGAGTTACTCTCTTATTTTTGTTGTTACAATTTTGGATGGTTGTATTGTAAAATCTATCTAAGCTAAGAAGATTGCAAAGGCTCTGCAGCTGTGTGCGCAGAGACCTATTTGAGAGGAAGGAGAGTTTGCAGCTGAGTGCACAGACTAAGAATGATTGTCCCCATCCCTTTTAAGAGAAATATATTATGGACCATTCTTGTGGACGTAGCTTCCCACCCGGGGAAGTGAACCACGTTAAATTTTGTGTTGTGTGATTGTGCTTATGAATGAATGCTTACTTGTGTTTTCTGTCAGTGAATGTCTAGATGTTCCTTGCATACTGTTATGAGAGAGCTTTTATATGCATTTTCCATTAGGGAAGTATGGAAATGATATGTTAAGTTCCGTATGAATAGTTGAATCGAGCACATTTATTCTTGTGTATGAAGGCCGTGAATTAGTCATTTAGTTAAGTACTTTCTTACACGCAGTAAAGGAATGTATAACAATGAATTAGATCAATCGGCTATGTTAAAATCATGACATCCTGAGTTAATGAATGAATGTTAGAAGGATAGACAGTTAAATTTCTGAATGAATGGATGAGTGATATTCATTTCAGTACCTTAAGCGCTTTCAAGATAATCCAAGTATAGAATAAAGTTGGATTGTTCGCAGCTTCAGTAGAAGTCCCGCGGTAGAAGAAAAAAGTGGTGTGGACCGCAGCGTTGCCCATTGCTGCACAATCTCACCTCACAGCACGTATCATCTGTTGTGTTGCGCAGTACATCCGTCCAAGCAACTTACCACTTACTATGGAAACCTGGTTCCGCAGTACCCCATAGATACAGCTCGGGTTAGACCTCAGCTTGCTTGCAGGTTGTTTCCGAAAGGGCCGGTGCGAAGGGGTTTTGTTGGTCAAAGGGAAACCGCAGAGAACCTGGGTCTTATAGAAAACCTCTGGGTCAGTTATAGCCAAGATGGAATTAAAGGGAAGATTTGATGAACTCTCTTTCTCACATGTTTATAGAGAGTTTAATAACAGTGTTGATTGTTTATCCAAAAAATCTTTGGAAATGTAGGAAGGGTTTTTGTCCAAGTGTGAATTCAGCAGTGGATCTCAGGTTACTATTGTTGAAATATCTTTGTTCTGCAATTGGTTCTAGTAGACTCCTTGGATTATGCCTATTAGGAACATATATCATGTCCGTAATAGGTAGTGATATGAAAATACAGAGACAGTTGGTTGGGTCAGTCACAAGACTGACTATTATTGGCCCACAAAAAGAGAGTTCGATGTATATTCTGATTTGATCTCAAAATATCAAATATAGAACATTTTTCATGAAAAGAAAGACATCTAAAGTGGAAATGAACTAAGGATGACACATGTATGCAGGTGCATGCTTTAGGCATGCATACACCCCCTATCTCTCCCTCCATAAATTAACCCGAGCCCTGATTACTGTTGTATAGAACTGCTGAATGAAGGTTACTATCAGTGTTGTTTATTCTATTGAAAGAAGAAGGATCATTGTAGTAGTTGGAACACAATCCAAAGCTAATAGTGTGATGAGCCTGTAAGGACATAATAAAGGGGACTTCAAGTCTTCGACCATTGCTTTATTTAAAAGTAAACATTTTGATGATGAATGGCATAAATATGATAAATATGTAATACATACATCCGACGTCTTAAGTCTGGCCTTAAATTTTGCTACAAGTTCTTGAGTGCTGACCAGAGCCATTTGTCGTAAAGCAGTCTGCACTTCTTCCTCTATCACTGGTCCTATTGCTTGTGTACCGACAGCCTTGTTAGAGGTTGGTGGCGCTTGCTTTGCAGAAGATGAAATATTTTTCGATGGTGTAGTTTCCTCTTCAAGTGGATGGTGCAGTGGAATTTGAGTCCTATCAAAAATATATTAATCCGCTATAATGCATAAAAGGTATCCTTTACTTTTTGAAGTTTCAGTTTCAGTTTCATATTTCTTGCTTTTGCTAGTTAATCAAGTTTACATTTTAAGTTTAAAATAACCAAGAGGAGATATCCTTTGCTTGTAAAATAAAAGAATACCTCTTCAAGTTTCAGTTTCGATTTCTTGATTACCTTGTAAACATAAATAGTGTAAGAACCTCTTCCATGTGCAATATTATATTAGTTAATATATTTTTCTATACTTACTGTATCTCATTTTGGTTGCTTACAAAATTGAAATTACTTGTATGAGCTTACTAGCTATTCAAGGCCTTTAAGATTTATAGTAAAATAGCTACTTATTAATGGTCGTCATGACATACACTACATGATGCAAGTATAGTATATTCTGCAAACACCAGTAAAAAACATGCCAGCAGCTTGTGCCCCAAAAAAGATACCTAAGCTCTAGTTTTATAATCAACCAAAATAGTAAGGTGAAATAAAAAATGAATCTTAAAATAAAGTTATAGCAACAAGGAGACATTGGACCCAACTTAGAGATGCTCTTGAATAATTTAGTATTTTAGTTTAATACAGAAAGTGCATGGCTATTGTTAGTTCTAGAATCATGGGCTAACAGAGAAGTAAGCCAATTACTTCCAAGAGCAATAGAAATAATGCATGGATAACAAATTTGGTAAGAATTCTAGAGCCAAGAGGAGATGACAAGTTATAGAAGCAGTTATATAAGCTTATAAAATTGGTGCTAAATTTTATCTAGCCAAATTTGTTATCCAATAGAGGGATTTCATGCACTATTTGCAAGAGCATGGTCACATTACATAGGCTTATGCAGATATGATTTCGAGCTTCATTTCATGTGCAAAGATTTCAAAGGGAAGCTAGCATATGTTGTACATTCACCGATGCATATTTTCGATGCAATGGTCTTCTAAGAAGAGTAGGTTAATAATGTAAATCCAATTAATCCAGAGGATAACAAAGCCATGTCTAATATAAAATGAAACATATAAATAGAGAATATTTAAGAGGACAAGCAATGTAAAAAATATGCATAAGAAATGATGGTTTCGGATAAATGCGAATAATTTTTTCCCTCATTTAAAATATTCACAGAACTCTTTAAAATCCATAAACATATTAAATAAAATGAAGTAAATACCAACCAAAAAACCCTTACAGTGATGGGCAATCTCATGTTCAAAACTCGCTAACCACAGACAAGTTACTCAATTTCAACCATAGCAATGGTCCTAATGGTATTATATCCAAAATTCCATTAGACCTAGAGTATGAGATGAATGGGATTCTAAAGAACCTCTAGTGTTGTGAGGATTGACGGCAACTTCATTATAAATTAGATGTTAAAGACAACATTGATGACATACGAGACATGGGAAAAGGCTCCGGCACTGGTTAAATCAGTAGGACAAGCCAACAAAAAAGGGCAGGCATAAGAGTCGGCCCTCTCCAATGAAGATCTGGATGGCATCCAAGATGAATAGAGGATCATAGGTAAGCAACAGTGAGAACATGAGTGCCTAATTAAGTATAAAGTTACATTTGAGCCTTGAGCTTCGCTAGCTAAAAATAAAAAATGTAATATGGAAAAAATGAGGTCATAGGTAAAATGAATATGAGCGAACATTTCATCAATTGATTAGAATATTTAAATAACTGATCTCATGTATCCAATCATTTCCTACACGTTGCATACATATATTAGGTGAGGGTTTGGGAGAGCAGAGAATTAATCTCGCCATACAGAATGCAACAAGACACTTGATAGAAATGAAAACTGGGGTGAAAGGGGAGGATGCTAAGAACGCTGGGACTAATGTTGTTGATTCTCCTGATTCTGATTCTGATGCTGGTACTAATGCTACTGTCATCAATCTTACTGCCTTCCTTATATTGGTGATTTATCTTACCACATGCTTATCCTGGAACTAGCAAAATGTCACCATATGAAGATGTCTATATCCAAAAGCCTCATTGGATTTTTATTTACTAGGCACATATAAGGTTTAAGAAGTAGATCACACACTTACAACCAGAGTGACCATTCTCAGTACACTTAAGGACAATCTGAAGGCTCAAAGTTTAATAAAGTAGCAGACAAATCGATTTCACTCTAAGCATTCTTTTGAAGAATGGGATCATGAGTTTATTCATCTATAGCCCTATAAGAAGTTTCGCTCAAAGACAAGCACCACCATAAGCTAGCACTAAATCTCTATGGATATTAGCGGAATTGTGGAGTTCATACTAGCCTTCCTAAACATGATAAAGAAGGTTCCACTTGGTATTTGGGTACAACCGGAGGCATTACTATCCACCAACAAAGCATCGACTATGCTAGCACATTTTTAATAAGTACTTATATAGTTGAAGGATACACAGCCTAAAAACGACATCTAGGAACCAACAATAGTTTTATATTAGTTTACACACATCCATCCTTGAAAGAAGACACTGCTTTTGAAGGGGTAGGGCATGTTAAGGCATACCCTAACCTACCTACTTTGAGGTACTTAGGATTTAGTAAATTAATGTATGAGGCCATATATTTTGAATATAGCACATTAGGTAGTTAGTGGGTTGTTACTACTCATTAATGATGGGGCCACAAGTTGTTATGGTTTTTATAGTGATCAACTTTTTTGCTATGGAGTGTTTTGGCAAGTCTTGTTATTATATTGAAGCTTTTCTATGTTTTAGATTTCCCCCTCTCCTTCCCTTTGTTGCGTTTGAGGGGAAGAAATAGTAGTCCAGTAAAGTATCATATAAGGAAAAGGTTGATAAGGCGTAAGGAGAGAAAGAGCAACCAATACAAATCCATATACATAGTCAGCTGACCGAAGTTACCCTGAATCAGAGCCTATAGATCCATAACCACCAATGGTAGAGATAAAAAATGGTAGATATAAAGGAAGAACCCGTAGTTTTATATGCAATAATCTCTTAGCTATTAGCCTCGCGAGTAACTAGTAGGTAAGTTCCTAACTAACATAGTGTGTAGCATAGGTGAGTACATAGGTTTTTCTAATTTTATGTTCCCCAAACTAACTAGATTTAATAAACGACACAAGTGGAGAGGTATGATGGATAGTTTTTTACCTATGGTTAAATCGTTGTTGCTTGCCTTAGCTTACCTTACCATAATCTATCTATCTATAAAGTGACCATCCCAGCCTAAGGACAAAATCACTCATCCCTATAAAGGCGAGGATTGACCCTATAAACCAAAGGATCAATTCATCAATCGACTGGAGAACCTAGTGATTCAAGCGCTTAGAGAAAAGGCAGTTGATCTGCTTGTTGAAGGGCGAGGGATTTTTCCATATCCCTAAGGGGACTCACTACCAATAGAGTAAACATGAAAGCTCAAATAAATCAGGTATTATAGCAGAAAGGATAGTGCAGTGGGATTTGAATCATATTCCCTATCACAAACAAAGTTTAAATAAAACAGGTTACATGTATTATAGCAAACATACATCTATGAATTCTCAAATGAGTTATGTATCATTGCAAGATAATCACTTACCTCTGTTTTCAATTTCTTTGTAGACCCAACTCCACTTGGCTTTACATCATCACTGCCAGACTTCCTTTTTCCTTTCTGATATTTTGCTGTGGTTGGTGTGGCACTGGAAGATGGTGAAGTATTTTCTTTAGTGGGAGTGGTCTCTACAGGATCCTCTTTTGGAATGTCTTTCTGCTTGGGGGCCAAGACTTGTGAAATACCTATCTCATCATCTACCTGCCCCACAAATATAAATGATGAAATAAATATCAGTCACTAGGACATAAATAGACATGAGAAAAAGCAACAACTCTGCATAGAGGCCATTACACACCAGATAAAGTGCAACTTGTTCAGTGTTCAAAATTTCTAGATGTTCCAAAACAAAAATTTAAGCTACTCAACTCATATGGATCATTGCTTGGGAAATCTAGTTTTTAAGTTTGGTTGCTAGGAAGTCAAAGGTGGATTGCCTAGGAAGAAAAACAAGGATTATGTAACTATATTCCTTATCCTACTGGTTTATCACATTAATTTTCTCTATGGATGAGGAATCCCAGAAAACAGCTAAAGCATTCAAATGCAACATCGACACTTTATGATTAACTGAAAATGTTTTGTGGATCTTTCAATTGGTTATCTTATTGAATAATACAAGTATCCATTGAGAAGGCTTTAATGCTATCCTCTTCCTTCATTTGTTTGCAATATGTGCTTACTTCTGGTCTCTTTTATTGAAACCTATTGCAGTCATCAAGGTGCCTTCCTACAAACATGGGATTATCTTGTCAAGACCAAGATATGTTTCATTATCAAAATGCCATTTCAAAATATTTTGCATTGCGAATGTTTATAAATATATCCTCACAATGGATGACCCAAGGGGTTAAACTATTATCTTGCAAAAGAAAATGTGTGGTTTAAAATTTAAATATAGTCCATAACGCACACACCATTCACCTACATTGCTATAAGTAAACCAACCTAGATCCAAATCCTAGGCTCTATCAAGTGCCGAGAGGGATCAAATCTTTGGAGGTGCAAACCTCTCCTTGAATAGCTCCTTGAGTGCAATATGTGAGCCACCTAATCCTAATCTATAAGGTCTTTAGTTTAAATCTCATATTTACTTTTTACTTTGTATTATTCTTTTTTGTTTATGGCCGACATAGTATTTATTACTTTTTACTTTGTATTATTATTTTTTGTTTACTTTGTATTATTTTGTTACTAGACAAATACTCGACAAAAAATCTAAAGTCTCATATTTACTGTTTACTTTGTATTAAAAGTAAAAAGTAAAGTCTCTAGTTTAAGTCTCATATTTACTTTTTACTTTGTATTATTCATTTTTGTTTATTGCCGACATAATGTTTATTACTTTTTACTTTGTATTATTCATTTTTTGTTTACTTTGTATTAATTTGTTACTCGACAAACACTCAACTAACAAGATCTCCCCCATACTGGGCTGTAGAGCGCCTCTCGGCGCAAAAACAAGCACCATCTCATTATTTGAGATCTCAACCATCTGCAGTTATAGACATTTGAGGAATATGATTCAGGATCAGCTGTGCTACAAAAAAAAGATATCTTGAACAAAATCATCAAGGACCTTTTACAAACTCTATAAAAAGGGCCTTCATATTATCATGATACAGAATTGCATCATAGAAGTTTACCCAGGCCTAGCTATGTCAGGAAAAGTAGATTTCGTAGTTAATGAATAGAAGAAAGGTGACCAATGAACAATCACGGGATGAGAAAGTAGAAAGACATGGATATCATTTTAGAAATGTTGAAACAATCTTGGAAACCTATGAAAAAAATGGTTTCCTAATGCCTAGAAGGCTAAAATTTTTGCATGTTGAACTCAGCTTATGCTATCTACAAATGCAGTAACATGGTGGACCTACAAAATGTGTCATATGGTATGGAAAATGAAAAAGAGACATTTGTAATGGGCAAAAAGACCAAAAAATAATGACAAATAGAACTTGATGAATGGTTGTAACAATGAGATTGTGAAAATATATTAATCATTGTAATTTACTGAAAAGACATAATTCAACATCAAATATATATATATATATATATTGTTAAAATATATTCTATTACAATTTCTTCTGGATCATTTTTTCTTCTGACCAATTGTTGAAAGGAGGAAAAAAAGCTTCAGTATAGCTAACTTTACATAACCTATCTCAATGTGCAAACTTAAAGCAATCTATGATATGGTAAAACCTAAATCTCAAGAGGAAAGACCAAAACAATTTAATGAGAAAAGTAAGCATACATCTTCATAGTCATCGTCCTCTTCATTAGATTCATTTGTAGATCATTTTCCCAACAACTTCTTTAACTCCTTTCTAGATTTTCTCAGACCTTCCCATTCTTCTTCATTACCTTCACCATCCTCATCTTCATCATCCTGCAATGTCGAAAAGAGTACTAATAGTAAAAAAAGAATGAAAACATGATTGCAATATCCTTAATCCATGTTAATTGGTTTGGAACACATAAATATCCTAGAACAAAAGTAAAGAAGATATGTCATTTCCACAGCTTCAATGATAAGGTCACATATATTTATTAAAACAAACTTTATGGATATGTTCTCAAAACCACATTTCCTAAGCAACATCTTAGAGGCCATGAAACATTCTTAGAAAACAGCATATGTTAATTCTCAAAAGCTTCAACCAAGAATTATATGATAATTTTGTTTGTGTTTTGTCTTTCCTCCCTGAAGCAAGCTTCCGAATCCCGAGGTTCGTTGGATTATTTATTCATGGTTGTTCCATATGAATCCTAAAATTCTAGTGAAAACAACTTTTATAATTGGATTTTGTGTGCAACCTGTCATCAATGAAAAATTAGATCCTCAATAGATTAGTCTACAAGACAAAGTACGTAAAAAATGTGAAATATAGGTGATAATAAAAACTTTTTTTTTTGAATTTGTTTTCTCCAGAATCGATAACTCCATGAAACCTCTGTAAAATTCCAGAATCAAGCTCCTGTAACTGTTCCCATTAATTTGTATTTAGAAGCCCTCATTTTCCCCTTCTCCTTTATTACCCACCTAGAATTTGGGTGGACCCTTACAACCTGCCCTAGCACCTATGCATGCAAACAAAATGGTCTTTCATCTAAAAAAAGAATAATTTAATTCTACAAGATATGGATAAAGTGCATAATAAATGTACTAAGCCATCCATAAATGAAGGCTACCAAAGTAAAGATAATTTTATTTATGTTCCACATAGAGATGATACATGTGGAAATCAGGTAAATGAGGGAGCATTTATAGCTCTTTCATCACTTTTAGGCAATCTCCCAACCAACATGGACTTAATTTAGTCAAATCCCTAATGATGGAGCCCCAAGGAAACCTTCTCATGCCAACATAGTGCAAAATTTTCCCGATGTCTAAGTGGGGGTTCCCCTTATTTCTGTCGAAGATGAGGAACTTGCTCCTCAAACATTGACTGGGATAGCCACTTGGCTTGAGTGGGAAAAGTGTCTTTGCAAGCCCACCAAGTGGTGATGTGACAATGTTTAGTGGATCTTGTACAAGCATCAAGAAGAATATCTTTTGGAAGGGGAGGCTGAAAATTTCAAATTGTGGCCTCCATATGTATGGCTGGAATAGATACCTCCAAGTGACAGGGCTCATACAGCTTGAGCTCACTGACATTTGGAATGTGGCCTCTGTATGTATGACTGAAACATATAATTCCAAGTGAGGGATCCCATACAGCTTGAGTTCGCTGACATTCACCATATCATGGATGTCAAGCTGAGGTGGAAGGTCCAACTTGAAAGTGCTTGAACTCATCTATTGTGTGATGGTGTAAGGACCACACTGAATGGGATCGAGTTTTTGATGCTATTGACTTTTGTGTTGCTTGTCAAAGTGTAGCCAGACTGAGTTGTGTCTGCAAACTTAGGGTGTTCAAATGGATGGTTATCAAGGACTTTCATCTAAATCCAAATTAGCCAAGAATGGTTTTATAGATGAAAAACGTCCCCATTGTGCTAAAGAAGAGACTATCAAGCAAGACTTTTGGGAATGCATGTATGCCAAAAATTGTTGGAAAGTATTGCATAACACGTTTTATTCAATCTTGTAGGGAGACATTGATTGGCATGCAGCAAGGCTCAAGGATTGCAAGTCTCTTTCCCTCAGTCATTTTAGTGACCTATGGCATTGTGTCCGCTATTGTATTCAATTTGGAAGATTCATAGTAATTATATTTTTGATGGGTTGATAGGTTATATCGATTCCTTTCAAAAGTCAACATTTGATAGGTATTAACTATTAACTTAAACCGGGTCCAAGGGACTTTGTTGATTAAGGATGCGCAAAATATTCTACTTGGGCTTTGAGACCTTATTTCAATGTTGACATCAACAAGGTAGATGTAGTTTTTGCTCATGCACCTTTCTATTTTTGTAAACTATGAGAAGTTTAAAAATGTAGCCAAACTCTGTCACCAACCTGAAAATGTCGATCAACTAGATGCCAGCCGTGTAGTGCCTTGTACTTAGCCTCGGTCTGCTGAAGGATGTCATGGATTCTGCTCTAAATAATGGCCAAGCTCTGCACAAAATAAGGTTTGACTTCCTCTTCCTACTAGTGGGATGTAGAGAGTTAGGAAACCAACTAGAATCTCACAAGGAGCTAGAGGCTAAAAACTGAAACAGAGGTCAGAAGGGGAGTTGTCCTATAGAGACTTGAGTGGCTCCATTGTAGCTTTGCTGCAAAATATGCAAGTACTGATCCCACAGTTTGCTTTGCTTATGGTATTAAATGAGGAGAACATGAACCAAGGCTCTGTTGACTAGCTTCGTTTGTCCATTAGTTTGTGGATGAAAAGTAGTGGAAATTTGCAGTTAATAGAATAAAATATTCCACGAGGATTTCCAAAATTGACTAGGAAATTTGAAGTCGTGATCAGAAATAGTGGTCAACAGTAAGTCAAAATGGCTCCAAACATGTTGGAAGAAGAGCTCTGCAGGTTTAGGGGAATTAACAGATTTGTTGTAGGGGATGGCATTATATTATCATGTGGTACTTGACTATATAACTGATTTATTCAAGATGGGGCAATATATATTAGGGATAATCAAATTTCTTTTGGTGAAAGTTGTTTACTTTGGTAACTACATGTTATCTGGATTTAAAACCAACTTTCTAAACCTTTCTCCAATTTCCTTGGTGTAGATTTTAATGGTTCACATGGAATTAGATTTGGTTCAAGTCCTGCTTGCAGCTTGCAAAGAACAATTCAAAATGATGGCATTGGACTGAAAAAAGGAATCCACATTGGCTGCTAGGTCAGATGACACTGGAACATGGGGAAATAGGGATTCAAGTGTCCAACATGGGACAAGTAGACCCACGGAAACACAACATGCAGACATGTTATATATAGAAAGTGATTTTTCACAATTACAAAAATAAAGAAAGACAAAGATGAAAATTATTTTGAATGTTTAGAAAATAGAACTACATCGATCACACATTGGGAAACATTTTTTTTCACACATCGGAACATACTGCATGCGTTTTTTGAATTTTTGTGAAATTTATTTTTGAACATTTTTAGATCTTTGTTTCTTTGACACATCTAGATAGGCTTGGGCTACATGTCAAACACACATTTGGAAAATGTCCTGAAAAGGAAACATGCCCAAGCATGTCCTGCATGCCAAGGAAACGTGTCATGCATGTCAAAGTGTCAAATATATATGTGGAAACCTGACACATAGGACTACCCTGATATGCCATGTTACATAGCTTGTTGAGCAGTGTTTGCTTGGTCAGAGCGATGGCGCACCATTGTGTGCAAAGATTTTCTTGGTTAAAGAAGACAATGCACTTGGATTCAGAGAGAGTCTCATGTATGGTGCAATGTGATGAGCATATTCTATAGCAGTAGCAGACTCAATGCAATAGACACAGTGCAACATACACACAGCCCAACTTCCTTGCCTTGGTTCTTATGTGCAATAGAGGATAGTGGAGTGAATGCACAACAAAAAGAGTGTCTTAGATGGAATGCAACATAACTAAATAGTGGTAGAGGGAACATGCTTGTCTCTAACATCCATGTGCCAACCTTAGACAGTTTCTAGTTTTAGTTATTACAGAATTAGAAAATTGATTTTCTATCTTTAGTGAAGGATCAATTCCTAATTAGGAAAGTGCATAAGTTAGAGGCTTTTCTAGATTTAGAATAGGGTATAGTTCCCTAGGATTAAGGTGCTTGCTTTGATTCATGTATCATCTCCTAGTGGGCATTCTATTCTAGTAAATTTACTCATGTAGGTAGGATGCTCTATTCTAGACATGATTAAGGTTACGGTTTGACACAGTCGCCTACGTGCATTTCTTAGTATGTCTACATGCATTGTGAACAGATATCTCTCCTATTCGATGAAGGAGAGATAGGGTAGAGCATTGAGAATATCCGTTGAGATTTTAGTAAGTGAGTTGCTATGTAATTTTTTGTTTTGGGGTTAATAGACAAAGTGTGCAATTGAGTGCTGCAGAATTTTGCTTGTTGTCTTGATTTTCAGTTTCATGTGTCTATAGATATAATGTTCCTTTACTTGTTGTTTTCAAGATTATTGATTTTTAGTTACTAGGGTTTGTTTATAAGTGCAAGTGGATTGAAACTCTTAGCATGGTTTCAGTGTTGTGCATCCAAAATCTTCCAAATACATGTATGGAGTGGACTGTGGCTTGTGAGAGGATGTTGACAGGATTTTAGTGGATGTGATTTTGTGATGCCCTAGATTTAGTGATTGATGTTGATATGTACTTGAAATAGGTTCTTGGTCATGTGAGCGGGTTTATGGGTGTGATTCTCATGATACTCTATTGACTGGAGTGGTTTGTACATGAAAAGTTTTTACCAGCACATGGAGGAGTTTGCTACTTGTGAGAGTGAGATACTATTAGAGGATTTTAGTGGGTGGGATGATCAAGAATCTCTAAATAGTGGAGTATATCGATGCTTGTGTTCAGATCTCGATCCTATGAAGGTCAACGAGTATGATGCTCAAAGAGGCTTTTGTGATTAGAGTGGTGTTCATTGAACCTGTGATAGGTTCAAGACCTATTACAGGTTGCTTTAAATAGTGATGGAAGTCTATATATTGATTGAGATATGCACATAGAACTTGTGATAGGTTAAGGACCTGTGAGAGGTTGCTTGTTCCAGTGACCTTCTACAAGTCGTGGGATTTTTCGTTCAACCCTTGGAGTTTCTCTTACATGAATCACAAGTTGAGCTAGACCAAGTTGTGACACTCAAACTTCCTATGCATCTACAGGTACCCCAATACTCATAGGAAATCTAGATGAGGCTCTCATCTTGTTCTCATCCCTGGTAGAGTTCGCATTAGTTTTAGGTTTGGTGGAAGGTTTGATACTAAATACTCTATGGAATTGCAAGGAGCTCTAGTTTGTGGGCACAAAAAAAAATATGACCATCGACTACCATTCCTCCATGTTTGTGTGCCTTGTAGAAGTTGTATATATTAGACTTTATGTTTAATAAACTTGTGAGTGAGATTACCCAGATATTGAGAAGCTACTCTTTTTGATGAATATCATTCTTTGTTCCTTTACCTCTCACTATTGAGGTTGTAAGGATAGATGATGAATCCTCTTTAGTTAGATAAACTACCCCCACAGAACCTTCCTGAATCGAATGCTTTTCACTAATCATATGTGACGGTAACATGCATGGGGGATTTAAAGAATTCATGCATAACCAGAGTGGTTCCAAGTACTCCCTTTCAATTTCTATTGCACCTATATCTTATATGAAAGAATATTCAGCTTCTCAAGTTTCACTAAATTCACAGGATACTATTACGGGATCAACATGTTAAGAAGGTGAAAATATTCCAATACTAACCCATCAATATTTGGGCCTGAGTGATGCTGCTAGAATCGATGCATGCCCAACATCTAACAAAGTTGAAGATTCATGGGAACATGAAATGGTCATAATTCTGAACAGGATATTTTTTCAAACCTCATAGCTCCCCCAAGTTATGAATCAATTAAAAAATCATGAACTTGAGGGAATGAAAAAAACATGACCTCATTTTTTCACTATTTCCTTGACTATGTCAACATAAGTTTTTGTGTTGACCATGTACACTTAATTGGAAAATAAATATTTGGACTACCAGAAAGACCTTCTCATCCTTTTCAAGTCATCTCACATTCATCAAGGCCTTATGGACAGTCTATCATCTTTCACAATGGATAATAAAGATGAATATGAAGAGTTCAATGCATAGATTGAGTTGATTGAATGCTATTATGAGAATAAAATACATGAACTTAACAGAAGGATTCAATAGGATATAAATGAAATAAAATATATCTGGAATCAAAGAAGAAATTAACATCTTCCTATTCCCAATCTTTTAGATTGTTTCAATATAAGAAGATTAAAATTTAATAGGCATGCCTCTGCAAGGGAGCTAGTGACCAATACCCTTCAAAACCCTAAAAGGGTATTTTTAAAGGATATTACAAGAATGAGATACAATAACACTTACCAAGACCTATACAACCAACACGTCCAACAAATTGCTTAGCTGATGCTTGAGAAATTGGGGTAATGACCAACGAATCCAAACCAAGTTTCAGATTGTATACATTCTACCTAGCAAATCCAGGATCAACAATATAGTAGATTCCATTAATCATCAGAGAATCTTCTGCAATAGTGGTGGCCACAACCACTTTTCTTTTACCGTGAGGAGCAGGCTCAAAAATTTTTGACGGCATCTCACTAGGAAGACAACTATATACTAGCAACATGATTAACTCAGGGAGATTCAGTATTCTTCTTCTCTCATAGGGTTGTAACCTTCCTTTCAGTACACCAGTTGTTGGTAGCTCAAGGGAATGTGCCCAGCCTCTTGGTAAACCCCCTCTTTCCACGGTAAACAACAATAAGGAATGGCATAAATAGAGAGTGCACCCTCCACAGTAAATAGTGGTTCACACAAGGAAAATGCAGTCAATAATGAAGTGTGAAAACTCCACAAAGAAACTCGACCTCCCTAACAAGGGACAACACCTCCTTCCCACTTGGTACTGGGCTCTATAAATCAATCAGCAAGTGTGAAAGGCAATCCTCAAGATCTAAAGATGAGGCTGAGATTGAACTCACCCCTTTTTTCCTCAGTTGTGAGTAGATAGGAAATATGTGGAGTTGAAAGTGCCCCTCATGTCGTCCTAAACAAGTGCACCTCCTACCCAAAAATTACTGAATCTTGATCAAAACTCTTTGAATCTGCTTGTAAACCATTGTCCGAAAAATTAAGCACGAGATGCAAGATATCTGAGTTTTGAAGATGGTGATGACAAAAGCAATTAGTTTTGACCAATTTTGGCACCCACCTAGATTTTTGATTTTTTTAAATAAAGAAATTTGTGTAAAATGAGTTTTTCAATTTTTAATCTAAGGTGTAATGGTCTTTGGTGTCTATAGCAATAAAACCTAAGATTCATGATCTAAGTATGTTATATTGTGTTACGTTTAATAATTCATTTGATTCTAGTAATCATTGAGAAGAATGAAAAAATTAAAGTGTAATTCTTAATAGGTTGATATGATCTATGCTATTGCATTTGTATATGTACATTAAAAAAAATAGCAAGGGCAATCTTACTATCCACTAAGAAAAACTCCATTAGCCTTTTTATTTCTCTATGCAAAAAAATTAATATCATCATATGTAATTTATTTCCTCGAGTCACAAAGGAGCCTATTATCAATCTCCTATTTTTTATTGTTTTCCCGTCACAAGTTCAATTATTTTTTACACTTTTCTTGTCCCTCAAATTTCTCACACTCACCTTAATGAATGAGAAATGGAATTATGTTCAAACTATGAAAACAACCGTAAATAGGGATTGTCATAGATTTTTGTCATCATTTTTCAATGATTTTTATTATTTATAAGTGGTATGTTGAACCCCACCAGGCATGGTAGTGGCTATTTGAAAACCCAAAATTCCATTATCTATCTAATTGAGGATTCTTCTTTGCACCAATGTTGTCGAATCTTTGTTCCTACAATGCGATTCATTTCATGGGCATCCAACATCATTATCCATGATTATGCTTTGACATCTCTTCAACATATTATTTATCTTAGCATAGGTGTTGCAGCGAGCCTCTATTCCACTAACCTCTATTAACCTCACAATCAGTAATCTCTTAAGCCACAATCCTCCAAAGCCAACCTATACATTCAAAAATATTTTGGTGTGGGAATTCCTTATAAACCATGTTTTTATCACAAATTGTTATGTATGTGGTACAATTCACAACACACTATTAATGTCTTGTACCCACTTACTCTAGCTTTTGACTCTAAACAATGGCTTGTTTTGTAAGAGTCATTGGTAGGGTGCAAAAACTTGAAATGAACTCCACATTTCCTACATTCCAACAATTTTTTATGTGGGGCCTATGTAGTGGACAAATAAATCAGTTTCAATCATGTTATAGAACTATTTTTAAGAACAAGGACATAATTTATGTTGTATCGTTGGATTTCCAAGATTAGTTGTTAGATGTTTTTCCAATATACTCTACAGACTCACATGTTCATTGACATTATGGTCAATAAATATCACGTCTATTGAATGAAACTGCCACTCGACTATTTGGTAAATTTCAATTAGCAATTTTCTAGTGTGAGAATGGATTAAGGTTGGATAATGATGCATGTTCCTTAGGGAAACAGATTCAATGTATTGACCCCAATGATTGTATGGATGGAGTAAGATGTGTGATTTTTGCATATACTAGAAATTTTTTGACAATCCCAAAGGATGGTAGGTAATGTTGATGGGAAGCCTTTGTATCTAACATTGTTTAATATTCAAGGCTAGAAACTTAAAGGTTATAGCCTGAATTTGGGGGAGAAATCTATTGCCTATCTTGTCAAAGGGGCTATTTCACAATATTTTGTAAAGGCTACTAAACCCTCAAGTTGTGAATTTTTATGGTAAGAAGACAAACTTTTAACTTGGGATAATTTACAAAATAGATCATGACATGATCCTAATTTTCACTCTCTCCATAAAGAAGTTGAAGAAATTACTACACACTTTTTTCTATCATGTCCCTTTGTAAAGGGGACATGGAATGATATTTGAAATTAACAAAAGGAAGATGTAGATGGGAAGGAAAATTTCTAGATGATGCGCGCTTTGCAAAAAAAGTTGGATATTGAAGTTAGGAAATTACATCATTACTTGCTGATGTTCATTTTTTGGGAAATTTGGTTGCATTGAATGCCACACTTTTTCAAGGAAAGGTTCAACTTCAAAGATGGTGTTCATCAATATTGTACTACGTTCAAGTAAGGAATCATGAGAATGTATGTGAAGTTTTATATTTAGTAGTGGGAAAGGACAAGCCTTTTGGTTTTTTTGGTGGTGCTTCTTAAGATAATCTAGGTGTTAGTTGGGTAGGAAGAATTCTACACTTATCAAATTTATACAAAATAATTTTTTAATGTAGTTTTGTGTTGATATGAACAACATAGTAGAGTTAAGTCTTGCAACAATCTTGATGTTTTTTGTATTGGAGAAATGTGTTAAATACCTTCAAAATTTTGGAGACTCAAACTTGGATTTATCCAAGCTAGAAAGATCTGCTGCTTCTTGGAATTAGAACCTCTTGGGGGGTATTTAGATAATGATGGAATCAAAATATGAATTAAAATCTATCAATTTTTGTCATGTCAAGAGAGAACACAATCAAGAAGAAGACATATCATCCAAGAGGGCAAGAAACTAGAAATCAACCTCCCTATTGGTTATTGGATAGAGGGAAGGTGAAGAACTATATAAGGTTCCTTATTTACAAGATGGATCCTCTCTCACTCTATTCACCATGAGGTATGAAACCATCCCATCATTCAATTTGGCCTTGTCAGCTCGTAACATAGAGGGATAATTCATTTGCAAGGGTGTAAATTGTTGATGTATTTGTAACTTCGGAAGATATTCTTCTATGTATTACATGTGTACTTGGTTATATGTATGATGGAGATGTATTATTCCTCCAATCATAAGTGTTGTCATTTGTATTTGTATGTGTCGCAAGTGTCACAACTTATATTTGATGGGTTATTAGACCACTAGTGTGGGGTTGGCCCTGATTATATTATGTGAGTGGGTTATTAGACTTCCTTAGGGAGTCAGACTAGTTAGTTTATTGGTAGGTCGAGTCAGTGTATAAATAGAGAGGCTGTGTCTCTCATTCTATTCATTCACTCACTTCTCAAAGTCGCATAGTTGAGAGAGAGAGTTGCGCATAAGTGGAGGAGGAGGAGTATCTACTAGAGACATCTCTTTGGGTTTGATCATTATGATCTTGTATTGTGGCTTATTCTATCTCTGAGGAAGTTGCAAGGTTTTTCACCTTCTTGGTTTTACCCGAGGAAACTCTATGTCTATTGTCTCTGGTGTTTATGATTGATATGTTGTACATGTTATTATCTTAGTGATCATCGATAATATTAAATGAAATTATCGAAAAATTAACTTGGTATCAGAGCTGACCTAAGAAGAAGGCACTGTGCAGCTGCAGAAGCTAGGGCTTCCTAATTTTTGGGTTTCTCTCCACACATCATCAAAGGTAGGAGTCTATATTCACTCTACTAGTAAGGGCGCATCTTTTTGTCAAGACATAATTCAATTTTGAGCATTTTCAGTTTTTGGCCCATCACTACTGTGGGAAATTAGGGTTTCGAAAAAAGTTGGAATTTTTGGAATCTAAATCCACGACTGGATACTCCTCAAGAAAATCGAAGTTTAGAGCATTGGATTGAACTTTTTGGTTGGGCAGAAGACTAGGTTTGGTCAAACCCTAATTCGAGATCTTGTCTAGTAGATCCGGAAGTTTCAAAGGCAATTTTCAGGGGTCAAATTTTGCAGATCTCAAAATCAAAGTATACCAGCTTGACCAGTTCAGCAAGGCGCATCCTTCTATCCTTTCAGAAGTTTGAAATTCAAAGTTTGAATTTTTAGGGTTTCTCTGACAAACCCTGATCCAGCTCCAGATCCAGTTTTCAGCAAATCAAGTGGTAAGACCTCAAAATTTCTATTTCCATTTGAAGTACTCTTTAATATGGCTCACCACACTAAGCTTGAGGATAAGTTTGAAGGAGCTGATAAATTCCGAGCCTGGAAGTATAGGATTGGGTTAATCCTAGAAGTGATTGAGTTGGACACTTACATAAGTGAAGAGGTTCCAATTCGAGAGGGAGAAGAGGTTAAGGCCTTACACAAGAAGAACTTGGTCAAGGCCAAGAGAATCATTGTTGATTCTATCAAGGACCATCTCACACCCCATGTGTCTTCCCTAATGACACCTAAAGAGATGTTTTACTCCTTGATCAAGTTGTTTGAAGGAAAGAACATAAATCGGAAGATGACTATGTAGAATCAATTGAAAGAGGTAAAGATACAAAATGTAGTGACCATCCAATCCTACTTTTCTAAAGTCTCTCAAATCAAGTATGCGGTCCAATGTCATCCAGTTCTCTGAGTGGGTATGTATACTATGTTTCCTTCATTGATGATTTCTCTAGGAAGACTTGGGTTTATTTCTTGAAGAATAAATATGAAGTGTTTGATAAGTTCAAGGAATTCAAAGCCTTGATAGAAAATCAAACTGATAAGAAGATCAATACCTTAAGATCCGACAATGGCGGAGAATTCACTTTAGGATACTTCAAGAAGTTATGCAGTGATTTAGGGATTAAGAGGGAGTTGACTACTCCTTATAATCCAAAACAGAATGGAGTTGCAGAAAGAAAGAATAGAACAATCATGGAAGCAGCACGGGAAATGCTTCATGACCAAGATCTATCTATGCACCTTTGGGCAGAAGCAGCAAGGACAGTTGCATATATGCAGAATAGAACACCTCACAAGATATTTGACAACAAAACACCTGAAGAAGTTTTCTTTGGTAAGAAACCAAAATTTATCCATCTCAGAATATTTGGCTGTCCTGTATACACACACATTCCAAAGGAAAAGAGGACAAAGCTAGACCATTCAGGAAAGAAGGGTATCTTTGTGGGTTATAGTGAAAGCTCGAAGGCTTACAAAATCTACTTTCCAGGGTTCAAGAATATTGACATCAGCAGGGATGTGACTTTTGATGAAGACTCAGCATACATCAAATCCAAGAAGACACTTGTTGAAGACAATGAAGAACCAAGGGTAACCAGAATTCAAGACACCACTATGAATAAATCAATTCCAGAAGAAGATCGTGAAATTGAAGATCCACAAGAACCTGTAAATCCACCCCATGAGAAGAACTCTCACAAGAGGAAACCTGCATGGGCTAGAGAGCTCATCCAAGATGCAGAAAGGTATGGTATTCCAGAAGAGGAACACAGTGAAAGGAAAAGAACAAGGTCACACACCAGCTATGTTGCCTTACTCTGTGACATTATGAACAAAGAACCTTCCAGTTATGAAGAAGCAGTAGAAAAGAAAGAATGGAAGGATGCCATGGTCGAGGAATACCAGTCGATCATTAAGAATGATGTTTGGGATGTGGTCACAAGACCAGAAGGGAAGTCTATGGTGACTTCCAAGTGGATCTATAAGATCAAGCATGCTGCATATGGTAGCATAGAGAAATACAAGGCGAGGTTTGTAGCTCGTGGCTTCTCCCAAAAAGAGGGAATAGATTATGAAAAGACTTTTGCTCCTATAGCTAGGTACACTTCCATCAGAACAATACTTGCTCTGGCTACAGTTATGAAGTGGAAGATACACCAAATGGAATTCAAGATAGCTTTCTTGAATGGTGTAGTCAAAGAGGAAGTGTATGTGAAGCATCCACTCAGGTTTGCAACACATGACAGGGATTCATATGTGTGCAGGTCAAAGAAATCCTTGTATGGCTTGAAGCAAGTTCCTAGGACTTGGTATGGTAGGATAGACAACTTTGTATCCAGTTTGGGATTTACCAAGAGTAAAGCAGATTCCAACCTTTACTACAAGGTTGAGGAAGGAAATCCTATGATACTACTACTATATGTGGATGACCTGTTTGTTACAGGTGAGGATGGGTTGATTGTTGACACAAAGAGGAAGCTTGCTGTCGAGTTTGAGATGAAGGACTTGGGGATGATGAATTACTTTCTAGGTATGGAGGTATGGCAGAGTGCAGATGGAATCTTCCTTGGACAAGGGAAGTACGCAGTGGAGATCCTGAAGCGGTTCGGGATGATGGACTGCAAGGCCATGGCCACATCTATGGAATCGAACCTGAATCTTTTGTGCGATGCTTCCTCTGATCCGGTTGATGTCACAGTGTATCGTCAGATGATTGGTTCCTTGATGTACCTAACGAACATGAGACCAGATATTTTTTTGTGGTGAACACATTGATCCAGTTCCTGACGGATCCTAGACATGTTCACCTAATTGCTGCAAAGCATATTCTAAGGTACCTGAAGGGTACGGTTGACTATGGGCTCAAGTATGATGCGAATCAAAAGTTTAACATAGAGGGTTATGTTGATTCTGATTGGGCAGGCAGTGCTGTAGATAGGAAGAGCACTTTTGGGTGTTGCTTCAGTATGGGATCAGGTGTGATCTCTTGGTTTAGCAGCAAGCAGTCCTGCGTAGAACTGAGTACAATTGAAATAGAGTATGTTGCATCATGTTCGGCCAGTTGTGAGGCAGTATTGTTGAGGAAGCTACTGTCTGAGTTATTTGATCTCCCATTGGATACGACTTGTATCTTCTGTGACAACTAGAGTTGTGTAAACTTGTCTGAGAGCCCAGTGTTGCATGACAGGTTGAAGCATATCGAGATCAAATGGCACTATATCAGGGATATGGTGCAGAGAGGAGTAGTGAAGCTCCTATATGTTGAGATGGACGAGCAGATTGCAGATGTGTTGACCAAACCACTAGCCAGAGTGAAGTTCGAGTACTTCAGAGAGAGGCTTGGTGTTCTTCAAATAGAAGATATTTCGAGGAAGAAGTGATGGGACACATTTGTAGGAGCCATTCCAAGCATGGTGGTAGGAGGATCCTTCCCATGGATGTGGATGTAAGCGCTATGTGTGAGCATCAGGATGATGCTCCGGTTACTGCTATGTATGATGATTAGGATGATCATGTGTGATGAGCATCAGGAACATGCTCCAGATGATATGCATCAAGACGATGTTGTGACGATGATTAGGATGATCATGCGATGATGATATGCATCAGGACGGTGCTGTGACAATGATCAGGATGATCATGTGATGATGATGTGCATCAGGATGATGTGTTGTATGATGATGATCAGTATGATCATGAGCATCAGGATGATGCTTTGTGCAAGGATGATTAGGTTGATCTTGGGTATCAGGATGGTACTTTGTGGCCATGGAAAAGTTGTGCAAAGGTAACATGTAATAAGTCCTGGAGATCCGAACAGGTTGTGCTAGTCACGTAAAAGGCCTCGGATGCTCTTTAGAGATCTTGTTGGGAAAGAAAATCTTTTAAGGTTTTGCTAGACCACATGTAATACGTCCTGGAGATTCGGACAGGTTGTGCTAGTCACGTAAAGGGCCTCGGATGCTCTTTAGAGATATTGCTGGGGAAGACACTCTTTTAAGGTTTTGTGGAGACTACATGTAATACGTCTTGGAGATCTGGACAGTTTGTACTAGACACATAAAAGGCCTCGGATTCTCTTTAGAGATCTTGCTAGGAAAGACACTCTTTTAAGGTTTTGTTGTGGGGGGTCACATGTAATACGTCCTGGAGATCAGGACAGGTTGTTCTAGTCATGTAAAAGGCCTCGGATGCTATTTAGAGATCTTGCTAGGCAAGACACTCTTTTAAGGTCTTGTGACAGTCACATGTAATAGCTCCCTTGGAGATCTTGCTGGTCGTGCTTAGGCACATAAAGGATCCTGGGATACTCTTTTGAGGTTTTTTTGACGCACGTAATTAGTCCTGAGGATTCCATAGGTTGGCCAGCTTGCAGAGATGATGAAGACCTACAGGAGGCTAGGCCTACAACCAGCATGAAAAAGGGCTGGCTCTGTAGAACTTCGTATGACGAGAAGAATTCAAAGATAGCCCAGTGATCGAGATCACGAGTACAACAACAGTGATGATGATGATGCTCCGTGATCTAGTGACGATGATCTAGCTCCAGAATTGAATACTTGTGGCACTATGTATTGATGATCTATGTCGAAAGAATGCCTTCCTCGTTAAGAGGGATTGTTGATGTATTTGTAACTTCGGAAGATATTCTTCTATGTATTACACTTGTACTTGGTTATATGTATGATGGAGATGTATTATTCCTCCAATCAGAAGTGTCATCATTTGTATTTGTATGTGTCGCAAGTGTCGCAACTTATATTTGATGGGTTATTAGACCACTAGTGGGGGGTCGGCCTTGATTATATTATGTGAGTGGGTTATTAGACTTCCTTAGGAATTCGGCCCAGTTAGTTTATTGGCAGGTCAAGTCAGTGTATAAATAGAGAGGTTGTGTCTCTCATTCTATTCATTCACTCACTTCTCAAACTCACATAGTTGAGAGAGAGAGTTGCGCACAAGTGGAGGAGGAGGAGTATCTGCTAGAGACATCTCTTTGGGTTTGATCATTGTGATCTTATATTGTGGCTTATTCTCTCTGAGGAAGCTATGAGGTTTTTCACCTTCTTGGTTTTCCCCAAGGAAACTCTGTGTCTATTGTCTCTGATGTTTATGATTGATATGCTATACATGTTATTCTCTTAGTGATCCTAGATAATATTGAATGAAATTATCGAAAAATTAACTTAAATATTTCCCAAACCCATGCTTGTAGTATTGAAATGTAGGTTGTTCCTCCTTGTCCTACATATCTCATAGTGCTAAAAGGGTCCCATATCAAATTGTAATTAAGTGGACTAGTGAGCTTGGAGATGACCATGAATCCCTAAAATATGGTTTTAGGAACAATAATAGAAAGGTGCTTCAAAAAAGAACCTCGAAAACTACCCAACTTCCGCAATGACATGTTGAGGGGGTTACGGGGAGGACTAGGGTTCCCAACCCTATGCATTGCATAGTGTTTTCATACATCCACCGAACACTAATTGATGATTATGCATCGTGGAAGAAAGGGGATTGTGAGATCTTTTATTGGAGAGTCAATTTCCTTACATCACTAATGATTCACTCTACCTTACAGCACCAAAGGAAAATATCAACAAGGCATTTATCATTAAAACTATATTAGAATAAACAAGACTGCACTAAAATATGAGGACGTACCTTACCCTTTCAAGGTTCTTCAATTCTACCACACTAATTGAATGGATCCCCTATTTTGAGAGTCGGCCTCAGTGCTAGCGTCTATGGTAATGCCAGTCCCAAATCTGAATGTAGTTCGAGCACTTGGTATGAAGGATCCCCTGGTTTGAGAGCCGGACCTAGAGTGCGATCAATGAAGGATACCAAGTGCTCATAGAACCAGTTTGTCCAAATTGCGTGGGATTGAACCAATTTCTTAAAAAAAATCACAAAATGGAGTGGCAGGAACCAGTATTCAAAATGGCATGGGATTCCTAAACATGATTTTGATTTTGATTTCATTCCCATGATAAAAAGTTAATTAGACACTTAGTACAAGGATAGGCACATCACATATCAAAATACATTTATATGGATTTGCAAGAAAGCTGTTGATGTATATGTAACTTCGGAATGTATTTCACATGTATGTATATTGTATTCCTATAGATATGTTATTATTCCTCTATACGGAAGTGGTTGTATTCCTATAGAGATGTTATTATTCCTCTATATGGAAGTGTTGTCATTTATATTGTAAGTGTCGTAACTTATACTTGATGGGTTATTAGACCACCTTGTTGGGGTCGGCCCTGTATAAGTCATGTGGGTCAAAGGGTTATTAGACCACCCTATTGGGGGTCGGCCATGTGGGTCAAAGGGTTATTAGACCACCCTAGTGGGGGTCAGCCCAGTCAGCATTATGTTAAGTGGTAAAGTTAAGGCCGACCTAGTTGAGTAAAGGTCAAGTCAAGTTAGTGTATAAATAGAGAGTGTGTCTCTCTCATTTTACACATTCTATTATCTCACTCACACTTTGGAGAGTGGCGCACTTGTGGAGGAGGAGGCTCTGCTGCTAGGAGAAGACTATCTCTTGTATTCTGGTTGCATCATTGCTCTATCTATCTCTGAGGAAGTTATTGGGGTTTTTCACCTTTATGGTTTTCCCCAAGTAAACTCTGTGTCTCTTGTGTGCTTGCATTATTGTGTCCATGATTGATATGCTGTAGATTTGCTGTACATGTTGTTCTCTCAGTTAAGATCCTAGATCAGATTGAAGTAAATTCTGAAAATTTAACAAAAGCTACTAAATTCAATAAATTATTAAATACATTGTTTAAGTAAATAATTATGATTCCACTTTAGAACTGAATAGAGCGATGGAGGATGCGTTCAGTACAAAAGCTTTTCGGGTGTCTTTAGGGTTTTTTTTGGTGTTCTAGAAGTGCATGAAGACTTTCTCCATTTAGCTCATGTGTATATGTGGAAGAATGGAGTATTTGTTAGACGTGGAATGGGAGGCGGAGACTTGAGTCACCCTTCACAAAAAGGGGAAATCAATGAGAAGAAAGGGTGATGGAATGAAAATTACTAGCATGTTGAAATTGGCAGGAAATTTTTCATTTTTGGTGTTACAGATCTAAAAATTACCAACATATCCCACTTGTAGTTGAAATTAGATTCACTCTTTAGAAATTATGTGATGTTGCAAGGCATTAATCATCACTCAGGAGCAACAAAGGGAATTGTTACATATAGGCTAGATATTCCATATGTAGGTCATATGTAGTAGTCTAGGTTAACATGCATGGACCATCAACCCCATAGCAAATTAATATGGTATTGGACCCTAAAATTAGTTTATAGGCCATGGTATAGGCCACGAGAACCATTGTCAATGTTACAAATATTGAAATGGCCACAATATCTCACTTGTAAGGTAAAGTAATTATGTGTAGGGCCGTACACATGGACCATGAATCATATAGTAAATTTATTAACCATGGACCATTATTTAGGTTATGAGAACCACTATTGGTTTACATAACCTATAAATATAAAACCATGGTTGGTTTATTGGTTTACATAACCATGGACAAACCAACAACAACAATGACATCGACGATGGTGACAATGATGATCATGACGATATCACATGTAGGCTAGAGATTCTTATGTGGTAATCTAGGTTAACATGCGTGGACCATCAACCCCATGGAAAATTAATATGGCATTAGACCCTAAATTTAGTTCACATGCCATATTCCAGGCCACAAGAACCATCCTTTGTGTTACAAATATTGAAATGGGCACCATAAATAATGCCACTAATTAGACACTGACCTAACACAACCAACCCATGTAAATGACTCATGCACTTGGCACACTTGATCCATGCAATGAATTCATGCACCTAGGAAGCTTCAACCTCTAACCCCCTCACCTCGTACCTAACCTTAACATCTAGCCCCAAACTGAATAACATGATAACTTATAAACCACATAACCACTAGTACCAACAAAACCAGAACCCCTTGCCCACTAACCCACTGATCCCTTAGGTGCCTCGCTTCTAATCCAAAAAATCCCCAAATCCTACCACATTATGAAATTGTAGAAAATATCCCCTTAAGCCAGTGTCCCTCTAACCCTAACCCACCACCCCCTAACCGAATCACTAACATGCCTACTGCACCAAATCAACACACTAACACAATAAACTTTGTCCTTGGGTTATTTATAACCAAGGTTTTAGATCAAATACATTGACATCAAGGTTTGAATGATCACTATATGGGATTTTATCAAACCAAAATTAGTGCAAAAATAAACACAAGAACTTAGACTATAAACAAAATATTCCCTATCTAGGGTATGTATGATGACTCAAGTCCCTATGCATGGCTCGTGAGTCTCAAAATAAAGTTTTATTGTCCAAGAACCTACATTTTGGCCCTAGACCATAACATAGGCTCCTAGAACCATCCACGACATGAAAATACTAAAAAAAATGACAATGTGTTACTCAAAAGCTAAATATTCCTTGCCTATCGCCTATGTGGTGGTACAGAGAAACACCCATAGGTCACAAGACCTTGAGGTAACTACCAGTCATTATAAACTAGATTTTGATCTAACACCATGGACACCATGGATTAGGCTTCAAGAACCATCCATGATGTTGTAAATATTAAAATGGCCACCATACCCACTTGCAAGCTAAATATTCCATGTGTAGGAATCATGTGGTGATTAGGGCCCTAAACATGGCCCATTAGCCATAAAGGATAATGTTATGGCACACGAGTTTATATTTTGACCATGGATCATGGAAAGTTGGAGTGTGAGAACCATCTTTGATGTGAAAAACCTAGCATGATTGCCACAAGTTATGAGAACTGGGCTTTAAGGGGGGCTTTTCAAACAATCGCCTCCAAAAGTTAAATTCTGATGACTTTTAAGGGGGGTTCCAAACAAACCGCGTCCCAAAGTTCAATTCTCATGACTTTTAGGGGGGGTTTGACAAACCGCCCCCAAAAGTTATGAGAATTGGGCTTTTAGGGGGGGTTTTCAAACAACCGCCTCCAAAAGTTCAATTGTCTCATGACTTTTAAAGGGGGGTTCCAAACAAACCACGTCCCAAAGTTCAATTCTCATGACTTTCAGAGGGGGTTTTGACAAACCGCCCCCAAAAGTTATGAGAATTGGGATTTTATGGGGGGTTTTCAAACAAGTGCCTCCAAAAGTTCAATTCTCATGACTTTTAAGGGGGGGTTCCAAAAAAACCGCCTCCCAAAGTTCAATTCTCATGACTTTTAGGGGGGGTTTTGACAAACCGCCCCCAAAAGTTATGAGAATTGGGATTTTAGGGGGGGGGTTCAAACAACTGCCTCCAAAAGTTCAATTCTCATCACTTTTAAGGAGGGTTCCAAACAAACAGCCTCCCAAAGTTCAATTCTCATGACTTTTAGGGGGGGTTTGACAAACTGCCCCCAAAAGTTATGAGAATTGGGCTTTTAGGAGGGGTTTTCAAACAACCGCCTCCAAAAGTTCAATTCTCATGACTTTTAAGGGGGATTCCAAAAAAACCACCTCGAAAAGTTCAATTCTCATGACTTTTAGGGGTGGTTTTGGCAAACCGCCCTCAAAAGTTATGAGAATTGGGATTTTATGGGGGTGTTTCCAAAAACCGCCCCCAAAAGTCAAAAGTCAAATTTTAGGACTTTTGGGGGTGGATTTAAAAAAAATAACCCCAAAAGTCCAATTTCCATTACTTTTAGGGGCGGTTTTAAAAGACCGCCTCCAAAGGTCTGAAAAAACTTTTAGGGGGGTGTTTACTAAGACCCCCGCAAGCCAAAAATGCCCCTAAAGGGATATTTTGTTGTAGTGTTTGCAACTAAACAATACAAATGTGCTACCTAAATTCAAAATGCAAACAAATACTATCCAAATATTTCGTTCTAAGTAATGTTGTAACCATGTAATATAAACATGCATGATAAAAATTTAATTGAAAAGCGAATAAATCAAAGTACTATATATATATCGTAGAATATCAACATACCCCACACGTATGATTTAAATGCAAAGTATTATAACAATGCGTTTTCATAGGTGATGAATACAACATAATCAAAATGACTTAACTATGTTACCAATATGCTCAGTTATGAATATGTTCGCATAGTTAAGAATATGCCCACATAACACAGTTAAGAATTTATGCCCGTAGGCTATAAACATGCCCGCACAACATAGTTAAGAATTTATGCCCATAGGCTATAAATATGCCTGCATGGCATAGTTTATGACTATAGTTCAAAGGGGTCCATACAAAAATTATGATACCTTATGTATAAGTATATGTGATATGGATTATAAATATAAGGTTTAACCCACATATTCTAAGTCCCGAAATTTTCTATATAAACAATTACTTGTTTCTTGTGTCGATATACTATGGAAAGGGTTAACATTTTGATGTGAAACTTGTAACCATAAATGCCATGGCAGCTCCTCACTACTCAAATCCACTCTAGCGTATTTACAGTTAATCGGTCAAGCCTACTAAGGCTGTACAGAGTACTGTTGAGTTAACACAAACTCACCACATTGAGAAGGGTATCGAGTACCATATCCTGGGCATTAACCTTTCAAGCTATTATGACCGTTGATCAAAATTTCACAACTCTGTTATGGAAGAACGTGATTCATCTCCATCGTTGATCTCTGGAATTTGGTGTTGAGGGTTTTCGCACCCATCTACCATGCTTGACTTAACATTAAAAACATATTCACCAGTTCCAGAGGTGACTTCTACCTTCCACACTGGTAAGTACAGCATGGAAAAGCATCCAACAAACTGGAACTTACCATTCTCTTGGCTTGTGCTCTACGCAGAGCATTCTTTCCTTGTGCAGAACGCTCTTGCACTCTGTAAAGTTGCAAAGTTCGATTTCTTCCTAAACCAAATCCATTTCAAAGGAATATTTCAAGCTCCATTGCAAGCTCCAATAAAGGCTTCAATCTAACAGATTGGTCCAGGCGTGAAGGTAAGGTAAGTTTGTAAGTGTTACAACATTTTACATTTCCATCATTTCAACTTAATTATTTAACAATTCTTCTTTATTTACTACTATATTGTTTCGGGTGTAGGCGAAGTAAAATACAGGAAGAGGTTTAACGCATTATGGATGAGTCCTCAGCAAAGTGCCAGCAAGTGAAAACTCGGGTCTTTGTATTGGCGAGGTAACCGATGCCGGTTAACAATTCTGCTTTATTTACTACTAGATTGTTTCGGGTGCAGGCGAAGTAAAATATAGGAAGACGTTTAATGCATTATGGATGAGTCCTCAGCAAAGTGCCAGCAAGTAAAAAATCAGGCCTTTGTGTTGGCGAGTGAATCAGGCTGAACCTACTCTAGCAATTAAAATTACGGGTGACAAACTTTGTTAGAGTTTCTTCCTTTAGTTAGGGTTTTTCATTACTATGTGCAAGTTCAAATCGGATTATCCACCGACCTTCTTTTCTATATAACTATGTTAAATTTCTTGAGAGGTCTTCACGACTTGTGGGTGTAATTATGTTTGACATATCAAAAATCATTTGCAGAACTGTTATCGTATTTGGTAGATACTTATGTGCTTGGTTTAGTCACATCCTGGACTATAAGCAAAAGTTTAAAGTGTTAACCAATTAGAATAAAAGTGCATTACAACATTTGCTTAATGCTTGCGATTTGTAGTTTGTCTCAAACGTTTTCTTTTTGAGGTTAAAGTATAGGGTTTCAATCTTTTGCAGAAAAAGTAATCGTTTCTTGGTTTAACATTTTGATTTTATACATAATCCTACATATTTGTAAACCGCGTGTAATGGAAACCCTAGCCTGTATTCATATACAAGGATAGCCATGTAATACTCGTTTTGGTTTGCAATTTCATATTATATAATTGTAAACAATGGGTATTAAACCCTAGCTTGTGATGTATACAGAATTTATTCAGTGACAGCGGCTATAATCCTAGCTTGTAATGTATACATAATTTATTCAATGACAAAATCACATTACCTTTGTTCTATTCTTTGCATAAAAGTTTCCTTTCAAAAATAAAGAAAATAAAATCGCATTACGTTTGTTCTATCATTTGCATAAAATTTTCATACTGTGGAATTTGAGATTTCATGCTGACATATAAAAGGGCATATATATAAAGAATAGACTGAAACGGAAACTTTGTCGAGTATTTAAATCATTTCATATACAGGCCTATAAAAATACCAGAAACTCTATCGAATATTTTATGTATCTTTAAAAATACATAATGATTCGATTTCTTTTCTAGTTCTTCCATGTATTTCCTCTGTATGTTGTCTATGCATTCCATACTTGTTTTTCTTTAAACTTTTCATACTCTGTTCTAAAAAATATTTGGGAAATAAAATATTCAATATAGTTTTTCTTTGAACTTTTCATACTCTGTTCTATAAAATATTTATGAAATAAAATATTCAATACATAATACATTTACAAGATTATGATAAAATAAACCATTATTGTGCAGAAACAATACAAATCTTTCCATAAGAAACCAACAATTATAAATATAACCCTTCTATAGACATTCAACAATAAAGTTGTTTCAATACAAATAACATAATACTTATCTATATTTTCTGATGACCAGTGGAACACAGTCACAAACCTCCCAGCCTTTAGACCAGAAAGGCTTTCTTTCCCTCTTGGTCAGCCCCAAGCTTGGTTCACAATTCCTCTAGATTAGAGTATTTTTATTATTCGGAACTTGTTTCCCCAAGTTATTATGAAGTTTCTTTTGTAGTAGACAACCCAACATCGAACCTAGTACTTCTGAGCTCCAGGATGCTCTAGGTACTTTTAAGTCTCTGAATACTCCTCGTGCTCCAAGTTCATACCCAGCTTCCATTGTTTTTTCTTTTTTCTGTTCTGGTTCAGTTTGTGCTCCAAACTGCCCCCATTCTAATTTCTTGATTAATTCTGGTTATTCAATCCTCTTGAATCCCCTCTCTTTTCAGTACCCCTTTCACTGTTCTTTTTATGTTGATAATGAATGGCATTCACACTATCCTAGGCAACATAAACACATGCAAAAGAATCCCAACAGGGTTTACATAAGTTCGATGGCAGGATAACGCCATTACAGAGAGAATCATACTATCTCCCGCATTCACGCTATCACTGGCAGCATAACAAAACCACGACTCCTGTAGAAAATATGAGATCACTTTGATCTTGGCTGTGTGAATCTCCCAAACCAGAACCATTCTCTCGGTTAAAGCTCCTTCCCCCTCTTTCACACAGGGATTAATATCTTCTTGCAATGGCTGGTCCCTTCCTGCCTCCACTGCCCTTCTCTCTTTTGTTGTGTTGATAATCATTGAATGAATAAAAATGAAATCCTTCTCCCCTCTCTTGTTCTCTTTTTGTCTCTCTTTATTCTTATTTCTTTAATTCCATTATTCTCCAAAACTCTTCTTTAGAGTTTTTACAAGTGTTTCAATAAATAATTTCTCATTATTTATTTTGTTTTGTATTTTATCATCCAAACCATAGGAACTGTGACTCTCATCTCTTTAATGTGCTGGTCCACACTAGTCATCAGAAATGAACTTCTCTAACTTTCTAATGTCACCTAAGTTTAATGAAATAATACTTAACAAAAATAAAAGGGGTTATCAATCCAAAATTTGGGGTATTACACAACCAGCAAAAACATGTTCCTAAAACAAAAAGGAGACAAGAAGAAATCAAGTCAACATTTACCCATAGATTAATCGCACTTCTTAAATCGCTTAACCAAATTTAAATACGCAAACGTTTTTAGATATATCGATAAGTAACGTAATAAAAATATTGAATATGGGTATAGTAATAGTAATTTGTTGTCAGATTTATAGTTTACAAGAATTCAAATAGATCCACCCGGTGAAGTGAACGTACTAAGGAAATCCTCGAGTTTTGCTAAAAATATTCATACTCAATTAAAAGAAAACTTTTTGTCTATCACAAGGGCCGGCTAAAAGCAGTTGGGTTTAACATAAAGGAAAATAAAACTAAATATACACATACCATTCGTTAATGAAACTATAAAAGACATTCAACAGAATAAACAAGGATACTTCTCATGCAACAACGGCTGCAATTATCATTGATCATTGATCATACTTGTGAATACTTTTGTGTTTACTTCATAACTCTTAAATATCATTTTCATTGATTTGCCAAAAATCACACCTCTGTATCCGTTATAATATTGCTCTGTTTTAAAATAAATTTTTGTATTAGCTAAATCCACAAAGGTTTGTATCGACGGGGATATCATTTTAACCATCATCCTAAAAATGGTTTCCTAAAGGGTAGTTCGATATGAAGAGATCCAATCATTATATTTTCTTTGAGAGATCACAGCATAGATCCAAATTAAGATACAACCTCAAAATCGAAAGCACTTTATGCCAACATGTGTAGAATGAAAACTTCTTGTACAAAGGAAAAATAAGTGTTAATACGCCTTTATATAAGCGATTTATCGCAAGACCCACAAGCATTTTATCATGGTATATTTAACATCCTACTACTAAGTATACTCGTTGGCGTTTTATATTACAATATTTCAAGCAGAATATTCAAATACATATAAAATAATTTTGCAGAAGACTACTAAATAAAAACAAAAAAAAACATTATTTTCTTGTACAACACTAAGAAATTTTGTATTTTAATTTCATCAAAGAAAACTATGTGACCCTAATTCCGGGAATCGTCCTATTTTTTTATTACTTCAAAAACGAGTATAATATTTTTGCAGCATTCAGAACGAGGGTAACTCGAGCAGCAAACAAGTATCCACCACAATATAAGTCTACACTCAACATTCTCTCATGATATCATTAATCAAGAACCTAGGCAACGCCGCCATGGCTAAAGAAAGAAAAAGTTATACTATTACATTCTACTATTACAATGAATCAATACAAATAACTAAAAAATCAACTTATTCGCAATAATAGGAACAAAGTTCTTGGAGAATCAACTCCTCCCAACCATAGGAGAGTGCAACTCAACTATTTTCCTAGCTCCACCTCCGAGCTGGATTACCACCATCCACTAGAATGCTAGGCAATCACTTTCACGCAGAACTCTCTCTCAGAATCCGTAACAAGCAAATATGGACTTATGAAAAGAGAGAACAATCAACAAGTTTATCTATGCACAACACTACGTCCCATGCCATCTCATTGCACTAATATATATAGTTTTTCCTAGGTGTTGTGCCATCCCAATCAAATCTCGAATCAATCCATAAATCCATTTGATTTAGGATCTTGCGTGGTTGTTGAGTTTTAGGTTGGATTTGATTGTTAAAGATATTTCTCTTGCTTGCTTACACATGTTCTATGTGCCATGGTGGTGTCCGCTCATTTAACTGACTTTCCAAGTGCCTTTTTCTTTTATTAAATAATAAAAAAATAGTTTGTTTTGCAAAGTGTCACAAAAATGATTCTCTAGCTAGCTAGCTATCGGATCACTCATAAAAGAATTTTAAAAAGTCCATATTTACAACCATAAATGGGGAAGCAAAGTTTACTAAACCATATAAATTAGTCCCAAAATAATATAAAGAGAAATTATTAGAACCATTGAGGAAAACCTCCATCATTAAAATCATGAAGTTTCTTGGTGCTATCTTGTTTCAGAGCTATGTATAATATGGACACACACCATGAACCTTTCTTTTTGCAAACCATCATCATTGGTGTAGATAAAACACTTTGCCTAGGTTAAATGATGTCTACATCTAACATTTCTTGAACCATATTTTCAATATCAATGTTTTGTGCATATGGGCACCTATAGGGTCTAATGTTAGTTGGTAGACTTTCTCGTTGCAAGTAAATAACATGGTTATGATCTAGAGTAGGTGGAATACCTTTAAGGATCCCTCCAAATACCTTGAAATTAAATGTCAATAAGTTGTTGGAGATCCAATAGAATAGAGGGTATAAATGCTTGAACATCGAGTGAGCACACTTGTTCAATTACTCCATGATGTCCCTTTTTAGCAATTTTTTCATGTTGTTACAAATTAGGCACTTTATATGGTTTCCTTAGAATATGTCTAAGTTAAATTTCCTTTCCTTTTGAAGTGAATCTCATGAAAATTTTATGAAAGTTAGGAATCATTGTTCCCAATGATTGTATCCATTGGACCCCTAGTACAACACCACCACCACCCATTTGGATTGAAATCATTGGACTATCCAATAAATACTCCCCCATAGTAAGCTTAATACTATGACACTTCCGTGAACAAGTTATGGTACCTCCATTTGTAATCATTACTTGAGATTATGGTGTTGGATATACAAACTAATTGAGTAGTTTGGCTCATTTGCAATTAATGAAGTTATGGATGATACTAGAATCTATTAGCACGGTTTACACCTTTTTCTTTTGGATATATCCTTATATCATGAGAGTTTAAGGAATGATAATGTTGTCCAATGCATGGCGATATGGTTGGATTAGCATCTTCTAGATCTACCTCTTCAGATTGTTATGGTTAGATATTCTTCCTCTTCACAATCTATGTAGAGTATTTTTCTCACTACATGTATTCCCCTTACTGTACTTATCACAATTAAAACATAGTCCCTTTTCTCTTTTTTCCTCCACTTGTTAAGGCATCAACCTCATAGAATGAGTGAGGTTGAGGGAGGAAGCATTTCCTTCTCTATAGGTGTTAGTAGAAACCCTTGTAGTAGACATATTTTTACTTTTAAATTTCCTTTCCAAACTAAAAGCATTCTCTAATTATTTAGGTTCAAAGAGACCTAACTCATGTTTAATTATCTCCTTTAAAGTGGTGATAAAAAGATCCATCAAATTATCCTCTAGAATGTTCTTCACTCTAAGATTCAAGTTCTAAAATTGCTTAATGTACTCTGTAACTAGTCCTTTTTTCTTGATATTTATCAACTGGATAAAGGAGGTGTTTCTATTAATATACCCACAGTATTCTATCAATCCATCTATAAATATATACTAAGAGATAATAGAGACATTCATACAATTACAAAATATTGGTACCATACAAATTGATCAAATTCTAAATACAAGGATGCAATAGTTACCTTTTCAAAAGATGGAACTTCGTGTAGATCAAATAGTTGCTCTATCTGGAATATCCATGTTAGTGGATCATTTCCATCAAAATTTATTATAGAAACGTTGGGAATGAAGTAGTTCCTTGGGCTTGAGTTGAACCCATGACGATGTGATGAATGATCAAATGTCAAAGACTCAAACCTCTTGTTCTCCAACTATTTTTCAATTTTCTAAATATGTGATTGGGAAAATTCCCTCTTGTTATCCTTATCATATTCTCGACGAGATGATTTGTGAATAAATATATGTCTCATCTCATTTAGAATTACCCGCTTCATAACTTCAAGATCTTCTTTACTGACCATTTTTTTCAATATCCTCTTTACTAGCCATATTTTGATCCATATTTTTCAACTCATTTTCTATATCCTTTTTATGTGTTTACCAATTGGATATGTGTCATTGACCTACCATTTAATTCCTGAGCCTTAGCCTCCAAATTGTATAGTTGGTTACACATTTCTTCATTTTCTTCATGAGTCATGGTTGAACACTCTTTAGAAACCCTAGTTTGTAGGTTGTCTTAGTGTCTGACCCTGAATGAATTATCTATGAAATTTCAATCCCAATGAGTCTGTCATGTAGTAACTTTGTATGTCTTCTCTGCAATGCCATGGATTTGACCCAATTCTGATGTGTGAAGATAAATTTATGGAAACTTTCCCAACACTTGTTATTTTTTCTTTTATTGGAGAGGGAAATTGTATGGCCTATCATGTGTCTGAATTTCCTTCTCTACTCTTGAATTTTTACCACATATAATATGGTTTGTTTTCTATGATGCAATAGTTGGAACTAGATTTGGATTCCTCAAGATTCATATATAATAGTTTTACCTAGAAAACATGCTTGAGGCTAGTTTTTGGCCTAGTCAAAAACCCTAACTTCCACATACCATAACTTTAAACTTATTATGAAACAAGGCCTGAAATTTTAACATAGGTACTTTTCTCTTTGTTTTGAGTCTTCTAAAAAAAACTATCTAAAATGGCCCTAAAAAGTATCGAAAAATTGGCTCTAATACCAAGTGTTATGCACCAATTTCCCAAAATAGCAAAAAAATGGAAAGGAGTAACCAAATGCCTTGAGAATGAAATAAAGAGATGGATAAGAAGCCTCCTTGTACAATGTATCAAATGCACAAGACAATATGATATGATCCTAAAACTAGGCCTTTTCTGTAATGCCCCGTTATCTAATTCCTCTACATGTTTTTGAATATTAGCATGCATATGAGGCATGCATATGCTAGCTACATACCCAAACCTCGCATGTGTCACATTAGTAAATCTATTACTTAATTAATTGTGCAATTAATTCACCTTGGTTTCATGGTTGATTGATGTATGATTCATATTAATTAAATATTATTAATTGAGAATTAGAATATGAATTATATTAATAAATATGAATTATAAATTTCATTTAATTAGAATAGAAAATTATTAATTAATAGGTTTTCTAAATATAGTAAATGAAATATTTAAATAAAGAATAAAATCAAATTATTTTACAAACCTCAAAACTCGCCGCTTGGAAAAAAGGTGAAGTCGATCAAAACCGACATCTGCATAAAATATTATATATTTAATTACTTGTCCATCAAGTAAAGGATAATACTAAAGGAACTATATGTTAGGTGCATAAAGGTTATTGGACTGATGGTAGGAGGTTTCTTCAAAGGGAAGAAGCCTTCAACATAAAAGGTGTTGATGTATTTGTAACTTTGGAAGATATTCACTTGTATATTACATTTGTACTTTATTGTATATCCAACAGAGATGTCTTATTCCTCTGATTGGAAATGTCGTCATTTGTATTTGCAAATGTCGCAAGTTACATTGTAAGTGTCGTCATTTGTATTTATGGGTTATTAGACCACCAGTGTGGGGTCGGCCTTAGTTAGGTCATGTGTTTGGGTTATTAAGATTCATTATGAAGTCAGCTCCAGTGATTTATTGGTAGGTAAAGTCGGTGTATAAATAGAGGGTGTGCCTCTCTCATTCTATTCATTCACTCACTTCTTGAGCTCGCATAGCTAAGTGAGAAAGTGGTGCACATGTGGAGGAGGAGGAGTATCTGCTAAAGACATCTTATTGGGTTTGATCCTTGTGATCTTGTATTGGGGATTATTCTATCTCTCAGGAAGTTACGGGGTTTTTCACCTTCTTGGTTTTCCCCGAGAAAACTCGGTGTCTCTTGTGTGCTTGCATTATTGTGTTTATGATTGATATGTTGTAGATATGCTATACATGTTGTTTTCTTAGTGATCCTGAATGATAATGGAATGAAATTATAAAAAAATTAACATGGTATCAGAGATGACCTAAGAAGAAGGCATTGTGTAGCTACGGAAGCTAGGGCTTCTTAATTTTTTGGTTTCTCTCCACATATCATCAAAGGTAGGAGGCTAGATTAACTCTCCTAACAAGGGCGCATATTTCTGTCGAGACATAATTCAATTCTGAGCATTTTCACATTTTGACCTAAAAATTAGGGTTTCTACCACAATTGGAATTTCTGAAATCTGAGACCACGGTTGGAAGATCCTCTGAAAAATAGAATTTTAGAGCTTTGGATTGAACTTTTTGGTTGGATGGCTCCAGGAAAATCAAACCCTAATTCAGGGTCTTGTCTAGTGAATCCGGAAGTTTCAAAAGCAATTTTGAGGGGTGAAAATTTGCAGATTTCAAATTCTAAGTATACCAGCTTGACCAGCTCAGCAAGACACATCTTTCTATCATCTCAGAAGTTTGAAATTCAAATTTAAATTTTTTAGGGTTTCTCTAACAAACCCTAATCCAGCTACAGATCCGGTTTTCAGCAAATCAAGTGGTAAGACTTAATAGATTTTCTATTTCCATTTGAAGTACTCTTTAAGATGTCTCACCACACCAAGCTTGAGGATAAGGGATGATAACTTCCAAGCCTGGAAGTATATGATTGGGTTAATCCTAGAAGAGAATGAGTTGGACACTTACATAAGTGAAGAGGTTCCTGTCCCAGAGGGAGAAGAAGCTAAAGCCTTACACAAGAAGAACCTGGTCAAGGCTAAGATAATCATTGTTGATTCTATCAAAGACCATCTCATACCTCATGTGTCTTCCTTAAAGACACCTAAGGAGATGTTTGACTCCTTGACCAACTTGTTTGAAAGAAAGAACATAAATCGGAAGATGACTCTATGGAACCAATTAAAAGGGGTAAAGCTTCAGAATGGAGAGACCATTCAATCCTACTTTTCTAAGGTCTCTCAAATCAAGGAACAACTTGAAGCTATGGATGAAGTAGTGGAGAATGGTGAAATTGTAATGACCACATTGAATAGCCTACATAGGTCATGGGACTCCTTCATCCAAGGAATCTATGCAAGAAGGAAACTGATCTCTTTCAGTAGACTATGGGGGGAATGTTCACAAGAAGGAGATAGGCTTGTGGCCAAAGAGGAAAAGATGGGAAATGAAGATCAAGCTCTCACAACACACACCAAGAAAGAAAATTCCAAGAGGGAGTATTCATATCCAAAGAAAACTCCACACCATCATCATAGAGACAAGAAAGATCTAAGATGATTTATTTGAAATGAGAAGGGACACTTTGCCTCAATTTTCCTAAGGACAAAAAGGGCTACAACAACAACAACAACAAGAGCAATAAGAAGATATATCATGCTCATGCTGCTAAGGATGATGAACCTCCCAAGAAGAAGACTAGAGCAGAAAGTGATGACTTATCTAGTGAAGATGAATATGTTATAATCTCTGCTCTTAGAGGTACTATCTCTCATGGGTGTGATGACTGGATTATTGATAGTGGGGCTTCCAAACACATGACTGGGTTTAAAGAATCCTGTGTAGATCTATCTGAACATGAGTCACCTCACAAGGTGAAACTTGGGGATGACTATCAATATCCTATAAAAGGAAGTGGTGAAGCCTCCTACAAACTAGACTCGGGGAAGTCTTTGAAGATGAAGGATGTTCTATATGTACCTACGCTCAAGAAGAATCTCCTCTCCATATCATCTTTGGATGCAAAGGGGTTAGATTTGCATTTATGGATGGCTAAGTACTCATGTGGCCGAAGGGTAATACCATAGATGATGCAGTAGTGATTGGAGAGCAAGAGGGAGGATTGTACAAATTAAAGGGACAACCTGAACATGCCATGGTACATGAGTCCATGGAGCCAAGTGAACTTTGGCATAGAAGGCTTGCACACATGCACTATAGAGCACTACTAATTGCAAGCAAAGCAGTAGAAGGTCTTCCTAGAATTCAGTCAAAGCATGAAGGGGTTTGCAAAGGATGTGCAAAAGGAAAGAACACAAAGAAAGCATTTCCAAGCAGTGAAAGCAAAGAAAAAGGAATCTTGGAAATTATCCACTCCTATGTATGCAAACCGATGTCATCCAGTTCTCTGATTGGGTATGTATACTATGTTTCCTTCATTGATGATTTCTCTAGGAAGACATGGGTTTATTTCTTGAAGAATAAAGATGAAGTGTTTGATAAGTTCAAGGAATTCAAAGCCTTGATAGAAAATCAAACTGATACGAAGATCAAGACCTTCAGATCCGATAATGGCAGATAATTCACTCCAGGATATTTCAAAAGGCTATGTAGTGATTCATGGATTAAGAGGGAGTTGGCTGCTCCCTACAATCCACAACAAAATGGAGTTACAGAAAGGAATAATAGAACTATCATGGAAGCAGCACGGGAAATGATTCATGACCAGGATATGCCTATGCATCTATGGGAAGAAGCATCTAGGACAGTTGTATATGTGCAGAATAATTGTAATATCCTTGGGAAGATTCAACCAAGATATTAACTCAACTCCAAATTTTTCAAAAACTTTACTAGTTAATTTTCTGTCAATTTCTTCAAACAGTGCAGGAAGTAAGTGATGGGTACTAGGGTAAGGAATGAGGATGGTAGGATGAACATTCAATTCTGGAAAATGTATGGGATTAGGTACAGTAGTAGGTCAAAAGTCAAATCAGAGATGTCCTATGCACCATGTACCAAAACCATTCACTTTTCAACAACAGTGTGCAATTGTTACCTACTTCGAGGCTTCTTGGGAAGCTGGCATATACATACTAGATAGGTGGGGGTACTGGGGATTAATGATAGATTTAATATCATTCAAATAAAATTATATAATTTGTTGGAATGATGTACCAATGAATTGGAATGGTTTGGAAGAGTATTGGCCAAAACTAGCTAGTCAGGATGACCGAGAAGGAGAAATTACAATACTTTCTAAATGGCCCGAAATGCTTCCAAAAGCTTATGAACAGAGTATGGGGATGTTAATTACTATTATATTGACCATACCAAAGCATTAGAATATATAAATAAATTAATGGTTAAACATATTGAGAGTTTCACTAAAACTAGTCAATAAATAATGCCCATTGAGCTAGTCTAGGGTCAAAGAAGGGTAAAAGTCAGTAAATGAAATAATGCTCTATTTTTATGAATAAAATAGATCTTTTATAACTTATTTAATTTTTTATGTTCGAATCAAAATTTTACAAAAAGATCTCACAAATATTTTCTACCCTCCTTCGCTGTAGTTCCCCAATTGACTAGGAAAACTAGTCTCAATTTTTGGAGGTGCCAAAATCACCAGTAAACTTCATAGATCATTCCATAACATATATAAACATATGATAACAGTACCAAATTATTTTTGGGTTGAATTCACAAAAGTGGAAGAATTTTCACAATAAAATTCATCAAGTATTGGACAGGAGACCTTCCACAGCTAGTTTTCCCCCACAGGAGAGGAGAAAGGGTTGGAAGGCTAGGAGAAGGGTCAGATCTCTGATAAACCTAAGTGATGAGATGCTATAGGTCAATAATAGATCTCATGGACTGGACACACCTTCTCTGAGAAGAACTGGACTCCTTCTTCATGAATGAGATCTTTCTCTCCACTGGAATCACTAGTTTTCCTCCACAAGAAAGGAGAAATGGTTGGAAGGGTAGGAGAAGGGTCAAATCTATGATAAATCACCTTGCCAACTTTTCTCCACTAGATTCCTTATCTTTTTCGAGACTTTTCCACTTAGGCAAGATTGGCCCACTTGACCAATTCGAATTTCCTAGTCCATTCATATTTATTAGCAACAATCATTTAAATTAAATCGTACAACTCATAAATAATTTAACTTAGCAATTAATTAATTATCTAGTAATTAATTAATTATTATGGTGCAATGCCTCACAAAATATCTCCATTAATTTAATGATAACTCCATTAGTCTCCTTAGATCCTTAGTTTGGTTATTAATATCTTCTGGGGGGGCACCTTATCCATTTAATACCCAAATACAACCTTAGGCATCTTCCATAAGATAGTTTCCACATTGGCTCATTAATTAAATAATTATTGCCTAGGTGACTTAGGGCCAAAATTAGCCCATGGACCATAGCAAAAATATCGGGATATGACAGTCCTCCCTTTCCAAGATTGCTTGTCCTCAAGCAATTTTAGGATCCCACCAAGCTTCTGCTACACCACTCTGATTAAATTTGTCCCCATCCACTGAACAATCTGAAAATTAACTTTGGCCTTCAAAAAAAAATGAAGAAAAACTGCACTATAATTTATATCTGCAATTAACCAACAATGAACAAAATTTTCAGCCCAACTAGAATAATCTTGAGTAGAATTCCTGGATCCTATTGTTTCTCTTGTAAGGACCAAAATTTTTCTGTCACCTTTGGCAATCTGTCACTCCCATGAATGCTAGGATCCCAGAGTATCAACTCCAAGCATCTGGATTCCCTCTAGATAGGCCAACTTCTGCAAGGAATCATTAATTTATCTTGGCAACTTGCTTGCTTAGTTGCATTCCCTTGACCATTAGCAGAAACATTTTTGCAAAGAGACTTCATGCTTGTCAGGTAATATTTCACCCAACCCATATGTGGATGAGTGACATCAAATGGATGCAAAATACATCTTTGTTGCTGCTCACAATTCAAGACAATGTCAATTATAACAAAACAATTATGGCAAAAACAAGTGAACCTTTTACCTTCCAAGGTCTTCACTGCAATGTTTCCCCTACCCATCCCACCAATGGATGGACAAGCACTTTTATTTGCTGAATCATATGAAATGTGATCATCCATATGCATGTCTTCCTCGCATAAAGAGAACTCATGATCCCTATGGAACTCCACAGGTGTTTCCCTCTTCATCCAACGGCTCAACTCTCTGCCATTAATCGAAGGGTGTAAAACTCCATCAAATGACCCACACATTGAAAGTAAGTATGGATTTGATACCTCCTTGTCAAAAGTGGTTGCACACACATGCATGGGCTGATTCCACTGCTGTGGGTTAAGGAACATGTCATCATCCTCGATTTTAGGATCCTCCTGCTCATCATGTGACACAAAGAGGAAGAATCCTTTTACCCAATTTTCACTCCCACAATTTGTGGTTGAATGGGAAGTGGGGAATGAAGGGTAGTGAGCCATGCTTCTGAACATTTCATCAACCTTTTCTACACTTTCGTCCAGCACATACTGAACATACTTCTGTTCATGGTCCACCCACTCATGAGGTTCCTCCATAGACATTTTCATGTCATTTACCCAAAAGGGATGACTCTCAGGAAAAATTGAGGATTCAGTCAATTCTTGCCACTGTTGTTGGAATTGTTCTATCTTCATTTGTGATTCTAAGAGGGCACTTTGAGTGTATCTCAAAGAATCTTGGGTGGCCAACAACTCACCTTTGAGCTTGTAGTTCTATTTTTCATATATGCTAATACTCTCTTCATCATGCAATGTTGCTGCCCGCAATAACTCAACAAGCTCAAACATGTAATTTTTATCTGAAAGCAACTGTGAGAAATTACCTTTGATTTTGGACATTGCTTTCTGGATATTCTCCATGGATTCAAAGGAAGATTGGTCTTCCATTAAAGTAGCTTCCCAACACAACTTTGACACTGAAGCATGAGTTTCATGGAGAATTTCAAGGCCTCTTGGATCTTCTGTTCATCCATATTTAAAGATCCTGCAAGAAGATGAGGTTCTTGCAGATGTTCCTCCTCTTCATTTTCCATCATCGGATCAATTTCATGCAGTGCACTTGAGGTTTTGAAATCTGATCTATATGTTGCTGCTACAATATATTCATCTTTCAGGTCCTCAAAAACATAATTTGGGGTGTAACATAAGTGCTCATTCATCCTTGGTGAAACATAAAGATCTTCTCTCAAGGTTTCAGCCTTCATACTTCTTTCATTTTTTACATCGGAATTCTGAATGTCATCACCATGGGGCTCAACCATTCTGAACTTTTCAATGGAAGTGGCTGCCACATCAGATTGAAATAATGACACATAAAAATCAGAAATTACTAATATACCAAGTGTCATGTTCTCCTCCTTATGTGGTTGAATTTTGATGGCTTGTTAATCCACCCATTTTTCTGCTTCACACCCTACTGAGATGTGCTCAATTTCTGCTTCCTTGCAAGGCTCAAGGAGCGATTGTAAATCTAAATTATGTTCCTCCTTTGGATTAGATCCAAAATATGTCTCACCTTCATCAATCTGTCCCATTTCTTCTGCACTTGTTTTGAAATCAACCATTAAAAGATCGAGAGTGATTTTACCTCCCTCATCACCAACAATCAAGTTTTTGATTGCTGGATCTTCTACTGTGCATCGACTTTCTTCATCCACTTCTTGGAGTAATGGAGAACCAGCAAGGTATTCTTGGTCATTTATTTCCAAGAAACTTGATGTCTCTCTGCATTGTGTGGTGCTCGGATCACAACCTTTGGACTTCCTTCTTGAAGGAAAACCAAACAGTCTCCCAATTCCTGGCCTTGCTGAAACTTCCTTCTTGATTCCTTTTTCCTGAAATTGGGATGGATCCATATGTAGGGCTGCAACTTCAGATTTATTTTTTCCTACTTCTTCTCCACCCAAAGAACTAGGTGGCTCTTGGTTTCCTCCCTTGATTTTTCCTGGCTATGAGGACACATGTTTATCCCTCCCTTCTATTTTATCTCCTAGGGGTAAAAATCTTGCCTCGACTTCTTTGCACACACCATCAACCATATGTGAAATCCTTATTTTGTTATCACTATTGTAGGGGTATTTGAACAAACTTTGAATCTCTAAATCACAATAATATCTAAAGGTCAAGGACTTCTGAACCTCCTTCTTCAAAGCAGAGTACTCCATGAAGTACTCATAGGATTTCTTTGGGTTCCCTCTTTTGAGTATTCCTTCATAATCCCAAATAGTCATAGGTAGGTCATTTCCTATGTCCTCTTCAAACATTGGTTCAACAAGGAAATCATATTCAACTTTCGGCATATAAAATTTTTCAACAAGGGTTAAAGGCTCCTCTTCATATGGCTCAAAAGTAAATTCTTCTTCTTCACTGACTGGTAGGAGCTACATTTTGCATCTATGAGAAGATCTTCAATATTCCTTCCATCAGTGAGCTTCCTTATTTCCACAGGGGTGGAGGAAAGTGCTCTGATACCACTGTAATATCCTTGGGAACATTAAACCAAGATATTAACTCAACTTCAAATTTTTCATAAACCTTACTAGTTAATTTTCTGTCAATTTCTTCGAACAGTGCAGGAAGTAAGTGATGGGTACTGGCGTAAGGAATGGGGATGGTAGGATAAACATTCAATTCTGGAAAATGTATGGGCTTAGGTGTAGCACCAGGTCAAAATTCAAATCATAGATGTCATATGCACCATGTACCAGAACCATTCACTTTTCAACAACAGTGTGCAACTGTTGCCTACTTCGAGGCTTCCTGGGAAGCTGGCATATGCATACTAGATAGGTAGGAGTAATAGGGATTAATGACAGATTTAATATCATTCAAATAAAATTATATAATGTTCTGGAATGATGTACCAATGAATTGGAATGGTTTGGAAGAGTATTGGCCAAAACTAGCTAGTCAGGACGACCGAGAAGGAGAAATTACAATGCTTTCCAAATGCCCCGAAATGCTTCCAAAAGCTTATGAACAGAGTATGGGTATGTTAATTACTGTTATATTAACCATACCAAATAATTAGAATAGATAAATACATTAATAGTTAAACATACTGAGAGTTTCACTAAAACTAGTCAATAAATAATGCCCATTGAGCTAGTCTAGGGTCAGAGAAGGGTAAAACTCAGTAAATGAAATAATGATATTTTTCTTATGACTGAAATAGCTCTGTTATAACATATTTAATCTTTTATGGCCAAATCATAATTTTACAAAAATATCTTACAAATATTTTCTACCCTCCTTCGTTGCAGTTCCCGAATTGACTAGGAAAACTAGTCTCAATCTCTGGGGTGCCAAAATCACCAATAAACTTCATATATCAGTCCAGAACGTATATAAACATATGATAAAAGTACCAAATTATTTTTGGGTCGAATTCACAAAAGTGGAAGAATTTTTACAGTAAAATTCATCAAGGATTGCACAGGAGACCTTCCACAGCTAGTTTTCCCCCACAAGAGAGGACAAAGGGTTGGAAGGGTAGGAGAAGGGTCAGATCTTTGATCAACCTTAGTGATGAGATGCTACAGGTCCAGAATATATCTCATGGGCTGCACACACCTTCTCTGAGAAAAACTGGACTCCTCCTTCATGAATGAGAGCTTTCTCTCCACTGGAATCACTAGTTTTCCTCCACAAGAAAGGAGAAATGGTTGGAAGGGTAGGAGAAGGGTCAGATCTCTGATAAATCTCATGCATAAGATGCTAAATGTCTAGAAAATATTTCTTGAGCTCCACACTATCCTCTTAGCTGATTTAGTCTCCTCCTTAAAGAATAGGATCTTTCTCCTCAATAGATCTTCAACTGCCTTCACTACAGACACTTCTGGATGATAGGATCTCTTCTGATGGTTGCATAATATTCATGGATGGCTGATAAACATATGATCAGCAGTAATATGGACCTCTAGAAGTATACTGGAAACCTATCAAGAACTTGGGGCACATCTCCCAAGGTTGTTGAGGAACATCTCTCAACACTAGAGAAGCTCATAGCTCTCAAGCAAATTTCTCAAATGATCAAAAGTTGTCAAATCGAGTTGGTTGGATTCTTTTATAAACTTCATGATGACCTGCTGAGCAAGTTCTTGGCTTGGTGACGTGTGAAAGTAGGTTACCCACTTTCTCATCCTACTCCAAAGCCATGAGGGCGCATTTCTTGAGGATAATAGCAACTCGTGGCTTTGAAAATTTTCTTTCCTTTGCCTCCCTTCACTGAATTTGGCAAGTGCGCTTTAGGAAGCTTTTTTTGGATGTTTCCATTTGTTTTCTAACTGCTTTTCTTCATCTTTCCACTTTCTTTACTTTCCTTTTTTCCTGCTTTTGTCTGATTTTTCCATCTTTTGTCCATTTCCTTCTTGGTTCACCTTGCCAACTTTTCTCCATTAGATTCCTTAGCTTTTCTGATACTTTTCCACTTAGGCAAGATTGGCCCACTTAACCAATTCGAATTTCCTAGTCCATTCACCAACCAATTGGAATATATATTAGAAACAATCATTTAAATTAAATAGTACAACTCATAAATAATTTAACTTAGCAATTAATTAATTATCCAGTAATCAATTAATTATTATGGTGCAATGCCTCACAAAATATCTCCATTAATTTAATGATAACTCCATTAGTTTCCTTAGATCCTTAGTTTGGGCATTAATATCTTTTGGGGGGCCACCTTATCCGTTTAATACCCAAATACAACCTTAGGCATCTTCCATAAGATAGTTTCCACACTGGCTCATTAATTAAATAATTATTACCTAGGCGACTTAGGCCAAAATTACCCCATGGACCATAGCAAAAATATGGGGATATGACAACAAAACACCTCACAAGATCTTGACAACAAGACACCAGAAGAAGTTTTCTCTAGTAAGAAACTTGAAGTTAGACATCTCAGGATATTTGGCTGTCCATTATATACACACATTCCAAAGGAAAAGAGGACAAAGCTAGATCCTTCAGGAAAGAAGGGCATCTTTGTGGAATACAGTGAAAGCTCGAAGGCTTACAGAATATACTTTCCAGGGTTCAAGAATATTGACATCAGCAGGGATGTAACATTTGATTAAGACTCAGCATACATCAAATTGAGGAAGACACCTGTTGAAGAACATGAAGAACCAAAGGTAACCAGATTTCAAGACACCACTATGAAAGAAGCAATTCTAGAAGAAAATCGTGAAATTGAAGATCCACTAGAACCTATAGATCCACCCCATGAGAAGAACTTTCACAAGAGGAAACCTGCATGGGCTAGAGAGCTCATCCAAGATGCAGAAAGGTATGGCATTCGAGAAGAAGAACAAAGGTAAAGGAAGAGGACTAGATCACATACCAGTTATGTTTTCTTACTCTGTGACATTATGAACAAAGAACCTTTCAATTATGAAGAAGCAGCGGAAAAGAAATAATGGAAGGATGCCATGGTCGAGGAGTACCAGTCGATCATGAAGAATGATGTTTGGGATGTGGTCCCAAGACCTAAAGGGAAGTCTATTGTGACTTCCAAGTGGATCTATAAGATCGAGCATGCTGCAGATGGTAGCATAGAGAAATACAAAGCAAGGTTTGTAGCTCGTGCCTTCTCCCAGAAAGAAGGAATAGACTATGAAGAGACTTTTGATCCTGTATCTAGATACACTTCCATCAGAATAGTACTTGCTCTGGCTATAGTGATGAAGTGGAAGATACACCAGATGGACGTCAAGACAACTTTCTTGAATGGTGTATTCGAAGAGGAAGTGTATGTGGAGCAGCCACTCGGATTTGAGACACATGATAAGGAGTCATATGTGTGCAGGTTGAAGAAAGCCTTGTATGGATTGAAGCAAGCTCCTATGACTTGGTATGGTAGGATAGACAGCTTTCTATCCAGTTTGGGCTATACCAAGAGTAAAGCAAATTCCAACCTTTACTACAAGGTTGAGGAAGGCAATCCAGTGATACTACTATTGTATGTGGATGACCTGTTCGTTACAGGTGAGGATAGATTGATTACCGATACAAAGAGGAAGCTTGCTGCTGAGTTTGAGATGAAGGACTTGGGGATGATGCATTACTTTCTAGGCATGGAGATGTGGCATAGTACAGATGGAATCTTCCTTGGACAAGGGAAGTATGCAGTAGAGATCCTGAAGCGGTTCAAGATGATGGACTGCAAGGCCATGGCCACACCTATGGCATCAAACCTGAATCTTTTGTGTGATGCTTCATCTGATCTGGTTGATGTCACAGTGTATCACCAGATGATTGGGTCCTTGATGTATCTGACGAACATGAGACCAGATATTTGATTTGCGGTGAACACATTGATCCAGTTCCTGACGGATCCTAGAGGTGTTCACCTGGTTGCTGTAAAGCATGTTCTGAGGTACCTGAAGGGTACAATCAATTATGGGCTCCAGTATGATGTGAATCAAAAGTTTAACCTGGAGGGTTATGTTAATTCAGATTGGAAAGGTAGTGCTACAGATCGGAAGAGCACTTCTAGGTGTTGCTTCAGTATCGGATCAGGTGTGATCTCTTGGTTTAGCAGGAAATAGTCCTGCGTAGCACTGAGTACAGCCAAAGCATAGTATGTCGCAGCTTGTTCAGCTAGTTGTGAGGTAGTATGGATTAGGAAGCTACTATCTGAGTTATTTGATCTCCTCTTGGATGCTACTGGTATCTTTTGTGACAACTAGAGTTGTGTGAAATTGTCTGAGAACCTGGTGTTCCATGACAGGTCGAAGCACATTGAGATCAAATATCACTATATCAGGGATATGGTGCAGAGAGGAGCAGTGGAGCTCCTGTATGTTGCGATGGATGAGTAGGTTGCAGATGTGTTGACAAAACCACTAGCCAGATTGAAGTTTGAATACTTCAGAGAGAGGCTTGGTGTTCTTTAAATTGAAGATACTTCGAGGAATAAGTGATGGAACACATTTGCAGGAGCCATTCCAAGCATGGTGATAGGAGGATCATTCCCATGGCTGTGGATGTAAGAATTGTGTTATGAGAATTAGGATGATGCTCCAGTTACTGCTTTGGATATGCATTAGTTGGATGCTTTGTATGATCAGTTGGATCATGTATGATGACATGCATCAGTACGATGCAGTGACAATGATCAGGATGATCATGTGTGATGAGTATCAGGATGAAGCTCTGGATGATATGCGTCAGGATGATCATGTGATGATGTACATTAGGATGATGTATGGTGAGTATCAGGTTGATACATCTGTGGCCGTGGACAGGTTGTGCGAGGGTAGCCTATAATACGTCCTGGAGATTCGGACAAGTTGTGCTAGTCACGTAAAAGGCCTCGAATGCTCTTTAGAGATCTTGTTGGGCAAGACACTCTTCTAAGGTTTTGCTAGACCACATGTAATACGTCCTGGAGATCCAGACAGGTTGTGCTAGCCACGTAAAAGGCCTCAGATACTATTTAGAGATCTTGCTGGGAAAGACACTCTTTTAAGGTTTTGTGGGGACCACATGTAATATGTCCTAGAGATCTTGACAGGTTGTGCTAGTCACATAAAAGGCCTCGGATGTTGTTTAGATATCTTGTTGGGAAAGACACTCTTTTAAGGTTTTGTGGTGGGGGTCACATGTAATACGTCCTGGAGATCCGGATAGGTTGTGCTAGTCACGTAAAAGGCCTCGAATGCTCTTTAGAGATCTTGCTAGGCAAGACACTATTTTAAGGCTTTATGACAGTCACATGTAAGTTGACCTGGGAGATCTTGCCGATCGTGCTTCGGCACATAAAGGATCCTGGGATACTCTTTTGAGGCGTTGTGATGCATGTAATAAGTCCTGAGGATTCCACAGTATGGCCAGTGTTGATGAAGACCTACAGGAGGTGGGCCTACATCCAGCATGAAAAAGGGATGGCTCTATAGAATTTCCTATGATGAGAAGAATTATGAGATAGGCTAGTGATTGAGATGTCGAGTACAATTGTAGTGATGATGATGATACTCCGTGATCCAGTGATGATGATCCAGCTCCAGAATTGAAGACTTGTGCCAATATGTATTGATAACCTGTGTTCAGAATGCCTTCCTAGTTAATAGGAGTGTTGATGTATTTGTAACTTCAGAAGATATTCACTTGTATATTACATTTGTACTTTATTGTATATCCAACAAAGATGTGTTATTCCTTTGATTGTAAATGTCGTCATTTGCATTTGCAAGTGTCACAAGTTACATTGTAACTGTCGTCATTTTTATTGATGGGTTATTAGACGACCAATGTGGGGTCAACCCTAGTTAGGTCATGTGGTTGGGTTATTAGGCTTCATTAGGAAGTCGGCCCCAGTGATTTATTGGCAGGTCAAGTCAGTGTGTAAATAGAGGGTGTGCCTCTCTCATTCTATTCATTCACTCACTTCTCAAGCTCGCACAACTAAGTGAGAAAGTGGCACACATGTGGAGGAGGAGGAGTATCTACTAGAGACATCTTATTGGGTTTGATCCTTGTGATCTTGTATTGGGGATTATTCTATCTCTAAGGAAGTTGCAAGGTTTTTCACCTTCTTGGTTTTCCCCGAGGAAACTATGTGTCTCTTGTGTGCTTGCATTATTGTGTTTATGATTGATATGTTGTAGATATGCTATACATGTTATTCTCTTAGTGATCCTGAATGATAATGGAATGAAATTATCGAAAAATTAACAAAAGGAGACTCGGGGAATCAAGAGAGGGGGTTCCCAAGCAAAGAGATTTTGAAAAGGGGGATGGTACTTGAGAAATTTGGATTTTGAAGGAAAGTTGAGGGGTTGTGTTCAGTGGGAGAACAAAATAATATAAATATAAAATATGTAATCTACCAAAAGAGCTATTCAGAGGGTGTGCACACTATTCTTGGATTTTTTGGCATGTGGGTCAGAAAACTCTTATGAGTTTTTTGGGCTAGGGATTTAGACAGACTACTCTGAGTGGTTGGGTGGATAACCCAGTTTGGTTATCTATTCAAGAGGCATGGTATCTAATTCAGACACAAGTATGGACTACGTCAGCCATGGGACTTCTCGAATTGGAGAATCGTGTATTTTTTTTCATTATGAAAATTTCCTTATGTAAGTTACTTATGAAAACTTCTTTTCTTTTTTGAGATTTTGTATTGTATGTTCTATATGTTTCAGTATTGTAGGCTCTAAATGTGAATTCATACACAACATAGAATCTAAATGCTTATTCATACATAATTCAATGTTTTAAATATAAATCCTGGATACTGAAATAAATGTTTAAAACAAAAATATAGCATGATAATAGGGTCCTTACACAAGGTATCAAAGTTGGTTCCAAATATGGAACAATAGGGACTACTTATAACCCATCAACCCCCCTAAAACCTTGAAGAAACATAAATTTAACCAAAAAAAAACAAACAAAACACTAACCTAAAACAAAATCTAGATTAATACCCATTTATTCTAAAGGAAGCACAAAGAGGTCTCACAAGAATGAACCATTCTTTACCCAAGGGTCCTTACATTTATACCACTCAACATAAGATTAAGCATTCTGAGGTACTAATCTACATTCATATGCACACATTACCTCTATAAGGATATTCTAAATCATTTAGTTAACAGTGTACACGATATATACTACCATCACGTACATCTCAGTCACCTATTAAGTACAAAAGTATAACTCTTGCATAATAAAAACTCATAATATTCCCACGTCAATAGAATGCTCATCTGGATACAAATGTATAAAGTGGACAACATATATTAACATCATGCAAACATTATAAACTAGTTAAATATACATGTGTACTCTTTACCACAATTTATTATCATGGCATACTCATCGTCCCACTAAATATAAAAATACATTTCTGACTAACACAACCAATATACCATGACATCAACGCATATGAGTGCAATAAACTAACAAAGGAAATCCTATGACAATATACATTTCTAATTTTGACATTTATAATACCAATATAGTAATAAATAGTACTTATCTGGATTACATCGACTCATGCGACTGAAGGTTTGACTGCAACTTTCCTCCCAACCATTTGGTTTCCTATCCGGTGTATATTACACCCACCAAGATACCACCCCCGGGATGGCAATAAATCCACTAGGGTAGAGAATCTCTTTAAGAGTTTTCCCACTCTATTATTTCACAATAGACTAAACACCAATCCTAAACATTCCGCTTAGTTGATTATAGTTAAATATGACTTAGACACAAAGGTATTGGGCTATGCCCTTTCTAACATATATATATATATATAAGGTTGAGAATAAAACTACATCCTTGTTTACATTATTCCAACTACTAATATATAATCAACGTATGTTAAAATACAACAACAAGTCGAATCTAGGGCCCCTCCTCATGGAGTCAATCCACACAATTGCATAATATTAAAGGTATATCAATTCTAAGGTTTCGTCCTCCTTTGAACATTCTATGGATTTTATCATGAGAATATATATATATATATTAGCTATGGTAGCTATCAAACCAAAATACTACTCAATCAACCAGTTGTTCCCATGTTTATCTTAATAAATAAATGAAAGAAATACATTAATATATTATAAAACAGGTAGTTTCATACTTGTGTCTCCTCCCATGGAGAAAACATAACTTCAAGGTGAAATTAAGTATATTTGTAATCAACAAACAAATGGGATCGAGCTCCTTTGGTAATTGTCCCTTCCCAATGCTTAGGCGTAATAATGAAGTGTAATGGACAAGTAACCTGCACAAAGGTCGATCCTCTCTATAGAGAGATCACCCACTCTTTGATATTGTTTTCAATCTAAAATACAGTCAAACTAATAAAGCTTGAGGTTGATCCAGAGATATCATCCAACTTTTAGCTTCCAAGATATAAGACAGTCAAATGTAAATAATCTTGCGGTCGATCTAGAGTGATCTCCCAACTTCTAGCATTCAAGATATAATACAATCAAATGTAAATAAGCTTGGGGTCGATCCAAAGTGGTCGCCCAGCTTATTTCTTTCAAGAGATAAGACATTCTAATGTAAATAAGCTCGGGATTGATCCAAAGTGATCACCCAGCTTCTAGCTTTCAATATATAAGACAGTCAAATGTAAATAATCTTGGGTTCGATCCAAAGTGATCGCCCAACTTCTAGATTTCAATATATAAGACAGTCTAATGCAAATAAGCTTGGGGTTGATCCAAGGTGATCACCTAGCTTCTATCTTTCAAGAAATAATACAATCTAATGTAAATAAGCTTGGGTTCGATCCATAGTGACCTCCCAGCTTCTAGATTTCAAGATATGAGACAGTCAAATGTAAATAAGCTTGGGGTCGATCCAGAGTGATCGCCCAGTTCTAGCTTTTGATATATAAGACAGTCAAATGTAAATAAGCTTACTCTCGATCTAGAGTGACCTCCTAGCTTATAGCTTTCAAGATATAAGACAGTCTAATGTAAATAAGCTTGGGCTCGATCCAAAGTGATCGCCTAGCTTCTATCTTTCAATATATAAGACACTCCATTGTAAATAATCTTTGGGTTGATCCAAAGTGATCTCCTAGCTTCTAGCTTTCAAGATATAAGACCATCTAATGTAAATAAGCTTGGGGTCGATCTAGAGTGATTGCGCAGCTTCTATATTTCAAGATATAAGATAGTCAAATGTAAATAAGCTTGGGGTCGATCCAGATTGATCACGCAACTTCTTGATTTCAGGATATAAGACAGACTAATGTAAATAAGCTTGGGGTTGATCTAGAGTGATCGCCCAACTTCTAGATTTCAAGATATAAGATAATCTAATGTAAATAATCTTGGGGTCGATCTAGAGTGATTTCCTAGCTCCTAGCTTTCAAGGTATAAGACAGTCAAATGTAAATAATCTTGGGGTTGATCCAGAGTGATCACACAGCTTCTTGCTTTCAAGATATAATATAGTCTAATGTAAATAAGCTTGGGGTCCATCTAGAGTGATCGCCCAGCTTCTAGACACGTTTTATAAATAAAATACAAATCAAATAATGCAGATATTGGGTCGATTCTATATGGATAGATCACCCAACTTCTTTAGTCATAATAAATCCAACACAATCAGGATATGAAATTGGGGTCGATCCTCTCTATTGAGAGGTCTCCCTGTCTCCTTCGGTCATTTCAAAGAAACATACAGAGAACAACATAATGTTGGGGTCAATACTCTTTGTTGAGAGGTCACCCACCTCCATCCAATCCAATAAATAATAACTATATATATATATATGCAATACCATTTAAACAGACTGGTATCGGACTCTTCGAGAGTCGTCCCTTCCCAAGCACAATTAAATTACACAAGAGTTGTTTACAAGGAGAAGTTGTGTGCCCTCTTACTCGAGATCGGCTCTTCTTATGAAGGATGGGATTTTCTTTCAACAAAGTGACACATGGTAGGTTCCACCAATTTGTACTCTTTCGAGGAGACAAGTGGCGGCCTAGTGAGTTTGGCTCTCCTTCAAGGAGATAAACTCACCAAAATCTCTCCACAAGTTCCTCTACCAAATTTTCAATTAAATAAGTGTTTATATTCCACTATGTTGATATTGGGAGTGTGCCCTTGTATTTCGTGTCGGTTATAATATTTTTTGTTTAATATGTATAAAGGATATATGTATTTCCATTCAAAACTCCTTTCAAAAAGAGTTCTTAGGCAAAGTAATATATATACATTATTTTCTTAGAATCATCCTCTACTCTTATTATTTCACATAATAATTTTCTCAAATATTTCTTTTTATATATTAATGGAACCCTTCTTCCAACTAATAATTACTATAATAATAAAAATTAATTATCCATTGATATATCTATACTTGGTTGTATAACTATATGATAATAAAATGATCTCTTTTCCACCATCCAACTATAATTATTTAAGATAATTCTATGGCACCCCTTCCTATATTTAAGATTTTAGTCATAATGAATATAATTGTTGTCGCCTTTTCATGCAAAGGGTACATGGATTTTCCAAGCCCAAGGATAACACTAGGTTCATATTCACTAGACTGGCTCTAACTTAAGCCTATAAACTTTTAGGAAGAAAAAATGTGAACATCAACAGTTCACCTCTCATGCTCAAGGCACCGAGATGACAATATTCCATCATCAACTATTTATCCATTACCCTCTCACCCTAGTTTGATTCATTGCCACGTCATTTAGTTGCATCATAACCTTCAGTCTCCTAGGTCTATAATCAATAGTTACAACTAAGGAAATAAATGGAAATACTTACAAGGTTTAATAGTGGGGCCTTGGCCTTGACCTCCTCACGAGAAACAAGTACATAGTTACATTTTTAATTACAAAGGGTAGGGGAAGAAGAGGGATGTTCAATCCTTCACCCCTTAAAGATGACACTGTCCTCGATGTTGGTAATCTTTTATTTCTTTATCTTTGACTTTTTATCGTCTTCAAACTTCTACACTTTCTACATGTTGTTATTTCTCCTCTTGCTTTCATAACCTGCACTTTTACACAACCATACAAGGTCTTCCAAGCATAAACATACCATTATTTTTCAATTTAAATCATAATGTAAGCAATAAGTTCTTTTGAAACACACTGTTGTTTCTATCCATGGAAATCTTCCAATATTTTTCATTGAAATTTTTGCTCTTATCACCATAAGATAATATAATACACTATTATTTTTCAATAAAAATGAAAAGAAATACTTGGGTAAAGAAATAATTTACTTATCTTTTGGAGGGTATCCTTCACTTCCAACTCTCAGACTCTTAGCTAGTCCTTGGCTTGCAATAAAAATACCCTTCATTCACAAGTTAGTAGCATTATATCAAATACCTTTGGGAAACCAATCCCAAAAGTTGACATTCATCCTAGTCTTTGGATGAATTTCACATTACCTATAGTATTATTTGCATACATGATACTTAAACATTAGGGAAGCTAATATCCCATTTACTTGGAAACTCTTACCCTTATATGTTCCATTGTTATATCATGGAGATGAATGATCTGGATTTTATGAGCAGAACAAAATGAATACAAATTATTATCAGATGCTTAACACAAAATAATAGAGATACAGTAAAACTGGTTTTCTATTCAATAAGGAAATAAGCTGAAATTGTAAAATGCAGCGGAAAACAAGCTTGCTGGAATGGTGGTGGCTTATCTCTGAGAAGAGATGTGACGGATGCGCTCATTTCGCAAGAAGCTAGTTACAATGAGGCTCTCAAGGCCTTTTACAATAAACAGGAATGTCAAAAACCCTAGACATCCAAAAACCTAACCCTAGGAGATGAAGTGCCAAAAGTCATGTGGGCCCCATTTGGGTAAGTTAGTACATCAACTTCCTGGGGACGTAACTTTTGCATACGATCTCTGTTTGGGGCGCTCGATAGCCCATTGGAAAGGTCTATCTGAGATTTACAACTTTCGATTGGGGTCAAATGCATATTAGAGGCAACCATTTGGCCCCCCAAATCGCCAAAAAAGGTCGTTTAGGGCCTCAAAATGGCCCCGGAAGTTCAGGACCCAAAAAACTGCTAAAAATAGTACATTACTAAAATTGCCATAAAACTATTTTGAGCGAGTTGGAAAGGTGGGCGGCCACCGATATCCACCTAGATCAATGAAAGACTTCAACAACACTTTGTTGAACATCAAATTTCCCTTGAGATTTGGGACTTCAACAACACTTTGTTGAAAACATAACTCTCCCTTGAGATCTATCACCAATTTAAGTGTGGTATTACGGGCTTTAATCTTTTGATTTCCAGTCAAAAAAATTTCCTTCTCGAAAAACATCAAACATCGTCCTATCTTCCAAATGTTATTTTTTTAATTAGTGCACCTAGGTATTTCCATTAATGATCATCAGATCTTTCTTTCTTCCTCTCAAGCTCTCTTTCTTGAGTCCAGGACATTTATTCTTTTCCACTCAAGCTCTCTTGCTTGAGTCTAGAAAATTATTTTCTTTTCTACTCAATCTCTCTTCCTTGAGTCTAGGAAATTATTTTAGCACGGTAAAGCTGGATCATCAATTTTTCCACTTGGTGTCTTTCCTTTTTGATATTTCCTTTCTCCTTTTTTATGACTCATTAATAATGATCATATTAGTTTCGGTCCACATTCACTGCCAATCACAACATTTGACTACTTGTGACCCATAAACTTGGTTCTCATTGCGGCTTCCTTGCCATCACCAAGCCCTTGGAATCTGTTAGAACTTCACAGATAGTTAGTCGCAACATCATATCATCAATCCATCAACAATAGGTTCACCTATAACTATTAGTCATTAACATTTCATATCTGTTGATGATTTAATTATCACTATACATTAGTCTTTGATCTTTATTCAAACCCTTGCAAAATGATCACCATATTTTATGCATAATATGTATAATGCTCTTGTTTTCAACAAGTCTCGTAGATACTAATGATCTACCAAAAGAAACTTGTTAGTGCAACTTTTCACAGTCAAAATTTTAAAAATATTTTTCAAAACATTGGTTTTAGTTTCCATACAATCCTATAACCAAAACAAATATAATAATACATTAAAACTCATCACTCACTCTTGAGTGATTTAACTCTAATATTCATACAAGATGGATTATAATCAACATTATATCTTTATTATTATTCTCATCAATCATAAATCATGGACATAATCCTTGAATCTCTAGTACATAACATTCAGTGCCCCCTATTCATTAACTATGGTTTCTCATAGAGTATAGTAACTTATCCCCTTGATAAGTTTACAATCTTTAAAAAAATATGCCAATTTATAATGGCTATTCTATTTACCAACTCAAATTTTTAACTTGTGTCTTCATAAAAAATCGCAAGACTATTAACTAAATGTTTCCATCTATATATCTATATATAGAAACAATTCTATAAAAACATCTACATTTCTTCGTGAATGTACTGAGAGTAAAAATTATAGCCTAACTTCCATTTTTCAATATATAGACATAATGCCTAAAGACAAAATGAAAGTATTGCTTGTAAACGTGTGGATTTCAATACAACCAATTATGTTGGCTAATGTAATAAAATACTCTTAAAATAGTGTAACTTGTAAGAATATTCTATTTGTACTTTATTATCCAAAGATGTTTCATTCCTCTGTCAGGACATTATTATTATATCCAGAGATGTTTATTCCTCTGTTAGAATGTGGTAACTTGGGTTATTAGACTTCCCTAGTGGGGTTGGCCCAGAGTCAGTTGTAATGGGGTCTTTAAGTCCCCTAGTGGGGTCGGACCAGTGAGCATTGGGTTATATCTGTTGGGGCCAACCTAGTTAGGTATTTTTTCTAGTGAGACATAAAGTATAAATAGAGGATCTGATCCTCATTTATCACACTCACTCATTCATTCACTCACTTGTAGATTGCGCATAGGTGAGAGAGAGAGATCTGCAATGTAGGAGAAGGAGGTCTTGTTTGGGGATTACATATTTGTATTTGTTGGGCATCTATATTGAGGAAGCTTTGTTGGGTTTTCTACCCCATGAGGGTTTCCCAGGATAAATCTGTGTCTCTTGTGTTTATGTTGTGCTTGTTGTTCTTTCAATGATCCTGTATATGCTATTGTTGTGAAATTGATTGTAACACTGATTTTATCTATCCTATCATATTGAATCTTAACATGGTATTAGAGCTATCCTGAAGGAAGGCGGTGTATGGCATTTATGACACTTGTTGCACATGCGGCAAATTGGAAACTAGGGCTTGGTATAGTAAGAACTGGTCATCGTGGCACTTTCGCTATAAATCCATTTTGGAAAAGGTTCAGGATCTGAAACTTTTACAGAACGAAGATGAAATTTTCCTATACCTTGTGTCCGAAGCTTAGCCTCAAATTTGTTGTACTTTCTAAGATACGGTCCGTACAAGTTAGGGTTTCTGCTTCTTCCAGAATGTAGTCCTAAACAGGTGACCTAGGGAAAAAGGTCATATCTCGGGAATGGAAGCTCCAAATGGAATTCCGTAAAAATTGTAAGTTATGGCATGGACTTTAGTTTGACAGGTGCTCTTTTAAGAAGCTGAAGTTGAAATAGTGACACGTGGCACTCCGTACAAGTTCGCTATGTTGTTTCATCCCATAAACAGGTCATGCTGCGACACTTAGCATATCTCTCTCATGGAGAATCCATTGAAGATCAGATATGTGGGGTTGGAAATATGATAGGTCAGGCTACCACAAGCCGAAGGTCCAGACCCTTCAGATTCAAAATTTCAGAGTTGCACCAGAAACAATACAACACATCTGAAATGGCTCAACGGAGGAAATCTAAGAAGAGGAGGAAGAAGCTCTCACTCAGGGTTTTCAGTTTTAGGTATGGAAGGACCTGATACAATGCTAGAGACACCTGATGTAACATTGGAAACATTTATACTGTATTTGGAATCCATTCATCATATATATTAATCCTCCATCAAAATGTTGTGGGAGGAAGGAGATTGAAGATTAGGGTTTCCAAGTAAGATGACACCCTAGCAAAGTTGGGAGACTCATAGTGAAGCGATGAAGAAGGTTTAAATGGCACTGATATTCCATCATCCTAGCACCATGAACATACATAATATTTTTACAAGTAATCTACCTTGGATGGTTAGGATTTTACCCTTATAGAGAAGCCTACTCGACAGGTATGACTTGAGAAGATACATGTATGTTTTGAAATCTGTTTCATGATTAAGTTTATAATATGTTTGTCTTCATATTATTGAAGTTAGTACAATCATGATTAGTTCTATATTGTCTGATCACCTTAGTAAAAGTATGAATGCATGTGAGTGATATAAGACATTCATTGATTAGGGTTATGACATTTATGATTGTACTAATGCACTTGTGGTGTTGTATGAGGATGATGTTGTCTGCTAACATGAAAGCTACATCAAGAAAGACAAATCAAGTTCTATGACCATGATGACATGAAGACAAAGAATCATCCATAGTCTTTGATCACATAGAAGCTCTACTTATGAGGTATGTATGACCTTGTTCTACTATGCTTAACTTATGAGATATGCAGGTTCTAGCACAAGGTCTCTAAATCATTGAAGAGAACAAAGAAGATATTGTTTGGGTATGTTACACATAACCAAGCATGATAATCCAGGTATGTTTTCCTATATCAAGTTAGAATCCTACTTTCTGTTAGGATATTAGGTAAGTATACCTGTGTATGAAATGATCATGACCATACATACTTAAGATTATTTAGAATCATAATGTTTTGATAGTATGGAGATTATACTTATGAATATATGATTATGTATGAGATCATGAGGATGACACTAGTGCACAATTAAGCATGCATAGTCGTCTAGGATGGATAGAATTTCAAAGACATATAATCATGATGCTATCATAAAGGGAAAATAGAGATCAAGCAGGGGGGGGCGGGGGGGGGGACCAAATAAACATAAAAGATAAGTATTTGAGTTGTTATTTGAATTATTTCTTGAATCTCTGAATAGTCAATGATAGTTGTATGCATATTTGTATTCCTAGAATATATCATGCATAGTGTAAGCATTCATATAGCATTTAATAGTATACTACTAATATGCATATGATGGGTAAGTTGGACAAACATTCCATTGTTGCTTTTCTAGAATGAAACCTCTTTACTAACATGCTTAGAGTTGTGCACGCTCTTGATAGTATGTTCTGGTAGAGATGGAAGGCATCTAGATAGTCACTGTATGCATACATGATATGGAAAAGTGTTGTGCCAAAATATTGGTCAAGATAGTTGCATAACTATGTGAATCATATCAGTATGCATAATAGGTTATCATGTCAACAAGATTTAAAGATTATGAAGTATTAATAATCATATAATTAACTTTGATTTGTAGGAAATATCATGAAGAATGATGAACACCGAACAAGTGATGGATGTTCAACAAGAAGACTTACAAATCAAACATACTATAGAAGGCTCGTGGCTAGAAGATTATCTTAGAAAGAGGAAGAGGATCATGATGAGATGTTTTCTCCAAGTGTCTAGATAAGAACATTCTCTTAATGGTGTAATTGAAGAAGAAGTACGAATTGAGAAAACTCCTAGGATTCAATTGAAGAAAGCTCTGTACGAGTACCCAGGATCGATAGTCATTTTATGAGCTTAATGATCACCATGGGTGATGCATATTTCAACCTTTGCTATAAGGTTGAAGATGGTTTCTATAAACAGATGACATTCTTCTCTTAGATGGATGCAAGAAGGAAATCACCACAGAGTTCGAATGATCTTGAGGCTCATATCAATATACCCATCTGACGGGAGATGGCATAGATAGATATGCAGAAGATCACTCAATGTGGAGTGTGAATGATGTTTTGTCTCATAGGGAGAATAGATAGCTTCTTGACAAGCTTGGGATTTACCAAAACTAAAGTTGATCTTAACCTTTACCTTAAGGTTATGGATGATGAACTTGTCATACTATTACTGTATGTGGATGATCTCTTTCTGATAGGGAATGAGAAACAGATCATGGAAAGCAAGAAGAAGCTAGCTACAGAATTTGAGATGAAAGATCTCAGATTGATGCATTACTTCCTAGGTTTGGAAGTATGGAAAGGCCTAGAAGGAATCTTTCTCAACCAGAGAAAGTATGTTGTGGAAATCTTGAAAATATTTGATATGTTGGAATGTAGGGACATGACCACTCCCATGGATTCCAACTTGAAGTTGTTGGCTGATGAATCGTCAGAATTGGTTAGTACATATAGAATATTGGGTCATTGATGTATCAGATGAATACCAAGCCGGATATATGATTTTTTGTGAACACCTTGAGTTAGTATTTAGTGGAACCTAGACGTGTTCACCTAATAGATGCGAAGCATATGATGAGGTACCTAAAGGGTAAGATAGACTTTGTTCTATGTTATCTTGGAGATCATGATTTCAGATTGTATGGCTACACAAATGTTGATTGGGATAGAAGTGTATTAGACAGGAAGAGCACATCAGGAGGATGTTATTGTCTAGGATCTGCCATGATCTCGTGGTTTAGCAGGAAGCAGTCGACTGTGGCTCTCAGCACAGTTGAAGAGGAATATATAGTTGCTTGCTCTGCTAGTTGTGAAGCGATATGGATTCGAAAGCTGTTATCAGGATTGTTTGACTTAGAGATGGACCCCACTATGATCCTGTGTGACAACCAAAGTTGTGTTGATGCATATGTAACTTCGGAATGTATTTCACATTTATGTATATTGTATTCCTATAGAGATGTTATTATTCCTCTATACGAAAGTGGTTGTATTCCTATAGAGATGTTATTATTCCTCTATACGGAAGTGTCGTCATTTATATTGTAAGTGTCGTACCTTATACTTGATGGGTTATTAGACCACCTTGTTGGGGTCGGCCCTGTATAAGTCATGTGGGTCGAAGGGTTATTAGACCACCCTAGTGGGGTTGGCCATGTGGGTCAAAGGGTTATTAGACCACCCTATTGGGTGTCGGCCCAATCAACATTGTGTTATGTGGTTAAGTTAAGGCCGTCCTAGTAAAGGTTATAAGGCAAGTCAAGTCTAGTATAAATAGAGATCGAAAAATCTCTATTTCATCTTTCTATTCACTCACTCACACTTTGGAGATTGGCGCACTTGTGGAGGAGGAGGCTCTGCTGCAAGGAGAAGACTATCTCTTGTATTCTAGTTGTAGCATTGCTCTATATACCTCTGAGGAAGTTATTGGGGTTTTTCACCTTTATGGTTTTCCCCGAGTAAACTCTGTGTCTCTTGTGTGCTTGCATTATTGTGTCCATGATTGATATGCTGTAGATTTGCTGTACATGTTGTTCTCTCAGTTAAGATCCTATATCAGATTGAAGTAAATTCTGAAAATTTAACATGGGATCAGAGCTAGCCTGAAAGAAGGCATGATATGGCATGTATGACACTTGTTGCACTTACGATGCTAGGGCTTGATATAGGAAAAACTAGTCATCGTAGAACTTTTGCTATAAACCCATTTTGGCAAAGTTTTCAGATCTGAAACCTTTACAGGTCGAATATCAGATTCCCATGTACCTTGTGTCTAAATGAAAACATCTAATTCATTGTACTTTGTGATTTATGATCTGTACACTATAGGGTTTCTACCTCTTCCAGATCTGAGTCAAAAATAGGTGACCTCGGAAAAAAGGTCATAATTTGGGCTAGGAAGCTCCAAATGAAATTTCCTAAAATGTGTCAGGTAGTACACAGACTGTACTATCTCAGGAAATGTTTTCAGAGGCCGAAGTTGAACCAATGACACGTTGCACACCATACAAGTTCGCTCTCCTGTCTTATCCCATAAACAGGTCACATTACGACACTTGGCATAACTCTCTCTCAGAGAATCCAATTGAGGTCAGACCTATCGGGATGGAAAAATGACAGGTCGGGCTATCTTGGAAAAAAATTTGCAGACCCTGTGGATCGAAAATTTCTGAGTTACACCAGAAACAATCAGGTACATATTTCTGTCAAAACAAAAAAAAATTTAGCACATTCATTCATGGCTTCTAGAATTTAGGGTTTCGGATAAAGTTGGAATTTTTGTAATCAGAGACCACGGCTGAATGCTACTCATCAAAACCAAAATTTAGAGACCAAGATCAGAATTTTTGGTTGGGCAGAAGGCCGAGCTTGATCAGACCCTAGTTTAGGACTTTGATCAGAAAAGTGGAAAATTAGGGCTTCTACAAAAATGGGAATTTTTGAAATCTGTGACCACGGCTGGAAGCTCCTCATAAAAATAGAAGCTTAGAGCTTTGGATCAAACCTTTTGATTGGGAAGAAGAGTGGGCTTCATCAAACCCTAGTTCGGGGTCACGTCCAATGAATCTGGAAGTTTCAAAGGCAAAATTGAGGAGTGAAACTTTGCAGTTTTCAAATTCTGAGCATACCAGCTTGATTATCTCATCAAAGCGCATATTTATATCCTTTCGAAAGTTTGAAATTCAAAGTTTGAATTTTTGGGGTTTCTCTAACAAACCCTAATACAGCTCCAGATCCAGTTCCTTCAAATCAAGTGGATTGGTTTAATCCTAGAAGAGGATGGATTGGTCACCTACATAAGTGAAGAAGTTCCTTTTTCAGAGAGAGACGAGGCTAAGGCCCTACATAAGAAGATTACAAGCAATCTCGACAGGTGTGTCTCAAGATTTGTTCGTGATTAAGTTTATGATATGTTTGTCTTCATGTTATTACAGTTAGAACAATCTTGATTTTAGACTTGTCGTATCACCTTAACAAAATTATGAATGCATGCATTAGGGTGTTGACACTTATACTAATGCATTATGGTGTGGTATGGGGTTTATGTTCTCCACTAACATGAAAGGTACACCAAGAAATATAAATCATGTTCTAGTTCAAGAACATATGATCATGATGACATGAGGACAAAGATTCATCCATTGTCATGGATCACTTAGAAGATCTATTTGCGAGGTATGTATAACTTGGTTCTATAATGGTTAACCTATGAGATATGCAGGTTACTAGCACAAGTCATTGAAGAGAAGAAGAAGACATCATGTGGGTATGTCAGACATAACTAGCTAATCCAGGTATGTTTTTCCTATATCAAGCTAGAATCCTACCTTGTGTTAGGATCTTATACTGTTGTGTTGTTGATAATGATTATTCATGAAGTCATAGGTTTGAATAGTCATGGTTGTATGCATATTATGTTTCTTACCATAATTGATGATATGACTAACTAGAAGAATCATGAATTTATAGGTTTGAGTAATCATGGGTTTATGCATTGTTGATTTAACTAATCAGAAGAGTCCTATGATCAAATAAGAATATGCATGAGTAAAAGAAGGCTTCCCTGAATACTAATGTTTATTATCTATGAATGATCATGACTATACATGTTTAAAGATTATTGTGTTTTGATAGTATTAAGATTATACTAATAAATGTGTGATTATGTATGAGACCTCAAGGATAACACAATGATGATACTAATAATCATGCATAGTGATTAAGGATGGATATAAGTTCAAGAACAAGTAATCCAGGAAGAAAAGATTAAGAGGGAGCACACTCCAGTTGTTCCTGCAAGAAATCAAAGGAGCACACTTCAATAGTTTCTGCAAGGATGCATATATTCAGAGGGAGTTGACCACTTCTCACAATCCACATCAAAATGGAGTTGCAAAGATTCAAAGGGAGTCCACCCAGCAACCAAACAAAGATAAGTGTTTGAATTGTCATTTCTTGCATAATGTTATTCAATGATGTATATGCTTATGTTCCTAGAATTAGGTTGTGTATTATGCATATTAGAATAGTTGCATTGATGAACAGTATACTACTAATATACATGGGTAAGTGGCATATGGCACTGTACAACATTCCATTGCTACTTATCTAGAATGAAACGTCTTTGCTGACATGCTAGGAGTTGTGCACACTCTTAACAATGTTCTGGTAGAGATTGGAAGGCATCTAGAAAGTTACGGAATATGGATAAATGTTGTATTGAAGCATTGGATAAGATAATTGCATGAATGTATGACATATTTCTTTATGTGTAAGAATTTGTTCTAAAAACTATGAGATGTTTTCTAATCATGCAATTTAACTTGTTGTGTAGGAAAGATCGTATACCATCACCTACCAAAGAAGGACTACAACACTTGTTCAGCAACAAAGTTATCTATTGAAAATATTGAAGATATTGAAGTTCCTAGGATCTGGGAAGAATGCCATGATCGAGGAGTACCAATTGATCATGAAGATGTTTGGGATGCAGTCCCAAAACCTGAAGGGGAGTCTGTAGTGACTTCCAAGAGGATCTACAGATCAAGCCTGCTGCAGGTGGTAGCATAGAGCCTTTTTCTCCTGTAGCCAGATACACTTCCATTAGATCAGTACTTGCTCTGGCTGTAGTGATGAAGTGAAAGATACACCAGATGGATTTCAAGACAACCTTCTTGAATGGTGTAGTTGAAGAAGAAGTGTATGTGGAGAAGCCACTTGGTTCTGAGACATATGACAGAGTCATATATGTGCAAATCTTGGTATGGTAGGATAAACAACTTTCTATCCAGTTTGGGCTTTACCAAGAGTAAAGTAGATTCCAACCTTTACTACAAGGTTGAGGAAGGGAATCCTATGATTCTACTCCTGTATGTGGATGACATGTTTGTAACAGGAGATGGCAAATTAATTGCTGACACACAGCGGAAGCTTGCTGCAAAGTTCGAGATGAAGAACTTGGGGGATGATGCACTATTTTTTTTTGGCATGGAGGTGTGGCAGAGTGTAGATGGAATCTTCCTTGTACAAGGGAAGTATGCAGTAGAGATCCTGAAGAGGTTCAGGATGATGAACTGCAAGGCTATGGCCACATCTATGGCATCAAACTTGAAGCTTTTGTGTGATGCTTCATCTGATCCGGTTGATGTCGCAATATATCGTCAGATGACTGGGTCCTCTATGTACCTAACAAACACGAGACCAAATATTTGATTTAAGGTGAACACATTGAGCCAGTTCCTGACGGATCCAAGGAGTGTTCACCTAGTTGCTGTAAATCATATTCTGAGGTACTTGAAGGGTACGGTTGATTATGGGCTCAAGTATGATGCGAATCAAAAGTTTAACCTGCAGGGTTATGTTGATTCAGATTGGGCAGGTAGTGCTACAGATAGGAAGAGCACTTATGGGTGCTGCTTCAGTATGGGATCAGGTGTGATCTCTTGGTTTAGCAGGAAGCAGTCCTGCGTAGCACTGAGTACAGCCGAAGCAGAGTATGTTGTGATGGATGAGCAGGTTGTAGATGTATTGACCAAGCCACTGGCTAGAGTGTAGTTTGAGTGCTTCAGAGAGAGGATTGGTGCACTTCAGATCGAAGTTCCTTCCAAAGGGAAGTGATGAGTCCGGAAGATGCAAATGCACATGAGATTTTCTGACATGGTTGATGTGTTCTCCCATGGTCGTTATGTAATTGCTGAGCCATTCTCACATGGTGGTAGATGTGTTCTCCCATGGTGGAGATGTAAGGGCTGAACCCATTTTTCACATGGTGGTAGATGTGTTCTCCCATGGTGAATTAGTAAGGGTTGGAGCCTTCCCTGAATGGTGGTAGATGTGTTCTCCCATTTCGGTGGTGTAAGTGCTAGATGATGTGCATCTGGGCTATGCTTCGTGGACGATGAGATGATCTGAAGAAGACGATGCTATGATGATTAGGAAGATCATGGATGATGAGCATCAGGATGATGCTCTAGTTACTGCTCTGTATGTGCATCAGGATGATGTTGGATATGATCAGTTGGATCATTTATATGTATATGTATGTACGCATCACGTTGGATGTTGGATATGATCAGTTGGATCATTTGTATGTATTTTGTATATGCATCATGTTGGATGCTTGGACCATGTATCTGTATATGTATTAGGTGGATACATTGTATGATCAGTAAGATCATGTATGTTGTTGATATGTATCAGGTATGATCAGGTGGATCATGTATTTGTATTTGTATCAGGTGGATACACTATATGATCAGGTGGATCATGTATTTGTATTTGTATCAGGTTGATACACTGTATGATCAGGTGGATCATGTATTTGTATTTATATGAGGTGGATACACTGTATGATCAAGTGGATCATGTATGATGATATGTATCAGGTAGATACTTGGTATGCATCAGGTGGATGCATTGTATGATTAGGATGATCATGATGATGAGCTTCAAGATGTTGCTCCAGAAGATATGTACTAGGATGGTACAGTGATGATGATCAGTATGATCATGAGCATCAGGATGATGCTTCGTGCGATGATGATCTATTGGATCATGAGTATCAGGTTGATACTTGGAGGTCAGAGATGATATGTGGCAGGTTGTGCAAATAGCATGTAATCAGTCCTGGGAGATCTTGTCGGTCCTGTTGCGGCACATAAATGTTCCTGGGATACTCTTTCCGGTATTGCTATGTAGTATGTAATCAGTCCTCATATATTCGATAGGTTGAGTTGTGTGCTCGTAATTAGTCCTGGGATGAGGTATTACTACGAAGACATGTAATCAGTCCTGGAGATACAAGACGTTGAGCTGTGTGCTCGTAATTAGTCCTAGGATGCTCTTTAGAGATCTTGTTGGTCATGTTGCGGCACATAAATGTTCCTGGGATGCTCTTTAAAGGTTTTGTCTATCCACATGTAATCAGTCCTGGAGATCCGAGAGGTTGAGCTGTGTGCTCATAATAAGTCCTAGGATGCTCTTTAGAGATCTTGCCGGTCATGCTACGGCACATAAATGTTCCTAGGATGCTCTTTAAAGGTATTGTGGAGGAGATGCATGTAATCAATCCTGGGAGATCTTGCCGGTCGTGCTTAGGCACATAAATGTTCTTGGGATACTCTTTCTGGTATTGCATCTGCACATAAAATTAGTCTTGAGAGGCCACCTCTATCAGATCGTTCACACAAATGATGAAGACCTGTAGGTGGTGGGCCTACATCCAGTATGAAAAAGGACTAGCTCTATAGAACTTCCTATGATGAGTAGATTTAGAGATTGATTGAGATAGTAGCAGCAGTGACGATGATGATGACTCGATGATGATTATCCAGTGATGATGATCCAGAGAAGATGACTTGTGCTAGAAGACATGTGTCGAGAAATACCTTCCTAGTTAAGAGGGAGTGTTGATGTATATGTAACTTCGGAATGTATTTCACATATATGTATATTTTATTCCTATAGAGATGTTATTATTCCTATATATGGAAGTGGTTGTATTCCTATAGAGATGTTATTATTCCTCTATACGGAAGTGTCGTCATTTATATTGTAAGTGTCGTACCTTATACTTGATGGGTTATTAGACCACCTTGTTGGGGTCGGCCCTGTATAAGTCATGTGGGTCGAAGGGTTATTAGACCACCCTAGTGGGGGTCGGTCATGTGGGTCAAAGGGTTATTAGACCACCCTATTGGGTGTCGGCCCAGTCAGCATTGTGTTATGTGGTTAAGTTAAGGCCGACCTAGTAAAGGTTATTAGGCAAGTCAATTCTAGTATAAATAGAGATCGGGAGATCTCTATTTCATCATTCCATTCACTCACTCACACTTTGGAGAGTGGCGCACTTGTGGAGGAGGAGGCTCTGCTGCTAGGAGAAGACTATCTCTTGTATTCTGGTTGTATCATTGCTCTATCTACCTCTGAGGAAGTTATTGGGGTTTTTCACCTTTATGGTTTTCCCCAAGTAAACTCTGTGTCTCTTGTGTGCTTGCATTATTGTGTCCATGATTGATATGTTGTAGATTTGCTGTACATGTTGTTCTCTTAGTTAAGATCCTAGATCAGATTGAAGTAAATTCTGAAAATTTAACAAGTTGTATCAAGATGACAAAGAATCCAGTGTTCCATGATAATTCAAAGCACATAGATATCCAATATTTTTATATACAGGATATGGTGCAGAAAGAAGCTATCAAGCTCAAGTATGTAAGAACTGATGAACAAGTTGCTGATTTATTAACCAAATCTCTGTCTCGAGTAAAGTTTGATTATTTCCGAGACAAGCTTGGTGTAGTTCAGAAGGACCCTCCTCGAAAGGGGGAGTGATATGGTCGATGATGATATTTGGATACTGGTATCGATGTGGATACTTGTATCAATGATGAGATTTCCTATATCGATGGTAAGTTCAATGATGAGGATACCTGTATTGATGAGGATATTGTATCGATGATGAAGATACTGTATCGATGATGAGGATATTGTATTAATGATATGGATACTTATATGAATGATGAGGATGCATGTATCGATGATGAGGCTACTTATTCCGACAATGAGGTCGATGATGAGGTTACCTATCCTGATGATGAGTTCTATGATATCAACGATAAGTTTGATAAGTGGTCCTGAGACTTGGTCTAAGTTGACGAGGAGATTGTATCATCCCAAGAATTTGGTCCTGAATTGAACCATAGACATATGTATCCAAGAAGTGGTCCCTAGTGGACGAGAGGGATTTTATCATCCCCAAAATTTAGTCCTTGAATTAATCCGTAGACATATGTTTCCGATAAGTGGTCCCTAGTGGACGAGAGGGATTGTATCATCCCTGGACTTCGGTCCCTGAATTGATCTGTAGACATATGTCCCCAAAAAGTGGTCCTTAGACTTTGTCTAAGTGTACGTGATAGGACTGCATCATCCCTGAACAGTTGGTTCAAAATGTACGTGACGGGACTGCATCATCCCTTAACAGTTGGTTCAAAATGTATGAGACTGGATTGCATCATCCATAGACATGAGAGGTGTCTTAAAGTGAGAAGGATTTATCATCCTGTAAGTAGATCTGGATTGCATCGTCCATAGACATGAGAGGTGTCTTAAAGTGAGAAGGATTGATCATCATATAAGTAGATCTGCGTTGCATCGTCCATAGACATGAGAGGTGTCTTAAAGTGAGAAGGATTGATCATCCTATAAATAGATCTGGATTGTATCATCCATAGACATGAGAGGTGTCTTAAATTGAGAGGGATTGATCATCCCGTAAGTGGATCAAGATTATATCATCCTTGGACTTATGTCCTAAAGTGGGAGGGATTGATCATCCCGTAATTGGATCATGTTTGTTGTAGAGTATGCTGCAATGATGTTGTTTATCGGGAGATCCAGACGATGAGGCTGTTGATCGGGAGATCCAGATGATGATGTTGTTGATCGAGAGATCTAGATGATGTTGTTGATCAAGAGACCCAGATGATGTTGTTGATCGATAGATCCAGATGATGTTGATGATCGAGATATCCAGATGATGATTCTGTTGATCAGAAGATCCAGATGTTGATATTGTTGATCGAGAGATCCAGATGATGATGCTGTTGATCGAGAGATCTAGATGATGCTGATGATCGAGAGATCCAGATGATGATGTTGTTGATGAAGAGATCCATATGATTCTATTGATCACAAGATCCAGATGTTGATGTTGTAGCTGATCAAGTGTTGCAGAAGATGAAGACTCAGTACTGAAGATGTTGATGTTCTATAATTGAAGATCTTGAAGATGTTCCAGTAACTGTTTGAGTTATCGATGAAGAAAGCTTCCAATGATTTATAGATGTATCATGTATGATGTTGATGAATCCTTGCTCTTACAGATGTTGTTAGAATATCCTTCTCGTTAAGGGCAAGTGGTAAAATATTGTAACTTCTAAGAATATTCTATTTGTACTTTATTATCCGGAGATGTTTCATTCCTCTGTTAGGACATTATTATTATATCCAAAGATGTTTATTCCTCCGTCAGAATGTGGTAACTTGGGTTATTAGACTTCCCTAGTGGGGTCAGCCCAAAGTCAGTTGTAATGGGGTGTTTAAGTCCCCTAGTGGGGTCGACCCAGTCAACATTGGGTCATATCTGTTGGGGTCGACCTAGTTAGGTATTTTTTCTAGTGAGAGGAAAAGTATAAATAAAGGATGTGTGATTCTCATTTATCACACTGACTCATTCATTCACTCACTTGTGGATTGCGCATAGGTGAGAGAGAGAGAGAGATTTGCAATGGAGGAGAAGGAGCTCTTGTTTGGGGATTACATCCTTGTATTTGTTGGTCATCTATATCGAGGAAGATTTGTTGGGTTTTCTACCCCATGAGGGTTTCCTAGGATAAATCTGTGTCTCTTGTGTTTATGTTGTGTTTGTTGTTCTTTCAGTGATCCTGTATATGCTATTGTTGTGAAATTGAATGTAACAATGCTTTTATCTATCTTATCATATTGAATCTTAACAAATACCTCGTCATAAAATTTAACCTCTCTATTTGTTTGGTCATCTCTTGGAGAACTTGGAGGATAATTCATCTAATTCATTCCTTCGGTCATTCCTCCTATGCATACAAAACAATAATCGATTTTTTAGTTTAACAAAATCCGCACCTGCTTACTTCATGATGAGCCCAAATAGGCTCGAGTGATGCAACTTCAGCTCTGATACCACTTGCAATATACCCAAATTCCTCATTAGTAATTTTGGGAATAGGGGTATAAATTTTTTCCTTAGTCTTATAATATGAAACAACATCATTAAGCATATTTATTAATTGTATATAAACCCATTTAACGTGGGACTCATCATTAACCTTAAACATACTCAATGTCTTATATTAAGTATGCATCATTATTATTTGATCACATAGTATTGTCTTACAAGAATGAACCATTCTTTACCCAATGGTCCTTACATTGCTACCACTCAACATAAGTTTAAGTATTTCGAGGTACTAATCTACATTCATCTACACACATTACCTCTATAAGGTCATTCTAAATAATTTAGTTAACAATGTACACAACATATACTACCATCACGTACATCTCAGTCAACTATTAACTACACAAGTATAGGTCTTGCATAATAACAACTCATAATATTCCCACATCAATAGAATGATAATCTAGATACAAATGTATAAAGTGGACAACATACATTAACATCATACGAATGTTATAAACTAGTTAAATATACATGTGTACTCTTTACCACAATTTATTATCGTGTCATACTCATCATCCCACTAAATATAAAAATACATCAGCGACTAACACAACCAATATACCATAACATCAACATATGTGATTGCAATCAACTAACAAAGGAAATCCTATGACAATATACATTTTTTATTTTGACATTTTTTAATACCAATACAATAATAAAGAGTATATATCTGGATTACATAGAGTCATGTGACTAAAAGTCTGACTGCAACTTTCCTCCCAACCATTTGGTTCTTTGTTTGGTGTATATTACAGCCACTAAAAGACCACCTCGGAGATGGAAATGAATCCACTAGGCTAGAGAATCTCTTTAATATTTTTCCCACTCTATTATTTCACAATAGACCAAGTCTAGTCCTTTGATCACCACCAAGCCTACACATTCCGCTTAGTTGATTATAGTTAAATATGGTTTAGAAACAAAGTCATTAGGCTATGCCATTTCTCACACACATATATATATATATATATATATAACAAAGGTTGAGACTAAAACAACATCCTTGTTTACATTATTCCAATTACTAATATATAATCAATGTATGTTAAAATACCAAAACAAGTCGAATCTAGGGCCCCGCCCTCATGGAGTCAATCCACACAATTACATAATATTAAAGTATTAAAGGTATATCAATTCTAAGGTTGTGTCCTCCTTGGAACATTCCATGGATTTTATCATGAGAATATATATATATTAGCTATGATAGCTATCAAACTAAAATACTACTAAATCAACCAATTGTGCCCATCTTTTTCTTAATAAAGAAATGAAAGAAATACAATAATATATTATCAAACAGGTAGTTTGAAACTCAAGTCTCCTCCCATGGAGCAGACATAACTTCAAGGTGAAATTAAGTATATTTGTAATCAACAAAAAAATGGGATCGAGATCCTTTAGGAGGCATCCCTTCCCAATGCTTAGGTGTAATAATGAAGTGTAATGGACAAGTAACCTACACAAAGGTCGATCCTCTCTATAGAGAGATAACCCACTCTCTGATATCGTTTTCAATCTAAAATACATTCAATCTAATAAAGGTTAGGGTCGATCCGGAGAAAGTGCCCAGCTTCTATATTTCAAGATATAATACAGTCATGTGAATAAGCTTGGGTTTTGATACAGAGTGATCGCCCAACTACTAGCTTTCAAGATATACATCAATCAAATGTAAATAAGCTTGGGGTTGATCCATAGTGATCTCCCAGCTTCTTGCTTTCAATATATAAGACAGTCTAATGTATATAATATTGGGGTCGATCCAGAGTGATCACCCAGCTTCTAGCTTTCAAGATATAAGATAGTCAAATGTAAATAAGCTTAGGGCCAATCCAAAGTGATTGCCTAGCTTCTTTCTTTCAAGATATAATACAGTCTAATGTAAATAAGTTTGGGGTCAATCCATAGTGATCGCCCAGCTTCTAGCTTTCAATATATAATACAGTCAAATGTAAATAAGCTTAAGGTCGATCCAGAGTGAGAGTCCCACCTTCTAGCTTTCAATATATAAGATAGTCAAATGTAAATAAGCTTGGGGTTGATCTAGAGTGATCACCCAACTTATAGCTTTCAATATATAAGACAGTCTAATGTAAATAATCTTGGGGTCGATCCAACGTGATCGTCCAACTTCTAGCTTTCAAGATATAAGACATCCTAATGTAAATGAGCTTGGGGTCAATCCAGAGTGATCGCCCACCTTCTATCTTTCAAGATATAAGACAATCAAATGTAAATAAGCTTGGGGTTGATCCAGAGTGATCACTCAGCTTCTAGCTTTCAAGATATAAGACAATCAAATGTAAATAAGCTTGTGGTCAATCCAGAGTGATTGCCCAGCTTCTAGCTTTCAAGATATAAGATATTCTAATGTAAATAATCTTGGGGTCGATCCAGAGTGATCACCCAATTTCTAGATTTCAAGATATAAGGAAGTCAAATATAAATAAGCTTGGAGTCAGTCCAGAGTGATCACCCAGCTTCTTAATTTCAATATATAAGATAGTCTAATGTAAATAAGCTTGGGGTGGATCCAGAGTGATCACCCAGCTTCTACCTTTCAAGATATAAGACAGTCACATGCAAATAATCTTGGGGTCGATCTAGAGTGATCACCGATCTTCTTTCTTTCAAGATATAAGATAGTCTAATGTAAATAAGCGTGGGGTCGATACAGAGTAATCGCCTAGCTTCTAGCTTCCAATATATAATACATCCAAATTTAAATAAGCTTGGGGTCGATCTAGAGTGATCACCCAATTTCTAACCACAGTTTATAAATAGAATACAAATAAATAATGCAGAGCTAAGGTTGATTATCTATGGAGAGATCATCGATCTTATTCATTCATAATAAATCCAACACAGTCAGCGTATGAATTTTGGGGTCGATCCTCTCTGTTGAGAGGTCTCCCTTTCTCCTCTGGTCATTTCAGAGAAATCTACAGGGAACAACATAATGTTGGGGTCGATCTTCTCTGTTGATAGGTTGCGCACATCCCTCCAATCCAATAAATAATAACAATATATATATGCAATACCATTTAAACAGACTGGGATCGGGCTCTTCGAGAGCTGTCCCTTACCAATCATAGTTACACTATACAAGAGTTCTTTACCAAGACAAGCTGCGCTCCCTCTTACTCGAGCTCGGCTCTTCTTACAAACGATGAGATTTTCTTTCAACGAAGTGACACATGGTAGGTTCCACAAATTGGAACTCTTTTGAGGAGACAAGTGGCGGCCTATTGATTTTGGCGCTCCTTTAAGGCGACAAACTCACCAAAATATCTCGACGTGTTCCTCTACCATAATTTCAATTAAATAAGTGTTTATATTCCACTATGTTGATATTGGGAATGCGCCCTTGCATTTGGTGTCGGTTATAATATTTTATGTTTAATATGTATAAAACATATATCTATTTCCATTCAAAACTCCTTTCAAAAAGATTTCTTAGGCAAAGTAATATATATATAATTATTTTCCTAGCATCATCCTTTATTCTTATTATTTCACAATAATTTTCTCAAATATTTATTTCTATAAATCAGTGGAACCCTTCTTCCAACTAATAATAATTATAACAATAACAATTTATTATAAATTGATATAATTGTATATATTATGATATACAATCATACCCAAAAATGATAATAAAATGATCTCTTTTCCACCATCAAACTATAAGTCTTTAAGATGGAAAAATATTAGATTCTTTCTATTATAAGATTTTAAGGATAACTCTATGTCACCCCTTCGTGTATTTAATATTTTAGGTATAGAAAATATAATTCTTATCACCTTATCATGCGAAGGGTACATGGATTTTCCATGCCCCGGGCTAACACTAGGTTCATATTCATTAGACTGGCTCTAACTTAAGCTTATAAACTTTTAGGAAGAAAAAATGTGAACATCAACAATTCAAATCCCGTGCTCAAGGAACAAGGATGAAAATATTTCATCATCAACTATTTATCCATTACCCTCTCCCGCTAGTTGGATTCATTGCCCCATCATTTAGTTGCGTCATAACCTTCAATCTCCTAGGTCTATAATCAACAGTTACAACTTAGGAAATAAATGACAATAATTACAAGCTTTACTGGTGGGGCCTTGGCCTTGATCTCCTCACAAGAAACATGTACATAGTTACATTTTTAATTACAAAGAGTATGGGTAGAAGGGGGATTTTACACATAGCCTATGTGAGAGATACATTGCCAAAGATAGAAGAAAAAGAGAGGTGATATGTTGCTTGAGATACACTCAAAAGAAAGAAGGGTGAATTAGTATTTGTAAGAAAGGATAGACTCAATAATTTGAGCCTTGAGTCGTGGCCTAAGATATCAAATTGGAGTCTTCACAGTATTTTTTTCAATGGATTCACGAAATCAACCAAAAGAGTAAGCATCACGCTAAGGGTGTCCACAGAATCTACCTACATTAGAAAAGTTTAAAAAGTCGATGAATGAAAGGTGTAGACACCAAAGGCTAAATGATCACACTTATCTATCAGTTACTATAGGACACACCATTGGCCTCCAGTCCTCAATCCAATGATCTCTCTGTTCCACTAGCAATTGTCGCCACTATGTTAAAATTCACACTATTGTTCCCATTACCAAGTCAGATTTCAAGTCTCAGATCAATGAGTTGAGTCCAAATTTATGTAATACATCCCGCGCACCAAGATCATGCACCAGCTCAAGGTTATCACCATTTTTTCACTTAGCCTGGTAATCCTCATTCACCTGTCAATCCATATTACCCACGACCAAGTTCGAGCACCAAGTCGCACGCAATGCAATTCTACACATGAGCCTTTGGGACAAATATCCATGTTGTAATACCCCTAGTTTTGAATTGGAATGTACTTAATCAAAATTATGTGAATGATGTAAATATGCTAGTATGGATTCTTAGTGAGGAGATCAAGGCCAAGGCTCGGCAAGTGAATGGCTAAGCATGTACAATGTAAATATTTTTATTTGGACTATGTGTTTGGCTTATCATGCCAATTCAAAATATATCTAAATATTATGATGAAAAATAATAAAATGGTCCAAGATGGCTATGTAAAGAGCACTAGAGGTACTATGGTTCCACGAGAGGGAAGAAGGAAGGGGGGGGGGAGGTTATGGGAGACTAAATCCGTTGATGCCAATTGTCAACCTCAAAACTCATCTAATTTCTTGGATGTGCTTTAAATGATCCAATTACCATATTTTGACTGTTAAATCCAATCATTGCATGCATGTGTGAGGTTGGTGGAAAAATTCATGTCACGTAGTTATTGATCCATGGGGATAAATACACTTTTGTGACATTTATGTCAATTGTTAGAAGTCATCTTCTTCTATAGTCAAAATCTATGTCAGATGTATTTTCACCATCATCTCATATCACTTGGAGTCCACAATCATTCTATCATTTTCTCATGTATATTTCTACACTACGTAGAGCTTCCTATTCTTGTTCATGACCATTACCGAATTATGTTTTAACCCATAAATTCCAAATTGTGTTTTCCATTGTGAATTCCACAATATAGCCAATGAAAGTATTTTCTATCTAATAACTGATAGCCCTATTTAGTGGAGTATCTAATCGATCCAATGCTATTAGGTCTCTTCGAGTCCACTACATAATTCTTCATTGTCAGTTTCGATATTCGGGGGCTTCTGCAAGTCTCTTTAGCCACTCGGACAATGCTATAGGGAAATTTTCCCACAATACTTCATATTTGTCTAATATTAGTCCTTCATAAAGGATGTATTCTCTCAGTTTTGGCAGAGCCCACCCTCGTATTTCAACTTCTTGTATTAAAAAATATTCAAACTTCTTCTCCTACCAACATTGAGTATGCCTCATCAACGCTAGTGCATCCATGTAATTAAAAACGTCCTATTAGAAACTAGGTCCCAACAATGGAACCATTTGTTGATGCAAAATGGAGACCATGATTCTTGCATATGCGCCAACAAAGGGTGTCGTTGGAGTCTAGTGTGCTAGCATTTTCAATCTCCCGAAGGAGAAGGTATCACCTAAAGGACAACAAATACCTGCGTAGAATAAGGAGGGTTAACTACAAGGATGACTAGTGACTACCTTTTCTCATAATATCATGACATATTTAGAGAACATGCTCAATCATACATAAATCAAAGCTACTCAATAGATACAAAGAAAAGAACAAAAAGAATAATAGAAAATTTAAGAGGCCCAATAATATTCATTAATATCACATTTCTAGTACAAAGGGTTCATACGGATCTACAGCCTCAATATACTATCTACGGAATGACCTATTGTAGATATGCATACATCAACAAAACCCATAAATCCATAACCTAATTACATATCCTAGAACTCATGCTTAGATAAGAGAATTTCTTTGACCAAAACTCTAATACCCTTTTTCTATGTTGCTTTCTTCTCTTTTCAGTTTTTCCTCTCTTCCTTTTTCTTGCCTCATGTTCTTTAAATATTTTCGGGAGCGTACCCAAAAAATTTGTGGTCGTTGGTTGTTTCCTCAACTTCCGCCTTGTATCACATTCTATCTTCCACAGCTACATTCCTTTCCAAAAATGAAGGATCCAACACCTACATAGGAGAACAACAAAGTTGATGCACTAGTTCACGATATCATCTACAAGTTCTTGCCCCATAGTATCACACCACCAACATTCAAATAATCCATGTATTTTTACATCCCCTTATTAAAACCTTCTAAGGATGGTTGGTGACAAACCTAACTCTTTAGATATTTTTCAATAGATATTTTTATAGGATAGTGAATCTTCTTCTATTGAAATTCCTTTGTGTGGCCAACATCATACTTTTAAGGTGTTGACACCTATCACTATCCACCTTATAAACATAATTCATACCTCATTCATACTCATGCATGTGAAGCTAGTTTCTTCAATTGTCTTACACCCCACTTAAAGCATGTTACAAATATATTTCACAACCATGTTCAAGCTCAAGTCATACCTACATCATTGGAACCCACCCACAACCAAATGCATGTATTACTTTATACTATTGCTGCTCACTAATAATTTCATATTTTGATTATTATCTTTCTTACATAGTAGATCATCTCGCTTGATCCCCTATCCTAATATTCTATCTTGCCATGCATCTCTTGCTTGGTATCATTTCTCTTTCTTTATATCTACTAGTTACATGACATCATAATGATCCATGTTACCCTTTTGTGGCTCTTCCTGACACCAATTATATACAATCATAGCCTCTTCAGTGGAGGATTCCATTGCAATATCAAGAGATTAGCCACCCCTATAAAGGACCTTTGGACAACTCCCTCGCATTGCTTGTTTCTTTCCTTCCTCAGAAAATTGATAAAATTCCCATCATATGGGTAGAAGATCCTACAAGGGTGGGGGTCACACATCATGTGAGATTCACACTTGGGTACTCACATACCCCTACCTATCAAGAGGTGCATTTTGTGGTTCCATCTTGTGTTGCATCCATATGTAACCTACCTAATGATTGTATAATACCTATCAAGGTTTTTCCTCTATAATGGGCCACCTTTGTAGAGTCCCCCTCACCTTAGTGTATACATGGGACCTTTCTAGGATGCTTAGTGATCAAAAGGTGTCATGTACCTTGAAAATAAATAAATAAATAAATAATTTATAAACATATAAACTTGTAAAACATCTCTACGTTACTAGTATGCGAAAGTTACGGTAGGATAAGTAGAGATTGTTGTTGCATTGTAAAGTTACTTACCCCATTTATATATTTATTCTTGGCAGTTTAACTAAAATCTCTACGGTGTGCCATCGTCATAGCCGAGGTGATGTTTTTTTTCCTTTTTACAACTTCCTAGTTATAGTTTTATTATGACTTGGTTAACCCTAAAGCTAAGTCTTGATCCTAGATTAAGGTCTTAACTCTATTATGCAAATGATATTAGTTAGGAGACTATGTATATAGTCTTGATCACATTAAAAATATATTACAACTAGCAGGAACCATGGTTATCGACCAAGCCCTAAGCGCAAGGATTAACAACATAACCAAAGGTTGCGCCTATTCAATGTTTAAAAGATCGATACGGCTATGGGTTTACACCATAGTTGAATGTTGAAATGATTGCATTTAATAATAAGCTATGGTTACATCGTCATTCGGATTTGTTGGTTGTTGTGATGGTTTAAATTTTGTACTGTGTATTGCTGGTGAATTTAATGAGCTACCCTAGCTGCGAGTTGACAGCACAGCCAGGCCTTTATGGCTCACGCTGGATTGGAATCTTAACTGTCCATTTGGATAGCCAAATGGATTTAGGGTTTTGTATGGGGTTTAATGTGTTCTTTGGTGTCAAACTTCATTATTGCATAATTTTGGTTTGTGAGCTCTGTGTTCTTCTCTGTCAATGGTGATTCCCTATAACCATCATTCAACGTTCATGTCATATCTTTCTGGTTTCCTTGCAAGGTGTGAAGGAAGATATGTTGGCACTAATGGCCGCCAACTCCAGAGCTCGCTGGTTGCTGCAACCGAAACTGTCCAACCATACCAACCTCAAACTGTCATTTTAAAAGGTAAAAGATTTCATCTATACTCTGTAATTTGTATAATACGTTTTTATTTAAAATCCACAGGTCGTCAAGACTAACATTAAGGTTGTTTTTGCAGGCAGCGGAAGGATAAGGCATCCAGGAGGAGCCGACCCCTGGCTTTGTCGACAGTACGTGCAAGGTAAGGTAGCAAGCTTGTTTTAAATTCTATTTAATTAATCTATAGTTACAGAGGATTCTGACTATGATCTTTGAATGTAGGTTGAGAGCGTCGTCTAGGTTAGCGATAGGGTCATCTCCTCTCAAGCTTGCATCTTAGAATGCACAGGTGAGGAAAATGATCCTCAAAACTTCTAAGTCTTTTTAAAAATTAATTTATTTTTAGTTGCTAACTGTTTTTAATGGTTTGGTTGATACAGCTGACTTTGTGCAGGGTTTTGGAACCGCGAGGAGAGAACAGGCCTTCACATTCAACAAGATAAGTTGATTAAGAACTTGTTGACCCATAGGGTTTATGAAAATTCGGGCAGTGAGCTTCCTCGTTATCTCTATTCCAGCGTTTGCGTTTAGGTGTTTTTATGCACTTTGTTTGCTTATCCTAAATATTGAAATTTTAAACTATGGAGCCTTCGTGGATGGCTTTCCATCTTGTCGGTAACCTGTAATCTTATTTAATCTTTTAATTTTATTCTTTTTAAGAGAATAGAGGCCATCGATGATGGTCCTCTATCCACAGAGATTGTGGATCCCTCTGTTTTACATTTGATACCAGTTAATGTTTAAAATACCTTTAGGGTCTTTGTTGATTCTTTAATTAAGAAATTTCTGTGTATTCCATAATGTTAATGTTATGAATAGCTTAGAATTACCGCTCTCGGTATGTTCCATTAAAATGTATAAGTTTCTTTCTATTTGATTATCCTTTTGATTGTTATATTTTCTTATTATTATAACCATGCTGCCATCCTACGATGGGCTTACTGCCACGAAAATAGATTTGGGTTGCGGCACTAGTTAATTGTGCAACCATAAAATATATTTATGGCCTTCGTGGAGAGGATCACGTTTTCCTTTGTAGAAACCCTTACACTTGTCGGGTTGTTGATTAGTTAAAGAAATGGATGCTCTAATTATTTATGATTTTGATGTTTGATATGGTCAACTGATTATAATGTAAATTTTGGCATATGTAGTCATAATAGTATTTAGTGCAGGGTTGTGTCTACACTAGTTTAACTATCTTCCTAAGGAATGGTGAGTTCCTACATCAGTAACTTGAAAAGATTATTACAAATTTCCAAAAGATCTATATCTATTCATCAATCAAGACAAACACATTTAAGATCTAAAGCCATCCAAGAATTAAATTCATACAAGATAAACCAAATTTAAACTCATAGATAGTAGAAACTTGAATCTATTCATAGTAGAACAATGGAGAAATACATCCTTGCCATCGCATTGGATGTGAATCCTTCCTCCATTGATATGAGCTTCCTCTCCTTCACCCTTGCTTTTGAAGAATTTGAGTTCTTTCTCCTCCTTCAGAATCTCTTCAGCATGCCTTTTCTCTTGCTTGGTGTACTCTACAATGCCTCCCATGCCTTTCTTATATAGAATTGGGAAATGATCCCTCATGTTTCTCTTTTCAATGTGGGATTATCCCTTTTCATCTTTTTTTGATTATTTTAGCTCAAAACCCACTTTTCCATAGTTTTTAGGCTTTTCGCACAACTTTAACATACTTTAAGTACAATTAATACACTTTAATTCATTCATCTTCACTTATTGATTGGTGTAGCTTAGTTTTAGACCTTTTATAAGCGGTTCAGTCACTGAACTTAGTCTTGTTAGGTTCTTACTGTCTTCACCTAATCCTTCCATTTATGGGAGAAGTGATTAGATCAGAGAGGACTTGTCTCTGAATATACTTATGTTTTTGTCTTCATGTTGCGGGCGCATGGTAAAAATGTGTTTCTTCTGTCACATGACTAGGGTGTTAATTTGATTGTTAATAGATGCCCCCTAATGTGTGAGGTCGGAAGCAGAGCTAAGGGCCGAAACACATTACTAAATTTTATACTCTGTATACTGATACTCTTTATCATTCAAAGGAAGGATAAGGGAAGGAAAGCTCACGGGTGCAGGATTGAGGATCACACCTGCAAAACATAGCAATTTCTCAAATATATAATATCTTCCTGAGGTGGGCATACCCATGCTCAGTAGTAAACAAGCATGGCCACGAACAATACACAGTGGATCCATGTCAAAAGCAAATTTTTCTGAAAATGTAAATATGCACTTTGATGAGTGTGAGAACAAAGTCTTTATTGAACTTCTGACATGGCAGTCTAATCTTGCGCAGCTCAGGAAGTGCATTGATGAGTGATACAACTATGTTTCCCAAGGTCTTCAATACAAACTAACGATAGTACGATTTTATATCATGCGAATAAGTGATCTGATATCGAGCATAATAAAACACCATCTGATTACCGGTCATTAATGTAGACCGTTAACATATGCGAAGAGACCCGCCGATAATGATGATGGACTCTAAGGAATTGAGTACAAACTAACAAGTGAATAGATGTTCTAAAGTTGAACAATTGTAGAATCAAACAATCAGGGGTCATTGATGTATACCCACTGTCATTTGCGAGGAAACCTACCACTAATGACTGCAAGATCTAAGGTACTCTCGGGTTTCTAGATCCATGTCATAGATGATGATTTGATGTCGATAGAAACAGATCCATCGGAAGGAGGGCATTGATGCATCCCACATCAACCGATATGAAACAAAGATCAATAGTCTGATATAATTTGGTAGAATTGCAAGATCCAACACTGTATACTGACACAAGGAAGGCCGACATGATTGGTCAAGAATATTTGAAGAATGGCCGAATCGGTTTGGACTTCCCTTGAACACATAACACGACGCAGAATGGACACTTGGAAACATCAAACTTTGAGTAACTGACTTTAATGAAATCTGCTAATGCCAGATGCATTAACGAAAGCTCCATTGGTGACGGGAAGGATAACCCATCGGTGGAGATCTATTCAAAATACTGATACAGTTTCCTAAGTCAAATGCAGATGGTGTACTGACAGTGGGGACCAAATTATGTGTCATGTTCAAGGGAGACAAGGACTGACTATTGTTGTTTTCCTCAAGGATTATAAAATGAAGTGATTCAAGTCTCTCCCTTTTTGGATTTTTGTGTTTTTTAATTTTTATGCTTTTTTCATTTTTGTAAAAAAGAATAAAGAATGTTATGATACATATAAAGGAATGAGTGTTGCATGGACGTATGCCTATTTTTCAAGGGCACGGGTTAGGCCAAGGCAAAGATCCATATTGCAAAAAAGGGCTAAGCTGGTTGTGCACAATCTTACAACTATTCCTTCCCAGGGGAGTCTATCTGAAGCAGGATTATGTGTCGATGGTTCAATGAGGTTTACTTCAGCTTGATCTTGTGAAAAATGCCAAAATCATAGATCATCATGAATCATGGTCTGTCTCAACTACCTGAGTCAAGTAGTTCGAACTATCAAAGTCTTCAAGTCCTTAAATCAAAAACCATTTCACTAGCTAGTAGTTTAGTTAGAAACTGGTTCAAATGTGTGATGAACCTACAATAATTAATTAATGCAAATACACGAGATATCAGAAATAATAGAACAAAATCAGTTTTATATTGATCATGGGCCACTTCGAGGGGGCAACCTCCTTTGAGCAAGCTCAATACAATTAACTTCATGGTGCCTTCAATGACCTCAACACACACTTATATACTAAGTCTATGCCCAATACTATGAGTCAAAACCATGGGACATATAATACTACGGGACGACTTACAAAGCATATGTGTCCAATACTATGGGTCAATACTATGGGCTAATATAAACTACGGATCAAAAAATACTAAGGGACGACTTACAAAGCATATGCGTCCAACAACAATATACTAATATAGTAAAGAGAAGGGTTGACATAGGTTCCTAACATCCCCTCTCCCTTAGAAAAAGCTTTGTCCTCAAAGCTTTGGTTGGAGACAATGTTGTAGAATCTAAAGGAGTGGTTCACTGGTAGCATCCTCGGGGTGCATTTCGGGCCACTGATGCCTTTGGAGTGTCAAGGAGGATTGCATGGAAGGCTGTAGATGAAGAAGAACCCTGTCAGGTGCGTGGAAAATGCACTCAGAACGATGCTGATCGGCTTGTTGTTTCAAGCGAATTCTGGCCATGTGAAGATTGTCCTGCAGAATGAGAAGAATTTAATCGCGGTTTCGAAGAACCAAGTCAATTTCCTGAACTGGGGAGCTGCTAAGGGTGTATGGAAGAAGAACTGGAGGTGTTTTTCCATAGACTGCTTCATATGGTGTCCTTTGAGATGTGGTATTGTACCACCAGAGTGCTGCTAGGAAATCCATAGAAATAGTTGGCCAAAGCTGTGTAGGGATGGGAAAGGATTTGAGCAATCCTGAAAGGAGTGTCGTTTCCCCCTTGTTGACTTGGAAAGTATCATTGTCAGCCACCATCTGTTGAATTGTCATTTTTAGTCCCTGCCAAAAGAAGTTACATTGTTCTCGGTCATACATTTTGCAGAACCCAGAGTGCCCTGTTGATGAAGAAGCATGGAGTTCATAGAAGAGATAGCCCTGTTGAACATATTGCAACCAATTTGGAACAAGCAAAGAAAGAGCTGTAAGAGAAACTGGGTCATCAATTGTGCGAGAAGGAGCATCTTCCACCATATTGTCCTTACCCTTCTTGTAAGTGATCACATAGGGATAACCCATGAGTTGGATAACCCATTTCAGGTGTGTTGGGGAGGAGACCCATTGTTCTAGAAAATTTTCCAGACTCGGGAGATCAGTCTTGATGCAGTAATAATTCCCTAATAGGTATGGCTGCCACTTCTATACTGCATGCAAAATAGCCATCATTTCCTGCTGAGAGGTAGATGTGGCTAAATTCTTACCGGAAAGGTCTCTCGAAGGTAGCAAGCGCATTAGTTCAGCAAAGATACCTGCATAGCTATCCAAGGAAGTAGTGGAGACTATTGATGGGTGCATCTGAATGGAATTGAGCTGAGCGATGACACCATGTGAATTCTTCTTAAGGATTTATTCCAGGCGATGTGAACTAATGATGCAGAGAGACCCTAGTTGTAAGCCCATAAATTTGTGTTGTGCCCCATTGACTTTAAACTGCATCCAAAGTTCATCAAAATCCCATAAGATGGGGCCAAGTGTGTGTAACAATTAAACGCCCAAAACCACATCACATCCGCCTAAGGACAAGGAAAACATGTCAGAGCGTAGGTTATAATCTTCCATAGAGATACGCACATTGTGACACTTCCCCTTGCAAGGTAAGGTGCCCCCATTGGAAACCATGACTTCAAAGTTGGAGCAAGGATGGAAAAAACAATCAGCCTGTTTGGCAATCCGAGGGTCAATGAAGTTATGAGTGCTACCAGAATCAATGAGTACGGTAAGAGGGAGCTTCTTGAAATATCCCCTGATCCGCATTGTTTGTGGGGTGGTGACGTTGGTTACAGCATGGAAAGAGATCTCGGGTGGCTCGTCCTGAGATGGGGTGTCAACAGGCGGGTGTTGAATGTCGACCTGATCATCTACTATATATGTAGCTTCTTCACCAAGTTCTATGGCAGGTAGAGAATCCACATCCAAGAGATAGAGCTTTTGTTGAACACATCTATGTCCCCGAGTGAATTTCTCATCACAATTATAGCAAAGCCCTTTTTCTCGGCGTGCCTGCATTTCCATTTCAGACAAATGCTTGATAGGAGTTGGTTGAGGAGCAGGCGTGATGGGAGGTCTTTGGGAACCCATATTTCTGAAGGGAACAAAGGTGGGTTTGGAGCGTTGTTGAGCTGCGATCTTGTCCTCGACCAGCTTAGCCAACCCTAGGACTTCCATCATTGTGTTGGGACAAAACAATTTGACCTCTAAGCGGATTTCATCCTTGAGACCACTGATAAAACAAATCCTGTAGAATTCATCAGACAATCCTTCTGTGTGATTGGCCAATTTCTCAAATTCTGTCTGATACTCTCTCACTGTGCCAATTTGGTGAAGTTTAGTGAGGGCTCCTGTGAAATCATCAAAAGCACTAGGACCAAATTATGGCAAAATGAGTTGGCAAAAATCTATCCAGTTTGGCTCGGGATGAGCTTTGATGTACCAATGGTACCATTGAAGGGCTTCCTGTTCCAAATGAAAGGATGCAAGTGGAACTTTCTGGGCATCAAAAGTATTATGCAGACTGAAATATTGTTCTACTCGATATATCCATCCAGTCGAATCAGTACCATTGAAGCGAGGAAAATCAAGCTTCGGCCCACGAAAATTGCTGGAAGAAGAGAACCCGGTGGGTGCAAAAGATTCTGGCTGTCTGGTATTGTTCATGGCTGAATGCTGAAGATGGAGGCTGAGAAATTTTTCATCCAGATCTTGGAGTTTGGTTTGGATGGCTGCAAGTGCTTCCTCCATGGTGTGTGCTCCTACACGGGTGACAACCATAACTATTTTTTTTTTTTTTTGGGGGTGGAATGGGTAGAAAAACACAAACAGAAGCTGATTTAGTAAAGGGAAATTTGGATTGGGGAAACAATCTGATGGGTTATTGGGGTTTGACTAGATTTTGGACACTGTCGAAAGGACAAGAAAGCAAAAAAGGGGATTTCAGAAGCGGGGTGATAGAATGAGAAAATTTGGTAGAGAGGGACAAAGAAGCAGAATTCAGAAAGGAACTCTGTGGTAAAATTTGAAGGTGATTGGGTGAAATCTGAGGAAGTTATGGCAAACCCTAAAAATAGACAAATGTGGGATTTCGGGATTTGGGAAGGGGAATTGGGGATAGGGTCCTCAGGAATGAAAGATACAGAATGGAATGACAGGGGTTCTCCAAAAATTTCAAGGGAAACAGAGTGAAAACAAGGGGTTCCTTTTTTTTTTTTTTTTTTTTTTTTTTTTTTTCCAGAAATGGATCGGCAATAGCTGCGCAATGGCGCAGAAGGGATCGAAAACAGCTGGATCTGAAATGGTGACTAGATTTGGAACAACTTTCAGAATAGATCTGAAATGGTTGGATCTGGAGCGGAAGTGATCGGCAACAGTTCAACTGAAAATAGATATGGACCCCAAGCATGTACGGCTTCCTAACAGTTCAGGTGTTTCACTCGGCCACCAATGCTATATGACGTCTTGCGTATTGGGGTAGTACCCCTCACTCCACGGCTCAGGTAAAACTAATAACTGCTTTGCCACAAACGACAACTCTTAGTTTACCTCACAGGTGGGAACTAGTCAATCAGGTAGGGGTCGTTGCCCTTTTCGCTGGTAGGTCCTCTCAATGGGCCAGCTACTTTGGGGTTCCTGTGGTACTCATCACAATGAGTTTTAGGGCTTATGCCCAAGTACTTCCCACAATTAAGCGGATAGGGATTATTCCCAAATCCGAAGCTTCCACAGATGCGAAAAAAAAAATTTGGCAGAAATTCCACCCAACGAGCCCAAGAAAGTGCTCTGATACCAAATGTGATGAACCTGCAATAATTAATTAATGCAAATACACGAGATATCATAAATAATAGAACAAAATCACTTTTATATTGATCAAGGGACACTTCGAGGGAGAAACCTCCTTTGAGCAAGCTCAATACAATTAACTTCACGATGCCTTCAATGACCTCAACACACACTTATATACTAAGTCGATGCCCAATACTATGAGTCAAAACCATGGGACATATAATACTATGGGACGACTTACAAAGCATATGCGTCCAATACTATGGGTCAATACTATGGGCTAATATAAACTACGGATCAACAAATACTAAGGGATGACTTACAAAGCATATGCATCCAACAACAATATACTAACATAGTAAAGAGAAGGGTTGACATAGGTTCCTAACAAAATGTGACTTTAATATCTAAAAAGATAGCCAAAAATGAGGAATTATGCATCTTTCTATCATTCAAAAGGATACGATTTGTACATGTAAGAATAAAAGATAAGTAAAAATACTCATGATTTACCATATGTGTTCTTTGTGCAGCCAAGGTATGAGAGGAGGCATCCCCTTTCAGCTTGAATTCTTAGAAGCTATGAACCTTTAGTCTTTGATCTGCCAGTAGTGGGTTAGTTTCGATGGTGAACTAGAAAAGTTTGAAACAGTTTCCCATGTTTTTGAGTTTTTCCAAATTTTCCATATTTTTGTTTGTATGAACATTTTTTGGGTCTTATCTATAAGAAAAAGACTAAAAAAGGGAAATAGTATTTAGACTATTCTTTTTGGTGTCTACAAAATTTACACACTTTTTGAGTTATGATGTAAGCTAGATTATTTTGCTTTCACTTATGTCCTTAAATGATGTGTTCAATTAAATTGGCCATGAAATAATGTACATGCTTGCTTTTTGGTATGATGATAATGACTTAGATGTCAATCAAGTACATAGTTAGCCAAAGAATCAGCCAAACTATTCAGAATTCTAGGAATGTGTATATACTCAATAAACTCGAATTGATGCTATAAAAGATGTACTTGTAGAAACTTTCTAAACAGTGTAGGATGTCGAACCTGATACTGATCATTCAACTGGGATACAACTAATTCTGAATCCAGTTTGACGATTATTCGTCGGATTCCAAGGGTGATAGCCTCGACAAGAAGCTTAATGATTGGGCTATATTCTGCAAATTGTTGGTTGCAGATCCGAGAAAAGTTCCTCCTGAACTAAGAAATTCGTTATTAGGTGAAAAAACAACCCATGCGACGGAAGCAACGTTCCGAGAACTACGGCTGGTGTCGTCCGCATATCCCAAATATGTGAAAGACTCTTGTGCAATCTGCCAAAGTGACAATTCCGAGCAAGATAAGTGTGTGCCCAAAATAACTAATGTACAAAAATTTATACAAAGAATACAATATAATACAACAAATGGTGCGAGGCATCAGTTCCTACGTGAAGTATTTCTTCAGATAGAGACCATTTCTGATCTCCGACATGGGTTATCCATCAAAATTGACCAATTCATAAGCTCCGTTTTTTAACACAGTTTTGACAAACAAGTGGGCCAAACCATTTAGGTACAAATTTTTCTTCTCCTATTTTATCTTGGTCTTGGTCATAAACTAAAACCAGATCACCTTCAGAAAAGACTCGAGGATGAATGGACTTGTCATATTGTGTTTTGACCCTCTTCTTATGTACTTCTATGTTTAGAGAGGCTTCTCTTCTAGTTTCATCCAAAGCATGGAGATGGAGAATCCTTTCCTCTTCCGCAGAAGTGTTAGGTAGGAGTTCGACAGCTATCTTTAATGATGGGATTTCACATTCAATCGGTAACACAACTTCTTCTCCATAAACCAGTTGGAAAGGAGTGAATCCGGTTGCGGTTTTAGCAGTTGTTCGGTAGGCCCAAAGAGCAGTAAACAACATCAAGTGCCAGTTATTATTGTTTTTATTAATCATCCTTTTTAACATGGTTTTCAAAACCTTGTTGATGGATTCTACTTGTCCGTTAGCTTGAGGATAGCATGGTGAGGAGAAGTCCTGCTGCAATCCTAACCGGTTTGTAAGTTCATCCATACAGGAATTCCTAAAATGACTTCCGTTGTTTGTAGTGATTTCTTTAGGTACACCAAACCTTGCTATCACATGATTGAATAGAAAGTGTGCTGCAGTTTTACTTGTGCAATTAAATGTAGGCATTGCCTCAGCCCACTTAGTGAAGTAGTCCACTGCTACAATGATGTAGTGGTGGCCATCAGCTGAAGGTGGGTTGACTATCATATAATCAATGTCCCATTTTGAAAATGGACCCCCGGTTACTACAGGGTGTAATGGAGCAGGATGTGCGCGCATTTTTCTTGTGTAAATTTGGCAAGGGTGACACTTGACAGCATTTATGCAATCTTTGAAAATCATAGGCCAAAAGTATCCTACACGCAAGATTTTCTGAGAAGTTGCTAACCCAAAAAGATGACCGCCACATGCTCCAGCATGGAAACCATTTAATACTTGTTCAGCTTCCTGGTGTACTAAACAACATCTTAATATCATGTATATTCCTTGATGGTACAAAGTATCCCCGATGATGAGGTATCTTCGAGCTCGATGTTGAATACAACGTCGTTCAATACTATAAAACTGAGGATCGATCCTTTGGGTTTGGAGGTATATAGTGAATGCTCCATACCAAGGATCAGAAGGTGCAATGAGGAATACATGTTCATCTTCCCAAGTTTCAACAGATATAGTACTCTCCTTCTTTATGGGTAACTCATACATTAATTCAGCAAATACCAACAACTTCCTGGCTTTAGTGATTTTGAATTCAAGGTCAAATTCTTGTAAAATTACTATCCATTTTGAGTATTTTCCACCAATGATATGGCGTGACAAAATGTGTCTCATGGGATTCATTTCAGCCACAATGGTTGTTTTCCTTGGAATTATGTAATGTCTAAGTCATTGGACAACATGGACTGCTGCCAAGGACAACTTCTCGACCTAGGAATATCTCAATTCGGGACCTGCAAGGCCCTTACTAAGATAGTAAATAACATGTTCTTGAGAGGATTCGTCTTCTTGAGCTAAGACCATTCCAATTGTGGAAGGAGAGGAAACCAAATATAGTAGAAAGTCTCGATTATAGTTTGGTGGACTAAGCACTGGGGCAGAGACCAAAGCTTTCTTTAGTTCATCGAATGAGCGTTGAGCTTGGTCATCCCATGTAAATGTTTCATCTTCTTTTAAGAGATGCATGAAACCTTTAGCTTTTTCAGCAAAATTCTCAACAAATCTCCTCAAGTAGTTAGCTTTCCCTTGAAGGCTTTGAAGTTGAGTGATTGTTTTTGGGGAAGGAAACTGAAGTATTGCCTCGACCTTGATGGGATCAACCATGATCCCTTTTTGGGATACTATGAACCCAAGTAACCTCCCAGAGTCCACAAAAAACATGCATTTATGTGGATTTAACCTAATGTTGTACTTGCAGCAATGCTCAAAGATGGCTTGTAAATGTGTGCCATGTTTAGCTCTCTTTTTAGATTTAGCTTCCAAATCATCAAGGTAAACCTCAACAATATCCTTAATATTGTGAAATGCATATGACACAGCTCTTTGAAAAGTAGCTCTAGCGTTTTTAAGGCCGAATGGCATTTTTCGATATGCAAAAGTTCCTCGAGGGCATATAAAATCTATTTTATGTTGGTCTTCCTTTTTTATCTGGATTTGGTTATAACCGGAGAAGCCATCCATGAATGAAAAGATTTCATTCCCGGCACATTCATCGATGATCTGATCAATGAAAGGTGTGGGATAGTTATCCTTAGGACAAGCTAAGTTTAGATCTCTAAAATCGATACAAACCCGGATAGTTCCTTGTTTTTTGTCAACTGGAACAAGGTTGGATACCCAATCAGTGAAAGGAATAGGATAAATGAATCCATTGTTCAAGAGCTTTTCAACTTTTGCTTTAATGGCAACTAATTTCTTAGGGTTCATTGGATGTAGTTTTTGCCGCACAGGTTTAACATTGGGATAAGTTTTGATCTCATGTTCTACGATGCTGGGATCTATGCCTGGAATTTTTGCATAAGACCATGCAAACACATCACGATAATTTTTAAATAAAGCAGTGTAAAATTTTATTTCCTCAGGAGAACAATTCTCACCTATGTTGATGTGCTCAACAATGCCAGGTTTGATGGATATATCAATTCGGAGGGTTTTTGAAATGTTCGCCAAATTTCCTTCTGAACTCACATTGTGTATATGGATAGGGCATTGGTATTTACTGATGCCATCATCAACATAAAACCTTTTCGGCCAATTTCATTTTGAACTCACATTGTGAACTTGGTCAGGGCATGGGTACTTACTGATGCCATCATCGAAGTAACGATTTTCAGGTTTAACTTCTAATGAATCGATCTTAGGAAGAAACGAGGATTTCTGATGCATATTGTCCCAAGGTTGTTTTGAGATGTTCATAGCCTCTAAGATGGCTTCATCTGAAGATAAAGTATGATCTAGGATATCATGGTTACTTTGAGAGTTCAAGTCCCAAATAGGTGAAGTATAGGGATCATACTCCTCCATCTTGGGAGGGTTTTGATCCAGTTCTACTGAAGCCATTTGAATAGCTTGATAAACGAGCTCCATGCAGAAAAGGGAACACTACTCTCCATTTCCTCATGGTGTGCAGAAGTATGTATCTTGCCATCATTATTTTCATCTAAGGTGTTTTCTTTGGAGGTTCCAATCGATGAGGTGGAACCGACCTTCGAAACGGAATTAGAGAAAACTCTTAATGGAAAGTATACCTCCGATGTTATGGTGAAAATTGGAGCAATGTTAGGGGTCAATATTGGTGGTGGAAGTGGAAAAGTTCCCAAAAGGGACGACTCTTTAAACATTCCTACCCCAACATCTTGAATAACTGTCATTGCATCCCCTACATAAGGTACATTCGAATGGATACCAATTTCGGGTGAGCAATAATCTAGTTGATCAATTGTAACAATCTTCCCTTGGTGGGGGAATCGAATGACTCGGAATACGGAAGGAACTATCGCTGTCATCTTGTGTATCCAACTACGTTCCAATAGAAAATTGTAGTCTATGGGTGCATCCACTACCTCAACATCTACTTGAACTGTTTTGCTCCCCAGTTCGACTAGGCAAGCCAAGATAAGTCCATGAGGTGGGAACGAATGTCCATCAAATGCCTTGAGTATTGTGTGGGATGGTACTAAGGTGGGTGATCCCAAAGCTTTCCAACAAGCTAGGGACATGACACAAGTGGAGGCTCCTTCATCCACAATGGTTTGAAACATATTCTTCCCATGTGAAGTTACTTTAATTTGGAAAGCAATTTGTGAGGGAAACCTACATGTGGGTTGTTCTAAGTCAAATGTGATTAAATTGGTATTTGATGGATCAATAGCACCGATGGTAGACAATAGTGCTTTCCGCTGAGTGGGACAACTTTGCAACACCTCCAAGGAAGACATTGCACAAGGGGCTTGAGCTAAATATTCAACCACATTGTAGTTTTGAGCAGCTCACGCATTGGGGTTGTGTGTTGTTTTGCGGAGTACCCCTTTTGGAGGTCGAGGCACCATGTCTATGGTTGCTTTTTCAATATTTATAAAATCCGTAGGTTGAGATCTAGTTGATTTAGCATCTTCTGAAGGTATGTCATAAGAACGATCCCTAGTTTGGATATGGATGTTATGTTTACCAACTGTGAAGATATTCGCGTTGGGTGGATTGCCCCCCTATGGAGGGTTTTCCTGGTTCCCTCCTGGTGGAGGTATTGGTGCCGCAGCAACCATGTGTTGTTGCTGGGGGAAGGGTTGAGTTAGGACAACAGGTTGTGGTTTTTTCCCTCCTCGTTGTGCTAATATGCAATGAATATCATCCGTATGAGGACAAAGATGAGTGGGATGATCCTCTTTGCAAATTTTGCAAGGATACTTTTTTTTCCTATTTTCCTGATTTCCTCCTGTAGGGTTATTCACCTTAGGTTCCTCTCTTGTCCCAGGGTTTTCATTAGGATTCTTATTTTGATTCTTCTTTTTTCCTTTTGGGTCCACAGTTTGAATCGTAAGGACTTCGAAAGTTTGGGCAGGAGTTGCAGATTGCTGATTTTCCTGGCCAATTGTGGGTTGCAGGTTTTGAACTGACATTTGTCCCAATTGTTGGGTAATCTGTTCAAGTTGGTTCACGGATCCAATCACACCATCGGTATGAGGTCCTTTTGGTGGCCTAGCTAGATCATACACAGTTCTTACAGCATGGGGTATTAAGTCATAAAGTGTGCCCGATTGAGAATATACTAAATCCATATGGTGAGCACTCTGAATGAGTTGTTCTTCAGTCATGGCTCCTGACATGGCTACATCTTTGGCAAGAGTAGGAAATAGTGATTTAATGAACCAATCTGCTAAGAATTGATCAGGGATTTCATCTTTTATAAGCCTTTGACGTCTACTCCACTCGTGGATATGATCCGAGATGTGAGTAGCGATGGATTACCTAAGTGAAGTTAAAAGTTCAGTTCTCGTGTCATAGCAGATAGGTAATTGAAAATGTGTCAAAAATACCATAGCTAAAGATGAAAATTTTGTGAATGTATTGCGGGGAATCTCAATGTACCATTTCGCAACATTTCCAGTTAGGGTTCGCTGAAACAACCTCAACCTAGTACTATCATCAACTAGGGAATTGGATGAACACCACAAATGGAATGTCATCACATGATTTGATGGATGTTCCCCTGGTTTTCCATCAAACTTGGGTATGTCTGAGGGTAGTTTGGTTGGTATGGTTGTCCACCTATTCAAATGTAGAACAGGGTCATTGGTCAATTGGGATAAATCTGGTAGATTCAATGTAGATAGAAATGGTGACTTGGATGATGCCGAAGCAAATGCTTGATATACAGGTGAAACTTGATGGCTCCACTGTTGTGTTCCTTGGGCTTGAAAAGCATTCCAAGTAGGGTTACCTCCTTGCAGAGATTGCATCCAAAAAGGTGGGTTATTTCTTGAATATTGTCCATTCCATTGTGGAATAGGATGTATGTATAGATTTCCCCCTTGCAGAGGTATGTTCCATTGAGGTTGGTTACTTGGTGGAACATTGCCACTCCACTATGGCATAGGATTAATGGGTGGATTGCGGGGGTATGTTCCATTGAGATTAGTTACTTGTTGGAATATTACCACTCCATTGCTAGTTGGGATTCATGGGTGGATTGCCCCCTTGTGGGGGTATGTTCCATTGAGATTGGTTACTTGGTGGAACATTACCACTCCCTTGATTGTTTCCTTGGTTTGGATAAGCATTCCAAGGTTGATTGCCCCCTTGCAAGGGTGGTTCCCAAGAAGATTGGGTACTTCCTGGAACCTTCCCACTCCATGGTGGAATGAAGTTGGTGGATGGGTTACCTCGTGGTGTGCTACTTGTTGGGGGTATGGGATTTCCCCCATGATTTGTGCTAGGAAATTTTGGATAAAGGTTTCCTGAGGCACTTCCACTAACTTGTGGAGTATTACCCCAATTAGCATTAGTGTTCCATGGTCCATTAAGTCCACTAGGGATGTTGAGATTCCAAAGTGAAGGATTCCCCCCGGGGGTTAGGATTTGGAAAAATGTTTGGTATGCCAATAGGATTTTGGTTGACTCCTGAATTGTCTTGACCTTGAGTAGCCAAACTATATCGAAAACCCAATTTTGATAAGGCAAACCCTCCAGTAGGGATTCCTGCAGGTAAAGTGGATGTACTTCCAAGATTGGGACCCGAAACTATACCAACTGGCACTGAAGTGCTAGTTGAACTTATGGTAGAAGCAGGTAAACTAACTGGTGGAGTTGTGGTAGAGGTCAAGTTGGAAATACTACTACCTCCAACAACCGTTTGAGGTTGTGATGATGTGGTCCCTTGTGCTCCTGATGAAGCCATAGAAATGTTGGGAGTATTGCTACCTCCAACACTTGTTTGAGATGGTGCTGATGTGGTCCCTTGTGCTCCTAATGAAGCCATGGGATTAGATGTTGAATTTAGCATGTATACCAAGTGTGCCACAAGATGATTGATGGTGTTCAAAGGTTCACTGATGTGGAGTACCACTAGTTCTGAAAGATTTGTCAGAGGTGGATTTAAGGGATTTGCAGTGTTGTCTTCTAATGTTTCAATTGAATAGAGCAAGAGGATCAACAATTTCTATGTTTTCCTGGGTCGGTGATGTTGTAGTATTTGTTTGATGTGTCTCTGCTAGATTTTTTATTATTGAAGTTAGAAGTGTGTTGGTTTCAAAGTCAAAGTGTCTTATATTTTGTGGTCATCTCCGCAATGTAGCAGGGCCTTCAATTTCTAGTGACTCACCTCACTGCCACCATGACTGGCGGATCGGGAGAGTAGCCACTTTGAAGAATTTTGATAAAAGGATGTATTTGAAAAGAATTTTGCAAATAGAATCAAACAATCCTATGGATTTATAGACTCAACAAAATAAAAAGTGTCCACACAGTAAAAATTCCCTAGAGATTTCAAGCAAGCAAACTTACTTTTCCAAAGAATCGAAGCTCAATGAAAAGATGGATTGTAGGGACTTCTGAAACTAGTAGCTGCTAAGGGATTTCATGTCCTCATACAATTGCTAGGAGCGAAGGTGTGAGAAATAGTTACAATAAACTTTAATCGCCAGGGGTACAAGTGTTGGTTCCTGACCACTCACCCTCCCAAGGAGTAAAAGTTCCAAAGTTTGTCTCAGGTATTGCAAGTGTGTCCCACTCACAATAGCCTATGTGATATCCTAAGAATAGCCACTAAATTTACCACTTCATAATCGACGGTCGGGCGGATAGTTGTAAGTCAAGGACAACTCTCATTACCAGGAACTCTAGAAATAGTGATGTCACCCCGAGGACTTGTCACTGAACATAGAATCCCCTCAATAAGCTCATGTCCCACTAAAGAAGCAAGAAGGGGGAACCACCCTTACTTATCTAGATTGACCTCGTGCTTGATGCATGTTTCAGAAGCACTTTCCCGACAAGCGTTTTTTGTGACTAATGGATTTACTCTCTTTAATAAATGCTAGTTTCAAAGTTTTACAGCCCACGAGTGTTAACTCTCCAAACCTAATCCGAGGCACTAAACTAAACTTGTTGGTGATATAAAAATCAAAAGTTTGTTAATTTTAGATTACGCGCCAATTTTAAGTGTAGTTTGCTTAGTTTCAGGAGTGGAAATGAAACTGGTGGTGTTTTGACTCGAAAACAGAAAAATGAACCAAACAATGCAAAATGCTCACTACTCTACCTTTCAATTCGATGAATATTCTAAATTAAGGAAGAGTGAGAAGTTCATGAGTTTCTTTCAGTCATGCAAAATTTCTAGTAGATTTCGTATGTTTATGCACAGTTTTTTCTAAAATTTAAATAATAATCGATGTGTAAAGACCAATGTAACGCAAACATATATCTCAAGTAAACATGAATCTACTTCTATTACACAGGGGATCCCTGTTTTTCATTCACAAGATCTCCATAAGGCCCAAGTGAAGAGGATACGGTGGCTCAAAAAATTTTATGCAAAAATTTAATCTACTCTATTACAAGTGAGATCCACTTTCTCATTCAGAAGATCATCATAAGATGCGAGTGAAGAGGATACTGTGGCTCGATATAAGATGCTTTGAAAAGTGAACTCGTAAACTGTTAGAAGAAAAATACACTTTCTCATTCACAAGGTCATCATAAGATGTGAGTGAAGAGGATACGATGTCTCATACACAATATATCTCAAGAAAGCTGAACTCTAAAGGTGCAACTCTCTCTAATTGTGCATGAAAATCATGAAAATATTCTAACTCCAAAACAAAATGCAACTAATTAAAGTTTGATTATGTTTTTTGGGAAGAAATTACTTTCAAATTATCTCAATCATGTGATGTTCAAGGTGTTCTTCAAATTCAAATGTGTGTGAAAGTATATTTCAAGTGTGTATGGTGCTTCGAAATGTGTATGGTTTATGTTTGATTAATGTTTCCAATCAGCATATTCTAAAGGTCTAAAATATTGAATGTGCTTAAAGTGCTTTGGTGAACAATTTCTTAAGTATGCTTTGGGAGAATCGCAGCCATGCAAAGAGACATAAATGTAGGTTAATATCATTCCTTAAACATGTTAGAATAGGGATCTATCATCTCATAAGGTTGTAAGAAAAATATATCTATTACGAATTGAAAAAGATTGAAAATTAATTACAATTTGGAGCAGATTTAAAGGTGTTTGGAAGTGAATTCCAATTGTAAATGTATCGATCCAAATGTTATGAAACTTTCCTAAATTTTCAAGAGGAGTATAAGGCTGATTTCAAGCTACACATAAGGCTCTAAACAATTGTGTAAATGTCATACAAAACAGGTCTCCAAACAGATCCAAAAGTGAAAGAGATCTCTACCAACTAGTGTAAGATTAGAAGCTTGAATTAATGTGTTGGGAAGGTGTGTAAACTTTGCAAAGATGTAAAGGAGATTCAAACGAAGTTAAAGATCAGTCATGGATATGTCAAATAAGGGATCTATGAGCTAAGATTCTCTCAAGCTAGAAGATCTATCACAACTTGAAGAAAAAATTGAAAAGAGAAAGCAAATTTGGAGCAATTCTAAAACTTTTTGGAAGGTCATTCCAATGGGAGATATCTTTGATCCAAATGATGCAAAAAAATTTCAAAGGTTCTCAAAAAGGAGTAGTAAACAAAGCATGATCAACAGAAAGATCTTAAGCTAAAGAACACATGCAAAGATGTAATAGATCCATCACAATTTGACAAAGAAATTCAGATTTGGGGCAGATTTGAAAGTTATTGGAAGATGATTCCAAAGGTAAATATCTATGCCCAAAAAATGAGAAGCATATGAACACTTATCAAATGAATGATAGACTAGTCATGAGCAACAAAAGGATCTTCCAAAACAGGTCTGCAAATGCACTTTCTAAGCCTTCAAAACAGATCTAAAACAAGTCTCTTACAAACTAGTTGGATGAGCTGCAAATTGGAAACATAAGATGTAAATATTTAAAGCCAATAAACATGAGGAAAGGAGACATTTAACATGAGTGAGAGGATGACCATAAGCATCAAAATAAGCTTCTAAACAGGTCTCCAAACATACATATCAATCCTTCCAACAGGTTCAAACTTCAAGAGATCTCATCATACATTTCAGCATGTGCACATTTATGAAGCAAAACAGAATTGAAATTTTCAGCAAATATATGAGCAAAGGAGGGATCTGATCTGATCAAAGTAGGATGAAAATTCAAGTTAATCAGCTCCTAAACCAAAGCATACAACAAAACCATTCCAAAGGAAGAAAAACCAAGCATTAAAGGCTGCAAAAATCCCCAAAAACGAGTTCTAGAATGCACAAAAAAACATGAGATCTAGAATGGGATTTTGAAGCATTTGCTGCAAGAAAGGTGGGAGGCCAGTTTGGAGGTCATATTCCTGGATCTATGGATCTTGAACTGATCTTTAAGCTCCAAGTGAGTAGATCTAAAGGATGGAGAGCACCAAAAATAAAGAAAAATCATGAAATATGAGGAAATTTCAAGAGATTTCAAGCCACATGGTCGTCAATCTGATAATAGATTATGATGTTTGCATGTAGGGATTTAGATCTACAACATATCAATCTATCTTACTAAGAAATGGTGAGTTCCTATGTCAGCAACATGAAAATATTATCACAAGTTTACAAACATCTATATTCATGAATCAAAACTCATTAAGATCTAGATTCATTTAAGAATTAAATTCATGCATGATAAGCCAAATTCAAACTCTTAGATAGTAGAAACTTGAATCCATTCATATTAAAACTAAGAAGAAATACATCCTTACAAATGATCTTGGTGTGAATCTCTCTTCCATTGTCATAAGCTTCCCTTCCTTCACCCTTGCTTTTGAAGAATTTGATCTCCTTCTCCTCCTTTAGAATCTCTTCAGCATGTCTTTACTCTTCCTTTGGTCTCTACAATACCTCCCATGCCTTTCTTATATAGCTTTGGGAAATGAGCCCTCATGTTTCTCTTTTCAATGTGGGATTATCCCTTTTCATCTTTTTTTTATTATTTTAGCTCAAAACCCACTTTTCCATAGTTTTTAGGCTTTTTGCACAACTTTAACATAGTTTAAGTACAATTAATGCATTCATCTTCACTTATTAATTTGTGTAGCTTAGTTTTAGACCTTTTATGAGCAGTTCAGTCACTAAACTTGGTCTTCTTAGGTTCTTACTGTCTTCACCTAATCCTTCCATTTATGGGAGAAGTGATTAGATCAAAGAGGACTTGTCTCTGAATGTACTTATGTTTCTGTCTTCATGTTGTGGGTGCATGGTAAAAATGTGCTTCTTCTGTCACATGACTAGGGTGTTAATTTTATTATTAGCATGTAGTCGTTTAACTTAGGTTATGATCCTTCTAGACCTGACTTTTTCGATTTGTAGCGAGGATTTATAAAAGAAAAAAGAAAACATTTTAAAAAGAAAGGTTTTCGTTTATACAGAATCCTCTCGTCTCTTGATTAGATCTTAGTAAATACCGTTAATATTTTTTAGGCAGATGAAAATAATTATCTTAACCATTCACTATACTTAGTTTTCTTTGCGATCCTGCTATGGTTTTGTTATAATGTTTGAACATATTTCGATCATGTTCTTAAACAAAACTTTAATCCATGCTTGATTCGAAAACATATATTTGTTAGAAAACAAAATTAATACTAGTGATGATTATTTTATAAACCTAGATATCGATTCGATAGAATACTTAAATTTGGAAACAAATAAACATAGATATTAATTCGACAAAATACTTAAATCTGAAAACAAAATAGAAGAGATACTGGAACATCTGTATAATATATCCATAATCTAATTAGATGCATAAATTAGATTTATGCTAAGTGTTAGTTACGATCCATAACAAGAATGGAAATCCTACTGCAGCTAGTATTAAATAGATAAGAAAAAAGAAAACAAAGAACCTGGCATCACTATCGAGAAAACTAAGATGAAATAGCCATTCCTCCCAATCAACTCCTAGAGCAGCCAAGTCTCACTTGCTCTAGAACCCCCGAGCCTGATCGTTGAACCACAAGAGAAAAATTCACTTAATGTGCCATCTCTTTCATTATCAAATTCAATTCCCATCCAATGCCATCCTCTTGCCTCTTATGGACATACTATTATATAGTCTTTTTCCTAGGACTTGGTCATTTATGAGCCTCGTGCTCTTTAGCACTCAACTAAGATTTGTGACCTGATTTCGGGGAAGATGCCTCCTGCACCTTGAGTTCTCACTCTGCAGCTTCAACCACTTGTATTTTCCTCTTGTAGGTGAGCAATCACTCATACAACAATTATTTCATTTATGTCCCCCTTCAATATTTTTATTAATAAAAGAATAATCCATTACATTGTTTTATTTTTTACTTCTTGTCAAAAATATTTAAAATAAAATATTCAAAAGTATTTAATAATAATTTATTAAATCTTGGTGTATTATAAAGGGATTCTTAAGTGTGTTTTATTCTCTAGTCTCTAGCCCTTAGTTGTCACTTTGAAGTTCATGTTGACCATTTAGGCACCCATTTGGGGTATCTCCTAACTTCATGGGTCTAGTTTGGGCGAACAAAAATCCAAGTAGGACCATGGTCACTTAGGATACCTTATTTCAAGTCCATATCAACCCAAATCCATTTTGGTTGGTCATTTGTAGAGTCAACTTGATTCAAAACTCATTAGCCCTAGATGATCTCTTTGTGAGAAGTGTGCCAAAGGTTCCATAGGCATACAACATTTGTAATTCCACATCACATGTAATGGAGAGCCATTTTGGGATTAAAACCCCATGTCATTGTCTTCACAAAACCATTACATTGAGTCAACTTACATGATATGGCATTTCTATACAACTTGAACCCTCCAATGACTAACATAATATTCAACTACACCTTTAAGTTGTTACGTTGTATATTTATACCTTTCAATTCCTTTGTAAACCCTCTTGAAATTTTTCAATCTATTTTATATTTAAAAAACCTAATTTACAAGCACACAAGGATTGGTTATCAAAGTCCTCTCCCCTCTCTCACACCCTTGTCTTGCTTATACATGTCATCTCCAATACCTCTATGGGGATCTCTTAAGGATAACTTGAATCCAAAATTACAAGTTTGATCAATTCATCCCAAGGCGTGTTTATTGTCTTAAATCCACTCATACTTTAGATATTTGAGTTCAATAGCTTTGAGGATGGTTTTATCACAACTAAGGAAAGAGAGGCATCATCCTCTATGAGGAAACTAGGGCATCTCTACTTTTCACGTTCATTTATTTATTTTTACGAGAATAGATCTAGTTCTTTATTGGTTATATATTGGAGACCATGTCAAGTCTTACTTTCCAAGAAATTGGAGTTGCATGTGTGATATCTCTTGGGATGTGAATCACTCTTGGGTACCTACTACAATTTTGATGTATTTGTAACTTCAGAAGATATTCACTTGTATATTGTATGTATTACATTTGTACTTTATTGTATCCCCGACGGAGATGTCTTATTCCTCTGATCAGAAGTGTCGTCATTTGTATTCTATTGTTGTACCTTCGACAGAGATGTTTGTTCCTTTGGGTCGGAGAATTCATTATTGTACTTGAGTCATGTAAAGTCATTGAGGCCCATCCTCCCATGTATGACAGGGCATTAGACCCCGAAGTAGTGTTGCAAGTTATATTGTAAGTGTCGTAACTTACATTTGATGGGTTATTAGACCACCTTGGTGGGGTCGGCCCCGTATGAGTCATGTGGGTTAAAGGGTTATTAGACCACCCTAGTGGGGTCGGCCCAGTGTCAAGTGGTAATGGGTTATTATACTCTCTTAAGGGAGGTCGGCCCAATTAGAGTAAAAGGCAACTAAAGGTAAAGTATAAATAGAGAGGAGCACCTCTCTATTTAGTCATTCACTCACTCACTCACTTCGCATTAGTGAGAGAGAGGAGGAGTGTGCACAAGTGGAGGAGGAGCAACTGCTAGGAGACTATCTCTTGTTTTTGGGTTTGATATTTGTGATCTTTGTATTGGTGCTCATTCTATCTCTGAGGAAGTTGCGGGATTTCTCACCTTCTTGGTTTTCCCCAGTGAAATTCTTTGTGTCTCTTATCTCTTGTGTTTGACATGCTGAACATGTTGTTCTCTCAGTTAAGATCCTAGATCATATTGAATTAAATGATGAAAAATAACATGGTATCAGAGATAGCCTGAAGGAGGCCATTGTATGGCAGTTATGACACTTGTTGCACTTGTGACAAATTGGAAGCTAGGGGTTGGTATAGTAAAAGCCAGTCATCGTGGAACTTTAGTTATAAATCCATTTTGGTGAAGGTTCAAGATTTGAAACTTTTACAGGTCGAAGATGAAATGTTCATCTACCTTGTGTCTGAAGCTCAGCCTCATATTCATTGTAATTTATGAGATATGAGCCATACAAGTTAGGGTTTTTTCCTCTTCCATATTGCATCCCTAAACAGGTGACCTAGGAACAAAGGTCATATCTTAGGAAAGGAAGCTCCAAATGGAATTCCATAAAAATGGAAGTTAGGGAACGGACTATAATTTCATAGTTCTGGGTTTCAGAGGCTGAAGTTGAAATAGTGAAATGTGGCACTTCGTACAATTTAGCTATATTGTTTCATCCCATAAACAGGTCACGTTGCGACACTTGGAATATCTCTCTCCCAGAAAATCCATTAAAGCTCAGATCTATGGGGTTGGAAAAATGATAGGTCAATCTACCATAGGAAGAAGTTTCAGACCCTTAGAATCCTAAATTTCAAAGATACATTAGAAACAATATGGCATATATTTCTGTCCAAACATAATTGAATTTTGAGCACTTTCATTTTTGCTTTGTCACTGCTGCAGGAAATTAGGGTTTCTGCAAAAGTTGGAATTTTTGGAATATGAGACCACAGATGGATGCTCCTCATCAAAATCAAAATTTAGAGACGAAGATCAAATTTTTTGGTTGGGTAGAACTCTGGGCTCTATCAAACCCTAGTTCGGGATTTTGACTAGAAAACTAGAATTTGACAAAAGCTACAGATCCGAAACTCGTAGGTCAATTTTGAGGGGTCAGTTTTTGGAGTTTTCAAAATCTGAGCACACCAGCTTTCTCACCTCAGTCATCTACATCTCCCTATCTAGACAGAAGTTTGAAATTCCAAGTTTGGATTTTTAGGGTTTCTCTGAAAAACCCTAGCCAACTCCAGATCCATATTCAACAAATCAAGTGGATTGGGTTAATCCTAGAAGAGAATGATTTGGAAACCTACATAAGTTCTAGTTCTAGATGGAGATGAGGCTAAGGCCTTACAAAAGAATACTACAAGCAATCTCGACAGGTATGACTTGAGGAGATACAGGTATGTTTTGAAATCTGTTCATGATTAAGTTTATGATATGTTTGTCTTCATATTATTGAGGTTAGTACAATCTTGATTAATTTTAGAGTTGTCTTATCACCTTAGTAAAAGTATGAATGCATGTGTGATATAAGACATTCATTGATTAGGGTTATTATACTTATGATTGTACTAATGCATTGTGGTGTTGTATGACGATGATGTTGTCCACTAACATGAAAGGTACATCAAGAAAGACAAATCAAGTTCTAGATCAAGAACATATGACCATGGTGACATGAAGAAAAGACTCATCCATAGCCATTGATCACATAAAAGATCTACTTACGAGGTATGTATAATTTGGTTCTTCAATGGTTAACTTATGAGATATGCAGGTTACTAGCACAAGGTTTCTAAATCATTGAAGAAAAAAAAAAGACATTGTTTGGGTATGTTAGACATAACTCGCAAACATGATAATCCAAATATGTTTTTATTATATCAAGTTAGAATCCTACCTTGTGTTAGGATCTTATATAAGTATACTTTTTGTATGATTGATAATGATTATTCATGAAGTTATAGATTTGAATAATCGTGGGTTTATGCATATTATGTTCTTAGTTTGCTTAATGATATAACAAACCAGAAGAGTCCTATGGTCAAATAAGAATATGCATGAGTAAAAGAAGAACTCCCTGAAACCTTGAAACACTAACGCTTGTGATAAATTACATGTGTATGAAATGATCATGACCATACATATTTAGAATCATAATGTTTTGATAGTATTGAGATTATACTAATGCATGTATGATTATGTATGAGATATTGAGGATGACACAATGATGACACTAGTGCACACTTAAGCATGCATAATGGTACAGGATGGATATAAGTTCAAAGACAGATAATCAAGGAAGCAAAGATCAAGAGGGATCACACTCCAGTAGTTCCTGCAAGGAAGCAAAGATCAAGAGGGAGCACACTCTAGTAGTTCCTGCAAGGAAGCAAATATCAAGAGGGAGAACACTCCAGTAGTTCCTGGAAGGAAGCAAAGATCAAGAGGGAGCACACTCCAGTAGTTCCTGTAAGGAACCAAAGATCGAGAGGGAGTCCACCCAACAACCAAGCAAAGATAAGTATTTGAATTGTCATTTCTTGTATATGGTTACTTAAATGATGTTGTTCAGTCATGTATATACTTATGTTCCTAGATTTAGGATGTATATTATGTATTTTAGAAAAGTTGCATTAATGAACAAGATAGTACTATATACAAGTAATGGGTAATTGGCCTATGGTACTGTACAACATTCCATTGCTACTTATCTAGAATGAAACCTTTTTGCTGACATGTTCGGAGTTGTGCACACTCTTAACAATGTTTTGGTAGAGATGGAAGGAATTTAGAAAGTTACGGGATATGGATAAATGCTGTATTGAAGCATTGGCTAAGATAATTGCGTGACTGTGTGACATATGTCTTTATGTGTAAGATTTTGTTCTGAAAACTATGAGAAAGTTCTAATCATACAATTGAATTTGTCTTGTAGGAAAGACCGTGTACCATTACTTACAAGAAAGACTTGTTTCGAAGAATAAGCGACAAAGACTCAACAAATCCAGAAAACTACCTATTGAAGATATTGAAGAATATGAAGTTCCCAGGATCCGGGATGCAGTAATGGAAGGATGCCATGATCAAGGAGTACAAGTTGATCATGAAGAATGATGTCTGAGATGTGGTCCCAAGACCAGAAGGGAAGTCTTTTGTGACTTTCAAGTGAATCTATAAGATCAAGCATGTTGCAGATGGTAGCATAGAGAAATACAAGGCAAGGTTTGTGGCTCATGGCTTCTCCCAGAAAGAAGGGATAAATTATTAAGAGAATTTTGCACTTGTAGCCAGATACACTTCCATCAGAACAATACTTGCTCTGGCTGTAGTGATGAAGTGGCAGATACACCAGATGGATGTCAAGACAACTTTCTTGAATGGTGTAGTTAAGGAGGAAGTGTATGTGGAGTAGCCACTCGGTTTTGAGACATGTGACAGGGAGTCATATGTGTGCAAATTGAAGAAGGCCTTGTATGGTTTGAAACAAGCACCCAAGACATGGTACGACAGGATAGACAGCTTCCTGTCCAGTTTGGGCTTTACTAAGAGTAAAGCGGATTCCAACCTTTACTACAAGGTTGAGGAAGGAAATCCAATGATACTTCTACTGTATGTGGATGACCTATTTTTGATAGGTGAGGATAGGTTGATTTCCAACACAAAGAGGAAGCTTGTTTCTGAGTTCGAGATGAAGGAATTGGGTATGATGCATTACTTTCTAGGTATGGAGGTGTGGTAGAGTGCAGATGGAATCTTCCTTGGACAAGGGAAGTATGAAGTAGATATCCTGAAGCAATTCAGGACGATGGACTGCAAGGCCATAGCCACACCTATGCCATCGAACCTGAATCTATTCAGTGATGCTTCATCAGAGTCAGTTGATGCCACTATGTATCGTTAGATGATTGGGTCCTTGATGTACCTGACGAACACGAGACCAGATATTTTCTTTGCAGTGAACACCTTGAGCTAGTTCCTGATGGATCCTAGACATGTTCACCTTATTGCTGTAAAGCATATTATGAGGTACCTAAAGGGTATGATTAATTATGGGCTCAAGTATGATGCGAATCAAAATTTTAAACTGGAGGGTTATGTTGATTCAGATTGGGCAAGCAATGTTGCAGATAGGAAGAGGATTTCGGGGTGCTACTTCAGTATGCGATCAAGTGTGATCTTTTGGTTTAGCAAGAAGCAATCCTACATAGCACTGAGTACAGCCGAAGCAGAGTATGTTGCAGCTGTTTTGACTAGTTGTGAGGCAATATGGATAAGAAAGATACTGTCTTATTTATTTGATCTCCAGTTGGATGTTACTTGTATCTATTGTGACAACCAAAGTTGTGTGAAGTTGTCAGAGAACCCAGTGTTCCATGACAAGTCGAAGCATATCAAGATCAAATATAACTATATTAGGGATATGGTGCAGAGAGGAGCAGTGAAGCTTCAATATGTTGCGATGGATGAGCAGATTACAGATGTGTTGACCAAACCACTAGCCAGAGTGAAGTTTAGAGAGAGGCTTGGTGTACTTCAGATCGAGGTTCCTTCCAAGGGGAAGTGATGAGTACGGAAGACGCAGATGCACATGGGCATTTCTGACATGGTTGTAGATCTGTTCTCCCATGGTCGTGATGTAATTGCTGAGCCATTCTCACATGGTGGTGTATGTGTTCTCCCATGGTGCAGATGTAAGGGTTGGAGCCATTCTCGTAGGGTGGTAGATGTGTTCTCCCATGGTGTAGATGTAAGGGTTGAAACCATTTTTCACATGGTGGTAGATGTGTTCTCCCATGGTGAAAAAAGTAAGGGATGGAGCCTTTCCCGAATGGTGGTAGATGTGTTCTCCCATGTCGGTGGTGTAAGTGTTGTATGATGTGCATTTGCGTTGTGCTTCGTGGACGATGAGATGATTTGAAGAGGATGTGATGATGATGTGCATCAGGATGATGTACTATATGATCATGATCAGTATGATCATGAGTATCAGGATGATACTTTGTGGCCGTGGAAAGGTTGTGCAGGATCGCATGTAATCAGTCCTAGAGATCAGGACAGGTTGTGCTAGGCACGTCAAAGATCTTGGGATGCTCTTTAGAGATCTTGCAGGTTGCAAGACACTCTTTTAAGGTTTTGCGAGTTCACATGTAATCAGTCCTGGAGATCTGGACAGGTTGTGCTAGGCACGTAAAAGATCCTGGGATGCTCTTTAGAGATCTTGCAGGTTGCAAGACACTCTTTTAAGGTTTCTTTAAGGTCACATGTAAAAGATCCTAGGAGATCCAATAGGTTGAGCAGTAAGCTCGTAAAAGTCTTGGGATGCTCTTTCAAGGTTTTGTTAACACATGTAATCAGCCCTGAGGATTCCACAGGATGGCTAGATATGATGAAGACCTACAGAAGGCTAGGCCTACAACCAAGTTACATGAAAAAGGGTTGGCTCTGTAGAACTTCCTATCATGAGAAGAATTGAGAGATAGCACCAGTGATCGAGATGAAGAGTACAGTAGCAGTGACGAAGATGCTCTATGATCCAGTGACAATGATCGAGCTCCATAATTGAAGACTTGTACCTTTTTTGTATTGATGACCTGTGTCAAGAGAATACCTTCCTAGTTAGGAGGGAGTGTTGATGTATTTGTAACTTCGGAAGATATTCACTTGTATATTGTATGTATTATATTTGTACTTTATTGTATCCTCAACGGAAATGTCTTATTCCTCCGATCGGAAGTGTCGTCATTTGTATTCTATTGTTGTATGTCCGATGGAGATGTTTGTTCCTCCGGGTCAAAGAATTCATTATTGTACTTGAGTCATGTAAAGTCATTGAGGTCCATCCTCCCATGTATGACAGGGCATTAGACCCTAGAGTAGTGTTGCAAGTTATATTGTAAGTGTCGTAACTTACATTTGATGGGTTATTAGACCACCCTGGTGGGGTCATCCCCATATGAATCATGTGGGTTAAAGGGTTATTAGACCACCCTAATGGGATCGGCCCAGTGTCAAGTGGTAATAGGTTTTAGAATCTCCTAAGGGAGGTCGTCCCAGTTAGAGTAAAAGGAAAGTAAAGGTAAGTATAAATAGAGAGGAGCACCTCTCTATTTAGTCATTCACTCACTCACTCACTTCACATTAGTGAAAGAGAGGAGGAGTGCGCACAAGTGGAGGAGGAGGAGTTGTTAGAAGACTATATCTTGTTTTGGGGTTTGATCTTTCTGATCTTTGTATTGGTGCTCATTCTATCTCTGAGGAAGTTGCGGGGTTTTTCACCTTCTTGGTTTTCCCTGGTGAAATGCTTTGTGTCTCTTGTCTCTTGTGTTTGATATGTTGTACATGTTGTTCTCTCAGTTAAGATCCTAGATCATATTGAATTAAATGATGAAAAACTAACATACAATTCTCATCTTCAACCCAAGTAGATTCATCATTTACATCATATTTTGGGTGAGTTCTTTCCATAGGTTTCTCTTTGCATTTCCATTATTAGTGTGTCTAACTCATTAAAAGTATTGTAGTTAATTAACCCTTTAGTTGACTCACTTTCCTTATCGAATTTACTAGCAAAACTTGATCAATAACTCAAGTGAAATACCCTAACAACTAACATCTATAGTTTCACATAAACAAGATCTTATGATCCTACTTAATGGTGTCTTCCTCCTTATCTTGATGTTCTCATTCTAGCATAGGGTTTCTCAGTTTATCCCTAAAACCAAGTGGAAACTCTACTCTCTTATTTTCCCCTCTAAGTAGTATGTGGGTGCTTGGTAGGTGTTCCATCCTTACCTTGAGGTTGTGTTTGGTAGCAAAAAAATCTATTTTTCTACTACAACTCACGCACAATAAATAATAAGGAAGAAAGAATGTGACTATGAAATTTGTATTAAAGTAAAATGGGTGGATAAAAAAATTAGATGATGTTAGTCAAAAGATATAAAATAGAAAAGAAAAATATACTACATGTTTATTAGACTAAATCTTGTTAACTATTCATTTTGCTTTCCTCGCATGTGTCATCTTGAGAAAAAATAATTACACAAATAAAATGAGGTGGTCTATAGCTTATGGTAGGGTCCAAATCACCGATACTTTTTATGTATGTTTGTATATATAACATTAAAAAATGTTAAAAAAATGCATATAAAAATGTTGGATATAGAAGTTTTAGGATGTAAAACAAATTGAGGTTTGTACCTCTTAAGAAGGATATACAAGTTTGTGTATAGTTTAATAATCATGTTGTGTTAGTGATAAATATGGAATTTAATTAAATCATTAAAAGTTGTTAAAATGAAATATTATAGGTATATTTATAATTTTGTTTTGATTATTTTTAAGGAAAGGAATAAAGTTTTTATTCTTGTCTAATTCATAAATTTAACTAGTTAAAAAACTATTTAGGAATGCTTCTCTTTAAACATTTTAGCATAAAAATATGATTCTAAAAGAAAATTAAGTGACTTCTTACTTTTAATTAGTGAAATATTTGCAAAATTATATTGAATTGAATCTTTTAATAAAAAAAATGGTTAAATAGTTAAAAGAAAATAATTTCTAGGCATCTAAGCCGTCAAAATCACGGAGGGATCGCACCCGGAGTCCACCAACCTTTAGCATGCTTGGATTTTAGTATCCCTCGGGTTTCGAACGGACAACCTTTCTGCTTAGAGATGTCTGAACCATCACCCGCCACCTACTATTCTACATCTCAAAGCTCAACAATTTAGTTATTTTAAATCTTAATAAAAAAATTTATAAATTATACTTTTTTTAAAATAAAATATTTTTAAATTTTTTAAATAAAACATCAATAATTAAAAACACATTTTCCTATATAAATAGGAATATAAATATAAAAAAGTTGCATTAAATAAACTACTATTAAAGTTTTACTATAAATTCTATACTAATATTATCCAAATAAAAATTCTCAAATTATGAAAAAAAATCCAATTATCTTTATAAAACAATTTTAAATTAAAAAAGGTTTTGTTTTTCATTAATTAAAAGTAAATAAAATTTATAAACAAATTTTTTTGTTTGAAATTAGTTAAAATGATGAAGATGATGATGATGATTATTATCTAAAAATTAGATTACATTATAATCCTTATTTTTTAAGAAATCTGAATTTTACTGTGTTTTTGTCACGTCCCCATTTTGATCCCCTTCGCATTTAAATCGTAAATTACGTAAATATTGTTATTTAATCATGGTGAGGAGCTCAAGGCCAAGGCCCCCCCATTGATTTAACGTTTAAGGTATCGGCAATTAAAAATAGATGCATGTGGTTCTTGTGCTAGATAGGCACAATGTAAATTAAGACATCATGTAAATACGAATTTTAATGAAAAACCCACAACTAGCTATGCAATGCAACAAAGAGATGGGGGCATGATTCTACAAGGAATAGGGAGGGAAATTATTCAAACCCTTGAGCCAATGGTGTTAATCCATGTGTCAATGAGAAAACCCATAAACCACCAACTACCCATTTTGGGTTATGGACCCAATCATTTAATTCTTCCAGAAATTGGTTGAGGCAGTTAATGCCTTGGGAATGAAGAGGTATGGCAGCCAATTTCGTGTATGGGCAAGCCATCAACCTAGGAAATCGTATTTTGTCTCCTTGGGCAAGAAAACACCCACGAAATGGTGCCCAGAGCCATTCTGAACCCATAGTCTTTCCTCTATCACGCAGTCTGAACTACTGGGTCTTTCCCCATCACGTTTTTCACCCTTTTTCCTACATTTTCCATGCCTGGGAGCTCGTTTTTGCATTGTACAATAGTTGGGAGAGAAGGGCCATGATTTGGGACTGTGATGGAGGTCGTTTTTGCCCCAAAATTTCCATGGACGTTTTTCTGAAAATGATTTATGCTCTCCAGGGTTGTTCCCCAATTGCCATTTCATTTTTGGGCTTTCCCACGTTTTTCTGAATTGGTAGAAACCCCCTCTTTGGACATCCCACTGAAGAAACGTTTTTCCCCATGCCCAGCAATTGTTGTTTTGCTGTTATGTGCATCCCTGTTTTGGTTTGAATCTGTGAGCAAGAGATTTGGAGTGGTAGTGGATAGAATTGGCTTGATAAACCTAGTGGGGAGAATAACCTCTCAAGAAGATCAAGAGGGCTTTGGCTACTTTTCTATGCACACCCTGAGAGCACTAGAAAGGAAGGTATGGCTTGAGGGACTGTGTGGCAGTGAAGAGAATACTTCCTTGTGTTGGGTGTGTAGGCATTGTGAGTGCCAAGCTGAATAGATATGGGAGGGGTACCCATGGCTCTATGCTTGAGCTCACTAGCTTAGCAATTCTTCCTTTCCACCTCCTAGCAGCATGAGAAACCCAACTGCTGATTGGCTTGGCTGAATTTGGTGTATGTTTGGCTATGTGTGAGTCTGTTGTTCCCTGGTTCCTTGTAGAAATCATGCCCAACTCGGGGGTGGCAGTTGTATCAAGAGGTTGATAAGCATAACTGGCCTATGGTTGGGTGCAACGTTGGAGATGCATAGCTGGTTGTTTGGGACTACTTTGCTATAAGATAAGCATTCTCTTGTGTTAGCTTTGAAATTATTTATTTGATGAATATCATGAATGTATGACAGAAGTGTAATTGATATTATTTCCATTGTGTTTTTCTTATAATCACACATTTCCATATGTCTTTTATATTATGTGAATACTTATTTAATAAGTTCATGGGGCTAGATGCCTGGTTTTAGCATCACGATCCCCTCCATCGCACTGGTATGATGGGAGGGGACGGGACAGTTTTAATGGCAATTTTGATGGTATCTAGAATAGTGGGTGGCGGTGATGGTTAAGACACAAGTCCCCCGTTCCAAACCTGTGGATACTAAAATCTAACCATGCTAAGGGTTGGTGCGGTCGGGTGCGATCCCCTTGTGATTTATGGCGAAACCTACTACTAAGGGGGTACTACCACTTGCCAACAAAAAAAGGCAATTTTGATGGTAGAAACCAATTCAACACCATCCAAAACCCCTAAGACACCTAAAATTTTAGAGTTTGAAAGTTGTAATTACCAAATTTAAAAAAAAATTGTCAAATATTTTAAAAATTGTAAACGCAACTCTCATCAAATATCCTTTGGACACCCAAAATTTTAGAGTTTGAAAATTATAATCACAATTTTTTATAATTTATGTTAAATTTTTTCTAAATTGTGTTAAAAATCAATTTTTTTTTTATGTTTGAATCAGGTCTATAATTAAACTATTAAACTCATTTCTATGATTAATAATTTAATGTTTAGAAATGTCATTTTAAATACCAATTTATCGCTCTTCCTTATAAACGTTTCTTATCCAGATTCAAAGCTCATCTACGTCATAAAATGGGCCATTTTACAGCAATCGAATCCTTTTTTCTTCCACGGAACATTTTATGCGAGCCGGGAGCAACTTTAACTAGAGTTCAAATCCCTAGTTCTTATCAGAGAACTAAACTTTCTTTGTCGGATAAATGGACCATTTTATGCAATTAAGCATCGCCTCGCAGTTGAACCCTTTTTCCTTGGATGTGTTACCATTTTCTATCGTTGAGCCGTGCGCAACTTTAACGTAGTAAAGCAGTTATAAAAAAACAAGTATAAATATATACAGTAGTTCCATCCAATATCTTGACAAATCTTCCCTCTGTCGATTTGAGTGGTATTGACAGTTGTTGCTAATAATGAAGCATTTGGAATAAGTGGGAAAACAGTATAGAGTGTAGTTTCATAGCATAACGTTGGACGTCTTCAGTACAGTTTCATACAATGGATTCTGAGTCTCCGTCTCCATCAAGAAGTAGTAGCAGTGATGGTGATTTAGAAACTGAAAGTGATGAGAATAGCGAATGTAGTAGCAGCGAACAATCCGCAAGTCAAGAAAGTGATATCCATGCAGGCCTGATCCGCGCTTACAACGAATCGAACAATAGTATGCATGCCCGGTATATGCAACATTTTCAAAGAGCGCAGAAGTTGATGGAACAGTTAAATGAGCGCCAGATCCACAAAGAAGATAAAGATGAAGAAAAAGAAGACGAAGACGAAGAAGATCACGATCATGGTGCTGATTATTCAGATTTTACTCCCTCCAGTGATCCAGGCTTTGACAATGACAGATATTCTTCTGATTCTTCAGATTATTTGGCTCCTTATACTTATACTCCCAAGCTTCCAGCCTTTGACGATGACAGTTATTTTTGTGATTCTTCAGATACGCCTCCTCCTCTTCCTCCCAATTGTCCAGCGTTTGACGACGATACCTATTCTTCTGATTCTTCAGATTTTCCTCCTGATCTTCCTCTTAAGGGTCCAACCTTTGACGATGACGGCTATTCTTCTGATTCTTCAGAAAGGCTGGTGGCTGAGGGCGAGGATGCTGGGGGCGGTCATTATGGTTATAATGTTGATAACAGCGGGGATTCTGATTATAATTATGATGAAGGGAATTATAAAGATTATGGTTATGAAGATGGTGAAAAAGCTGAGGTTTATGTCTATAGCGACGACGAAGATAACAACAATGGCGATGGCGAAGGCCACCATGGCAATCATCTTGCAGAGATATATGTTGATCTGCCTCCCATTGCGCTGCCCCCTGAGTCGTCTGTTATAGATCCTCGTCCTAGGCAGGATCGTGATAGTTATGGTGGTGGTGGTGATGGAAATAATACTAATAGTAGCAGTACAGTATATCCCATATGTCATTGCAGCCGCTCATTTGATGATTATAGTGGAAACACAGAAGAGAGGGAGGGCAGTGGAAATCAAGAAGCCCAAGCACCAGAAAACCAGCGAAGCAAGAAGTTACAGGATCAAGAAATGAAGCAGAGCACCATTGAGCATCCGAAGCCAAAGAAACAAAAGACCAATGAGCAAGAGAAGCAAAACAGTCACAGCGAGGAGAAGGGAAACGCCAATGGGCAAGAGAAGCAAAACCCTAATGGCCATGATGGTAGCTCTAAGTATAAATAAACTCTGCCATGTACAAATCATTACATCAGTAACAGGTCGTTATTATAATTATCATTTTTGCTAATTTATTTCTAATGCAAGCTGTCTTCCTTTTTGGTTGGAGTCTCATGGAGGAGATAACAGTCACAATTTCCACAATGCCATGATCATCGTCCATTCAAAAGTTGAAGTTTAAAGATGGATTTTTTATTTAATTTCATATGCTTTTAATTTTTTTATGATGCAATCATTTGAAAATGGAATTTTTTTAAATTTTATTTTATAAATTAATAATAAATTAAATTTAGTATTTATATTACTTATTTTCTACAAATATTATTTATTTTTAATTTTTATTATATATTACTGATTCATGATATTTTATTTTTAATTTTTATTATATATTACTGATTCATGATATTTGATTAGAGAACGTAACAAATTTTGCTTCTTATTTATATAAATAAATATTTATTACAAAATATTATAGATATTTTCCAGTTTTATGTTTGATGAAGAATATTTTTAATTTTTTGTTAAATTAATTTAATATTTGTTTATAGTATTTTCACAAAAAGTTTACATTACTTTTTTATAGAGCTGTACAATGAAAGATTTATGTAAATTTAATACTACTATCATTTATCTTAAGTTAATTATATTTTATTTCTAAATATTTAAAACTATTATTAATTATAGTGTAAAATTTTAAAAATTATATATATATATTGCATATACAAAGCATTAAAAAAACCATCTTTCAGGGACACAAAGATCACAAAAGAGATTCCCACGTAGCTATATATCGGATCACTCATAAGAGCATTTTAAAGTCCATATTTACAACCTTAAATGGGGAAGCAAAGTTTACTAAACCATAAAAACTAATCCAAAAATAATATAAAGAGAAATTATTAGAACCCTAAACCTCCATCATTAAAATCATAAAGTTTCTAGGTGTTATCATCATTGGTGTAGATAAACACTTTGTCTAGGTTAATTGATGTCTACATCTATATTTTTTGAACCATTTTCAATCTCAATGTTTTGTGTATATGGGTATATGAGCACTTGTAGGGTCTAATGTTAAGTGGTAGAATTCTTGGTTGCAAGTAAATAACATGGTTATAATCTCGAGTAGGTGGAATATTTTTAGGGATCTTTCCAAATACCTTGAAATGATTGTCAATAATCTATTGGAAATCCACAAGAATAAAGGGTATAAATGCTTGAACATCTAGTGAGCACAATTGTTCAATTACTCGATGTCCCTTTTTAGCAATTTTGTCATGTTGTTAGAGCTTATCACTTTAGATGGTTTCCTTAGAATACCTCTTTAGAGTTAAATTTCCTTTCCTTTTGAAGAGAAACTCATGAAAATTTCCTGAAGTTAAGAATCATTGTTCTCAATGATTATAGCCATTAGACCCCTAGTACAACATCAACACCACCCATTTGGATTGAAATCATAGGATTATCTGATAAATACTCCCCCATGGTAAGCTTAATACTATGGCACTTCCGTGAACAAGTTATGGTACCTCCATTTGTAATCATTACTTCAAATTATGGTGTTGGATATACAAACTAATTGAGAAGTTTGGCTAATTTGCAATTAATGAAGTTATGGATGCTACTAGAATCTATCAACATTGTTACCTTTTTCTTTTGGATATATCAGGTTATATCCTGAGAATTTCAGGAATGCTAATTTTATCCAATGCATGGCAAGATATGGTTGGAGTAGCATCTTATAGATCTACCTCTTGAGACTGTTCTGGTTCTAGATATTCTTCCTCTTCACAATCTATGTAGAATATTTTTTCTCACTATAGGTATTCCCCTTATTGTACTTGTCATAATTAAAACGTAGTCCATTTTCTCTTTTTTCCTCCACTTGTTAAGGAATCAACCTCATAGGCTGAGTGAGGTTGGGGGAGGAAGCATTTCCTTCTTGTTAAATTTTGAGCATTAATTCACAATACTCTAGGATCTTTACCGAGAGAATAACATGCCCAATATATCGATGCATATCAATCATAACAAGCATGTCAATCATCACAAGAAGCAAAAGCATGAGAGACAATAGACACAGAGTTTCCGTGGGGAAAACCCTAAGGTGAAAAACCCCACAACTTCCTCAGAAATAGATAGAGCAAGAGCTCAACCAAAATACAACCAAATACACAGAGATAGACTCCTAGTAGCTGAACCTCCTCCTCACAAGTGTGCCACTTTCCGAGTCAAGGAAGAATGAGTTTCTGAGTGATCCAAATAGAGATCGAGAGATCTCTATTTATACTTGTCCTGTTTGCCCAATAACCTTATGGGGTCGACTTGTCTAGCTAGGTACATCAACCATATATTATATAAATTAGGGCCGACCCCACACATGGTGGTCTAATAACCCATCGGCAAGTTAACACACTTGTGACACTTGTCAATACACATGACGACACTTCTGTATAGAGGAATGACACATCTCTATAGGAGTACAATCATATATAAATGAAATACATGGATGAAATACATTCGAAAGTTACATATTCATCAACACTCCCTCTTAAGTAGGAAGGTATTTCTTGACACAGATCTACTAGCACAAGTCTTCTTCTCTGGATCATCGTCATCGATGCATCGTCCTTGAATCATCGTCATCGTCACTGCTGCTGCTATCTCAAACAATCTCTGAATCTACTCATCAGAGGAAGTTCTACAGAGCCAGCCCCTTTTCATACTGGATGTAGGCCCATCACCTGCAGGTCTTCATCACTGGCCATACTATGGAATCCTCAAGACTTATTACGTGCGTCACAAAACCTGGCAGTAGCATCCCAGGTTGTTACGAGCACACAGCTCTACCTGTCGCATCTCCCAGGAGCACATTACATGTGACCCATCACAAAACCTGGGTGAAGCATCCCAGGCTGTTACGAGCACATAGCTCTACCTGTCGGATCTCCCAGGAGCACATTACATGTGATCTCACCACAAAACCTGGCTGAAGCATCTGAGGCCTTTTTCATCGTGTCCAGATCTCCCAGGATCATATTACATGTGGTTATGGCAATGCCTCAAAAGAGCATCTGAGGCCTTTTTCATGTTAAATTTTCAGAATTTACTTCAATCTGATCTAGGATCTTAACTAAGAGAACAACATGTACAGCAAATCTACAGCATATCAATCATGGATACAATAATGCAAGCACACAAGAGACACAAAGTTTACTTGGGGAAAACCATAAAGATGAAAAACCCCAATAACTTCGTCAGAGATAGATAGAGCAATGATACAACCCAAGCATAAGAGATAGACATCTCCTAACAGCAACTTCTCCTCCTCCACAAGTGTGCCACTCTCCCGAGAGTGTGAGAGAGAATAGAATGTATAAAATAAGAGAGACACACTCTCTATTTATACACTAACTTGACTTGACCTTTACTCAACTAGGTTGGCCTCAACTTAACCACTTAACATAATGCTGACTGAGCCGACACCCAATAGGGTGGTCTAATAACCCTTTGACCCACATGGCCGACCCCCAATAGGGTGGTCTAATAACCCTTCGACCCACATGACTTATATAGGGCCGACCCCAACAAGGTTGTCTAATAACCCATCAAGTATAAGTTACAACACTTACAATATAAATGACGACACTTCCGTATAGAGGAATAATAACATCTCTATAGGAATACAATATACATATATGCGAAATACATTCTGAAGTTACATATACATCAACACTCCCTCTTAACTAGGATGGTATTTCTCGACATAGGTCTTCTAGCACAAGTCTTCTTCTCTGGATCACCATCAACAAATCACCATCCTCGAATCATCTTCATCGTCACTGCTGTTGCTATCTCAATCAATCTCTGAATCTACTCGTCATAGGAAGTTCTACAGAGCCAGTCCTTTTTCATACTGGATGTAGGCCCACCATCTGCAGGTATTCATCATCTGTGTGAACGGTCTGATAGAGGTGGCCTCTCAGGACTAATTTTATGTGCGGATGCAATACCGGAAAGAGTATCCCAGGAACATTTATGTGCCTAAGAACGACCGACAAGATCTCTAAAGAGCATCCCAGGACTTATTATGAGCACATAGATCAACCTCTCGGATCTACAGGACTGATTACATGTGGATAGACAAAACCTTTAAAGATCATCCCAGGAACATTTATGTGCCGCAGCACGACTGACAAGATCTCTAAAGAGCATACCAGGACTAGTTACGAGCACACAGCTCAACCTCTCAGATCTCCAGGACTGATTACATGTCTCCGTAGTAATACCTCATCCCACGACTGATTACGAGCACACAGCTCAACCTATCGGATATCTGAGGACTGATTACATACTACATAGCAATACCGGAAAGAGTATCCCAGGAACATTTATGTGCCGCAGCACGACCGGCAAGATCTCCCAGGACTGATTACATGCTATTTGCACAACCTGCCACATATCATCTCTGACCTCCAAGTATCAACCTGATACTCATGATCCAACAGATCATCATCGCACAAAGCATCATCCTGATCCTCATGATCACACTGATCATCATCATTGTACCATCCTGATACATATCATCTGGAGCAACACCCTGAAGCTCGTCATCATGATCATCCTGATCATACAATTCATCCACCTAATGCATACCAAGTATCTACCTGATACATATCATCATACATGATCCACCTGATCATACAATGTATCCACCTGATACAAATACAAATACATGATACATATCAACATACATGATCTACCTGATCATACAATGTATCCACTTGATACATATACAGATACATGGTCCAAGCATCCAACATGATGCATATACAAAATACATACAAATGATCAAACTGATCATATCCAACATCAAACATGATGCGTACATATACATATACATATAAATGATCCAACTGATCATATCCATCATCCAACATGATGTGTACATATACATATAGAGCAGTAACTGGAGCATCGTCTTGATGCTCATCTTCCATGATCCTCCTGATCATCATAGCATCGTCCTCTTCAGATCATCTCATCATGCACAAAGCATAGCCCAGATGCACATCATCCAGCACTTACACCACTGACATGGGAGAACACATCTACCACCATTCGGGGAAGGCTCCAGCCCTTACGTTTTCACCATGGGAGAACACATCTACCACCATGTGAAAAATGGCTCGGCAATTACATCACGACCAAGGGAGAACACATCAACCATGTCAGAAAATCTCATGTGCATCTGCATCTTCCGGACTCATCACTTCCCTTTGGAAGGAACCTCGATCTGAAGTGCACCAAGCCTCTCTCTGAAGTACTCAAACTACACTCTAGCCAATGGCTTGGTCAATACATCTACAACCTGCTCATCCATCGCAACATACTCTGCTTCGGCTGTACACAGGATTGCTTCCTGCTAAACCAAGAGATCACACCTGATCCCTACCTGCAGCACTGCCTACCCAATCTGAATAAACATAACCCTGCAGGTTAAACTTTTGATTCGCATCATACTTGAGCCCATAATCAACTATACCCTTCAGGTACCTCAGAATATACTTTACAACAACTAGGTGAATACTCCTCGGATCCGTCAGGAACTGGCTCAATGTGTTCACCGCAAAGCAAATATCTGGTCTCATGTTCGTCAGGTACATCAAGGACCCAATCATCTGACGATACATAGTGATATCAACCGTTAGGTGTCGGCTCAAGTTAGATTTAGGGTTTGTTGGTTTATAGGGATGAAAAAATATTTAGAGTTTTTAGAAGATTATTAATAATAATAATTTTAGATAATTAATTTGATTTTTGTATAACTAACCTAAGTATTTTGGGGTTTTTGATAGTTTGTAGGAATAAATAAATGTTTTTTTTTTAATGTTTTCCAAGTTTATAAAATTATTTTTAATAAATGGTTTAATTAAATTAATTATTTTATTAAGTATCATTTAGTCATAAATTGAACATTTGTTAATAATTAGTTTAATTAATTTAATTTTATTTGAATTCTAATTTTAATTCTATAACCTAGGGTTTATAGGGATGAATGTTTAGAGTTTTAGAAAATTATTAATAATAATTAGTTTAAGTAATTATTTTGATTTTAATTTAACAAACCAAAATATTTTAGGGTTCTGTTAGTTTATAGGAATAATTAAATGTTTTTTTAATGTTTTTCAAGTTTAGAAAATTAATTTTTAATAAATAGTTTGATTAAATTAATTAATTTGTTAAGTATCATTTAGTTTTTAATAGGGATAAATTGAACATTTGATAATAATTAGTTTAATTAATTTAATTTGAATTCTATAACCTAGGGTTTGGTTAAATGAAAAACCCTTGTTTTTTAATGTTTTCAAAGTATTTAGATTATTAAAAATATTAACTAACTTAATAAGATTTATTAGTTTTTTAATTTAAGTAGAGTTAATTAATCCTTAAGTTTAATACCTAGATTTAGTTTTTAATAAAATTTTAAGGCTTAGATGTTAGGTTTTTTTTTTTTTTTTTCTCTTCAAAATTTTGTTATAAACGTTCCTTTTTCTTTTTTATTTTTTTAATTAAAAAGGGTTTTCTTTCAATTAATTAGTTATAGTCTTATTATAGGTTCTGAATGGTATATTTTAATGTTTTTAATAAATTTTGTGGTTGATAAATTATTTAGGTGAAAAAATGGTTTATTAGCAAATTTGATACATTTCACAGTTCTTTAAAAATCTTAATTTTAATTATTAAATTATTCAAGATAATTAGTGTGCGTGATGGGTGCTAAGTTGTGAGTATGAAGTAATAGAGGTAAATTGATGATTAAAGAATCCTTAGTTTTCTTTATTGGGGTGCCTTAAGTTTAGCTTGTTCTGTAAAGAATGTATCAGGGGTTTCCAAGTATCACTTAATTTGGTTCTGTCATCTCTGTTGAGGCAATTTCCACAAATCTCAATTTCAATTTTCTCCCTAATCTTTCGTTTTGTGAGATTGTCTTCTCTAGCTATGAGGGAAGCCTTTTCTAAGCAGATTTGATGTTGGGTTAGGTGAGAATGTTCTGTTAGGGCTGATTTTTTATGCCTGTCGTGCCTAAGGTTAGCGCTATGTTCTTTTAGTCTTGTTGCTATTGACCTACCCATTTCTCCTATGTAAGGCATGCTACATGAGCAAGGGATGGAGTAAATGCCTTTGTATGACATGGGGTCTCTAGGGTCTTTTAGGTAATCTAATAGGTTTCTTATTGTGTTGGGGGGGGAGAAGATAACTTTGAAGTTGTGTTTCATGAGAATTTTGGCTAGTTTATCAGTGGTTCCTTTAATGTAAGGGAGGAAAATTCTATTTGATTCTATGTTATCTTCTTTACTAATTTTATTCTTATCTTTTTTATCTTTTTTAGGTTTCTTGGCTGATTCTACAACATTCTTGAACTGATTATTATCATATCCATTGTTGCTGAATACTGTTTCTAAATGCTCTATTTCCTGGTCTATGTGTTCTTTATCCACAATTCTAAGGGCTCTTGTGACTAATGTATGTATAACACCGGTTTTTTGTGGGGGATAATGGTGTGAATTAGCATGAAGGTATCTCTCAGTGTGGGTCTTTTTCCTATATACCTGGTGTGTTATAGATCCATCCTCCTTTCTTGTGATTAGTACGTCAAGGAAAGGAAGACTATGGTTCTCTTCAATTTCCATGGTAAATTTTATGTTGTTGTTTTGTGAGTTAAGGTGTTTGAGAAACTTGACTAATTTGTCTTTCCCATGAGGCCAGACCACATATGTATCATCTACATAGCGTTTCATCCCTATAAACCAACAAACCCTAAATCTAACTTGAGCCGACACCTAACCTACCTCCATCTACCAAACCTCCACCGTCACTACATATACAATGGTCATTGGGCAATCATAATATCCTCCTCAGACTTCGCTGTCTCCTGATGATGATCCTATAATAAGGATTGAAACGTCGAGAACTTTCATTTCACAAACGCAGATCCTCTTCTTCTCTTTTTCCAAATCCATCTTTGCGTATGGCACTTTATAAACAGATAACTTTGTTGCTGAACAAATGTTGTAGTCATTCTTTTGTAGGTGATGGTATACGATCTTTCCTACACAACAAGTTAAATTGCATGATTAGAAAATATCTCATAGTTTTCAGAACAAATTCTTACACATAAAGAAATATGTCATACAGTCATGCAATTATTTTAGCTAATGCTTCAATACAACATTTATCCATATCTCGTAACTTTCTAGATGCCTTCCAATCTCTACCAGAACATTGTTAAGAGTGTGCACAACTCCTAACATGTCAGCAAAGAGGTTTCATTCTAGATAAGTAGCAATGGAATGTTGTATAGTGCCATAGGCCACTTACCCATGTATATTAGTAGTATACTGTTCATCAATGCAACTATTCTAATATGCATAATAGACAACCTAATTCTAGGAACATAAGCATATACATCATTGAATAACATTATGTAAGAAATGAAAATTCAAATAATTATCTTTGTTTGGTTGCTGGGTGGACTCCCTCTGAATCTTTGCAACTCCATTCTGATGTGGATTGTGAGAAGTGGTCAACTCCCTCTAAATATCTGCATCCTTGCATAAACTACTGAAGTGTGCTCCTTTGCTTTCTTGCAGGAACAACTGGAGTATGCTCCCTCTTGATCTTTGCTTCCTGGATTACCTGTCCTTGAACTTATATCCATCCTTAACCACTATGCATGCTTATTAGTATCATCATTGTGTTATCCTTGAGGTCTCTTACATAATCACACATTCATTAGTATAATATTAATACTATCAAAACACAATAATCTTAAACATGTATAGTCATGATCATTCACAGATAATAAACATTAGTATTCAAGGTTTCAGGGAAGTCTTCTTTTACTCATGCATATTCTTATTTGATCATAGGATTCTTCTGATTAGTTAAATCATCAATGCATAAACCAGTGATTACTCAAACCTATACCTTCATGATTCTTCTGGTTAGTCATATCATCAATTATGGTAAGAAACATAATATGCATACAACCATGACTATTCAAACCTATGACTTCATGAATAATCATTATCAACAACACAACAGTATAAGATCCTAACACAAGGTAGGATTCTAGCTTGATATAGGAAAAACATACCTGGATTAGCATGCTAGCTAGTTATGTCTAACATACCCACATAATGTCTTCTGGTTCTCTTCAGTGACTTGTGCTAGTAACCTGCATGTCTCATAAGTTAACCATTGTAGAACCAAGTTATACATACCTCAAAAGTATATCTTCTATGTGATCCATGACAATGGATGAATCTTTGTCTTCATGTCACCATGAGCATATGTGCTTGAAGTAGAACGTGATTTGACTTTCTTGGTGTACCTTTTGTGTTAGCAGACAACATAAACCTCATACAACACCATAATGCATTAGTACAATCATAAGTGTCAACACCCTAATCAATGAATATCTTCTATCGTGCATTCATAATTTTATTAAGGTGATACGACAAGTCTAGATTTAATCAAGATTGTACTAGCCGTAATAATATGAAGACAAATATACCATAAACTTAATCATGAACAAATCTCGAAACATACCTGGATAAGTCATACCTGCCGATATTGCTTGTAATCTTCTTATGTAAGGCCTTAGCCTTATCTCCCTCTGAAACAACAACTTCTTCACTTATGCAGGTGACCAATCCATCTTCTTCTAGGATTAACCCAATCCACTTGATTTGCAAGAACTGGATCTGGAGCTGGATTAGGGTTTTTCAGAGAAACCCCAAAAATTCAAACTTTGAATTTCAAACTTCCGAAAGGATAGAAATATGCGCCTTGATGAGCTGATCAAGATGGTATGTTCAGAATTTGAAAACTGCAAAGTTTCACTCCTCAATTTTGCCTTTGAAACTTTCGGATTCACTAGACGTGACCTCGAAATGGGGTTTGATGAAGCCCACTCTTCTGCCCAATCCTAAGGTTTGATCCAAATCTCTAAGCTTCTATTTTTATGAGGAGCTTCCAGCTGTGGTCACAGATTTCAAAAATTCCCATTTTTGCAAAAGCGCTAATTTTCCACTTTTCTGATCTTGGTCTCTAAATTTCAATTTTGATGAGTAGAATTCAGCTGTGGTCTCCTATTACAAAAATTCCAACTTTATCTGAAACCCTAAATTCTGGAAGCCATGAATGAAGGTGCTCAAAAATAATTTTGTTTTGACATAAATATGTACCTGATTGTTTCTTGTGTAACTCTTAACTTTTCAATCCATAGAGTCTGAAAATGTTTATTGAGATAGCCCGACCTGTCATCTTTCCATCCCGATAGGTATGACCTCAATTGGGTTCTCTAAGAGAGAGTTATGCCAAGTGTCTCAACGTGACCTATTTATGGAATAAAACAGGAGAGCGAACTTGTACGGCATGCCACGTGTGACTGGTTCAACTTCGGCCTCTGAAAACGTTTTCTGAGATAGTGCAGTCTGTGTAATACCTATCACATTTTACAAAATTTCATTTGGATCTTCCTATCCCAAGTTATGACATTTTTTCCAAGGTCACCTGTTTTTGAATTAGATCTGGAATAGGCAGAAACCCTATATTGTACAGATCATAAATCACAAAGTACAATGAAATAGAGGCTGTCCTTTGGATGCAAGGTACATGGGGATCTGATCTTCGACCTGTAAATCTAAAAACTTTGCCAAAATGGATTTATAGCGAAAGTTCTACGCTGACTGGTTTTTGCTATATCAAGCCCTAGCATCGTAAGTGCAACAAGTGTCATACATGCCATATCATGCCTTCTTTCAGGCTAGCTCTGATACCATGTTAAATTTTCAGAATTTACTTCAATCTGATCTAGGATCTTAACTGAGAGAACAACATGTACAGCAAATCTACAACATATCAATCATGGACACAATAATGCAAGCACACAAAAGACACAGAGTTTACTTGGGGAAAACCATAAAGGTGAAAAACCCCAATAACTTTCTCAGAGATAGATAGAGCAATGATACAACCCAAGCATAAGAGATAGACATCTCCTAGTAGCATCTTCTCCCCCTCCACAAGTGCGCCACTCTCTCGAGAGTGTGAGAGAGAATAGAATATATAAAATGAGAGAGACACACTCTCTATTTATACACTAACTTGACTTGACCTTTACTCAACTAGGTCGGCATCAACTTAACCACATAATGCTGACTGGGCTGACACCCAATAGGGTGGTCTAATAACCCTTTGACCCACATGGCTGACCCCCAATAGGGTGGTCTAATAACCCTTCGACCCACATGACTTATACAGGGCCAACCCCAATAAGGTGGTCTAATAACCCATCAAGTATAAGTTACGACACTTACAATATAAATGACGACACTTCTGTATAGAGGAATAATAACATCTCTATTGGAATACAATATACATATATGTGCAATACATTCCGAAGTTACATATACATCAACATTTCATCATGTCCAGATCTCCCGGGTCCACTTACATGCCATAGGACAATGCCTCGAAAGAGCATCTGAGGCCTTTTTCATCCTGTCCAGATCTTCCAGGTCTACTTACATGTCCTCCCAGAGCAATGCCTCGAAATAGCATCTGAGGCCTTTTTCATCCTGTCCAGATCTCCCAAGTCTACTTAAATGCTCATCTTCACAACCTGTCCATGGCCACAGAGTATCAACCTGATACTCTCCATACATCATCTCGATGTACACATGATCATCCTGATCATCATCACTTCATCATCTCGATGCATGTCATCTGGAGAATCTTGTCATCCATGATCATCCTGATCATACAATGCATCTACCTAATGCATACCAAGTATATACCTGATACATATCACCATACACAGTGTATCCACCTGATACATACATAGATACATGATCCACACAATGTATCTACCTAATACATATCAACATACATGATCGACCTGATCATACAACGTAGCCACCTGATACATATACAAATACATGGTCCAAGCATCCAACATGATGCATACATACATAAATGATCCAACTGATCATATCCAGCATCCAACATGATGCGTACATACATAAATGATCCAACTAATCATATCCAGCATCCAACATGATGCGTACATACATAAATGATCCAACTGATCATACAGAGCAGAAACTAGAACATCATCTTGATGCTCATCATCCAGTGCTTACATCCACATACATGTGAAGGATCCCCCTTCCACCATGCTAGGAATGGCTACAGCAAAAGTCTCCATCACTTCTACCTCTAAGTGTCGTCGATCTGAAGAACACCAAGCCTCTCTCTGAAGTACTCGAACTTCACTCTGGCTAGTGGCTTCGTCAACACATCTGCAATCTACTCGTCCGTTGCAATATACAAGAGCTTCACTGCTCCTCTCTGCACCATATCCCTGATATAGTGATATTTGATCTCTATGTGTTTCGACCTGTCGTGGAACACCTAGTTCTCAGACAGCTTCACACAACTCTGGTTGTCATAGAAGATACCAGTAGCCTTCAACGGTAGATCAAATAACTTAGACAGTATCTTCCTCATCCATACTGCCTCACAACTAGTCGAACAAGCTGCAACATACTCTGCTTCTGCTGTACTCAGTGCTACGCAGGACTGCTTCCTGCTAAACCAAGAGATCACAACTGATACCATACTGAAGTAGCACCCAGAAGTGCTCTTCCTATATGAATCCATGCCTTCCCAATCTGAATCAACATAACCCTGCAGGTTAAAATTTTGATTCGCATCATACTTGGCCCATAATCAACTATACCCTTCAAGTACCTCAGAATATGCTTTACAGCAACCAGGTGAACACTCCTCAGATCCGTCAAGAACTAGCTCAATGTGTTCACCGCAAAGCAAATATCTGGTATCATGTTTGTCAAGTACATCAAGGACCAAATCATCTGACGATACATAGAGACATCCACCGGCTCAGATGCAGGATCACAAAGAAGCTTCAGATTCGATGCCATAGGTGTGGCCATGACATTGCAATCTATCATCCTGAACCTCTTCAGGATATCTACAGTATACTTCCCTTGTCGAAGGAAGATCCCATCTGCACTCTTCCACACCTACATACCTAGAAAATACTGCATCATCCCCAAGTCCTTCATATCGAACTTGGAAGCAAGCTTCCTCTTTGTATCGGCAATCAATCTGTCATCTCCTGTTACAAATAGGTCATCTACATATAGGAGTAGAATCACGGGATTTCCTTCCTCAACCTTGTAGTAGAGGTTGGAATCCACTTTACTCTTGGTAAAGCCCAAACTAGATAGAAAAATTTTCATCCTACCATACCAAGTTCTGAGAGCTTTCTTCAAGCCATACAAGGCTTTCTTCAATCTGCACACATGTGACTCCGTGTCATGTGTTTCAAAACCAAGTGGCTGCTCCACATACACTTCCTTTTCGACTACACCATTCAAGAAGGTAGTCTTGAAATCCATCTGGTGTATCTTCCATTTCATCGCTGCAACCAAGGCAAGTACTGATCTGATGGAAGTGTACCTAGCTACAAGAGCAAAAGTTTCTTCATAGTCTATTCCCTCTCTCTGAGAGAAGCCATGAGCTACGAATCTTGCCTTGTATTTTTCTATGCTACCATCTGCAGCATGCTTGATCTTGTAAATCCATTTGGAAGTCACAATAGACTTCCCTTCAGGTCTTAGGAAAACATCCCAAACATCGTTCTTCATTATTGACTGGTATTCCTCGACCATGGCACCCTTCCATTCTTTCTTTTCCGCTACTTCTTCGTAATTGGAAGGTTCTTTGTTCATGATATCACAGAGTAAAGCAACATAGCTGGTGTGAGATCTAGTTCTCTTCTTTGCTCTGTGTTCTTCTTTTGGAATGCCAAATATTTCTGCATCTTGAATGAGCTCTCTGGCCCATGTAGGTTTCCTCTTGTGAGAGTCCTTCTCACGAGGTGGATCTACAGGTTCTTGTGGATCTTCAATTTCACGATCAACATTTAGAATTGCTTCATTCATGGTAGTGTCTTGAAATCTAGTTTCCTTGGGTTTTTCATAATCTTCAACAGGTGTCTTCCTTGATTTGATGAATGCTGAGTTTTCATCAAATGTTACATCCCTACTGACATCAATCTTCTTGAACCTTGGAAAGTATATTCTGTAATCCTTCGAGCTTTCACTGTAACCCACAAAGATACCCTTCTTTTCTGAAGGATCCAGCTTGGTCCTCTTTTCCTTTGGGACATGTGTATATACTGGACAACCAAATATTCTGAGATGGTTGACCTCAGGTTTCTTACCAGAGAAGACCTCTTTTGGTGTCTTGTTGTCCAATATCTTGTGGGGTTTTTTGTTCTGCACATATACAACTGTCCTAGCTACTTCTGCCCATAGATGCATAGGTAGATCCTGGTCATGCAGCATTGCCCTTGCTACTTCCATAATTGTTCGATTCTTTCTTTCTACAACTCCATTCTATTGTCGATTGTAAGGAGCAGTCAACTCCCACTTAATCCCTGAATCACTGCGTAACTTCTTGAAGTCACCTGAGGTGAATTCTCCACCATTGTCGGATCTAAATGTTTTGATCTTCTTATCAGTTTGGTTCTCCATCAAGTTTTTGAATTCCTTTAACTTATCAAACACTTCATCTTTGTTCTTCAAGAAGTAGACCCAAGTCTTCTTGGAAAATTCATCAATGAAAGAGACATAGTAAACATACCCACTCAGAGAACAAGATGACATCAGACCACATACATCGGAGTGGATAATTTCCAAGATATCTTTTGCCTTGCTTTCACTGCTTGGAAATGCTTTCTTTATGTTCTTTCCTTTTGCAAATCCTTTGCGAACACCTTCATGTTTGTTCTTCATTTCAGGAAGACCCTCTATAGCCTTGCTTGCAATTGGAAGTGTCCTATAGTGCATATGAGCAAGTCTTCTATGCCAAAGTTCACTTGGCTCCATGGATTCATGCACCATGGCATGTTCAGGTTGTCCCTTTAGTTTATACAATCCTCCCTCTTGCTCTCCAATCACTACTGCATCATCTATGGTCTTTCCCTTTGGCCACATTAGAACTTGGCCATCCACAAATGCAACCCTCATAACTTTTGCATCCAATGTGGATATGGAGAGTAGGTTCTTCTTGACCCCAGGTACATACAAAAAATCTTTCAGCTTCAAATACATCCCAGAGTCTAGATTATAGGAGGCCTCACCACTTCCTTTGATAGGGTATTGGTAGTCATCCCCAAGTTTCACCTTGTGGGGTGACTCATGTTCAGATAGATTAGCAAAGGATTCTTTAAACCCAGTCATGTGTTTTGAAGCCCCACTGTCAATAAGCCAATCATTACAACCATGAGAGATAGTACCTGTGAGAGAAGAGATTAGAACATACTCTTCTTCGCTTGATGAGTCATCATCATCACTTTCTGCTCTAGCCTTCTTCTTGGGAGGTTCATCATCCTCAGCAGCATGAGCATGGTACCTTCTTTTGCTACCCTTCTTCTTGTTGTAGAAGTTGTTGTTGTCCTTCTTGTTCTTGGGACAATTTATGGCAATATGTCCCTTTTCATTATAGGTGAAGCATATTCTCCTTTCTTTATGGTGATGTGAATATTTCTTGAAGTGAGATGGCTCTCTCTTGGACTTCCCTTTCTTGGTGTGAGCTATGAGAGTTTGATCTTCATTCCCCATTTTTTCTTCTCATGCCACAAGCCTTGCTTCTTCTTGTGAGCATTCTTCCCGCAGTCTGCTAAAGGATACCAACTTCTTTATTGCACAGATTCCTTGAATAAAGCAGTCCCATGACCTGGGTAGACCATTCAGAGTGGTCATGACAACTTCACCATTCTCCACCATTTCATCCACTGCTTCTAGTTGTTCCTTGACATGAGAGACCCTAGAAAAATAAGATTGAATGGATTCTCCATTCTGAAGTTTTACCCCTTTCAGTTGGTTCCATAGAGTCATCTTCTGATTTATGTTCTTCCCTTCAAATAGTTTGGATAGTGAATCAAACATCTCTTTGGGTGTCTTCATAGATGACACATGGGGGATGAGATGGTCCTTGATAGAATCAACAATGATTCTCTTTTCCTTGACCAAGTTCTTCTTATGCAATATCTTAGCCTCTTCATCCTCTGGGATAGGGACCTAAGAGTGTTAAATTTTCAGAATTTACTTCAATATGATCTAGGATCTTAACTGAGAGAACAAAATGTACAGCAAATCTACAGCATATCAATCATGGACACAATAATCCAAGCACACAAGAGACACAGAGTTTACTTGGGAAAAACCATAAAGGTGAAAAATCCCAATAACTTCCTCAGAGATAGATAGAGCAATGATACAACCAGAATACAAGAGATAGTCTTCTCTTAGCAGCAGAGCCTCCTCCTCCACAAGTGCGCCACTCTCCCAAGTGTGAGTGAGAGAATAGAATGTGTAAAATGAGAGAGACACACTCTCTATTTATACACTAACTTGACTTGACCTTTACTCAACTAGGTCGACCTCAACTTAACCACTTAACATAATGCTGACTGGGCCGACACCCAATAGGGTAGTCTAATAACCCTTCGACCCACATGACTTATACAGGGCCGACCCCAACAAGGTGGTCTAATAACCCATCAAGTATAAGTTACGACACTTACAATATAAATGACGACACTTCCATATAGAGGAATAATAACATCTCTATAGGAATACAAACACTTATGTATAGAGGAATAATAATGTCTCTATAGGAATACAATATACATATATGTGAAATACATTCCGAAGTTACATATACATCAACACTCCCTCTTAACTAGGAAGGTATTTCTCGACACAAGTCTTCTAGCACAAGTCATCTTCTCTGGATCATCGTCACTGCTGCTGCTATCTCAATCAATCTCTGAATCTACTCATCATAGGAAGTTGTACAAAACCAATCATTTTCCATACTGGATGTAGGCCCACCACTTGCAAGTCTTCTTCATCACTGGCCATACTGTGGAAATCTCAGGACTTATTACGTGCGTCACAAAACCTTAAAAGAGTCTATTGACTAGCAAGAACCCTAAAGAGCATCTGAGGCCTTTTTCATCCTGTCCAGATCTCCAGGACTTATTACATGTGACCCCACCACAAAACCTCGAAAGAGAATCCCAGGACTGATTACGAGCACAAGGCTCAACCTATCGGATCTCCGAGGGCACAAATTACATGTGGTCACCACAAAACCTCGAAAGAGCATCCCAGGACTGATTATGAGCACAACGCTCAACCTATCGGATCTCCTAGGTTACATGTGGTCATGGAAAAACCTCGAAAGAGCATCCCAGGACTGATTACGAGCACATGGCTCAACCTATCAGATCTCTGAGGGCACAAATTACATGCCATAGGACAAAACTTCGAAAGAGCATCTGCCAGATATCCTAGGGCACAAATTACATGCCATTGGCAAAACCTCGAAAGACTATCTATAGATCTCCCAGGGCACAAATTATATGTCCTCCAAAGTAAAACCTCGAAAGAGCATTTTCTAGATATCCCAGGGTACAAATTACATGCCATAGGAAAAACCTCGAAAGACTATCTGCAAATCTCCCAGGGCACAAATTACATGCTTATCTGCACAACCTGTCCCACGGCCACAAAGTATCAACCTGATATTCACCATACATCATCTTGATGTACACATGATTGTCCTGATCATCATCACTGCAACATCTTGCTGCATGTCATTTAGAGCAGCATCCTGAAGCTCGTCATCCATGATCATATTGATCATATAATGCATCTACCTGATGCATACCAAGTATCTATCATCATACATGATCCACCTGATACAAATACAAAAACATGATCCACCTGATCATACCTAATACATATCAACATACATGATCTACCTGATCATACACAGTATCCACCTGATACATATACAGATACATGGTCCAAGCATCCAACATGATGCATATACAAAACATATACAAATGATCCTACTGATCATATCCAACATCCAACATGATGTGTACATACATGTACATATAAATGATCCAACTGATCATATCCAACATCCAAAATGATGCGTATATACATATAAATGATCCAACTGATCATATCCAGCATCCTCGTGATGCATATATAGAGAAGTAACTGGAGCATCGTCCTAATGCTCATCATCCAGCGCTTACATCCATAGCCATGTGAAGGATCCTCCTTCCAACATACTTGAAATGGCTTCTACAAATGTGTCCACCACTTCTTCCTCGAAGTGTCATCAATCTGAAGAACACCAAGCCTCTCCCTGAAGTACTCGAACTTCACCCTGGCTAGTGGCTTCGTCAGCACATCTGCAATCTGCTCGTCCGTTGCAATGTACAGGAGCTTCACAGCTCCTCTCTGCACCATATCCCTAATATAGTGATATTTGATCTCTATGTGTTTCGAACTGTCATGAAACACAGGGTTCTCGGACAGCTTCACACAACTCCAGTAGCATCCAACGGGGAGATCAAATAACTCAGACAGTAGCTTCCGTAGCCATACTGCCTCACAACTAGCTGAACAGGCTGCAACATACTTTGCCTCAGATGTACTTAGTGCTACGCAGGACTACTTCCTGCTGAACCAAGAGATCACACCTAATCTCATACTGAAGTAACATCCAGATGAGCTCTTCCTATCTGCAGCACTGCCAGCCCAATCTGAATCAACATAACCCTGCAGGTTAAACTTTTGGTTCACTTCATACCTAATCCCATAATCAACTCTACCCTTCAGGTACCTCAGAATATGCTTTACAGCAACCAGGTGAACACTCCTCGGATCCATCAAGAATTGGCTCAATGTGTTCACTGCAAAGCAAATATCGGGTCTTGTGTTCATCAGGTACATCAAGGACCCAATCATCTGACGATACATAGAGACATCAACCGGCTCAGATGAAGCATCACACAGAAGCTTCAGGTTCGATGCCATGGGTGTGGCCATGGCCTTGCAATCCATCATCCCGAACCTCTTCAGGATATCTACTGTGTACTTCCCTTGAACAAGCAGGATCCCACCTGCACTCTGCCACACCTCCATACATAGGAAATAATGCATCATTCCCAAATCTTTCATATCGAACTCGGCAGCAAGCTTCCTCTTAGTATCTGCAATCAATCTGTCATCACCTGTTACAAATAAGTCATCCACATACAGGAGTAGAATCACAGGATTCCCTTCTTCAACCTTGTAGTAAAGGTTGGAATCCGCTTTACTCTTGGTAAAGCCCAAACTGGATAGAAAGCTATCTATCCTACCAAGTTCTATACACATATATGACTACACCATTCATGTGTCTCAGAACCAAGTGGATTCTCCACATACACTTCTTCTTCAACTACACCATTCAAGAAGGTTGTCTTGAAATCCATCTGGTGTATCTTCCACTTCATTTGCTATAGGATCAAAAGTCTCTATGCTACCACCTGCAGCATGCTTGATCTTGTAGATCCTCTTAGAAGTCACTACAGACTCCCCTTCAGGTCTTGGGAATGCATCCCAAACATCTTCATGATTGACTGGTACTCCTCGATCATGGAATTTTTCCCAGATCTTGGGAGCTTCAATATATTCAATATTTTCAATAGATAACTTTGTTGCTTGAACAAATGTTGTAGTCCTTCTTTTGTAGGTGAAGGTATACGGTCTTTTCTACAAAACAAGTTAAATTGCATGATTAGAAACATCTCATAATTTTCAGACAAATTCTTACACATAAAGAAATATGTCATACAGTCATGCAATTATCTCAGCCAATGCTTCAATACAACATTTATCCATGTTCCACAACTTTCTAGATTCCTTCCAGTCTCTACCAGAACATTGTTAAGAGTTTCCACTACTCCCAACATGTCAACAAAGAGGTTTCATTCTAGATAAGTAGCACAGGAATGTTGTACAGTGCCATAGGCCACTTACCCATCACATGCATATTAGTAGTATACTGTTCATTAATGCAATCATTCTAATATGCACAATACATATCCTAAGTCTAGGAACATGAGCATATACATCATTGAACAATTTTATTTAAACAAACAAATATGCAAGAAATGATAATTAAAAATACATATCCTTGTTTGGTTGCTGGGTGGACTCCCTCTGAGTCTTTGCTTCCTTGCAAGAGCTGCTAAAGTATCTTCTTCTACACCTCTCTATTGTGGAATGTAGAAAGATGGTCAACTCCCTCTGAATATCTGCATCTTTGCAAAAACTACTGAAGTGTGCTCCTTTGCTTTCTTCTAGGAACAACTGGAGTGTGCTCCCTCTTGATCTTTGCTTCCTGGATTACCTGTCCTTGAACTTACATCCATCCTTAATCACTATGCATGCTTATTAGTATCATCATTGTGTTATCCTTGAGGTCCCATACATAATCACACATTTATTAGTATAATCTTAATACTATCAAAACACAATAATCTTAAACATGTATAGTCATGATCATTCACAGATAATAAACACTAGTATTCAAGGTTTCAGGGAAGTCTTCTTTGATCATAGGACTCTTCTGATTAGTTTAATCATCAATGCATAAACCCGTGATTACTCAAACCTATACCTTCATGATTCTTCTGGTTAGTCATATCATCAATTATGGTAAGAAACATAATATGCATAGAGCCATGACTATTCAAACCTATGACTTCATGGATAATCATTATCAACAACACAACAGTATAAGATCCTAACACAAGGTAGGATTCTAGCTTGATATAGGAAAGACATGCCTGGATTAGCATGCTAGCTAGTTATGTCTAACATACCCGCATAATGTCTTCTAGTTCTCTTCAGTGACTTGTGCTAGTAACCTGCATGTCTCATAGGTTAACCATTGTAGGACCAAGTTATACATACCTCGAAAGTAGATCTTCTATGTGATCCATGACAATGGATAAATCTTTGTCTTCATGTCACCATGATCATATGGTCTTGAAGTAGAACATGATTTGTCTTTCTTGGTGTACCTTTTATGTTAGCGAACAACATAAACCTCATACAACATCACAATACATTAGTACATTCATAAGTTTCAAAACCGTAATCAATGAATATCTTATATTAAGGTGATACGACAAGTCTAGTAATTAATCAAGATTGTACTATAATGATATGAAGACAAACATATGATAAAATTAACCATGAAACATACCTGTAAGTCATACCTGTCAAGATTGCTTGTAATCTTCTTATGGAAGGCCTTAGCCTCATCTCCCTCTGAGACAGGAACTTCTTCACATATGTAGGTGACCAATCCATCTTCTTCTAGGATTAACCCAATCCACTTGATTTGCAAGAACCGGACCTGGAGCTGGATTAGGGTTTGTCAAAGAAACCCCAAAAATTCAAAATTTGAATTTCAAATTTTCAAAAGGATAGAAATATGTGCCTTGATGAGCTGATCAAGTTGGTATATTCAGAATTTGAAAACTGCAAAGTTTCACCCCTCGAAATTGCCTTTTAGATTTCCGGATTCACTGGGGAGGACCCTGAATTAGGTTTTTAGTTTCCTGGAGCTTACCCCAACCAAAATATTTGATTCAAAGCTCTAAGCTTTGATTTTTCTGAGGAGCTTCCAGCCGTGGTCACAGATTTCCAAAATTCCAAGTTTTGCAGAAGCCTTAATTTTCCATCTTTCCGATCAATGTCCCGAACTGGGGTTTGATCAAGCCCAGCCTTCTTCCCAACCAAAAAATCTGATCTTGGTCTCTAAATTTCGATTTTGATGAGTAGCATCCATCCGTGGTCTCCGATTTCCAAAATTCCAACTTTCTCCGAATCCCTAAATTCCAGAAGCCATGAATGAAGGTGCTCAAAAATAATTCTGTTTTGACAGAAACATGTACCTGATTGTTTCTGGTGTAACTATGAACGTTTCAATCCACTGGGTCTAAACATGTTTCCTGAGATAGCCTGACCTATTATCTTTCCATCCCAATAGGTCTGACCTCAATTGGATTCTCTGAGAGAGAGTTATGCCAAGTGTCGCAATGTGACCTGTTTATGGGATAATACAGGAGAGCGAACTTGTACTGCGTGCCACGTGTCACTAGTTCAACTTCTGCCTCTAAATTTTTTTCTTGAGATAGCTTGACCTATTATATTTCCATCCCAACAAGTCTTACCTCAATTGGATTCTCTGAGACATATTTATGCTAAGTGTCGCAACGTGACCTTTTTATGGAATAATACAAGAGAGCTAACTTGTACGGCGTGCCACATGTCACTAGTTCAACTTCGGCCTCTAAACAATTTTCTTGAGATAGCACAGTCTGTGTAATACCTATCACTTTTTACAAAATTTCATTTGGAGCTTCCTAGCCCAAGTTATGACCTTTTTCCCAAGGTCACCTGATTTTGACTCAGATCTGGAAGAGGCAGAAACCCTATATTGTACAGATCATAAATCACAAAGTACAATGAATTAGAGGTTTTTCTTTGGACACCCGGTACATGGGGATCTGATATTCGACTTGTAAAGGTTTCAGATCCGAAAACTTCTCCAAAATGGATTTATAGCGAAAGTTCTACGATGACTGGTTTTTTCTATATCAAGCCCTAGCATCGTAAGTGCAACAAGTGTCATACATGCCATATCATGCCTTCTTTTAGGCTAGCTTTGATACCATGTTTAATTTTCAGAATTTACTTCAATCTGATCTAGGATCTTAACTAAGAGAACAACATGTACAACAAATCTACAGCATATCAATCATGGACACAATAATGCAAGCACACAAGAGACACAGAGTTTACTTGGGGAAAACCATAAAGGTGAAAAACCCCAATAACTTCCACAGAGATAGATAGAGCAATCATACAACCAGAATACAAGAGATAGTCTTCTCCTAGAAGCAAAGCCTCCTCCTCCACAAGTGCGCCACTCTCCCAAGTGTGAGTGTGAGAATAGAATGTGTAACATGAGAGAGACACACTCTCTATTTATACACTAACTTGACTTGACCTTTACTCAACTAGGTCGGCCTCAACTTAACCACTTAACATAATGCTGACTGGGCCGACACCCAATAGGGTGGTCTAATAACCCTTTGAACCACATGGCCGACCCCCAATAGGGTGGTCTAATAACCCTTCGATCCACATGACTTATACAGGGCCGACCCCAACAAGGTGGTCTAATAACCCATCAAGTATAAGTTACGACACTGACAATATAAATGACGACACTTCCATATAGAGGAATAATAACATCTCTATAGGAATACAAACACTTATGTATAGAGGAATAATAACATCTCTATACGAATACAATATACATATATGTGAAATACATTCCGAATTTACATATACATCAACAAAGAGCTAATGTAGGAGTCCAATTCATTTTCTTCTAGGATTAACCCAATCCTATACTTCCAGGCTCGGAAGTTATCATCCCCTTCAAGCTTATCCTCAAGCTTGGTGTGGTGAGACATCTTATGGAGTACTTCAAATGGAAATAGAAGAGATTTAGGTCTTACCACTTGTTTTGCTGAAAACTGGATCTAGTCCTGGATTAGGGTTTGTCGAAAAAACCCTAAAAATTCAAAATGTGAATTTCAACTTTTTGAAAGGGTAGAAAGATGCACCTTGATGAGCTGATCAGTCTGGTGTAATTAGAATCTGAGATCTGCAAAGCTTCACCCTTCAGAAATGCCTTTTAGTCTTCCCGGGTTCACTCGAGAGGACCCTGAATTAGAGTTTGAGTTTCTTGGAGATATACCCAGCCAAAAATCTCGATCCAAATCTCTAAACTTCGATTTTTGCAAGGAGCTTCCAACTATGTCTTCAGATTCCAGAAATTCCTATTTTTGTGGAAACCCTAATGTTTAGGGCCAAATATGAAACTGCTCAGAATTGAATTCTAATTGGATAGATAGATTCTCCTTGATGATTAGAGTCAATCTACTATAGTGATTTTCCAAAATCTATGGAGAGAAACCCAATAAACAAGAAACCCTTGGTTTCCATCACTACACAATGTCTTCTTCTCAGGTTAGCTATGATACCATGTTAAATTTTGAGCATTAATTCACAATACTCTAGGATCTTCACTGAGAGAATAACATGTACAGTATATCAATGCATATCAATCATAACAAGCATGTCAATCATCACAAGAAGCAAAAGCATGAGAGACAATAGACACAGAGTTTCCGTGGGGAAAACCCTAAGGTGAAAAACCCCACAACTTCCTCAGAGATAAATAGAGCAATACCTCAACCAAAGTACAACCAAATACACAGAGATAGACTCCTTCTAGCAGCTGAACCTCCTCCTCACAAGTGCGCCACTTTTCGAGTGAAGGAAGAATGAGTTTCTGAGTGATCCAAATAGAGATCTTTCGATCTCTATTTATACTTGTCCTATTTGCCCAATAACCTTATGGGGTTGACCTGTCTAGTTAGGTACATCGACCCTATATTATATAAATCAGGGCTGACCCCACACATGGTGGTCTAAGAACCCATCGACAAGTTAACACACTTGCGACACTTGTCAATACACATGACGACACTTCCGTATAGAGGAATGACACATCTCTATAGGAGTACAATAATATATAAATGAAATACATGGATGAAATACATTCCGAAGTTACATATTCATCAACATTTCTCTATAGGTGTTAGTAGAAACACTTGTAGTAGACATATTTTTACTTTCAATTTTCCTTTCCAAACTAAAAGCATTCTCCAATGATATAGGTTCAAACAGACCTAACTCATGTCGAATTCTCTCCTTTAAAGTGTTGATAAAAATATCCATCAAATTATCCTCTGGAATGTTCTTCACTCTAAGATTCAAGTTCTAAAATTACTTAATGTGCTCTGTAACTCGTCCTTTTTTCTTGAGATTTATCAACTATATAAAGAAGGTGTTTCTCTTAATATACCACAATATTCTATCAATCCATCCATAAATATAGGCCAAGACATAATAGATGTCGTTAGGTGGTTTGATAAGTTAGCATCGCAGCATCATGGATGCTGTGACAAGTCAGAAGATACTGCAGAAGAAGGAAAGTTGGGCGCAAAGGAGAATATTTTGTGTACTTTTGGGTCAAATGTACCGTGGTATGCGGGTTTTGGGTCATTTGGACCATGTTAGTTAGATTTTGGGTCATTTGGACTATGTCAGTTAGATTCTAAGTCATTTTCTCAAAGTGTCAGTTAGGAAGTTGTAAGAAAGTGGACAAGCATTGTAAAGGCGAAAGCCTATAAATAGTCATAGATTTGTAGATCTTGAATCATCTTGGATCATGCATTTTTTTGGTTGTGTATCTGAGATCGAGAGTTATCTATGAGATCTGTATTTTGTGAAGAGATTGTATTTGATTTTTGCAGGATTAATATGATATGACAGTATTGTTTTGTGGAATCCCTGTGTCTCTTCTATTCATTGGTGGTAATGCATGTTGCGATATATAAATGATGCTATGTTTTCTTGCTGTAATTAATGCTTTACTGTTCTATTTGCTGTGACAATGAATGTTGAGTGATGTTATGAATATAAATGATGTCTGAGTTAGATGCATAGATCTGTTTCTGAAATGTTGCAACAAGTTTAAGTGATTTAGCTGCAAACATCCTCCTTCATTCGGCGGAAACATGGTTCCGTCAACTCTCCCTTGAACATCTCGGGTGAGACCTCATCTGCTCCACAGGTTTTGCTGGACGGGGTAAAACCTGTCTGAGCTAATGCTCAGGGAGATCGCGGTGGTTTGGTGTCGACAGTGAGTGGAACCCCTGTCGACTGGGTTTGAGTCAACAAATGGTTCCATTGCCAGGACCGTGTGCGAAGTGAAAGGAGGATATGTTGTGGCATTTGACGCAACCGGAGATACAAAGCTGGTTTGATCAGAAGTTGCAGGAATTTGCTAAGGAAGAAAGTCGGAACAGTTGACTGACAGTAGATCAGTGGGTGGGAAGGTGTATTCACGACGGTCCGCATGAATATTTTTTCTACAAATTCCTAGTCATCTTGTTCGATTGGTTAGCAAAGTTGACCTTTCAGAAGAGGAACTTCCAAGGTGGTGAACCTACGACCTGGACCCCAGAGCTGAGCCAGGAGCTACAAGAAGTCGACAACAAGGCGTCGCGGGCTATCGAAGTGTGGCTCAATAGCATATTGGAAGGATATATCACTGAATTTGTGATTGATATGCAAAAATATTATAGTGAAGCTGAAAGATATTTCTTCCGCGGACCACAAGGAAGGTTTCTGTTGTCGCTCCAACTGTCTATTAAGATGCTTATTTGTAAGAAGGGTATATTGAAGATGCATCTGGATAAGTAAATAGCCTGGTGGGTGAAGGCCATGGGTACTGTGACAGCAGGGGGGGGTGGTACATGGAATGATAAGAGTTAGATCGCTACAGTTCATGATGAAACTGTGAGTGAAGCCAAGGAAGAGAGTGGTCTTACAAGGGGAGGAGCAAGGTTTCGATAGGAGAAGAGGCAGAGGATAGGAGAAGGTCCTACTGCGATCGAACCGCAAGGATGTGAAGGAAGACCACATGGGACGAAGTGACCTCACAGTCCGAACAAGGACAACCAAGCTATGCCCAGGATAGAGGTAGGACCAAACCCCAGTGGAAGCATACCCACACCTTCGCTCACTATCTCTCAACTGGTAATAAATACAACTACAACACCACCGTGTTCATCAAGTCAATAGAAGTTAGTTACTAATAGTTCAGCAACTAGAGGGAGGAATCCCAGAATGGCAGGTAAGGATGTGAAGTCACCACTATTCCATGGAAATGGGACAGATAACCCTGAACATTATTGGTTTTTATGTGAAGCGGTATGGACCGTAAAGTAGATTACTGATGATAATGCTAAGAAAGGACAGTTAGAAACAACTTGTTAATTTTTCAAAATTTACTTCAATCTCATCTAGGATCTTAACTGAGAGAACAACATGTACAACATATCTATAGCATATCAATCATGAACACAATAATGCAAGCACACAAGAGACACAAAGTTTACTTGGGGAAAACCATAAAGGCGAAAAACCCCAATAACTTCCTCAGAGATAGATAGAGCAATGATACAACCCAAGCATAAGAGATAGACATCTCCTAGCAGTAGCTTCTCCTCCTCCACAAGTGTGCCACTCTCCCGAGAGTGTGAGAGAGAATAGAATGATGAAATAGAGTGTCTCCTGCACTCTATTTATACTTGAATTGACTTGCCTAATAACCTTTACTAGGTCGGCCTTAACTTAACCACATAACATAATGCTGACTGGGTTGACACCCAATAGGGTGGTCTAATAACCCTTTAACCCACATGGCCGACCCCCAATAGGTTGGTCTAATAACCCTTCGACCCACATGAATTATACAGGGCTGACCCCAACAAGGTGGTCTAATAACCCATCAAGTATAAGTTACAACACTTACAATATAAATAACGACACTTCCGTATAGAGGAATAATAACATCTCTATAGGAATACAAACACTTCCGTAGAGAGGAATAATACCATCTCTAAAGGAGTACAATATACATATATGAAATACATTCCGAAGTTACATATACATCAACACTCCCTCTTAACTAGGAAGGTATTTCTCGACACGGGTCTTCTAGAACAAATCTTCTTCTCTGGATCATCGTCACTGGATAATCGTCATCAAGTCATTATCATCGTCACTGCTACTGCTATCTCAATCAATCTCTGAATCTACTCATCATAGGAAGTTCTACAGAGCCAGTCCTTTTCATACTGAATGTAGGCCCACCACCTGCAGGTCTTCATCATCACTGGTCATACTGTGGAATCCTCAGAACTCATCATGTGTGTCTGCAAAACCTTGTAAGAGCATCCCAGGCCTTTTACGAGCACACAAATCAACCTATTGAATCTCCCAGGATCTTTACATGCCACTGCACAACCTATCCACGACCACAGAGTATCAACCTGATACTCACCATACATCTACCTGATGTATATCATCACATGATCATCCTGATCATCATCATCTCTGCGAGCTAGCCAACAAGTAGGTACACCTCAGGACTGATTACACTGCCTCTGCAAAACCTGCAAGATTTCTCAGGACTAATGACACTGCCATTGCAAAACCTGCAAGAGCATCTCAGGACTGATTATATGCCTCTACAAAACCTATGTACCAAACTGTCACATCAATGTCTTCAGATCACCACATAGTCCACGAAGCACAACCCAGATGCACACACACAACACTTACACTCACCATGGGAGGACTAACCTACCACCATGTGAAAGGCTCACAGCACTTACATCAACGACCATGGGAGGACCAGCTTACCACCATGCCGGAATGGCCCCAGCACTTACATCAACAACCATGGGAGGACTAACCTTCCACCATGTTGGAATGGCCCCAGCACTTACATCAATGACCATGGGAGGACTAACCTACCACCATGTCGGAACGGCCCCAACACTTACATCAACGACCATGGGAGGAATAACTTGCCACCATGTCGGAATGGCCCCAGCACTTACATCAACGACCATGGGAGGACTAACCTGCCACCATGTCGGAATGACTAATGTGCATCTGTGTCTCCAGACTCATCACTTCCCCTTGGAAGGCATCTTGATCTGAAGTACACCAAGTCTCCCTCTGAAGTATTAAAACTTCACTCTGGCAAGCGACTTCATCAACACATCAGCTATCTGCTCATCTATCGCAACATACAAGAGCTTCACTGCTCCTCTCTACACCATATCCCTGATATAGTGGAACTTGATCTCAATGTGCTTTGACTTGTCATGGAACACTGGGTTCTCTGACAACTTCACACAACTCTGGTTGTCGAAATATATACAAGTAGCACTCAACTGGATATCAAACAAATCAGATAGTAGCTTCCTAATCCATACTACCTCACAACTAGCTGAACAAGCTGCGACATACTCTGCTTCAGCTGTATTGAGTGCCACACAGGACTGCTTCCTGCTAAACCAAGAGATCACACCTGATCCCATACGGAAGTAGCACCCCGAAGTGATCTTCCGATCAATGGCACTGCCTGTCCAATCCCAATCAACATAACCATCCAGGTTAAACTTTTGATTCGCCTCATACTTGAGCCCATAATCCACTGTACCCTTCAGGTACCTCAGAACATGCTTTGCAGCTATCAGGTGAACATGTATCGGATCTGTCAGATACTGGCTCAAGGTGTTCATTGCAAAGCAAATGTCTGGCCTCGTATTCGTCAGGTACATCAAGGACCCAATCATCTGACAATACATCGCAGCATCAACCGGCTTAGATGAAGCATCACACAGAAGCTTCAGGTTAGATGCCATAGGTGTGGCCATGGCCTTGCAGTCCATCATCCCGAACCTCTTCAGGATCTCTACTACATACTTCCCTTTCCCAAGGAAGATTCCATCTGCACTCTGCCACACCTCCATACCAAGAAAATAGTGCATCATCCACAAGTTCTTCATCTCAAACTCGACAGCAAGTTTCTAATGTGTGTCGGCAATCAATCTATCTTCACCTGTAATAAAGAGGTCATCCATATACAAAAGTAGTATCACTGGATTTCCTTCCTCAACCTTGTATTAAAGGTTGGAATCCGCTTTACTCTTGGTAAAGGCCAAACAAGATAGGAAGCTGTCTATCCTACCATACCAAGTTCTGCACATATATGACTCTTTGTCATGTGTCTTAGAACCAAGTGGCTTCTCCACATACACTTCTTCTTCAACTACACCATTCAAGAAAGCTGTCTTGAAATCCATCTAGTGTATCTTTCATTTCATCACTGCAGCTAGAGAAATTACTGATCTAATGGAAGTGTATCTGGCCAAAGGAGTAAAAGTCTCTTCATAATCAATCCCTTCTTTCTGGGAGAAGCCACGAGCTACAAACCTAGATTTGTATTTCTCTATGCTACCATCTGCAGCATGCTTGATCTTATAGATCCATTTGGAAGTCACCACAGACTTCCCTTCAGGTCTTAGGACTACATCCCAAACATTGTTCTTCATGATCGACGGATCATGGCATTCTTCCCGTATCCTGGGAACTTCAATATCTTCAATATTTTCAATAGATAACTTTGTTGCTGAACAAATGTTGTAGTCCTTCTTTTGTAGGTGATGGTATACGATCTTTCCTACACAACAAGTTAAATTGCATGATTAGAAAACAGCTCATAGTTTTCAGAGCAAATTCTTACACATAAAGAAATATGTCATACAGTCATGCTATTATCTTAGCCAATGCTTCAATACAACATTTATCCATATCCTGTAACTTTCTAGATGCCTTCCAATCTCTACCAGAACATTATTAAGAGTGTGCACAACTCCCAACATGTCAGCAAAGAGGTTTCATTCTAGATAAGTAGCAATGGAATGTTGTACAGTGCCATAGGCCACTTACCCATGTATATTAGTACTATACTGTTCATCAATGCAACTATTCTAATATGCATAATAAACAACCTAATTCTAGGAACATGAGTATACACACTATTGAACACTATTATGTAAACAATAAAATATGCAAGGAATGATAATTCAAATACTTATCTTTGTTTGTTTGTTGGGTTGACTCCCTCTCAGTCTTTGCTTCATTTCTGCAACTCCATTCTGATGTGGATTGTGAGAAGTGGTCAACTCCCTCTGAATATTTGCATCCTTGCATAAACTACTGAAGTGTGCTCCTTCTTTATCTTTGGTTCCTTGCAGGAACAACTGGAGTGTGCTCCCTCTTTATCTTTCCTTCCTTGCAGGAACAACTGGAGTGTGCTCCTTCTTGATCTTTGCTTCCTGGATTACCTGTCCTTGAACTTATATCCATCACTGTGCATGCTTATTAGTATCATCATTGTGTTATCCTCGAGGTCTCATACATAATCACACATTCATTAGTATAATCTTAATACTATCAAAACACAATAATCTTAAACATGTATAGTCATGATCATTTCAAACACAGATAATAAATATTAGTATTCAAGGTTTCAGGAAAGTCTTCTTTTATTCATGCATATTCTTATTTGATCATAGGTTAGTTAAATCATCAATCAAGATAAGAGATAAAATGCACAAACCCTTGATTACTTACATTTCCAACTTTATGAATAAACATAACCAATCATACCAAGTATACTTATATAAAGGATCCTAACACAAGGTAGGATTCTAACTTGATATAGGAAAAACATACCTGGATTGGTATGTTAGCTAGTTATGTCTAACATACCCACATGATGTCTTCTTGTTCTCTTCAATGACTTGTGCTAGTAACCTACATATCTCATCGGTTAACCATTATAGAACCAAGTTATACATACCTCGCAAATAGATCTTCTAACTGATTCATGACAATGGATGAATCTTTGTCCTCATGTCATCATGATCATATGTTCTTGAACTAGAACATGATTTGTCTTTCTTGGTGTACCTTTCATGTTAGCGGACAACATAAACCTCATACAACATCATAATGCATTAGTACAATCATAAGTGTCAACACCCTAATCAATGAATATCTTCTATCATGCATTCATAATTTTATTAAAGTGATACGACAAGTCTAAATTTAATCAAGATTGTACTAACCGTAATAACATGAAGACAAACATACCATAAACTTAATCATGAACAAATCTTGAAACATACTTGGATAAGTCATACCTGTCGAGATTTCTTGTAATCTTCTTATGTAAGGCCTTAGCCTCATCTCCCTCTAAAACAGGAACTTCTTCACTTATCCAGGTGACCAATCCATTCTCTTCTTGGATTAACCCAATCCACTTGATTTGCAGGAACTGGATCTCGAGATGGATTAGGGTTTGTCAGAGAAACCCTAAAAATTCAAAATTTGAATTTCAAACTTCCAAAAGGATAGAAATATGCGTCTTGATCAGCTGATCAAGCTGGTATACTCAGAATTTGAAAACTACAAAGTTTCACCCCTCAAATTTTCCTTTGAAACTTCCTAATTCACTGGACATGACCTCGAACTAGGGTTTGATAAATCCCACCCTTCTTCCCAATCAAAAGGTTCGATCCAAATCTCAAATATTCTAGTTTTCTGAGGATCTTCCAGTCATCGTCACAGATTTCAAAAATTCTCATTTTTGCAGAAGCCCTAATTTTCCACTTTTCTAATCAAAGTCCCGAACTAGGGTCTGATCAAGCCCACCTTATGCCCAACCAAAAATTCTGATCTTGGTCTCTAAATTTATATTTTGATGAGTATCATTCAACTGTAGTCTTAGTTACAAAAATTCCAACTTTCTCTGAAACCATAAATTCCGGAATCCATGAATGAAGGTGCTCAAAAATAATTCTGTTTTGACAGAAATATGTACCTGATTGTTTCTGATGTAACTCTGAAATTTTCGATCCAAAGGGTCTGAAAAATGTTCTTGTGATATCCCGACTTGTCATCTTTCCAACCCCACAATTTTGACCTCAAATGGATTCTCGAAGAGAGATTTATGCCAAGTGTCGCAACGTGACCTGTTTATGGGATAAAACACAAGAGCGAACTTGTACGGCGTTCCACGTATCACTGGTTCCGTTTTGTCCTTTGAAAAAAGTTACCTGAGAAAGTGCAGTCCGTGCACTACTTGTCACTTCTTACTAAATTTCATTTGGAGCTTCCTAGCCCAATTTATGACCTTTTTTCCAAGGTCACCTGTTTATGACTAAGATCTGGAAGAGGCAAAAACCCTATATTGTACAGATCATAAATCACAAAGTACAAGGAATTAGAGGTTTTCCTTTAGACACAAGGTACATGGGTATCTTAGCTTTACCCTGTATGATTTATAGACCCTGAAACCTTGCCAAAATGTATTTATAGCGAAAGTACTACGATGATTGGTTTTTGCTATATCAAGCCCTAGCTTCGCAATTGCAATAAGTGTCATACATGCCATACCATGCCTTCTTTCAGGATAGATCTGATACCATGTTAATTTTTCAGAATTTACTTCAATATGATATAGGATCTTAACTGAGAGAACATGTACAACATATCTACATCATATCAATCATGAACACAATAATGGAAGCACACAAGAGACACAGAGTTTACTTGGGGAAAACCATAAAGGTGAAAAACCCCAATAACTTCCTCAGAGATAGATAGAGCAATGATACAACCCAAGCATAAGAGATAGACATCTCCTAGCAGTAGCTTCTCCTCCTCCACAAGTGGACCACTCTCCCGAGAGTGTGAGAGAGAATAGAATGATGAAATAGAGTGCCTCCCGCACTCTATTTATACTTGACTTAACTTTCCTAATAACCTTTACTAGGTCGGCCTTAACTTAACCACATAACATAATGCTGACTGGGACGACACCCAATAGGGTGGTCTAATAACCCTTTGACCCACATGGCCGACCCCGAATAGGGTGGTCTAATAACCCTTCAACCCACATGACTTATACAGGGCCGACCCCAGCAAGGTGGTCTAATAACCCATCAAGTATAAGTTACAACACTTACAATATAAATCACGACACTTCCGTATAGAGGAATAATAACATCTCTATAGCAATACAAACACTTCCGTATAGAGGAATAATACCATCTCTATAGGAGTACAATATACATATATGAAATACATTCCGAATTTACATATACATCAACACAACTCTGCGAGGTTGCGCATTAGACTTGTTTATGAAGTTCGTTTTAGTCCCTAGAGGAGCTCCGAAGAAGACACTAGATGATATCCAGAACGGATCGATTGTAGAATTCAAAAAACCCAAGTCTGAAGCACAATATATTACAGAAGTGAAAGAGATTAAGCAGTATCCCAATGAAATGGTGTGGGACTTTGACCAGTGATTCAAGATGCTGATGGCAAGGGTTAGTTTTGATATGAGCACTGTTCAACATAAAGAATGGTTCATCGCAGCACTACTTCCGCACATTCGACTACCGCTGATGCAACAGGACATTACAATGCCCAATGAAGCTCTAGAGATTGCAATGCGATTGGAAGCATCGCCAATTGGTGAAAACGCGGTTGGGATGTCACAGATTCAGACCCAGTTGGCTAACCTGACCATACAACTGCAAGATCTTAAGAAGGCCAAGGAGCAACACGAAGAAGTATGGTGCACGCGATGTCGAGGAGGACATACTAAGGACAATTACCCTGAATTCCGTGATTATTTGGTTTCAGGTGCACCAAACCCATTGAATGGTGGTGGCATGCTGTGATGTCACGTTTGTCAGGTATATGGGCATCGCCATGAGGAATTTCCATACATGCAGAAGATGGTCACAAAACTAATGAATCTATATTACACATTCTGTAAATCTATGGGACAAGACGACAAAGATTGTCGGGCATATGGGTTGCTTCATGAGAGAACGTACGATGCATTCTATGTAAAGGATGACCAGCGTGCCATACAAAAACCACAACCACAACCGCTACATCAACCGCAGGTGCAGTTTGTACCACAGCAGCAACTACAGCAGTTTATGCCGCAATATGCTCCGATGCAAATGGCTCCATAGCAGCCACAGTACGTTCAACAACCGTAGTATGCGCAGCAAGAGCAAGGCATGCAACGAGCTCCTATGTAGCAACAGTTCAATCAATTGCAGTACGAACAGCAGGGTGGATTCCGTGAAGGATTCCAGGGCGGACGTGGTGGAGGATTTGGTCACAGAGGAGGAAGAGGAGGTTGCGGACTGGTTCAACGTTATCACTATGTGGTATGGGGGATATATCAATGAGATTGAACACAATTGCAGACACGGTGTACATTTTTCTTTGTCATAGATCACACAGTGGAGAACTGTCCACAGTTGATTGCGCAATGGTAGGCAAGAAACGTTCCACAGTTGCAGAATCAGAATCAAGCGCATCAGCCAGTACAGAATCAGGTACAGCAACCAGTGCAGAACTAGAACCAACGCCCAAATTAGAATTTTAATCCGAATATGAACCAACCAAGGAATCCACCATTGAACCAGAATCAGAGTGCGAGTGTTGCGACAATTTCTGCGGAACCAAGGCCACAATATGCGGCTGTTGCAGTTATCACACGGGGTGATACAACAACAAGAGGGGATAGCTCACAACTGCTCATACGCTTTGCAGGGCAGAAGAAGGTGTCATTTGACATTGAGTCTGAGCGTGATCCATTCTTCCAGGCGCGTCGTGCGATGGACCAAGATCGCGGTAAGGCTATTATTCGCGACATGGCCCCTGTCTTTGATGCTACATCAGAGGTCGATCCATCGTCGCTATCTGGAACCTTGCAGAAATTTTTAGATAGTTGTTTGTTGTTGGCAAGGGGTCCCGCTACTCTTGCTGAGATCGAGGGATTGTTGCAGCGCCCGGCTAGGCGACGGTAGGAGTCCGTGGTAAAATCCTTACAGTGACGGAAGACCATTAAGGAAATGCGCATGAACATACAAATTAGGGACTATGATGTTGATTCGGTTATTCTGGATCTTGGTTCAGATGTCAACATCTTAACCAAGCAAGCATGGTAGAAAATGGGGAGCCCCCCATATTGCTGGTTTCATGTACGGCTCCGCTTAGCTAATCACGCCAAGGTGACACCGATTGGGAGAGTTCCACGTCTGGTGGTGGACATCGAGGGAATGAAGACTTATGCTGACTTTGATGTCATAGAAGTAGTTGAAGGAGGAAACTCTTATCCCGCTTTGTTGGGGATCAGATGGGATAATGATAGTGGAGTGGTAATCAACTTCAAGCAGCAAATGATGACATTTGAGAACCACGATCTCAGAGTTATAGCCCCATTGGATCCAGCTGAAGGATGCAGATACATTGAAACAATGAAGGACGAAGATCCCAGTGGATGGGAGCATGCATTCAATATTTCCGAAGATTATATTCATCCGACTGCCAATGGTGAGCTTGGATGGCGCAGTGACATCTCTGCGTCTTCCAACTCTGACGACACTCTAGAACATTGGCAAAACCGCTTGTATGAGGTCTCACTCCGTAAGTGTGGGTTAATTACACAGTCATTGTGCCGTGTTGTGACTGAAACAGTCATGTTACCAGTATATGAAGGGTTTCCTGGATTGTCTAACTTTCTGGTGGAGTTCGAGGGAAGAGTTTCAGAACCACAACGACTGCTAGCATTAGAGGAAGCACTGAAGGCTTCTCTAGCACGCAGGTGCGAGACACATAAGAAGTCAATCGACAGATGGTCGCAATGCAGGAGATTAATGACAGTTCGTTTCAGTGATACTAAGTTTTACCACAGAGGGAAATATGATGGTCGGAATGACCCTGGAAGTCATCTGATGGAGTGTCAGACATTGTGGGCATCACGCCCAAGAGATGAGTGGGTCCATGCATTTATCCATACTTTGGATGAAATGCCATGATCATGGTATACTATAGCTGAATTGTGGGGAGAAATCACTACTTTGTTGGAGTTGACAATTTGTTTTACTCATACATTCAGTTTCGCCGATCCCAACCTGGAAGTCCATAATGCTCTACACATCATCCGCAATGTGGTTCTGAAAGTTTTTCCAGTGGCATATCCTGTCGATCCACATACGCACTGTCAGATGCAATCCATGATGGAATGTTACAATATCACCAGTGGGCCAGAGGACGGTTATGATCCACGGAATGTCAATATCCCAGAATCTGAAGGGAGTCTCAATGTTGTAGCACCTGATGCTCCAAGTGATATGGTCAGTCACCCGCTGAAGCTCCGTAAGATCAATATTGGAACAGAGGACAGTCCAAAGTTCGCAAATGTTGGAGATTATTGGGATGATGAGATGATAGGAAAGGTCACTGACTTGCTGCATGAATTTCAAGACCTATTTCCCATGAAGTCTTATGAGATGAAAGGTATTTTGGGTGACTTAGGGGAGATGAAGATCCCATTGAAACCAGATGATAAACCAATCCGGCATCGACCCTATAGACTGAATCTGCGTCATAAGGAGAGGGTCAAGATAGAACTTGATCGCATGTTGGATGTTGGTATTATTGAATTGGTTGAGGAGTCTGAATGGATCAGTCCTATGGTGGTGCAGGACAAGAAGACTAGTGAAGTGTGCATTTGTGTCGATTTGAGGAAGTTGAATGATGCCTGCTTGCATGATCCCTTTCGAACCCCATTTACTGATGAGGTACTTGAAGTAGTAGGTGGTTAAGAGATGTATTCTTTCATGGACGGGTTCTCGGGCTATCATCATGTCTGCATTGCAAAGGAAGACCGCCACAGACAACTTTCATGACAGAATGGGGCTGTTTCCAGTACAAAGTAATGTCGTTTGGTTTGAAGAATGCACCTGTGATATTCTCGCAGGTCGTTGTTGCTGCGTATAAGGATTTTATTCAAAAGTTTTTGTAGGTATACATGGATGATTGGACAGTTTATGGTATGATCTGCGATCATCTGGCCAACCTATGGTTGATACTGGAGCGCTATCGACAACATCAGATATCACTAAACCTAAAGAAGTGTATCTTTTGTGCACCATTTGGCATACTACTGGGTCACATTGTGTGCAAGCAGGGGTTGTTAGTCGACCGAACAAAGATTGCGCTTATTCTGAGCTTGACACCGCTGACTAACGTCAAGCAGCTGAGAGCGACATTTGGCCATACTAGGTATTATCGTAAGTTCATCAAGGCTTATGCAGCGATCACCGCTCCTATGGATAAATTATTGAAGAAAGTTGTGATATTCCAGTGGAGCCCTGAATGTCAAGATAGTTTTGAGACACTGAAGGAGAAGATGGATTTGGCACCGATACTGGTATTTCCAGACTAGAGTAAGGAATTCCATGTTCACATTGATGCCTCATCGATTGCACTAGGAGTGGTGCTTGCCCAAACAGGAGAGGGGGATCTTGATCACCCCATTTATTTCGCAAGCCGAAAGTTGTCCTTGGCCGAAAGGAACTATACCACTACGGAGAGGGAAGGCATGGTGATGGTCTATGCACTGCAGAAGTTCCGACACTACTTTTTGGGAGGACATTTTAAGATTTTCACAGACCACTCTACATTGAAATACCTGGTCAATAAGCCTGTGTTGGGGGGGAAGATATGTCACTTGCTACTTCTTTTTCAGGAGTTCGAATTTGAAGTGATTGTGAATCTAGGGTGGTTGAATGCTGGCCCTGATCATCTATCATGGATTGAAACAGGAGAGGAGCCCACTAACAACGAAGACAGGTTTCCTGATGTGCAACGTTTCAAGGTCGAAGTAGCTAATGGCTATTTCGAAGAAATCATTTGTAATGTACCCTCCCGCGGACCCAATTCGAGGAAGGGAACATGCTAACAATCTATGGGGCTTTCCATAAAACTCAGCCAAATTCGTTAGATTCATACACATAAATTCAAAAGTGTGCAGATGCAAATTAAGCAATATGCACAGTGGAATTGAAACTCATCCACACACATATCATACGCATACAGCATATCAAACAATCATCAAATTAAACATTGCATAAGTAAATACATAGACAAAAAAACACTTACCTTCATTGTGCAATTGTCCCAAACAACTAGCTATGTTGCTGCAACGTTCCACCCAACCATAAGCCAGTTGTGTTCATCAATTCTCTCAATACAACTGCCACCCCTGAGTTGGGCATGATTCTTACAAGGAAAAGTGGGCATTCAAGCTCATTCACAACCAATTAATCATTTCATCTGAGCCAAGCCAGTCCATAGCTGGGTTTATCAGGCTACATTTGAACCCTAGATGCTTGCACTCAAGCTCAAGCCAAAACAATGGATTTACCAACAGGATGGCCATGGGTTTTCCCCAAATCGTTTCCAGCCAAAAACGAATTGTGGGATGGGGAAAAATGTTCGTAGGGAGGAAAACAATTTCTCCCCAACTATCCAAGCATTTAACAGCCAAAACGGTCTCTATGAAACCCCAATTTGATTCCCCTTCTTCCCCACTGGTATACAACACAAAAATGCCCTTCTCCCAGCTGAGAATGAAGAAAAACATAGACAAACATGGCTGGAAAATTCCCAGGTAGCTCCAAACTCCTGAGGAAGAGAAAACTGGTTGATGGTTAATGGTTTGGGGAGCAATTCCTGGCTCTTTTCTTTCCCAAGAAGCAAAACACAATTTTCCATGAAGGGTGGCTTTCCCATACCCGAATTCGGACAGCCATACCTCCCATTCCCCAAGGCATTAACTACCTCAACCAACTCTTGGGAGAAATGAATGATTGGGTACAAAAGTCAACATGGGTAGTTGAGGGTTTGATGGGTTCTCTCATTGACACTTTGCTTGACTTGGTTGGCTCAAGGGTTTGAATTTTTTCCCTCCCAATTCCTTGCAAAATCATGCCCCCATCTCTTTGTTGCATTGCATAGCTAGTTGTGGGTATTTTATTAAAATGCATATTTACATGATGTTTGAAATTCCAATGTGCCTGGCTAGCATGTAAACCATATGCATCACTAAATCGATGGTGAGGCCTTGGCCTTGAGCTCCTCACCATGATTTTATAACAATATTACATCATTTACATTTTAATTCAATAGGGTCAAGATGGGGAAATTACATCATTCAGTTTCTGGAAACAGGTATTGCACCTGAAGAGTTCACCACCAGTCAGAAGAAGCAGTTGGTGGTTAAGGCTGCAGATTTCCAGCTCATTGCAGGCGAGTTATACAAATTGGGTGTATGAGATATTGTGATGGTGTGTCTTGCCTCATGAGCAAGAGTAGATCTTGTCAGAAGCATATGCAGGAGTGGCTGGGGGGCACTATGGCGGTCGTACGACTGCTAGGAAGGTGCTTCGTGCGGGGCTCTGGTGGCCCACGCTACATAATGATGTGACAGACTATCTGTGGTACTATGATGTTTGTTAGAGAACTGTGAAGCCATCCAGGAGGGATGAGATGCCGCTAATGCCTCAGCTAACACTGCAGCCATTCGACAAATGGGAATTGGATTTTGTGGGACCAATCAATCCACCGGGGAAGCACACTGGTGCAAGATACATCATCACGACAATAGATTATCTGACAAGATGGGTGGAGACTGCACCAGTCGTTGATTGTTCCGTGGCCACAGCTGTGCGGTTTTTGTTCGACAACATCATCACTCGGTTCGGCTACCCCAAGATATTGTTGAGTGATCAAGGAAAACACTTTCTCAATCGCACCATCAGCGCATTGACGGAGGAACTACAGATCCAGCACAAGAAAAGCACGCCGTATCATCTGCAGGAAAATGGCACGGTGGAAGCTTTCAACAAGATTTTGGAGCATGTGCTGACAAAGGTGTGCAATGAGAACCGCGATGACTAGGATCTAAAAATCCCAGCAATTTTGTGGGTGTATCGCACCACGTGTAAAAGGTTGACGGGACAGACACCATTAAAGTTGGTGTATGGACAAGAAGTGTTTATTGCAATGGAATACATTGTTCCGAGTATACACATAGTGATAGCAACAGGTATGGATGCTGCAACAGCATTCGAAGAACGTCTAGCGCAGTTAGTTCAGCTAGAGGAAGATCGCTTTTTTGCAAGATTCCACTAGAGTGTGGAGAAAGATCGCCAGAAGGATTGGCATGATCGCCACATCAAAAAAAAATAGTTTCAGATAGTTTCAACAAGGTGACTTGGTGTTGCTATATGACAGCAAGTTTATGAAACACCCAGGAAAATTGCAGATGCATTGGCTTGGTCCATATCGCATTAGTAGCATCACTTCAGGAGGCATAGTACAGTTGCAGCAGTTGGACAAAGTGATGCTCCCAAAGTTGATTAATGGTAGCAGGTTGAAGCCCTACAGGTTGGGCTTGGAATAGCGTGATGCCTGAGTCGCATTGGAAAAAAAAAATTGCAGGGTGACATGTGGTAGGATGGCGCACCGAAAGATACAAGACTGCTTAGGAAAGGAAGCTTGTGCTATAATTTAGGAGCAATCTGCGACAGTGGCAGGGTCACGACTGGGTCAAATCAGCAATAAATGCCAAAAGTTAAGATAGTTAATTAACGACACTCGTTCGAATGATGAGCATTAATGGTGGATCCGGTCGATCGGCTGACAGGATCAATGGCAGATTTGGGTCATTAATACATAATTTAGTCCGAGTTAATGCAGGATTTAGTGATGATTACGAAGGATTGGGTTGAATGCTATAAGAATGCGTCGAGGCTAGTCGGAAGGCACCAAGAGAATTCAGTTGCTAAGTGTGAAAGATCGTGCAGTGTTGCAGAGTGTTGTTACTGACTGTCACGAGAGTATTTGTGAGTTGGGAAAGGTTCAGTTGAACTTGCGGGGTACGATTTTTGTGCACTGAGCTAGGATTGTGGGTGGCATTGCGCCATCCCTTGAAGTTTCGACGAGTTGAGTTAGGTATTCCAGGGGAGCTAGAGACGGTTGACATATCCAGCAAAGTAGAGTCTCCCCTCATTCTGGTTGCTATTGAGGAAGATGTATATCTTGAGGAGGAAGTTTCCAAAATTCCGGTTGGAGCATCGGTTATCACCAAGAAGCGTCGGGGGAGTCAGCATTCTGAGTCCCCGCAGAGCAAGCAACAACTTAGATCATCTACGACGGTGGTGGAAGAGGTTCAAGTGCAGGTGGGACAGTCCAGTCGGAGAATTGACGAGTCCACTACATGGGAGGGATTGTCGGTTATCGACATCCCTGGGTATGTCCCCCCTAGTCAGCCGGGTTCCCCACCTTGCAAGGTCAACAAAAATCAGAGGTACCCATTGAGGATGCCAGCACTCCCTGCTGGAATGGAGTGCTTTGTTGATATCATGTTGGTGTTGATGTGCTTGAAGTATGATGATCACGATATGGTGGCCTATCCAGAAATTACGTTGGAGGCTTATGTGCCAGGGTCACAGCTCACCGTGACACCAATTCCACAAGACTGGGCACGGGGGTTGAACCCGGCCGGATTGTTGGTGCTCATTAACATGCCACATTTCGGGCAGTTAACGGAGGTTAACACTTGCGTGAAGCAGCTACTGGCATGCTTCCACGATGGTTCATTGTGGCTGGATACAAATATTCTGGTCACTGTCGATGTGATTGCGAGCATTACCGGGTTGCCCAAATATGGGGTAGACCGGTCACAATACTTCTTAGGGAAGGAGAACGACAAAAAGAGGGTGGCATAGTTGGTTAAGCGCTATGGATTGGAGCGAGATAGCCATGGTTATCGCACCAGCAGTATCAATGATAAGGCAGTTCTCACCGGAACCAAGATATTATCCTACAAAGTGTTCTGGGGTGGTCGACCTAATCAGTACAATTCAGGGATCGTGGCATGTGCCGAGCAATGCACGACAGGCGTCCAGATGAATTGGTCCTTTTTTTTGCTGAACCAGTTGGAGGAGGATGTCGTCACTGTCCAAGCTAGGAAGGGATCCTTCATGTATAGCTGGCTGTTAATTTTGATCGCACTTTTCGCCTGGAAGGAGCCCAGCACCTACTAGGGTGTGGAGGTGGAGGCCGCGAAAGAGCGTCGGGGAGCTCGATATCAAAACTTGTGGTGGTTACATGAGCAAGAGAGACTTCGAGATTATACATTGTAGTTCTGGTTTTATTGGGAGATGCTCTATGATGCAGCAACAAAGGTCCCTCGGTTATCTAAGGAAATTGTGGTAAATTATAAGCCAATTATGGTGTTTGTGATTCGGCCGCACACTATTTATGTGCAATCCAGACATGACCCCACCAAACAGTGGTTGTTGACCACTTATAAGGTAATGATAGAAGTGCTGGATGATATTGTGAACGATTGGCCGCCGGAATGGCGCGAACCCATGGGTTGGTAGAGATTGAGGCTGGAGTACCGGCGACAGGCCTAGATGATCGATTATCGGCACAGGACCAGCAGAGCCACCATGACTCTGACCAGGAATGAGCAAGGACACCAATGGATGATAAAATAGACCATGACATTGAGGAGGGGAGGACAAAGGCATGCCATGAGCATGCTACGATCAGCGAGGCGTCTTCGGCCATGGAAAATCAATTAGGATGCCTCATTCATGCGGTTACTTAGGAAACCAATACGTCTTCTTGGGCCATGACGGAGAAGGTAGATGAAGGTTTCCATGTGGTCACCACCCACTTGGATGCCTTGTGAAATATCATCTTGAAGAAGGCACCTAAGGGTGCAGCGTTGCAGGAAATTGACACAATCAACACTGAGACACGGATCTGAAATGTTCAAATTCCACCGACTGCCATTACGATCGCTGATGCAGCGCTCAGGACAATGCTGCAGTAGTTTGAATATTTGACAATGAATATCAATGCGATGTCCTCATCAACGTTGGTGTGCGTACAAGCAGTTGCCATTCAGGAACTGGCGGATAGAGAAAGTGACGCACAGAGTCAGCTAGTGCGGTCACAGGAGGCGAATGCAGCAGTCCACAAGGAAGTTGAGGATCTCAAAGGGAAGGTCGTGGAAGCATGGGAAGTGGTTGATGAGATTAAGGAAGCGATGGTGAGCCTTAGGGTCGAGAATTCTACTGAGATCATGGAGCTGAAGAAGGAACAGGATCGGTTGACCATGGAAAAAATGGCCTTCTCGACAAATCAAGCATGGTTGGAGGAGGCCATCAATGAAGCCTGTCTTCACATCTTCGAGCCAATAGCAGAGTTAGATCTGGTCGAGCAAGCATAGAAGTTGGGGGCTGTTATCGCCCAGTCACGGGAGGACAATTCCATTTTAACCCATGCCCTGAAGCCCGCCACACCGCCGGAGGTAGTCGCAGAATGGAAGAGTGCCATTGAAGAACTGGCGACTCAGTTGGCCGAGTTAGAGCAGGAGGCGACAAGAATCACTGTAGAGACTGCGTTGTTCTGGGGTAGCATCGTCCATGATGAGCCGCTCGAACAGTTGACCAAGCAATGGTGGGAGGCGGAAGAACAACTGGCTACACTAAAGACTGCCATGCAGACCATGCCACCGGTGGTGCAGGTCTCTAAAAAGGCAGAGATCAAGGACTTGCAACAATGAGTTACCAAAGCAGAGGAACGACAAAAGCAAGACTCTGCACAGTTGGACGAGTTTCAGGAAATTGGTGCCGAGCTTAATACTGCCGCTGGTTCTGCACTCCAGGCAGTGCAGGAAGCGAAGTAGAGAGTTGACACACACCTGTATGATCACCCTCTGGAAACAGACCTCAATAACAGTAAGGAAATTGCTGCAACAATTCTGCAGTAGGTCAGCGAAATCCGACAGCAGTATGAAGACTTCAGATTCAAGACCAGTGAGTACACCATGTCTTGCTGACGTGGCTCAAGGGTGAGCCACAAGATTATGTTGGGGGCCTGTTGGAAGATGGTTTGATAAGTTAGCATCGCAGCATCACGGATGCTGCAACAAGTCAGAAGATAGCGTAGAAGGCAGAAAGCTGGGCACAAAGGAGAATATTTTATGTACTTTTGGGTCAAATGTACCGCGGTATGCAGGTTTTTGGGTCATTTGGACCATGTCAGTTAGATTTTGGGTCATTTGGACAATGTCAATTATATTTTGAGTCATTTGCTCAAAGTGTCGGTTAGGAAGTTGTTAGAAAGTGGACAAGCATTGTAAAGGCGAAAGCCTATAAATAGTCATAGATTTGTAGATCTTGAATCATCTTGGATCATGCGTTTTTTTTGGTTGTGTATCTGAGATTGAGAGTTATCTATGAGATCTGTATTTTGTGAAGACATTGTATATAGGTTTTGCGAGATTAATATGATATGACAGTACTGTTTTGCGGAATCTCTGTGTCTCTTCTATTCATTGGTGGTAATGCATGTTGCAATATATGAATGATGCTATGTTTTCTTGCTGCAATTAATGCTTTACTTTTCTATTTGCTCTGACAATGAATGTTGAGTGATGCTATGAATATAAATGATGTCTGAGTTAGATGCATGGATCCATTTCTGAAATGTTGCAACAAGTTTAAGTGATTTAGCCACAAAAATCCTCCTTCATTCGGTGGAAACATGGTTCCTTCGACTCTCCCTTGAACATCTCGGGTGAGACCTCATTTGCTCTGCAGGTGTTGCTGGACGGGGTAAAACCTGTCTGGGCCAATGCTCAGGGAGATCGCAATGGTTTGGTGTTGACAGTGAGTGGAACCCCTGTCGAATGGGTTTGAGTCAACAATAGAGACCTTTCTATGATTACAAAATATTGGTACCATACAAATGGATCAAATTCTAAATACAATGATGCAATAGTTACCTTTTCTAAAGTTGGAACTTGGAGTAGGTCAAATAATTGCTCCATCTAGAGTATCCATGTTATTGGATCATTTCCATCAAAAATTTTCATATAAACATTGGGAATAAAGTAGTTCCTTGGTCCTAAGTTGAAACCATGATGATGTGATGAATGATCAAATCTCGAAGACTCAAACCTATTCTTCTCCAACTATTTTTCATTTTTCCTAAATATGTGATTCGGAAAATTCCCTCTTGTTCTCCTTATCATCTTCTTGACAACATGATGTGTGAAGAAAGAGATGTCTCATCTCATTCAGAATTACCCCCTCCATAACTTTAAGATCTTCTTTACTGGCCATTTTTCCAAGATCCTCTTTACTGGCCATCTTTTGATCCATCTTTTTCAACTCACTTTTTATATCCTTTTATATGTTTACCAACTGAATATGTTTCAGTGACCTACCATTTGATTCCTTAAACTTAGCCTCCAAATTGTATATTTGGTTACGACATTTCTTCATTTTCTTCATGAGTCATGGTCAAGCTCTCTTTAGAAACCTTGGTTTTTAGGTTGTCTTGGTGTATGATCCTGCTAATGAGTTATCTTTGAAATTTCAATCCCGATGAGTCTAAAATTTTGTCATGTAGTACCTTGGTATGTATTCTCTGCAATTCCATGGATTTGACCCAATTCTGGTGTGTGAAGATAAATTTATGGAAACTTTCTCAACACTTGTTATTTTTTCATTTTTTGGAGAGGGAAATTGTACGGACTATCATGTGTCTGAATTTCCTTCTCTACTCTTTAATTTTTACCACAGATAATATGGTTTGTCTTCTATTTGACGCAATAGGTGGAACTAGATTCAGAGTCCTCAAGCTTCATATATAATAGTTTTACCTAGAACACATGTTTGAGACTAGTTTTTGGGCTAGTAAAAAACCCTAACTGCCACATACCATAAATTTGAACTTATAATGAAATAAGGCCTGAAATTTTAACATATGTACTTCGATCTTTGTTTTGAGTCTTCTCAAAAAAATTCTATCTAAAAGGACCCTAAAAAAAAGTGATTGAAAAATTGGCTCCAATACCATGTGTGAAGCACCAATTTCCCAAAATAGCATAAAAATGGAAAGAAGGAGTAACCCAATGCCTTGAGAATGAAATAAAGAGATGAATAAGAAGCCTCCTTATACAACATATCAAATGCACAAGACAATATGATATGATCCTAAAACTAGGTCGTTTTTGCAATGCCCCATTATCTAATTCATCTACATGTTTTTGAATATTAGCATGCATACGAGGTATGCATATGATTGCCACATATCCACACCTAGCATGTGTCGCATTAGTAAATCTATTAATTAATTAATTAATTGTGCAATTAATTCACCTTGCTTACATGGTTGATTGATGTATGAATCATATTAATTAAATATTATTAATTCATAATTATAACATTGATTATATTAATTAATTTTAATTATAACTTTCATTTAATTAGAATAGAAAATTATTAATTAACAGATTTATTAAATCTAATAAATGAAATTTTTAAATAAAGCATAAAATAAAATGATTTTACAAACCTCAAAACTCATTGCTTGGAAAAAAAGGTGAAGTCGGTCAAAACCAAAATATTATATATTTAATTGCTTGTGCACCAAGTAAAGGATAATAGTAATGGAACTATATGTTAGGTGGAGGAAGCACATTGGACCGATGATAGGAGGTTTCTTCAGAGGGAAGAATCCTTCAACATAAAAGGAGGCTCAGGGAATCGAGACAGGGGGTTCCCAAGTGAAGAGGATTTTGAAAAGGGGGATGGTACTTGAGAAATTTGGATTTTGAGGGGAAGTTGAGGGGTTGTGTTCGGTGGGAGCACAACCTAAGATAAATCTAAAATATATAATCTACCAAGAGACCTATTCATAGGGTGTGCACATTGTTCTTTTATTTTTGGACATGTGGTTCAGAAAACTCTTGTGAGTTTTCTGGATCGGGGAGTCAAAGAGACTACTCCTAGTAGGCTAGGTGGTTAATCCAATTTGGGTAGCTATTCGAGAGGTGTGGTAGTTAATTCAGATACAAGTATGGATTGCATCATCCATGGGACTTCTCGAATTCGAGAATCAGGTATTTTAATATTTGTTCATTATGAAAATTTCCTTATGTAAGTTACTTGTGAAAAATTTGTTTCTTTTTTGAAATTATGTGTATTGTATGTCTTATATGTTTCAGTATTGTATGCTCTAAATGTGAATTCATACACAACATAGAATCTAAATGCTTATTCATACATAAATCAATGTTTAAAATATAAATCAGGGATATTCAAAATAAATGTTTAAAATGGAAATATAGGATCCTAAGAGGGTCCTTAGACATGGTATCAGAGCCCAGTTCCAAATATGGAACAATAGGGCCTACTTCTAACCCCTCAAACCCCCTAAAACCTTGAAGAAACATAAATTCAACCAAAAAAAAAAACAAACAAAAAACTAACCTAAAACAGAAATCGGATTAATACCCATTTATTATGAAGGCAACGCAAAGAGGCCACCTAGAAACTAAAGGAAAAATTTTAAAATGAAGAAGAAATGGAACTCGGTTCCATACTACAGTGCATCAAACTGAGCACTAAATGCGTGGAAGGATTCTTTAACCATTTATTCTTGTAACCACTTAGCATAAATCCATTACTGAAACCTCCTTTTACCTACAATTAGAAAATATGAACACACAAAAAAACAAGGTAAGATAGGTGCATATAATTTATTACATATGCATAATGAGAAAAAAAGTGTGTGTAACAAATTAATTAACAAACAAATTTAAAGAGTAATAGTAAAAAATGGTAGGATTTAAGACCAATCTAAAATTTTACAGCAGCAAGGGCATAGTTTAGGGTGTTGAATCATTGGTACCTGTAACAAATTTCACCATTGTTGTGCAATGTGTGCAAAATCCCTTTTCTAGTGGTACCATCCATGTCCTAATAGAGGAGGTTGTCTCTGCATTTTCTAACTTTCCAAGCATGGCATTTATTTTTGTAACCCCATACAATTTTGTTTTTACTATTTCATATGGAATGGCATTACTGAATATTATTTTGACCCTTCCATCTGTTGGACATTTACACCATAATTGACCTCATAAATTTTTCCATAAATATTTGACTCATATAGCCTATGTGAGAGATACACTGCCAAAGATAGAAAAAAAAAGAGGGGTGATATGCTGCTTGAGATACAGTAAAAAAAAGGAAGGGTGAATGGGTGGTTGTATGAAAGGACAACCTTAAGAAATTGAGCCTTGATTTGTTTCCGAAGAGATCAAATTGGAGTCATTGTAGTATTGTTGTCGAGGGATTTACGAAATCAACCAAAAGAGTAAGCATCATGACAAGGGTGTCCACAGAATCTGCCTACATTAGAAAATTTTACAAAGTCAATGAATGAAAGGTGTAGACACCAAAGGAGAAAGGAATCCACTACTCTGTCAGTTACTTTAGGACATGCCATTGGAATCTAGCTCCATTAGTTCTCACTCCAATGATCTCTCTGTGCCACTAGTAATTGTCGCTACTATGTCAGATATCACACTATTGTTCCCATTACCAAGTCAAATTCCAAGCCTCATATCAATGTTTCGAGCCCAACATTATGTAACCCATCCCATGCACCAACTCAAGGTTATCAACATGTTTTCCCTTAGCCTAGTAATCCTCATTCACCTGTCAAACCATATTACTTATGACTATTTTTTAACACCAACGGTCACACACAAAACAATTCTATGCATGAGCCTTTGGGATAAAAACCCCTATTGTAATACCCCTAGTTTTGACTTGGAATGTACTTAATCAAAATTATGTGAATGATGTAAATATGCTAGTATGGATTCCTAGTGAGGAGCTCAAGGCCAAGGCCCGACTTGTGAATGGCTAGGCATGTATGATGTAAATATTTTTATTTGGACCGTGTGTTTGGATTATCATGTCAATTCAAAATATATGTAAATATTATGTTGAAAAATAATAAAATGATCCAAGATTGCTATGTAAAGAGCACTAGAGGGGCTATGATTCCACTAGAGGGGAGGAGGAAAGGGGGGGTTATGAGATACTAAATCATTTGATTCCAAGTGTCAACCTTAGAACTCATATAATTGCTTCCATGTGATTTAAATTAGCCAATTACCATCTTTTGACTGTTAAATCCAATCATTGAATGCTTGTGTGAGGTTCGTGGGAAAAGTCACTTCACGTAGTTATTGAGGCATGGGGATGAATACACTTTTGTGATAGTTATGTCAGTTGTCAGAAGTCCTTTTTCTTCTATAGTCAGAATCCATGTTAGTTGTATTTTCACCATCATCTCACATCACTTGGAGTTAACACTCATTCTATCATTCTCCCATGTAGATTTCTACACTATGTAGAGCTTCCTATTCTGACTCATAACCATTACCAGACTATATTTTAACCTAGAAATTCAAATTTAGAGATAGAGCTATGGATTTGAATGGAAAATACATGGTTGTAGGTGAGCATAGAGGTTGGGAAAGCTAGGAACCCTTAACCATTGAGTTTTTCTAACTCATGGATGCTTTGGAAGCCATAATTTATGGTACAGGTGGTTCTCCAACAACATACAACAAATTGGACTGTTACTACACACACTAGTAAGCACTGTAAGGGTTGGATTTGCTAAGGGAACTATGGATCAGTGAAGGAGAATGCCTTCCTTGTGTTGTGTGGGGCAGTTGGAAGGAGTATCATGGTTGTGATGGCTAGATGAGATCTCTGTGGAGCTTTAGATGATAATTTGGCTAAGAATAGAGAATGGAACATGTTGTGGGATGAGAGAGAGAATCCTGAAGGTGTTTCCTTCACCTTGGTGGCATAATAGACCATCTTGGGGGTGGCCTCTCAATAGAAAGAGTATATGTTGGATAGAGTGCCTACGGTTGGGTTGCAAAATCACTCTTACACGGCTAGTTGCTTGGATCTTCTTTGTTTAAATATAAGTGTTCTTTTGTAATTGAATCTGAAATGTTTTATTTTATGCATGTATTGATTATGCTGGTATATGCTTGTTAGATGTGTGTGGATAGAGTTTATTTTCATTGTATTTGTTTTATTATGCATTTATAAACGTATTTAATCATTATGAATTTGTAATATGGCTATGGGCTGAAATTTAGAATCCCATAATTTGTTAATGTCCCCTTCCATGGGTCGGATTGAGTGAAGGGGATGTTACAAAGTGGTATTAGAGCTTCTAGTTGCAATACTGGAGTTGTATGGGACAGAAATGGACACTTACAGGAAAAAAATATGATTTTGCATATAAAATGCTCCTACAAAAACTCAGCGTTTAATCACTAAATGGTATTCTAACCAAGCCATGGGTTATATCTGTGGTCTACCAGTGGGAGAGGTAGACTAGTTGAGGGAATTTTTCAAAATTTGAAAATTTAGTGGTGGAAAGTTTCTATTTTGTTATGCAACAAATAATCCCCTTATTGCCAAACTAAAATTTCATTCAATTCTGAAATTTTAAAAATTTGGTAATTTTAAAGTGGGCCCCACCTATGCCATGTGGATAGGTGATGTGGAGGAGCCACATGGGAAGGGGGAATAATGTGAAGGATATAAATGGGTTGAAGGTATGATGTGAACTAGCCACATCAGTTCCTAAGCACTAGAATCTGAACCAAGGGTTGGTAAAAGATTAGCACCCTAGTGCTAGCGTCGATGGACCATGCGACCTGAGGTTGAGGACTAAGGGATAGGAGGAAAGGGGATAAACCTTGTCGGTGATCGTGATCTATCGGGGTGCCCGTGTTCAATGGTTTTTTCTTGTAGTGCATTGAAAATGTGCATTATGGTTAACGGTGGGTGGTCCATTGGGTGGATACTACCAAATCATGTGCCATCTTTTGATTGGAAATGACTCCCCCGACAACTTTTACAAAACCACTTTCGCAATGATTCATTACCCCTTCTCGTAACAGTAAAGCACTGATGCATTTTCACCCAAGGACAAGAGGTATAATGACTTGGTAATTTATGGAAGGTGATACGGCCCTGTCATGGGGTGACATGTAGGACCTATCTAACACCTCGGTAAGCATGTGTCGTGACACGTCAGCAAGACTCCTTGACCCCCATTTTTTTTTAAATCTACAAAGTTAGTTATGGATTTTAACCACAGCTACTCGAAGAGTATAAAATTGGCCAAATTGTGGATTATGAGGAGGTGTTATAGAAATTCCAAACATTTCGAATTTTGGAGAAGTGGAAAAGACAAAAGTATTCAATTCTAGAATGTTATAAAAGGTGGTTGGAGCATCTGATGAGGAAACTTAAAATTGTTGAGTAATCATGTTCATATGTATTATCTGGACCAATAGAGAATTTGTTTTGGTTATACATAGATGGTATTATACAGGTGTCTGAATTTGGCTTATGGAATTAAATGAACCTACAGAAAAAGCGTAGAAATTGGGTAAATTTGACATTTTTAAAGGCTATAAATTTTTGCTTGGGAATCTTAAATGGGAATAATTAGTCACTGGAAAGATTATCCATAGAGGAAAAGTTGTATAGAGTCAAATTATTAAGTGTTGATTCAAATGTTTCTATAATTAATCAGAAAAAGTTCATATATGCATAATTTGACAAAAAAAGTTCAATATGGGTATTTTCCAAAATATTGTTGAAAATTATTTTTTGATTTTATAAGAATGTTATAAATCTAACAAATGTGTTTATATTAACATTTTTCTATATTCAAAATTATATCAGAGACAGTTAAGGTTCATCATTCAGTATAGATCAGTTTGGAAACCCTTGGTCTTGATTGGGCCAAGAGAATCATCATCATGAACGATGCACATGATCCTAATGAAGTTGAGATAGATGTTATGGGAGATAACATACATGTTGAAAATGCAGATGCAAAATCCAATGGTAGAAGAAACCAAGTGACTCCCCCAGACATTGCATAAACCATGAGGAGCGTAAGGGTGGAACTGTAGAGTTGTAGAGAAAACAATGGCAAGATGATTAAATATCAAGAAGAATAGAATCAGCTAATTGCGGCTATGATTTAAAGTTTGACATACATTCAGAGAAATATTCACTCTTGACATCACTTAGAAAATCAGGAAAAGAGTGGGATTAGCTCAAGGAGGCATTCTCACAAGAGGGACCATAGTTCAAGAAGGATTTCTAGAGACAAGACATACTCCAGAAATCTCAAGTCATCTCACTCTAGAGACTCCATTAATGAAGGATCAAGATCTTCATCTCATAGGAATAAGAGGAAGAGGCTTTTCAAGAACAACTTGTATGGAGAATTTAGGAAGGCCAAACCTCCTACATTTTATGGTGAGGTAAAATATGGTCAAGAAGTTGAGGCTTGGCTTCTTGGGATTAGGAAGGATCTCCAAGTTCAAGACTACTCAGGAAATACGAAAGCAAGAGTGGCTATATTCAATCTGAATGGAAGGAATTCTATATGGTAGGATCACCTTAGGCAAGTAAAGAAGATCAATGAAAAGAAGATTGTGTGGAAGTGATTCAAGAAATGCTTCAAGCAAAAGTACCTCTCTGATAAGTACTATGATGAAAAAAAATCTCCATGAGTTGAAATTGGACAAATGACTATGAAGGAACATGCAAATAAATTCTTGGACTTGTTGAGATATGTCAAGTATATTAGAGATGATAAAGTGAAAATTCAACATTTTCTAAGTGGGTTTCCTCAATCCTAAAAATATATAATTGAGTTTGATGAACCTCAAACTCTAGATGAGACCATAAGAAAGGCCAAGTATTGTTATGATCAAAACAAAAGAAATCCAAAATTCCATAAGGCATGGAATTGTTGGTTCTGGAGCCTAGTCTTCCAGATTTAGAGATGTTGTTGTTTAGCCATGTTTGTACCCCATTTTTATATGATATGTAGATGGACTGTACACTCACCCCAGCAGGGGGGTGTGGGGGGGCATCGGCCCCCCACGGGATTCCAGGGGGGATCATCCCCCCTGGCTGGGGGTCTTAGGGCCAGCAGGGGTTCGGGGGCGAAGCCCCAAATTAAATTTTTGGGTTATTTCGCCAATAGATTACGGGCCCATGGTTTTGGGTAACTCGTGGTATTTTTCCATGGTATTTCCCCTTTAAAAGAAAGACATTGTAATACATCTAGGATTGATGCATTAGGTATTGTGTATTGTAAAGATCTCTGAGATCGTCTAAGAGAGACAGAGAGAGTGTGAAGAGGAAGTTGCAGTGGCTGTGTTGCGGGTTGTATCCCTTCACTTTGCTGGATGGTATAATAATAAGGACTGGCAATTTCTGTGTGGACGTAGCCCATCTTGGGTGAACCACGGTATATTGGTGTCTCTCTTGTAATGTGTCTGTGTGATTATATTTGCATCTTGTTTATTGTTATTGCTCTACGATCCTGTTTTTTCTAACAATTGGTATCAGAGCCAAAGGTCTATTTGGAAAATAAACCCGCAGGAAACTAGGGTTTCTGGTTTGAGTGGGAGCAATGGAGGAAGAAGGAAAGTTTAAGGTCGAGAAGTTTAATGGACAAAACTACCAGTTATGCAAGATGAAAATGGAGGACTATCTGTACCAGAAGGATCTATTCCTGTCGTTGGGAGGAAAATCAAAACAGCTGGTGACCATGAAGGACGAAGAATGGGAGGTTCTTGACAGAAAGGACTGGGAACAATACGGTTGTCCTTGGCTTCGTCAGTGGCTTTCGATATCTCAAAAGAAAAGAAAATAGAGGGTTTGATGAGTGCATTGAGTAAGATGTAAGAAAATCTCTTGGGCTCCAACAAGGTATTTCTAATGAAGCGTTTATTTAATATGAAGATGCCAGAAGGTGGATCTCTTGCTGATCATTTAAATCAATTTAATATAGTTACAAATCAACTAATTTTTGTAAATGTGAACTTTGATTATGAGGTTATCGCTCTTCTAATCTTGTGTTCATTTCCAGAAAGCTGGAATAGCTTGGTCACGGTTGTAAGTAACTTTGTCTCGAGTTCAAACACCTTGAAATTTGATGATGTTATTGGTGTTATTCTTAGCGAGGAAATGCGAAGAAAAAACACAGGTAAGACATCAGGTAATGCATTGACCATGGAGAGAAGGGGAAGACAAAGGGAGAAAGGAAAGAGCTAAGGTAATCGCAGCAAGTCTAAAATGGGAATATCCAAGTCCAGACTGGGAAAGATAGAGTGTTGGAACTGTGGAAAGAAAGGACATCTAAAGAAAGACTACAAATCTCTAAAGAAGAAAGGAGATGGACAACATGAGACTAATCAGGAAGAAAATGTAACAGGTAATGTGTTACAAGATGCTTTGATTCTTACATTAGATAATACTAGTGATTACTGGGTAGAAGATTCAGGGGCTTCATGTCATGCTACACCCCATAGGAAATATTTTCATGATTATGTTCCAGGCGATTTTGGACATGTTTTATTGGGTGATGATGAGCCATGTAAAATTGTTGGAATGGGTAAGGTATGGATAAAATTTAAGAATGGAACTGAATGGCTGCTGAAATATGTAAGGAATAGTCCCGCTATGAAAAGAAATATGATCTCAACCGGGTAGTTCGGAGATGGCAACTATTTATCTACATTTAAGGAAACGTGGTGGAAAATCACTAAAGGATCAATGGTGATAGCAAAAGGAGACAGGATAGGTACGTTGTATTTATTTCCTCATAATACTGACCATTCTATCTCTTTAGCTTACACAGGAACAGATACAGCATTGTGGCATCATAAGCTTGGCCACATGAGTGGAAGGGGATGCAGATTCTCCACTCAATGAAGTTTCTTCCATATTTGAAGCAGGTAAGTTTGGAATTCTTTGAGAACTGTGTTTATGGAAAATAGAAGAGAGTCAGATTTCTCAGGGTTGGGAAACACAAGAAGAATTAAAGGTTAGAGCTTGTGCATACAGATGTATGGGGACCGACTCAAGTACAATATCTTGGTGGCTCTCATTATTATGTTACATTTATTGATGATGCAACTAGGAAAACTTGGGTTTATTGCATTAGACAAAAATCTGATGTGTTTGCTACTTTTAAGAAGTGGAAAGCTTTGGTTGAGAATGAGATAGGAAAAAGGTTGAAGTGTCTTAGATCTGATAATGGAGGTGAGTACTGCGACAAGGATTTTGATAGTTATTGTTCATACCATGGGATTTGTAGAGAGAAGACAGTCCCAGGAACACCACAAGAAAATGGTGTGTCATAAAGGATGAATAGAACGATCATGGAGCGTGCAAGGTGTATGAGATTGCATGCAGGGTTGCCCTTACAATTTTGGATAGATGCTGTAAATACTGTTGTTTATTTAATAAACAGAGGGCCTTCAAGTGCTTTGGATGGTGGTATTCCAGAGGAGGTATGGGCAGGTAAAAATTTAAACTACTCATTTCTGAGAACTTTTGGTTGTGAATCATTTGTCCATATTGATAAAGACAATAGAACAAAGCTTGAAGCTAAATCCAAAAAATGTACCTTTATTGGATATGGGGTTGATGATTTTGGTTATCGCTTATGGGATTATGAAAATCACAAAATCATTAGGTGTAAAGATGTGATATTTAATGAAAAGGTCATTTATAAAGATCAGTTGCAGGGAAATAAACAGGAAAAAGAAAACACACAGTACATAGTGATTGATGAAATTAAATAAAATGAAGTTCCAAAGGTGCCAGAAAATTAAGAACAACAACAAGTACATGAAACTCATGCAAGTGTAAGAAAATATACCAGTTTAAGTAGACTCCCTGAATGATACTCTCATTCAATGTATTATTTTTTTATGATTGATGCTGGTGAACCAGAATGTTATGAAGAAGCAATGCAGGTGGAAAATAGAAAGAAGTGGGAGCAAGGCATGAATGAGGAGATGGACTCATTGGTAGGAAACCAGTCTTGGGATTTGGTTCAGTTGCTTGCTGGTAAAAGAGAATTGTAGAATAAATGGATTTACAAGTTGAAGGAAGAAGAAGGAGGTAAGAATCGGTACAAGGCCAAACTTGTTGTAAAGAGGTTTGCAGAGAAGAAAGGTATAGATTTTGATGAAATTCTTTCTCTTGCAGTTAAGATCACTTCAATTAGGAATATTTTAAGTCTAATGGAGGTAGAATATTTGCATATTGAATAGTTAGATGTAAAAACAACCTTTCTCCATGGGGATTTGGAGGAAGAGATATATATGCAGCAACCACAAGGGTATGAGGTCAAAGGGAAGGAGAATTTGGTATGCAGGTTGAAGAAGAGCTTATATGGCTTGAAGCAAGCCCCAAAGAAGTGGTATTTAAAATTTCGCAGGTTTATGATAGAACAAGGTTATGGTAGATGTCATTCTGACCACTGTGTTTATTTCGAGAGCTAGATAATGGAACATATATTATCTTGTTATTTTATGTGGATGACATACTTATTATAGGGTGTTGGGTTTGTGAGCTATCTCAAAGAAAACACCTAATATTTAATTATCGACCGAGGTTGGTAATCTTGGAGTTGAGGAAAAGTATATGCTAAGGTAGAATGATACCTAAATTTCAGCTTGTCAGACCTTAAAATATTAAATAAAGAAAAGATCGAAAGATATTTCAAAATGAAAAGCTGAGTCAAACTTTAAAAAGACAACAAAGAAACTAACCGAGCCTATCTAAACTACCAGATCAAAATAATGCCAAATAATACTACTCTATCCTATGATTAAACAATAGAGAAGACAAAGACAAATTATTCAAGACTACACTAAAGCATCCAATTCCATTCTCCTTGGGAATCTGGAGGAAGTATATCAAATGTAATGGGAATAGGGGTGAATGTATCGAAGTGTCTTTCAAAGGTAACAAGAAAACAAAATGGAACTAAATCTAATTCAACTTCTACAAATAAATGCAAGCTAAAGATTATCTAACTACAATTAAATTTAAGCATAATGATCTATCTCCTATTTATAAACGAGGGACTTGAACTGAAGAAGTTTAGGAGCAAGTAGAAAACTTGATAAAGATGTTTTAATTCATAAACAAGTAGAAAAATTGATAAATATATTGTACTTCTGAACTAAATCTTGTTCCATGAATCCATTATTAGCATGAGAAGAATAATTCAAGACTGAAATGATTTGGAGAATGAAATTACTATTGATATTATTAACATACAATAAACTGCATTGAAAATGAAACTAATAAATTCTGTAACCATAAAGCATTGATAAGTCAACATAAGGAAAAGACAAGTTGTAAACAACTAAAGAAAGGCTTAAAGGGAAAATAAAATGACAACTAAATATGATAACAAAGCTTAATTAAAACTTCATACACAATATAACAAAATCTTAATGACTGTTAAAAGAAATGCTGAAAGAGATTACAATTTTGAAAACCTAAGAAACTAGATTCTAATTAAGCTAAGTGATGCAAGAAGTATTAAGGTCTGAATGCCTGTCCGGATGGCTATCTGAATGACAGTCTGAATGGAGTAAAACGACTTAAACTAAAGGGAAGAGAAGATGGGATGATCTTATCTACTAGCTAGCTAATGCATATGATCCTATAGTGTAGGGAAAGCAACGGATAAGCTAATTAAGATCTAGAATAAGAAAAAACTATCTATGTTAGGAAACTAACTATTTCTATGAGATTGAGATGTAACTTAAGCTAATCTTATGCTACAGGAGAGAAACTATAGAATTTTAGTCTAGGAGCAGATCTAAGAGGAGAAACTAACTAAACCCTAAGTTAACTAGGAAAATGGAATCTTTTAAATAAAACCATTTAAACAAACTAAATGAGCTAAATGTAATCTAAACTACTTAAACAATGAAATAAACTAAATGTAACTTAAGCTACTGAAGCAAACTAAATGAAACTAAGTTTGCCTAAACTGGAATGAAATGAACCTAAGTGTGGTCGGTCACCATTTAACTTCTAGAAAACATTAGTATAAACAGCAACACAATATACATAACAAAAATAGAAACATCATTTATATGAACAGCACAACATTATTTATATCACAGAACAAAAACATCATATACAAAACACATACATAAATGAAATAACGACATGGTTTATCTACAATAAACAAATACAATTTATATACACTGATGAAAACCATTGGTCGTTGAGGGGCCCGTATCAAAAAACAGAGGGTGAGCCTTAATCAGTCAATCACCATGCATGCTAATAAATTTCCATAAACCTGGAACTGAATTGTATTAATAAAAAGACAGAGTTGCAGTGCTTTGGTATCCATTTGCAGCTGAAAATATAGGCAAGTCTAAAGATGAAAAGACTGACTAACTAATGACTAACTCATTTCTGCTACAAGGACGTCTATTTATACAACATTACAATGAAGAAAGCGAGTCGACCCTTTAGTGGTCAACTGCTTAATAGCAGAATATCTTGAATGCCCAAAAATGGCTCTATTTAATAGCTCGTGACACGCATAAGCCAAGGGAAGGCTCTGCTTAATCATTTCGTGACAGCTCGTAGCCAAAGAACGACCTCATAAAGTTCATGACAGCACACAGAGCTTTGTTCCCAATCCCACGGCGTTGATCCTTCACGCAGTTGAAATGGAAATGCTCCTTTGACGTGGCAAAGATGGATGTGATGTCAAGCTGAGAGCGCAGGAGAAAGGATCTTCTAGAACATCAACTTACGTACCATCAGAGCCACGTCCCAAACAGAATCCACACTCCGGTTTACTCTCTAACGACTCGAGCATACCTCAACCATCGATCTCACGGGTCGAATGCGGGACTGAACGACGGGCTAAATGCAGCTGGTCATCCACAACTTAAATACTCGTCCAATTGAAGATTCGTTTGAGAGCCAGAACCTGTAAAACAAAATGTAGTTACTAAACAAGCAAAATAAACATCAATAAACCATAATATAACAATTTTTACCCAAAATTCATGTGATGTGTAAATAAACGCTTACCTGCTCCATTTGATGTTCTGAATGACAAAGAGAATGACTTATTACATCAAAAATGGTGAAAATAATGCTGATTCAGAGTGTATTTGGTATTAAAAAATGGTGACAAAATGGACACCAACACAGGGTCTAACATGCAGGAAATAAATGTGCTCAAAACGAAGTTAGAAAATTCATTTGCAATGAAGGATTTGGGTGCTGCAAAGAAAATCCTTTGTATGAGAATAACAAGAGACAAGAAAAATCGCAAACTGACATTGTCTAAGAGTGAGTACATACAAAAGTTGTTGGAGAGGTTCAGAATGCAGAATGCAAAACCAGTTAGTACACCTTTGGCCAGCCATTTCAATCTAAGTAAGGAAATGTATCCCAAGACATGGGAAGAGATAGATTACATGTCCAAGATTCCCTATTCATCAGTAGTTGGCAACTTGATGTATGCCATGGTGTGCACAAGACCAGATATTGCACATGCAGTGGGAGTTGTGAGAAGATATATGAACAATCCAAGTAAAGAAAATTGGAAGGAAGTACAGTGGATTCTCGAGTATATGAGAGGTACTACCACTCATGCATTATGTTTTGGAGGTTCAGACACTGTTCTATAGGGATATGTTGATGCAGATATGGAAGGTGATAAGGATAGCAGGAGGAGAACCACAGGGTGTGTGTTTACTGTAGGTGGAACACTAGTAACATGGATTTCGAAACTACAAAAGTTTGTTTCACTTTCAACAACGGAAGCAGAGTATGTTGTTGTTACAAAGGCTAGTAAAGAGATGATTTGGTTGTAGAGGTTTATGGAGGAATTGGGTAAGAAGCAGAAGGATAACAAGTTGTATAGTGATATCTAGAGTGCCATTCATCTTGCAAAGAACTCAGCATTCCATTCCAGGACTAAACATATATATCTCAAGTACCATTTCATACGCTCTGTTCTGGAAGATGAACTGTTAAAATTATGGAAGATACATACTAGCCAAAATCCTGCAGACATGTTTACAAAGGTAGTGACCAGAGAGAAACTGAGTCCCTGCTCGGTCTCAGTTGGCCTTCTAGCATGAAGGTGAATATGATAAATTTGCCAAGTCCAAGTCCAGCAAGTATAACAGTGGTGTAGTTGCTGTGATCAATCTCCAAGTGGTAGATTGTTGGTTGTAGAGCCTGATCTTCCAGATTCAGAGATATTGTTTAACTGTGTTTGTACCCCAGTTTATATGATATGCAAGTGGACTGTACACTCACCCCAGCGGCGGGGTGTGGGGGGGCATCGGCCCCCCACGGGGTTCTAGGGGGGATCATCCCCCCTGGATGGGGGGTCCGGGGGCGAAGCCCTCGAAAGAAAGTTTTGGGTTGTTTCTCCAACAGATTACGGGCCCATGGTTTTGGGTAACCCGTGGTATTTTCCCAATGTTTTTTCCCTTTAAAATAAAGACATTGTAATACGGATAGGTTTGATGCATTAGGTATTGTGTATTGTAAATATCTCTGAGATCGTGTAAGAGAGATTGAGAGAGTGTGAAGAGAAATTTGCAGCAGTTGTGTTGCGGTTTGCATCCCTTGACTTTGCTGGATGGTATAATAATAAGGACTGGCAATTTCTGTGTGGACGTAGCCCATCTTGGGTGAACCACGGTATATTGGTGTCTCTCTTGTAATGTGTATGTGTGATTATATTTGCATCTTGTTTATTGTTATTGCTCTCTGATCCTGTTTTTATATTTGCAAAAGAAGGGAATAAAATTTGAATGGACACAAAAATGTGAAGAAAGATTCCAGTTGTTGAACAAGCACCTTACAAGTGCTCCAATTCTGAAAATTGAAAAACTATAAAAAGACTTTGTGGTGTGTATAGACACATGTAAACAGGGAGTTGGAGGATTTCTTATGTTAGACAATCATGTGGTATGTTATGATTATATAAAATTGAAAGAGGATGAATAGAATTATGCTACCTATGATTTGGAACTTGCAGCCATAGTGCATGATTTAAAGATGTGGAGGCATAATTTAATGGGTAGAAAATTTGTACTAAGAATAGACCACTGTGGTCTAAAATATTTATTTGAGAAGCCAACATTAAATACCAAGCAAGCTAGACGGCTATAATTTTTATGTGAATTTGATTTTGAGATCAAATACATAAAAGGGAAGGAAAATAAAGTGGTTGATGCACTCAACAAAAAGATGCATGAAATGCATGTGGAGACCATCAGTACTTTCCCATCAAATTTAAGGGAGCGGATTGTTAATTATCTTGCTAAAGATGAACTATATGTGAAAATAAAAGATAAATTACAGCAACATAATTTTGAAAAGAGGTATGAAGGGTATCATTTGGAGGATGATGGACTTCTTACCTATAAAAACGAAATTTATATTCCAAATGTGGTTGACTTGAGGAGAACTGTTTTGGATGAGATACATAAAATTCCATATTCTGATCACCTGGGATACCAGAAAACAATTGCCACATCCATGAAACAATATTTTTGGTCAGGGATGAAAAGGGGCATTGTTGAGCATATTTCTAAGTGTATCAAATGTCAACAAGTGAAATTTGAACATCAACACCTGGTAGGTTTATTGCATCCTTTTCCAATTCTAGAATGGAAATAGGAAGTCATTTCCATGGATTTTATTACAGGATTTACATTGACCTTGAGGAAACATGATTTCATCATGGTTGCGGTGGATAAATTGTCGAAGGTAGCACATTTTATACTAGTTAAATCCACATATAAAACAAATTCCATTGCAAATATTTTCATGAAGGAAATTTTCAAATTGCATGGGTTTCCTAAGGCAATGATTTTAGATAGAGATACCAAATTTACTTCAAATTTATAGAATTTTTTTTTTGCATATTTGGGCACATAGTTGAACTTTAGCACTTCCTACCATCTAAAAATAGAAAGAGTAAATTAGGTTATTGAAGACATGATTCACATGTATATGATGAGAAAACCATCCAAGTGGGAAGGTTATCTACACCTGGTAGATTTCGCATGTAAAAATGGACAGGAAGCATCATTGGGAATGAGCCCATTTGAAGCTTTGTATGGAAAAGAGTGCAGGATACTAGTGACTTGGGATAATCCAATGAATAGAATTGTACTTTGGCCAAAATTGCTTAAGGAAATGGAACAATAGGTTGTAAAAATCATGCATAATTTAAAGGAAACCCAAGATAGATAGAAAATTTATGTAAATAAGTATAGAGTGCATAGATAATTCATTGTTTGGGATCACATTTACCTTAGAGTGAGGCCAAGAAAGAGTTCCTTAAATCTTGGAAGTTGTGCCAAGTTGTCACCAATATATTGTGGATTATTTGAAATTCTTGAAAAGGTAGGGCCAGTTGCATATAGAATTGCATTTCCTGCTAACACTAGAGCTCATAATATTTTTTTTGTTTCTTTACTTAAGAAAATATGTACATGATCCTAACCATGTGATTGATTGGGATGTGATCCGAGCAGAACCCGAGGGAGATCTCCAAACCGAGACACTATGCATGCTAGACAAGAAGGAAGCATTGCTCTAGAACCGAGCCATTGGATACGTAAACGTGCAATGGAAGTACTTTAGTCCCAATGAGACTACATGGGAGCTAAAGAATGCCATGAGAGAGGTATATCCAATTTTGTTTTGTTTTTTAGTAAACACCGAGGATGGTGTTATTCCAAGGGGGAGGGGATTGCAATACCCTCAGTTTTGACTTGGAATGTACTTAATAAAAATTATGTGAATGATGTAAATATGCTACTATGGATTCATAGTGTGGAGCTCAAGGCCAAGGCCCGACTAGTGAATGGCTAGGCATGTATGATGTAAATATTTTTATTTGGACCATGTGTTTGGATTATAATTCCCATTCAAACTATATGTAAATATTATGTTGGAAAATAATAAAATGTTCTAAGATGGTTATGTAAAGAGCACTATAGGGGTTATGACTCCACCAGAGGGGAATAGGAAAGGGGCGGGATATGGGAGACTAAATCCTTTGATGCCAGATGTCAACCTCTAATTGATTCCATGTACTTTAAATGAGCCAATCACCCTCTTTTGACCGTTAAATCCAATCATTGAATGAATATGTGAGGTTGGTGGGAAAATCCACTTCATGTAGTTATTGAGGCATGGGGCTGAATGCATTTTTGTGACAGTTATGTCAATTGTCATAAGTCATTTTCTTCTATAGTGAGAAGTTATGTCAGTTGTATTTTCACCATCATCTCATATCCCTTAGAGTCAACAATCATTCTATCATTCACTCATGCATATTATACACTACATAGAGCTTCCAATTGCTATTCATGACCATTACAATACTATGTTTTAACCCAGAAATTCAAATTTAGAGATAGAGCTATAGATTTGAAGGGAAAATAGATGGTTGTAGGTGAGAATAGAGGTTTTTAAAGCAAGGAACCCTTAACCATTGAGTTTTTCTACTCACATATGCTTTAGAATCCTTAATTTATGATTACAAGAGGTTCTCCAATAGCATACAGTTGATTGGACTCTTACTACACACACTGGTAAGCACTGTAAGGATTGGATTTTCTAAGGGGATTATGGATCGGTGAATGTGAATGCCTTCCTTGTGTTGTGTGGGGAAGTTGGAAGGAGTTCCATGGATGTGATGGTTGAGTGATATCTCTATGGATATTTATATGAGAATTTGGCTAAGCATAGAGAGAATAATAGGTTGTGGGCTGAGAGAGAGAATCATGTCGGTGTTTATTTTTCCCTAGAGGCCTCATATCCCAACTTGGGGGTGGAATATATGTAGAAAGAGTATACGTTGGATAGAGTCCTTATGGTTGGGTGGAAAATTTCCCTTACTCAATCAGTTGCTTGGATCTTCTTTGTTTAAAGATAAGTAATATTTTGTAATTCAATCTGAAATGTTTTATTTGATGCCTGTAATGATTATATTGGTATATGCATGCTAGATGTGTGTGGATAGAATTTATTTCTTCTATGTATTCTTTTATTATACATTTACACATGTATTTTATTATCATGAATTTGTAATATGGATATGGGGTGAAATTTAGAATCCCATAATTAGTTAATATCCCCTCCCGTTGGTCAAATTTAGTGAAGGAAATGTTACACCTGTGAGGAACAACTTGTAAATAGAGAGAGGGGTGTGCCTTGGACAGCCCTTGGAGCCACAACTCCTGGAAAAAAAAATCGAACAGTAAGAAGGAAGGAAACTCCCTTGGGAGGACACTTGTAGCATGCATCCAATAGATGCAGCCAAAACCCTCTTCTCGGTCCATACGCCCCTTGAAGATACCAATGTTCCCATACCTGGAAGCTATGTATTTACATCACATCCTCCATTAGAAGGCCACACCATAGAACCCTACAAATCACAATACAAAACTCATAAACCGGTACTAAAAGAGAAATATGAAATAATGAAACCTCGCACAAGGACAAGGAAACCTAGAAATAATATCAGGAGCAATGAGTGGGACCTGGCTTGACCTCCATGAAAAGTCTTCCAACCTATCCACCATATAAAAACTAATATTTCAAAGGTACAATTTCATCTGGGTTAAACCCTAATCGTTAAGATAAATCCATGAATGAGCTTGCTAGGAAACCTTATCACAAATGAGTGAGGAATGAAGGTAGAATGAAAAGTGAGGGGATTTTTTTGGGATGGATACGGAAGTGGGGGCTCAAATAGGTAGCACACATGCAAATAGAAAAGTGGCTTGCATGCAAACCACCATTGAAGGGAAAGCACACCACGGCCTAGTATTAAAGTAAACATATTGATTTATTTTCCCATGATTGAATTTTATATATATATATATATATATGGGAGCAATATTATGTAATTATATGTAGGCCTAATATAAATTATGTAATAAGTTAACTAATTCATCTTATGGGCATGATTAATCAAAACACATTTTAGCTATCATTTTGAAATTTGTTTTCCTGATTAATACTAAGCAATATTTGGAGAAGATCATAGGAAATTTAGAGGGGATATCATATTCCCTATTCAAAATATGTTTGCCTAATTAAATTGTATATCAAGGGAATTTCGCTAATGGATTTTATCTTTGTATATACAAAGTTATTAATATGTAGTGACACCCGATTTTTATCTAGGTTGAATGTCGGATGCAATCACCCTATCAAATCAAGTGGAATGTTGTAGATTGAATTTTAAATTTGCTGGAAAGATTTTAAATCTTATATGGGAAGTTGTTTCCCAAAAATATTCATCTTCTAGCAACTCAATTTATTTTGTGTGAAAAAATTCCACTTTTAAAGGAAAAAAAAATTTAAAAAATAAAAATAAAATAAAATGATGATCAACACTTTTACATGCTCTCGATGACTATTCAAACATGAGAAGTAATTTCCTGTGAAAAGGCTATGCAAACAATTGAAAGATATATGCTCTATGCAACTTAAATGGAATTGTTCCTTTGACACTGAATTTTATCAACCAAACATGGAAGAGAGGGGCATTAACGTATTAATTGTCATTGTAGTATGAAAAGTTGTGTAATCCCTTTGCTTTCTCAAGTTATAGTGAGAAGTTGCTTTCAACAATATGGGTATTATTTCAGAAATTGTTAAGAGTGAAGGAGCTTTTGCAAGGTTTATTATAGAGAGCCTTAGCAATGTTACTAATCATAAGGTTGTATAAGTCGTGATATTTCACATTTTACAAAAGGAAGTAGACTAGCAGTTTATAAAAAATGAAGTCTGTCAATTAATCAAAACTCTTATGTTGCAAAAGTTGGCCAGAATTTATTCTGTACTTTCTATTGTTGTCTTAAAATTTTACACAAATTGTATTTGATTTTTTGTATTTTTTATTGTGTGAACTATTTTTTAGTCAATTTTCCACTGAACCACCTCACTCGTCATCAAAGATAATAGTAGAAGAGTAGAGAACAGTGTTGCAAATAAGTAATAAAAATGATGGCATATGAAATTATACGTTTAGTCTCAAAGTAAATGAAAGAAAAGGGCAGTTTCTCTAGCATAGATAATGTAATTTCTCCCAATTTATTATAATTGTGCCATTTTTTTAATTTTTATGTTTAGTTGTTTTGGAATTTGTAGACTAGATTAAGTTGTAAATATAAATAAATATATATTTCCCTACATTATAACTAAGAAATCCATCCAATAACTACATTATGACTTTTTTTATAATTGTAAATCATCATAACGTTAAGATGAAGCTTCTTAAAGGATGGAACACCCCAATATTTTTACAGATGACAGTTAAAACATTAAATGTGATTTACATTCACATTTCATTTACTTATTATATGTTCACATTAGCCTAGAATTGCCTATGTTTATTCTTTTATATTGTTAATGTTAAGATTCAATATGCTAAGATGGAAAATATCAGCATTACATTCCATTTCACAACAATAGCATATACAGGATCACTGAAAGAACAACAAGCACAACATAAACACAAGAGACACAGATTTATCCTGGGAAGCCCTCATGGGGTAGAAAACGCAACAAATCTTCCTCAATATAGATGACCAGCAAATACAAAGATGTAAACCCTAGACATGAGCTCCTTCTCCTCCATAGCAGATCTCTCCCTCACCTATGCGCCAATCACAAGTGAGTGTAATAATGAGTGAGTGTGTTAAATGAGGAACACACCTCCTCTATTTATACACTACTCCGACTTGTCTTTTACATTAACTAGGTCGGCCCCAACTTAACCACTTAACATAATGTGACAGGGCCGACCCCACTAGAGTGGTCTAATAACCCTTTAACCCACATGACTCATACAGGGCTGACCCCCACTAGCAGAGTCTAATAACCCAAGTTGCCACATTCTCCATGGAGGAATAAAACATCTCCGAATATACAATAAGGTCTTCATGGAGGAATGAAACATCTCAGGAATAATAAAGTACAAGTATAATATTCTTAGAAGTTACAATATTTCAACACTCCCTCTTAACGAGAAGGATATTATAACAACATCCACAGGAGAAAGGAGTCATCAACTACATGATACATGATACATGATACATCTTTAAATCATTGGAAGCTTTCTTTATACATCATCAGTAACTCAAGCAGTTACTGAAACATCTTCAATTCTGGAACATCAACATCTTCAGTACTAAATCTTCATCTTCTGCAGCACCCGATCAACCAGGAAAATATCATCATCTAGATCCTCAATCAATAGCCTCATCGTCTGGATCTACCGATCAACATCATCGTCATCTAGATCATCACGATCAATAGCATCATCATCTAGATCATCACGATCAACAGCATCATCATCTAGATCATCACGATCAATAGCATTTGGATCATCTTGATCTATAGCATCTGGATCATCTCGAACTACAGCATCGAGATCATCGCGATCCACAACATCTGGATCATCTCGATCTACAACATTTGGATCATATCGATCTACAGCAGCAGCATATTATGTAATACACATGATCCAATTACGGGATGATCAATCCCTCTCATCTTAAGACACCTCTCATGTCTATGGATGATGCAATCCAGATCTACTTACAGGATGATCAATCCTGATCCTTTTAAGACAAATCCATGTCTAGGGACGATGCAGTCCTTGATCTATTTAAGACAAATCCATGTCTAGGGACGATGCAGTCCGTGATCCATTTAAGACAAATCCATGTTTAGGAATGATGCAGTCCTTGATCCATTTAAGACAAATCCATGTCTAGGGACGATGCAGTTCGTGGTTTGTTTAAGACAAATCCATGTCTAGGGATGATGCAGTCCTTGATCCATTTAAGAAAAATCCATATCTAGGGACGATGCAGTCCGTGATCCATTTAAGACAAATCCATGTCTAGGGACGATGCAGTCTTTGATCCATTTAAGACAAATCCATGTCTAGGGACGATGCAATCCCGACCATAGTGCCAGTCCTATTTCATACTGGATGTGACCTAGATCGGATCTAGGATTTACCACCACAGAGCTAGTCCTTTTTCGTATTGGATGTGACCTAGATCATATCTAGGATTTACCACGTACATTTTGAACCAACTGTCCAGGGACAATGCAGTCCTATCATGTACATTTTGAACTAAACATTCAGGGACGATGCAGTCCTATCACGTACATTTTGAACTAAACATTCAGGGACAATGCAGTCCTATCATCAATTCTCAGAGACAGATGTCTACGGGTCAATTCAGGGACCTAAGTCTAGGGATGATGCAATCCCTCTCGTCCACTAGGGACCACTTCTTAGAGACATATATCTATGGATCAATTCAGGGGACTGAAGTCCAGGTATGATGTAATCCCTCTTGTCCACTAGGGACTACTTTCTCGGATACATATATCTATGGATCAATTCAGGGGACCGAAGTCCAGGGATGATGCAATCCCTCTCATCCACTAGTGACTACTTTCTCGAAGACATATGTCTACGAATCTCTTTTAGGAAATGTGTCCAAGGATGATACAATCCACTTGTCAACTTAGGCTTAGTCTAAGGACCATTCATCAACCTCATCGTCAGTATCACCAATACAGGCATCCACATCATCGACCTCACTGTCGGTATCACCAATACAGGTATCCACATCATCGACCTCACTGTCGATGCAGGCAATCTCATCATCAATGACCACATCACTCCCCCTTTCGAGGAGGGTCATTCTGAACTACACCAAGCTTGTATTAGAAATACTCAAACTTTACTCGAGATAAAGGTTTGGTCAATATATCAGCAACTTGTTTGTCAGTGCTTACATACTCGAGCTTGATAGCTCCTTTCTGCACCATATCCCATATATAGAAATATCGGATCTCTATGTGCTTTGACTTATCATGGAATACTGGATTCTCTGTCATATTGATACAACTCTGGTTGTCACATAGGATCATAGTGGGGTCCATATCTAAGTCAAATAGTCCTGACAACAATTTTCGAAGCCAAACTGCTTCACAACTAGTAGAGCAAGCAGATATATATTCTGCTTCAGTTGTGCTGAGAGCCACACTAGACTGCTTCCTGCTGAACCACGAGATCATGGACGATCCCAGACAATAGAAACCTCTCAATGTGATCTTCTTGTCTGATACACTTACTTCCCAATCAACATCTGTGTATCCATGCATTCTGAAGTCATGATCTCCAAGATAATATAGACCAAAATCTATCGTACCCTTTAGGTACCTCATCACATGCTTTGCGGCTATCAGGTGAACTCGTCTAGGTTCCACTAGATACTGACTCAAGGTATTCACAGCAAAGCATATATCTGGTCTGGTATTTGTCAAATACATTGTAATGCCCTCCTCGGTACTACCGACTGATTTGATTATTGAGGGCACTAGTTTGAAGTGACTCGACTAAATTATAACATAGACCTTAGAATTTTCTTGAGTATTATTATATGAAATGAGAATCATCAGATGTTATGTGCTTGATTAAGAAATTATGAAAGAGAAATGATTGAATGAATATGCTCGACCGATTGAAGTATTATGATGAATGATGAAAAGAATTTGTGAATAAAATAATGAATATGCTCAACTAACTGAAGTATTATGATGATTTTGTGAATAAAATAATGAATATGCTCGACTGACTGAAGTATTATGATGAATGATTTTGTGAATAAAATAATGAATATGCTGGACTCACTGAAGTATTATGATGAATGATGAAAATAATTTGTGAGTAAAATAATGAAAATGCTCGACTAATAGAGGTATTATCGTAAATGATTTTATGGTGCAATGCTATTTAATGTGCTTTGAGTGTGTATGTGCAGTGGTAGGTAAGACGATTTATTGACTGACCCACAATGGAATTTTACGGTTCGTAAGAACAGAAAGAACACATAGGGGTGTGACGACAGACTGTCGACCCTGAATTAGCAATCGACGCACGGGCCTGAAGCTTGCGAGCTGACCCCGGGAAGCATGTGCCGTATGGGCGAGGCCATACCGACTTGGTCGTGTACAAGAGTTGAGGGGCAGGCGATAAGGAGAGCCTTATCCCTCAACAACCCTTAATCTCCAAGAAGTGTAGTCGATAGATCGCGGTAATGACTCCCCGATCGCTACACAAGTTCTCCTCACAAGAAGAAAGAAAATGAACCGTCGGAAGGACCCACCAAAGAGGTACCTAGACAAGAATAAGAGGAAGAAATTAATCAATCGTACAAATGGAAAATTCACGTAAGATTTAAGAAATACTTTATTCCATTTTGTTTTATCTCTATTAAATTGAATAATCCTATTCAATATTTTATTAATTTAAATTATTCATTTAAATTGATTTTATTAGTTTGAAAAAGAATTGAAGAGATTGGTTTTATTCAATTTTAATTTTGTTTGATTTTGTTTTATTAAAAAAGGTTAATAATAAAAGAATTACTTATCTTTCAAAATTTTTAATTTAAATAGATTTTATTGTAATGATTTATTCTTTACACTCTATTCTTGATTTCTTTAATTTGAACTACTTGTTTTAATTGTTTTATCATCATGAAAAGAAGTTAAGGAGATTGATTTTATTTATTTTAAAAATTGATTAATTTGTTTTTGAGGAAGGTTATTATTTACTCAAAGATTTTAATTGGATGGATTTTTATTATTTTAAATCATTATACTCAAGATTTTATTTAATTAGCTTCATTTTTTAGAAATAATTGAAATAGACCTTTAAGAAAAGAATTGTTTTTATTCAAAAATTTATTTTATTCAAGATTTACTTTAATCAATCTTTATTATTCTTTTTAGATTATTTTATAAGAAATTTGAAATAGATTTTACTTTTTAGTAAAAGGAACCATCTTCAAACTCTATTTTTTTGTATTTAGAAAAGAAAAGATTTTATAGAAAGCTTTAAGTCTAACTAAAAGATATTAACTATATTAAATAAAAACCAAAACAAAAGAAGGACTCTACTACACCTAACTCCCACTGATTTAGGGAATTAGGTGCACACTTGAGATGAAAAGACACTTGTAATTTCAGAGAAATTGTTATTAAAATATTAAACTAAATTAAATATGTGCATGGACAGACACATGGCACACAGGCTTTTGCTATATAATGAGGGACGAGAAGGAGAGACAAACATCTCTTTCTCCCTAGTGCTGGATGGGCACCAGAATTGAGAATTGACCTTGTGAATTCTTGTGAGTTGGGCTTAGCTTTCAGGGGATTGGGGAATCCCATCAGAAAGCTTGCGTTGTGTGTTCTTATGACCCCACTAGCTCGGGGGTTCGAGGTAAAGAATATTAACCTCGATACGGTAGGGAGGTCAACCGAGGGGTTGTCGGTGTCTTCGTCCATTGGATCGACTGGAGCATGGATTCAATGAAAACTACAATGGATATTCAGATACGAAGTCGACGATCTAAATCAGGTTCAACATTTGTGTTTATACTGTTTTAAGTATTTGAAATTGTTATTTTAAGTATTTGAAATTGTTATTTTAATTTTGTTGTCTTTTTAAGGAAATCGATCTGTTTACAATTGAGAATTGAATTAGTTTCATTTATGAATTTCTAGTTCGGTATGTAGAATTTATTTGAATATGAATAGAGATATATTTTATTTCAATCTGAACTATTAGAAATTTAATTCCTATTCGTTCTATATTTTGAAATCCTGACAGAAGTGATCAGTTTATGGATCTGTTTTCATTGTTTAGATGCCCTCAGGTTCCTGTGAAGACAAGAAGATTCAGGGTCTGAATATTAAAATCTGACCCAGATCCAGGAATTCTTAGATTCCTTGTTAACAAATCAATGTGGTTGAGCTTCATTTCAATTCTTTAAAACTCTACCCTAGGTTATCTATAAAACTCTTAACCACGTTTTCATCGCACGGATATATATTATCGAATTCTAGTAGAAGGATATTCTTTCTGAGTTTTCTGGCATTGTATTTCCCATCTATGAATACCCTGTTTTAATTACTGAGATTTAAGACTGCTGTATATATATTTTCAAACGGGATTCATTTCCTGGAAATCGACTTTAATGGAGGGAGACAGATTCGCCTCACAGCTATTTAGATACTCTGTTCCATTTGTTTACTTGACCGATACTATCTCTTTAACACAATCTATAAGTGCCCAGATCTACTTTCCACCTCAATTTCAAAGTTTAGATCCAAGATTTAGATCGCATTGATGTCTGTTAATTTCTAGTTAATCGATACTTTTTTTCTTGGTTCTAGAGATGGTTGTTGATCCTTATCTCTCATCGAAATTTAACTCGCCAACGTTTATCTCATACTACAAGCTTACATCCTAATGGCAATCACAGGTGACTATTGTTTGTCCAGGTATTCCTTACGGTTGAATTTCATTTTCATTTCTGAAATAATTTAAATGATTCATGTTAATACTGAATACCCTTGCTTCATAGTTATATGCTTTTCTAAACAATTTATTTTATAATTGATGAAAACTTTCTGTTACAGGGTTAATCTCATTTCCTTGTTGTAACAAGTCGAGAGTTTCGGGTCAATGGCAGAGTACCTTGTTAAAGAGTCATCTGTCCAATACTGTGCGACTATGGAGTCCACAGTTACCCTGTAAGCTCTGTGACTAACCAATTTATTGGCTTCCCCATAATCTCCCAAATCTATTAAATTAAAAGTTTTACATTGATCTATTTCTTTAGGGAAACTCCAGATCTAATAAATCGAGTCCCAGTCACCCTGTAAACTCTACAATGATCCATTTAAGGGCGTTTCATTAATTCCATATCTTTAAATTTAAATGTTTTGCTTTGATCCATTTCTCGGGGTTATTCTAGATCTATTAAGTCAAATTACATCTGTCCTGAAAAGTCTGCGACGATCCATCTTAAATGGCGTTTCCAGGTTAATAAATTGAATTGGATCGATCTGATCGCGGAATGAATTTAGCTTAGCACGGAGAGATAGAATCCTGTTAATGATTGTGAAACTTTTAACTCTGTCTTGTTACAATTCCCATCGATATCTTGTGGAGGTGTAAAATCCCAAATCCGGAACGATTATGAAATCCCCTTAACTCTGTTTACATAATTAAGAATGATTGGCACCCTCCAGGGATCGTATCAATAGGATTTTCTTAAATTGTTTCCATCCTCTGCAAATTCGGTAAAGTTTATTCTTACAGCTACCCTTTTCTAAATTCGGTTCATGTGATGTGGCAGATCGACTAACTCCCCTGCGTATATTTAATAATCTGTTAGTGTTTGGATTTTGTCAATTTGATACCCTTTCTTTTAGCTGTAGAAATTCGACCCTGAGAAACCCAGGGACCCGATTCCTGTGTCGTGGGGCGCTTAGCTCATACCCATAATCTTTTTTTATGGAAATTTCTCTATATCAATCGATTGATAATCGCTTGGCTGTTTCCAGAAATCTATCATAAGAATGGTAATTTCGATTTAAATTCTCCATGCTTCAATTTTCAAAGCCGAATGGCATTTCAAGAAATTAGTGATGTAAATCATAGTTTATATTTACCCTTTTTTTTTAGTATTGTATGTCAGTGAATAGGGTTAAAAATACGATGGACCATCTATGCATTGGATAAATCAAGTGGAAGCATAATTACTTCTTTTGTCATATTATATGAATGCTATATTAAAGTGAGTAAGTGAAAAATAAGTGTTACATTAGCATGTAGGTATATTTACCTTTTTGTAATATTGTGTGTTATATTAAATAATAAGTGGAGTGTGTATATGGATGAAACATAGGTAGGAGTAGTCTACTTCTGCCATTATTTATGTATTGCATATTAGAGAAAAGTCATGTTGTACTAATTATTAATTGTACTTATTACCATAAGCCCAGGGTGAGATTCTTGTTGACCATAACTTAATAGGATCTTATGTAGAGTCTCTTGAAATGTGAATGTCTTGATTGTGTATAATCTCATATTATCATGTGAATTTATTAGGAAAATATTACATTATTTAGTGAACGTCATAGTACTCCTCTTAGAAACTTTGAGAATGTCCCTTTATAAATTAGGTTATGTATGAAGAGAATCGAAGTTTTATTTATTATCTAGAGAAGCTCATGTCACCTTAATCTAGGACTTTTTAAGTATTATGTAGATTTGTTGACCCTTAAAATGATGGGTTGGTGATATACTAAATTGTCGAGAGATACGATTAACTACTCCTTGAAGTCATGGTGTTATATAGGAGTCATAGATTACCCTTGTAATAGTGAGGCATCTTTGGAGTTATGTTTTACAAACAAAAAAAAAACGGTCACCTCAACAGGCCCTACATACATCAATGACCCAATTATCTGTCTGTACAGAGTCATATCCACTAACTCTGATGAGTCATCAACTAGCAGCTTCAAGTTGGAAACCATGGGAGTGGCCATGGCTTTACATTCAAACATATCAAATCTTTTCAAGATTTCCATAGCATACTTTCCCAGGTTAAGAAAGATTTCTTTTGAGCCTTGCCATACTTCCAGACCTAGGAAGTAGTGCATCAATCTGAGATCTTTCATCTCAAATTCTGAAGAGAGCTTCTTCTTGTACTCGATAATATGTTTCTCATATCCAGTCAGAAATAGATCATCCACATACAATAATAGTATCATCCATAACCTTAAGGTAGAGGTTAGGATCAGCTTTACTTCTGGTAAAGCCCAAGCTTGTGAAGAAACTGAAAATTCTCCCTCTATGACTGAACATCATTCACACTCTGCATTGAGTGATCTTCTACATATCTATCTGTGCCATCTCCCGTCAGATGGGTCTACTAATATGAGCCTCAAGATCATTCAAACTCTGTGGTGAGTTCCTTCTTGCATTCATCTAAGAGAAGAATGTCATATGTATATAGACAGCATCTTCAACCTTGTAGCAAAGGTTGAAATCCGCATCACCCATGGTGATCATTAATCTCATCAAATTACTATCAATCCTGGGTGCCCGTACAGAGCTTTCTTCAATTACACCATTAAGAGAATGGTCTTATCGAGCCACTTGGAGCAAACATCTCATCATGATCATCTTCTTCTTTCTAAGAGAATCTTCTAGCCACGAGCCTTCTATAGTATGTTTGATTTGTAAGTCTTCTTGTTGAACATCCATCACTCATTCTTTGGAAAAGGTGTTCATCATCATAGCACATGATCTTTTCTACAAATCAAAGTTAATCACATGATTAGTAATACTTCATAATCATCAAATTATGATAACCTACTATGAATACTGATATGATTCACATAGTCATGCAACTATCTTGACCAATATTTTGGCACAACACTTTTCCATATCCTGTATGCATACATTGGCTATCTAGATGCCTTCCATCTCTACCAGAGCATACTGTGAAGAGCGTGCACACCTCTTAGCATGTCAGCAAAGAGGTTTCATTCTAGATAAACAACAATGGAATGTTTGTCCAATCTTACCCATCATATGCATATTAGTAGTATACTATTCAATGCTATATGAATGCTTACACTATGCATGATATATTCTAGGAATACAAATATGCATATAGCTATTACAAGCAATATCATTTACTATTTTAGAGATTCAAATGACAACTCAAATACTTATCTTTTATGGTTGCCTCCCGCTTGATCTCTATATGTCTTTGAACTTCTTATCCATCCTGGACCACTATGCATGCTCAAGTGTGCACTAGTGCCATCCTCATGATCTCATACATAATCATACATTCATTAGTATAGTCTCAATACTATCAACACATTATGATTCTAAATAATTTTAAGTATGTATGGTCATGATCATTTCATATATAGGTATACTTACCTAAGATCCTAACAAAGTAGGATTCTAACTTGATATAGGAAAACATACCTGGATTATCAAGCTCGGTTATGTCTTAACATACCCAAACAATATCTTCTTTGTTCTCTTCAATTATTTAGAGACCTTGTGCTAGAACCTACATATCTCATAGGTTAAGCATAGTAGAACAAAGTCATACATACCTCGTAACTAGATCTTCTATGTGGTCAAAGACTATGGATGAGTCTTTGTCCTTATATCATCATGGTCATAGAACTTGATTTGTCTTTCTTGATGCACCTGTATCTTGTTAGCAGACAACATCATCCTCATACAAAACCACAAGTGCATTAGTACAATCATAAGTGTCATAACCTTAATCAATAAATGTCTTCTATTATTCACATGCATTCATTATCAAACAATCATAATTGTACTAACCTCAATAACATGAAGACAATCATATCATAAACTTAATCATGAACAGATTTCAACACATACCTTTCAAGATTTCTTGTAGTCTTCTTATGTAAGGCCTTAGCCTCATCTCCCCTTGAAACTGGATCTCGAGCTAGATTAGGGTTTGTCAGAGAAACCCTAAAAATTCAAATTTTGAATTTCAAACTTCTAAATGGATGGAAAGATGTGGCTTGCTAAGCTGATCAAGCTGGTATACTTCAATTTTGAAAACTGCAAAATTTGACCCCTCAAAATTGCCTTTGAAACTTATGGATTCACTGGACATGACCTCAAACTAGGGTTTGATAAATCCCACCCTTTTTCCCAATCAAAAGGTTCAATCCAAAGCTCTAAACTTTGATTTTTCTGAGGAGCTTCTAGCCATGGTCACAGACTTCAAAAATTCCAACTTTTGCAGAAGCCCTAATTTTCCATCTTTTTGATCAAAATACCAAACTAGGATTTGATCAAGCCCAGCCTTCTGCCCAACCAAAAAATTAGATCTTGGTCTCTAAATTTCGATTTTGATGAGGCGTATTCATCCGTGGTCTCCAACACTAAAAATTCCAACTTTCTCTGAAGCCCTAAATTCCTGCAGCAGTGACAAGCCAAGAATGGAGGTGCTCAAAATCCAATTATGTTTTGACAGAAATATGCACTTGATTGTTTCTGGTGCATCTTTGAATTACGAATCCACAGGGTCTGAAACTTTGACGTGTGGTATCCTGACCTGTCATCTTTCCAAACCCATAGGTCTAACCTCAATTGTATTCTCTGAGAGAGAGTTATGCCAAGTGTCGCAATGTGACCTTTTTATGGGATAAAACAGAAGAGCGAACTTGTACAGCATGACATGTGTCACTGGTTCAACTTCGGTCTCTGAAAAACTTACTTGAGAAGCTAAAGTCCGTGCTCTACCTATCAATTTTTACGAAATTTCATTTGGAGCTTCCTATCCCAAGTTGTGACCTTTTTTCCTAGGTCACCTGTTTATGACTGAGATCTGGAAGAGGCAAAAAACCTAACTTGTACTAATCATAACTCACAAAGTACAACGAATCTGTGGCTTTCCTTCAGACACAAGGTATAGGGGGATATTTTCTACGAACTGTAAAGGTTTCCGATCCTGAACCTTGGAAAAAATGGATTTATAGAGAAATTTCCACGATGACTATTTTTTTCTATATAAAACCCTAACCTTCAAATTGTCGTAAGTGAAGCAAGTGTCATAAGTGCCATACATTTCCTTCCTTCAGGTTAGATCTGATACCATGTTAAGATTCAATATTCTAAGACATAAAATATCAGAATTATATTCCATTTCACAACAATATCATATATAGGATCACTGAAAGAACAACAAGCACAACATAAACACAAGAGACGCAGATTTATCCTGGGAAACCCTCATGGGGTAGAAAACCCAGCAAAGCTTCCTCAATATAGATGACAAGAAAATATAAAGATATAAACCCTATACATGAGCTCCTTCTTCTCCATATCATATCTCTCCCTCACCTATGTGCCAATCACGAGTGTAATAATGAGTGAGTGTGTTAAATGAGGAACACACTTCCTCTATTTATACACTACTCCGACTTGTCTTTTACATTAACTAGGTCAGGCCCAACTTAACCACTTAACATAATGTGACAAGGCTAGCCCCACTAGGGTGGTCTAATAACCCTTTAACCCACATAACTCATACAGGGCCGACCCCCACTAGGGGAGTCTAATAACCCAAGTTACCACATTCTCCACGGAGGAATAAAACATCTTCGGATATACAATAAGGTCTTCACGGAGGAATGAACCATCTCCATAATAATAAAGTACAAGTATAATATTCTTAGAAGTTACAATATTTCAACAGTTAATGATCATGCATATGGGATGTGGCATGTATACCCTGAATGTAGGACAAATGTATTGTGGTGCAAAAGAATATACATGGTTAATTGAATATTATTTGTGAAATAACTTATCATTGAAAAAGATAGATATATTATACATGAAATATATATATGGTTATTTCAAGTTGACATATAGATGGATTGAATATGAATAGTTAAATTGCTAGTATGAAAGAAAATAACCGTGAAGTAGTAGACATCAAAGAGATGGGTGTGCAATATATGTTGCACTTATGAGGAAAATTATTATTGCACTGAGTGAAACGAGGTGCTCTACAACCCAGTATGGGGGAGATGTTGTAACGTTTGTGACGTAACAAAATAATTAAAAAAATTCATGTCGTTTCATAAAATAAAAAATTATGGAAAGTATTAACAAAATAATTAAAAAAATTCATGCCGTCTCATAAAATAAAAAATTATGGAAAGTATTAAAAAATTCATGTCGACTCATAAAATAAAAAATTATGGAAAGTATTTAAAAAAATCCATGTTGGTTCATGAAATAAAATATTATGAAAAGTAATTAAAAAATAGATGTCCGTTTATAAAATAGAAACTTAAAACTTAAACATGGATCTATCAATCAAGAGAGATCAAATTTCTTGTGTTTAAATTTAAGAAAAGAAATACACCTTAAGAAGTTGGATCCCTCTCGGTGCGTGATAGATACGGGTTTAAGATGGATCTATGCTGGTTTTTAAAACATTGATATAATTTGTTGGTAATTATGGTACTGACATAATACATATTATTGATTATATGGATGAAATTATGGTAATTATACTTGGTTATTTCATCTTGAAAGATAATCTATAGGTACTTGGGTTAGATAGAGCCAATTTAGTTTATACAAGGTTAGTACCAATGTTATGGACATTGAGGAAATATGACATGCTAGCAAGCATTCTATGTGAATGACTTGTGATCATAAATAAATGAATATGTTATGATTTATGGTCAAGTGTTTATGTTGCAGGTATCGTAGTTACCCAAATTGGTTATTCATTGACAAAACTCCAAGAATAATTGTGGCACAATAAGGCTTAGTATAAGGGGTTGACCCTAGTTCTATCGAGGGGTGGAGGCATTTCCCACTGTTTATCCTCAGAAACCAGGAGTCATAGGAGGGTTGTGAGAGTCACACTCCCTTAGCCATGTGATAACAACTTCCAGTTGCCTACTGAGGAAGTTAGGTCAATATAGTTGATGCTTCTACCTTAGGATTTTTATGAGTGCCTAAGTCGATATAGCCAACACCACTACATATTCTAGTAGAATATGGATAGGATGGGGGTGGAAGAGGTTAGGATGGATAGGATGACTCTAGTTCAGACTGGGAACCCTACTCGGGGACAGGGTGTACTTATTAATTTTATGCTTAATATATTATCAAAATGTAAAATTCTATATTATAAATAAATAGCATATCATTGCCAAATTAAGATTGAATGTTGTTCAGATGATTGCATGCGTACTTTTGACTCTAAATTTAGGACGAATTTTTTTGAAGTAGTGGTTTATGTAATGCCCCATTATCTAATTTCTCTACATATTTTTGAATATTACTGTGTGTATGAGGTATGCATATGTTAGTTGCATACCCACACATCTCATGTGTCGCATTATTAAATCTATTAATTAATTAGTTAATTGTGCAATAATTCACCTTGCTTGCATGGTTGATTAATGTATGAATCATGTATCAATTAAATATTATTAATTGAGAATTAGAATATTAATTATAACTTTCATTTAATTAGAATAGAAAATTATTAATTAACAGATTTATTAAATATAATAAATGAAATATTTTAAATAAAGAATAAAATCAAATGATTTTATAAACCTCAAAACTCACTGCTTGGAAAAAAGTGAAGTCAATCAAAACCAACATGTGCATAAAACATTATATATTTATTTACTTGTGCACCAAGTAGAGGATAATAGTAAAGGAACTATATGTTAGATGGAGAAAGCACATTGGACCGATACTAGGAGGTTTCTTTGGAGGGAAGAAATCTCCAACATAAAAGGAGGCTTAAGGAATCGAGAGAGGGGGTTCCCAAGCGAAGAGGAGTTTGAAAAGGGGGATGGTACTTGAGAAATTTGGATTTTGAGTGGAAGTTGAGGGGTTTTGTTTGGTGGGAGCACAACCTAAGATAAGTCTAAAATGTGTAATCTATCGAGACCTATTCAGAGGGTGTGCATATTGTTGTTGGATTTTGAGCATTGGGGTAGAAAACTATTGTGAGTTTTCTAGACTAGGGAGTCGAAGAGATTGCTCCTAGTAGACTAGGTGGTTAACCCAATTTGGGTATATGTTCAAAAAGAGTGTGTAACAACCCCCATATATGAATATAGAAGTTTCAATATAATATGATATAATTAATATAATAAAAAAATTTAATAAAAAAAGAGTAGTAACGGAAGTGAAATTTCATTATGAAAATAAAATAAATTTAAACACAAAATTAAGAAAAGGGGGAGAAAGGGGAAGTAAAAGGGGAGGAAGAAGAAGAGAAAGGGGATTTTTTTGGAATTTTGGTTGGGAGCTGAGAGAGGGGGAGAGAAGGAGAAGAAGTAGGTTTTCAGCAAGAGACAACAAGGGAAGCAAGCACTGGCATAGGGTTAATTGTTGAGGGCTCATGGGCCTCAGCCATTGGATGCATAATTGTTACTATGGTTGCATACTAGACACATAGGGAAATAATTAAGAGAATGTTGTAACTGAGGGTATCTTGTTATATTAGTGTAGGTTGGATATTTCTATGTGATGGCCTCACATATTATCCTATCTTCACAATAGTACTAACTAACTATATTGTTTATTATTTACTTGATTGAGTAAATAAATATGGTATTTATTGATTGAGGATTATAACTTCGAGATGAAATTTCCTGAGGGGGGGAGTATGTAACAACCCCCATATATGAATATAGAAGTTTCAATATAATATGATATAAGTAATATAATAAAAAAATTTAATAAAAAAAGGAGAGTAGTAACGGAAGTGAAATTTCATTATGAAATTAAAATAAATTTAAACAAGAAATTAAGAAAAGGGGAGAAAGGGGAAATAAAAGGGGAGGAAGAAGAAGAGAAAGGGGATTTATTTGGCATTTTGGTTGGGAGCTGAGAGAGGGGGAGAGAAGGAGCAGAAGGAGGCAGTCAACAAGTGACAATAAGGGAAGCAAGCACTGGAATAGGGTTAATTGTTGGGGGCTCGGGGGACTTAGCCATTGGCTGGGGATTGGTTGGGTGGAGAGTCGTCCCCCCACCTTTAGTTGTAGGCCGAAGAGCCACCAGGAATCTAGGTAAGTAGGGTTCCTCCATGCAATCCCCAATTATTGTTTTATATACTTCTTTATACAAAATTTGTTTTGCAGGTTTTCTTCAGATTTGTTTGATTTTGCTATTCTTCTAGTTTTTGGGCGTTACAGTGTGGTAGATGATTCAGACACAAGTATGGATTGGGTCATCCATGGGACTTCTCGAACTGATAATTGGGTATTTTAATATTTTTTCATTATGAAAATTTATTTATGGGAGTTACTTGTGAGAGCTTATTTACTTTTTTGAAATTATGTGTATTGTACATTATATATGTTTCAGTATTGTATGCTCTGAATGTGAATTCATACACATTATAGAATCTAAATGTTTATTCATAAAGAAATCAATGTTTAAAAAATAAATTAAGGATATAGAAATAAATGTTTAAACAAAAATTTAGGATTGTGAAAGGGTCCTTATATTTTTATACATATATATAGGAGAAAAATTAGGGTACAATTACAATTCTAGCCAACCATACAATTACGATTAGGGTTCTAGCTGACCAATAATAAGTTAATATAATTTAATAGAAATGTAATGTTAGAATATAATGATTAACACATCAAAATACTAATGTTATGGTTTGTATTGATATAGGAAGTATCTATAATTGTGTCAATATTAATATTTCAAGGAGATTAAACATTTTTGTGTACCCATACCTAATATGAAGGCAATGGTGGAGGAAGCTAAAAAGATCAAAATTGTCAATAAATGCCAAAAGATCAAGTTGCAAATACAATATTATAACCTAGAATTAAATGTCTATAATCTACCCTCATGATGATTAGATGTAGTATTATCGGTCCAATGGTTACAAATGTTAATAGCCAAATTTGCTCACCTTGCATGTCATGAGCTTCATCATCTTTATGCATCATCATTCCACATTATTGGCACCATTTTTCCATCTCATTACATCCATATAACCTTGAGGAAGTAATAAAATGCCAAAAAATCAAATTCAAACCCTAAATGGACCACCCTATAAGGAGGTCATGACTTTTCCCTAGAAATCACTGATGTGGACCACATCTTTTCCCCCAATAAGTGCCACTTGGTCCCAAAAATTGATTTTAGTCAAAATTTTGTTATTTCCAGCTTCCTTAATGAAGAAGGGGGGAAAAGTGGACACATATGTTGACATGGTCCGAGTTAGTTAACGAATCTATGGCTCAAGAACCTAACTTATCCACTAAGCAATCAAAGGAAAGGGAGAATGTTCACATTGCTTTTAGATCCATCTCTTGACCACTCTTGTGCCTATAAAAAATCCCTCAAGTCCACCATTCCATACACGCAATTTCCATTTCTCACTCATATTTCCGTGCTACCAAAATTCTCCTAGAACTAGAAGAAATCCATATCTGACTTTCTACTTCACCTAAACGAGATCATCATTGTGATGGTTGGCTGGAAGTTGTGAGGTTGCAAAGGATACAAGTGGGCCTTCCCTTTGGATAGATGCAAAGGCCCCTCTTCCTATTCACTATACCAAGGTGCTCATTTCTATACCACTTATTTGTGATAATATAAAAAACCATTCTTTGATTCATTATGCATTGCAATGGAACTCTTTATGTGTGATGTGATTGAAGAATGATGAGATATTCTTAGTTTAGTTTAGTTTATTTTGTTGTTTTTTTTTCCCTTATTCTAAATCAATATCAAGGAATGCACAACCCATTGGTATGTGTTTTTTGCACATTTGGGTGATTATTCACACCATACTAATTTTGGTGACTATTAGGGAGGATCCATAATCTGCCCCTCCCGATGCGCAATTTTTCATTGGCTTAGTGTTGTTTCAATTTGGCCATCGATTTCGAATCAGTGAATTGGTTTAGTGCTATTCCTATTTGGGTACCGATTTAAGACTAGTTGTGAACTATTTTAGAGGAAGGTCAATGCTCACATATTAAGAGTGGATGTGAATTGGTTTAGAATGGATGCGATTTGGTTTAGACTAAAGGCCGATTTATTACTAGTTGCAAACTAGTTTAGAGGAAGGTTGATGCTCACATATTAATATTGGATGCAAATTATTTTAGTCTAGATGTGAATTGGTTTAGAGTTACATATGAATTTACATGTGATATAATATATCACATATATTTTTAATTTTTTAGTTTCAATATAATTTGCTTTGTATGTTATAGGCTAGGGGGTAGGGGTTAGGAGGATAGAGGTTTAGGGGGTTAGAGGGTTAGAAGGGTTATGGGGTTAGGAGGTTAGGAGGATTATTGGGTTAGGGGGTTAGGAGGTTAGGAGGGTTAGGGGTTAGGAGGATAGAGGTTTAGGGGTTAGGAGGTTTAGAATTGGTTTTGCACTATCACAACTGACACTCAAAATGTCCCATTTTTTATCATTTATGTTGGAATCCCACAAAGCACCATGGTTAGAGTTTTGATCGATTTAGTGGATGGATTTTTTAATTACATGTTTGTTTAGAGATAAATAAATCCCTTGGTTCATAATTCTACCATGGGAAAATCTTTGAATTCTTTGGAACTATGATTAAGGACAAGTTTTTTTGAGTGCCCCTTATCCTACCTCGACTAGAGGACAACATTTCGTTTTTGGGCATTTATATTAAATTGTCATGAAGCACCATAGTCAACGTTATGATTGTAAGTTTTAAACCTTAACAGTGAAGTACAAACATATATCGATTCTTAAGCATTTACAGACAATACACAATGGCACACACATTACACAGAGATTTTCACCTGGAAACCCTTAACCGGGAAAAACCAGCAAAACTTAGAGCCGCATAGCTCCTTTTTCATTATATGTTTATTTTACATGTACAATACAATAAATGGTATTCTGCAGCATCTAAAAAACCCTAATTCGTTTACCCGAATTAGGTTACAACCCTAATTCCTTTTACCGGAATTAGATAGAGTACAATGGGTCGAAAATCGCGAAAAAGCAAAAAGCAACCCAAAAAAAAAAATTGCGCTCCGCGCGGACTCCGGGGGCCTAACCGCCCCCTCCGTGTCGTTTCGGAACCTAACGGTCCGAAACGAAGGGGGTGGGCCCTGTCGGGCTACCCCCCCCTCTAAACCCCCCCCTCCGGAAGGTGCCGTAGGGATCGTGTTGTACACGCAGCGACCATGTGAAGAGATATAACATACCCAACAATGATAAGTGAAGTGGGTTTTTAATTTTTAAGGTTCTAGGTTAAAATATAAATGACCAATATCCTTGGGTTTCGATTTTATAATAAATGAAACTTTGTCTTTTTGGAGCTATTATCACAAATAAAAAATGTTCCCTAAGTCATCTTTGGAATTTCACTAGAAAGAAAAGTTGTTTAATGCCAATTCCAGGTCATCTAGAATTCTCAAGCCGCAACTCCTTGCTAGGTGTGGTTTATTAGTTGGGTGGAAATGGATTTCTATATATTAGTTTTTTTCACGCACCTTTATCCTTTGGGTGTAGAAGAAAACATTATTGGTAAGAAATAGATTTCTTATTGTTTCATAATCGATAACCTTTACACCTATCTTATAGCTAGTATGTGTACACAAAAAATGCCTCCATTTGCATATCACATCTATTTTTGTTTATTGAATCTAACATACTTATTACTCATGTGACATATCCATCCACTTTTCAACATCAATCCTTGTAAACTGGGAATATATTCATTGTGCTACTTGTTGTTGGTGGTCCAAATTCCATATTTGAACACTTCAAACCCACTCGTGAGGATGATGGTGATGGTGATGACAATGATGACAAGGAGGAAGATGATGATGATGATGATGACGATGGTGGATATATTGATGATGATGACGATGATGATGATGATGATGACGACGATGACGATAATGATGTTGATGAAGACAGTGATGATGATGATGATGACCATGATGATGGTGATGGTGATGATCACGATAACGATGATAATGATAATGATGACAATGACGACGATGATGATGAGGAGGAGGAGGAGGAGGAGGAGGATGTTAATGATGATGACGATGATGATGACGATGATGATGATGATGACGATGATGATGATGATGATGACGACAACGATGATTACGATGATAATGATCATGATGATGAAGAGAGTGATGATGATGATGATGATGACGATGATGATGATGATGAATATAGTGATGATGAAAATGATGATGATGATGATGACAATGATGATAATGATGATGACTGTTAATTTTTGAGCATTAATTCAACATACTCTAGGATCTTTACTGAGAGAATAACATGTACAGCATATCAAGTATAACAATACATATCAATCACACCAAGCAATCACATGAGACAATAGACATGCAAAGTTTCACTGGGGAAAACCATAAAGGTGAAAAACCCCACAACTTCCTCAAAGATAGAAAGAGCAATGATACAACCAAAGTACAAGAGATAGTATTCTACTAGCAGCTACTCCTCCTCCTCAACTAGTGCGCCACTTTTCGAGTGATGTAGGAGTGAATAATGAGATGATCAAATAGAGTGCCTCCTGCAGTCTATTTATACATGACCTGACCTGCTTAATAACCTAGCAGGGTCGACTTGTCTAACTCAGTCTAATAACCCATGGTTATACTAATCAGGTTCGACCCCACACTTGGTGGTCCAATAACCCATCACTGTAAGTTACGACACTTGCGACACTTGTCAATACAAATGATGACACTTCCATATAGAGGAATAATATCATCTCTATAGGAGTGCAATATACATAGGTGAAATACATTCTGAAGTTACATATACATCAACACTCCCTCTTAACTAGGAAGGTATTTCTCGACACAGATCTTCTAGCATAGGTCTTCTTCTCTGGATCATCATCACTAGATCATCGCCATCAAATCATCGCCATCGTCACCGTCACTGCTACTGCTATCTCAATCAATATCCAATCTACTTGCCATAGGAAGTTCTATAGAGCCAGTCCTTTTTCATACTGGATGTAGGCCCACCACCTACAGGTCTTCATCACTGGCCATACTATGGAATCCTCAGGACTTATTACGTGCGTCAACAAAACCTCGCAAGAGCATCCCAGGCTGTTACGAGCACACAGCTCTACCTATAGGATCTCCCAGGGACATATTATATGTGACCTCACCACAAAACCTCGCAACAACATCCCAGGCTGTTACGAGCACACAGCTCTACCTATAGGATCTCCCAGGGACATATTACATGTGGTCACCACAAAACCTCACAAGATCATCCCAGGATTTATTACAGGCACACAGCCCAACCTATCAGATCTCCCAGGGACAAATTACATGTGGTCATGGCAAAACCTTGCAAGAGCATCCCAGAACTTATTACGGGCACACAGCCCAACCTATCGGATATCCCAGGGACATATTACACGCCATAGGACAAAACCTCGAAAGAGCATTTTCTAGATATCCCAGGTCCATATTACATGTCATAGGAAAAACCTTGAAAGAGTATCTGCAAACCTCCCAAGGCCAAATTATATGTCCTCCCAAGCAAAACCTTGAAAGAGCATTTGCCAGATATCCCAGAGCCACATTATATGCCATAGGAAAAACCTCAAAAGAGTATCTACAAACCTCCGAAGGCCATATTATATGCTTGTCTGCACAACCTATCCATGGCCAAAGAGTATCAACCTGATACTCACCATACATCATCCTTATGTACATGATCATCCTGATCATCATCACTGCATCGTCCTGATGCATGTCATTATCGCGTGATCATCTTGATCATCGTCATAGCATCATCCTGATGCATATCATCTGGAGAAACATCCTGAAGCTCATCATCCATGATCATCTTGATCATGAAATGCATCCACCTGATGCATACACTGTATCTACCTGATACATATAATCATACATGATCTACCTGATCATACAATGTATCCACCTGATACATATACAAATACATGATCTACCTGATCATACAATGTATCCACCTAATACATATACAAGTACATGATCTACCTGATCATACAATGTATCCACCTAATACATATCCAAATACATGATCTACCTGATCATAACAAGCACCCAACATGATGCATATACATATACATGATCCAACTGATCATAACAAGCATCCAACATGATGCATATACATATACATGATCCAACTGATCATAACAAGCATCCAACATGATGCATATACATATACATGATCCAACCGATCATAATAAGCATCCAACATAATGCATATATACATGATCCAACTAATCATAACAAGCATCCAACATGATGCATATACAGAGCAGTAATTGGAGCATCATCCTGATGCTCATCATCTAGCGCTTACATCTGGAGCCATGAAAGGAACCTCCTCTCATCATGCTCGGAATGGCTCCTAAAAATGCATCCATCATTTTTTCCTCGAAGTGTCATCAATATGAAGAACACCAAGCCTCTCTCTAAAGTACTCGAACTTCACTTTGGCTAGTGACTTCATCAGCACATCTGGAACTTGCTCATCCGTCGCAACATACAGGAGCTTCACTGCTCCTCTCTGCACCATATCCCTAATATAGTGATATTTGATCTCTATGTGCTTCGACCTATCGTGGAACACCGGGTTCTCAGACAGCTTCACACAGCTCTACTTGTCACAAAAGATACCAATAGCATCCAATTGGAGATCAAATAACTCAGACAGTAGCTTCCTCAATCATACTGCCTCACAATTAGCCTAACAAGATACAACATACTTTACTTCGGCTGTACTCAGTCCTACGCAGGACTGCTTCCTGCTAAACCAAGAGATCACACCTGATCCCATACTGAAGCAGCACCCTGAAGTGTTGTTCCTATCTACAACACTGCCTCCCCAGTCTGAATCAACATAACCCTGCAGGTTAAACTTTGATTCAAGTGTTGTTCCTATCTACAACACTGCCTCCCCAGTCTGTGTTCTTCTTCTGGAATGCCATACCTTTCTGCATCTTGAATGAGATCTCTAGCCCATGAAGGTTTCCTCTTGTGAGAGTTCTCCTCACGAGGTGGATCTATAGGTATTTGTGGATCTTCAACTTCACAATCTGCTTCTAGAATTGCATCATTCATGATGGTGTCTTGAAATCTGGTTTCCTTTGGTTCTTCATGATCTTCAACAAGTGCCTTCCTTGACTTGATGAAAGCTGAGTTTTCATCAAATGTTACATCCCTACTAACATCAATCTTCTTGAACCCTGGAAAGTATATTCTATAAGCCTTCGAGCTTTCACTGTACCCCACAAAGATGCCCTTCTTTCCTGAAGGATCTAGCTTTGTCCTCTTTTCTTTTGGAACATGAGTGTATACTGGGAAACCAAATATTATGAGATGGTTGACTTCAGGTTTCTTACTAGAGAATACCTCTTTTAGTGTCTTGTTGTCCAATATATTGTGAGGTGTTCTGTTCTGCACATATACAGTTGTCCTAGCTGCTTATGCCCATAGATGCATAGGTAGATCTTGGTCATGCAGCATTGCCTGTGCTGCTTCCATGATTGTTCTATTTTTCCTTTTTGGAACTCCATTCTGTTGTGGATTGTAGGGAGCAGTCAACTCCCTCTTAATCCCTGAATCATTGCATAACTTCTTGAAATCACCTAAAGTGAATTCTCTGCCATTGTCAAATCTGGATGTCTTGATCTTCTTATCAGTTTGATTTTCCATCAAGGCTTTGAATTCCTTGAACTCATCAAACACTTCATCTTTGTTCTTCAAGAAGTAAACCCAAGTCTTCTTAGAGAAATCATCAATGAAAGAGACATAGTATACATACCCACTCACAAAACTAGATGACATTGGACCGCATACATCGGAGTGGATAATTTCCAAGATTCCTTTAGCTTTGCTTTCACTACTTGGAAATGCCTTCTTAATGTTCTTTACTTTTGCACATCCTTTGCAAACACCTTCATGCTTTGTCTTGATTTCAGGAAGACCCTCTATAGCTTTTCTTGCAATTGGTAGTGCTCTATAGTGCACATGTGAAAGCCTTCTATGCCAAAGTTCACTTGGCTCCATGGATTCATGTACCATGGCATGTTTAGGTTGTCCTTTCAATTTGTACAATCCTCCCTCTTGCTCTCCAATTACTACTGCATCATCTATGGTTTTTCCCTTTGGCCACATGAGTACTTGGCCATCTACAAATGCAACCCTCATGCCTTTTGCATCCAATGCAGATATGTAGAGTAGATTCTTCTTGAGCCTAGGTACATATAGAACCTCTTTCATCTTCAAAGACTTTCCAGAGTCTAGGTTGTAAGAAGATTCACCGCTTCCTTTGATAGGATATTGGTAGTCATCCCCAAGTTTCACTTTATGGGGTGACTCATGTTCAGATAGGTTTACAAAAGATTCTTTAAACCCACTCATGTGTTTGGAAACCCCACTATCAATAAGACAATCATTACAACCATGAGAGATAGTACTTGTGAGAGCAGAGATGAGAACATATTCATCTTCGCTTGATGAGTCATCACTTTCTGATCGAGCCTTCTTCTTGGGAGGTTCATCATCCTCAGCAACATGAGCATGATATCTTCTTTTGTTATTCTTCTTCTTGTTGTTGAAGTTGTTTTTGTTGTTGTCCTTTTTGTTCTTGGAACAATCTGTAGCAAAGTGTCCCTTCTCATTACATGTAAAGCATCTTAGATCCTTCTTATTCTTTTGATGGTTGTGAGAGGATCTCTTGTAATGAGAGTGCTCCTTCTTGGGCTTGCTTATTTTGGTGTGAGTTGCAAGAGCTTGATCTTCACTTCCCATATTTTCTTCACGGGCTACAAGCCTAGCCTTTTCTTGTGAACATTCCTCCCACAGTCTACTGAAGGAGATCAACTTCCTTCTTGTACAAATTCCTTGAATAAAGGAATCCCATGACCTAGGTAGGCCATTCAATGTGGTCATGACAACTTCACCATTGTCCAATACTTCATCCATAACTTCAAGTTGTTCCTTTATCTGAGAGACCTTAGAGAAATAAGATTGAATGGTATCTCCATTCTGATGCTTTACCCCTTTCAATTGATTCCGCAGAGTCATCTTCCGATTTATGTTCTTCCCTTCAAATAGCTTGGTCAGGGAATCAAACATTTCCTTGGGTGTCTTTAGAGATGACACATGTGGTATGAGATGGTCTTTGATAGAATCAACAATGATCCTCTTTTCCTTGACCAAGTTCTTCTTATGCAAGACCTTAGACTCTTCTTCTTCTGGGATAGGGACCTCAAAACTTATGTAAGTGTCCAATTCATTTTCTTCCAGGATTAACCCAATACTATCCATGCTTGGAAGTTATCAGCCCCTTCAAGCTTATCCTCAAGCTTGGTGTGGTGAGACATCTTAATGATAAACTCAAATGGAAATAAAAGATTTAGGTCTTACCACTTGATTTGCAGAAATCTGGATCTGGTACTGGATTAGAGTTTGTCAGAGAAACCCTAAAAATTCAAAATGTGAATTTCAATTTTATGAAAGGATAGAAAGATGTGCCTTGATGAGCTGATCAGCCTGGTATATTCAGAATTTGAAATCTGCAAAGTTTCTTCCTTCGGAAATGCCTTTTAGTCTTCCCGGATTCACTAGGGAGGACCCTGAATTAGGGTTTGAGTTTCCTGGAGCTTCACCCAACCAAAAATCTCGATCAAAAGCTCTTAACTTTGATTTTTCCAAGTAGCTTCCAGCTATGTCCTCAGATTTCAGAAATTCCTATTTTTGTGGAAACCCTAATATTTAGGGCCAAAAATAAAATGCCCAGAATTGAATTCTGATTGGATAGCAAGATTCTCCTTGATGAGTAGAGTCAATATACCTTGTTGCTTTTCCAAAATATGTGGAGAGAAACCCAATAAACAAGAAACCCTAGTTTCCGCCACTACACAATGTCTTCTTCTCAGGTTAGCTCTGATACCATGTTAATTTTTTAGCATTAATTCAACATACTCTAGGATCTTTACTGAGAGAATAACATGTAGAGCATATCAAGTATAACAATGCATATCAATCACACCAAGCAATCACATGAGACAATAGACACACAGAGTTTCACTAGGGAAAACCATAAAGGTGAAAAACCCCACAACTTCCTCAGAGATAGAAAGAGCAATGATACAACCAAAGTACAAGAGATAGTCTTCTACTAGCAGCTACTCCTCCTCCTCAACTAGTGCGCCACTTTCCGAGTGATATAGGAGTGAATAATGAGATGATCAAATAGAGTGCCTCCCACACTCTATTTATACATGACCTGACCTTCCTAATAGCCTAGCAAGGATGGCTTGTCTAACTCAATCTAATAAACCATGGTTATACTAATCAGGGCCGACCCCACACTTGGTGGTATAATAACCCATCACTGCAAGTTACGACACTTCTCAATACAAATGATGACACTTCTGTATAGAGGAATAATATCATCTCTATAGGAGTACAATATACATAGGTGAAATACATTTCAAAGTTACATATACATCAACAATTACGACGATGATGATGATGACGATGATGACAACAATGACGATGATGATGATGATGGAGATGATGATGATGATGATGATGGCGATGATGATGATGATGATGGCGATGATGATGATGATTATAGTGATTGTGACGATGATTATACATTTCATAAATATCATTAATATTATTCTTCATCAAACTCCACATATGTATCATGTGATATTTCAGAATCGATGTTGAATGGATTGACCACATCAACATCAACATAATTTTTGATAATATCATCATCATCATGTATATCATCATTGAGAACATTGTCATCTACATTTGGCTGCTCATCTTCTTCAACTTTTTCATCTGACAATACATCTACCTCATGATGCTCCTATGCATCATCGTCTTCTTCAATATCATATTCTTCAAGTACATTATACTTTACAAGCCTTCCTCTTGGATCATATCTAACAACAAATGAACAACCTGCTTTACTTGGAACCTCTAAATAGAATACCTTCTTGCATTGGCTTGGAAGGACATAGGGTTTTGTACCCATATCAAACGTCCTTATGCTAACCCTAGTAAATCCATTATCATTCTCGAAAATAGTTCTTTCAAGATCACATTCATTCATTTGTAACCTGCACCATTTTGCCTCAAATATAACTAACTTGAAGGATCCAAATTCACGCTCAATTATATATTCCAAATACCCATAGTATTTTTTTTTGATAATGTTGGATGCCTGTCACTTCTAGAGGAAACATTAGTGACCTGAAATATTGCAGTATCCCAGAATCTGTGGTTTTATTCTTGTCATCCAACTTTTGGATGCAAAATTTACACCCATTGCACCACAAATCCTTGTGGTGTTTCAACTACAATACCCCCAACACCTAAAAAATAATTATCAATTAATAAACATATTTCAACTTAGAAAATATTTTTAAAACATGCCACTAGATACATTAATATAATGGAAAATAACTAAAAATGTGGGTGAATATGCTTACATGTTTATTTGCTAAAACGTGTACTACTAAATTAATTTCCCTCTACATAATATTGGGATATTTTAGTGTAGTGATATCCTTTAACTAATGTAGCCACCCCTTCCCATGATAACCTACAATCACGTTGTTTACATTGTTCTATCCATATCTTCATCTAATCAAGATTGCTTGCAATGTATAAATGTAGTGCATCCCACTCTAGACCGAATGTATGAGAAAAGAATATAAATTAATAAGAATAAAGAATATTAATAATTGATGGATCAATAAAAATTAAATAAGTACAATATAGATAAAAATTAACAATGGAAAGTATTATATAACTAAACCATCTAATTTATACCTTTCACTTTCCTTGGTCTACCCTTCTCGAGTGGGACCTCCCAACTTTCAAATATTTTCAGGGATTAAGCATCCCAAATTATATGCATATTAATGTTTCTTGAGCCTAGTTTAGGAAGATATAACTAACATACACCGTGGATTTATACACCTTATATCCCTCCACCATAGAACCCTCAGGATGTTCTCTTTGTCTAACCAAAGCCTTCAATTATTTCAAGCGCCTCTTGACCATCCACATTGACCTTATGTGTATAGGTACACACATTTCAATCTCCTCAACTTGGTGTATGAGGTAGTGTTCTTGCACATTGAAAAATGGCGTAGTTAGATACTTTTGCATTTCACACATTAGTCAAGGAATTTCTCTCCTCTAATATTTCATATCTTCTTTATGGAAGTTTCAACATAAACAATATATACATTCCAAGTATTTAACACTTGTGATCAACAACTTATGCAACAAACTTTTATTTGAATATAATTCATTATTTACCCCATAGATAATTTGTTTTATGTTGTTGTCAAAGTTGTTAGGGAGAGATAGAGGTAGAACATATTGTAACAAAAAAAATCGTTATTTTATTGAAAATAGATTGAAAGAAGTATTACAAAATCAAAATAGATTAAAATAATTACTACCAATATATATATATAGATATAGATATAGATATAGATATAGATATAGATATACATACACAGAGAGAGAGAGAGAGAGAGAGAGAGAGCTACTAGAATAATTACCTTAATGAAGGTTTGCCAATAATGAAGTTTTACCCCACCAAATTCACCTTTCTTTGTTAAGATATTCTTTATGTTTGAAGAAAATATCATCATAAATCTAATTTTTTGAATGACCTCTTTTATAGAATTGTTTTACTGCTCTGTAAATAAACATGGAAGACTAATATAGTCTACTCCATTGCTATTTGAATCAACCATATTTTGCATTGAATGATTGGCTTCCTAAATGTCACTACAAATTTTGAAATTTTGTTTTTTATCACTCCTTCCATCTAACATTCTCCAAAAAATTTAAGTTATGTTCTTACCAATATGCATTATATCAAACAAAGGAACTATTTGTAGGTGGTCATAGTTGGAAAACCTATTGAATTGTTTGGGGTAACTTTTCATTCCTTGTGGAAGTTGTTCACTACCTTGACGATGAGATTTATGATATGTAAATGAAATTACAAACAGTAATTATTAGATACGTTAAACATGAGAATTCAACACAAATCACAATTGTAAAACATTGCATATGATACATAAACGATTTGCTTACATTGACGACTTATATTATATTCGAACTTCCATAGACAAGGTGTCATTCTTCATGATTTTATTGCAATCTCTTCTTTCCCATTGAGAATATGTTTATCGGTTTCTTGATACCTATGGTTCTTAGGTAGGAAGTGCCTATATTCATCAAACACATCCTTTACTAAACTTCTTGAATGATGAGATTTCATCCTAGGACCACAAATTGGACATGCAAATTTACCCTTTGTTTGAAGACCTACAAGACATGGATTAATGCCAATATTAGTTATATAACAATGAAGTATTTAAAAATCATGCATGATATTATCATAAAGTTCTATACTATTGAAGCGTGGTAGTGTGTTGAATACCACAAAAATGTGTTATCCATGGGGCATCATGAATTGTACATATAATCATTGCATGGAATTAAAATCTTATTTGACCTATTGGTCTATAGATGTCATACATAGTGATTCCAACCCATAACTTTAGTAGCTAGTCGAAAAGAGGCTCAATATATACATTCATATATTTCACTTGGTACTTACCTAATAGGTTGGAAGTACACATAATTACTACCTTATGTGTGTTTGTGTATGAAATTAAGCAATGAACAAGACAAATGAAATGCTACATTCAAACAAAAATATCATTATAAACAAATACCGTGAACAATCATTGTCAACATTGTGTGCTCCCACTTTATTGACATCTAAGGAGGAAGTTTGTTGTTTATAATAAAAATAGGCCACACTGAATAAGTTGACCTGAGCTCACAAAATGGATTGACACCATCAACTACTAAGGAAAGCCTAATATTACGAGGTTCTTCCTTAAAATCGGCCATATTACTTCGATGTTCCTAAATACAGAACCGTCTGCAGGAATTCTAAGAATACCATATTCACTTATTTTCCATGCATGGTAATCCATAAACTATGCTATGCTTTCGCACCTGAACAATCACTGCAAACATGGAATCATTGGAATATAAAAAAGAACATTGTGAGGCACCTTATTTGTTACTTGATCGGTTCAATATCTATTGATTTGACATTGTGGGAATTTCATTTATGATGCATATTGTCCATAATATATAATATGATCATTTGGACATGCATCAATAGCCTGATAATCCATTCCAATATATTTCAAAATGGAAGATAATTCTTGGTAGGTGTGAGGTAACTTATTTGGTGATGGTAAGAAAAAATCACCTATAAATCTACGACAATATAAAAAATAATTGGTTAATGTAAATAAGAGTAATCAATATAACAATTGCATCCTTAATTTATATATCAATGGACATAAAAAATAGATAAAAGGAATTCAACATTTATGTATATGTGACAAATTATATTGTGTACCTTAAGATCTATGTGAGACACATGTTTCATAGACCATTCAATACCTTCAAGTTCACTAACAAAAATACAACAGATAAAATATTATTTGCTGCGCCTTCATGAAGGGGTTCTATGGCACTCTCGAGCACACGTACATCATAAACATAATTGTTGTCCTCATTCATGGGAAAATTAAATAAGTATTGGATCAATCTATTTGTCCCATCATCCTCAACTATATTATTAGTGTCATATTCTTCCATAGGATTAACATGATCTTCAATATCCATACCCTCTTCCTTAAATTGTACAATATTATTTTGAAATGGCATACTAAGCGGTATCACATACCTAGGATTATTTCTCTTTGCAAATAATATAGGCAATCAAATAAAATTATAGTATATAAAAAATATTAAAATGAAAGGAAATTTATAAAAACAATCAATATGTACAAAGACCTATAATGAATAACTTACCATGGGACGATATTCATACCCCCCTTCAACATTCCCATACTCCCTACAATGTCTTTCAACTGTTGTTAATAAACTTTTTTTTTCATTAAATCTGATGCATTCATGGCAGGGTAATTTTTAGGGGCGAAACTTTGCCAATTGGCTATTTTTTTTAAAAAAAATCGCTATTTGGTCATTTTTAGTCAATAATATCGCCTATATATACAAAAAATATGTGTTTTTTACCATAATTTTCGCTAAAATTTACAAATTTTAGTAGTAAATTGTATGTTTCATATTTGATATTTTCCTACCTATCTATATATATGTTTTTTTTCAATCCAAAATAATCGCCTAGAATACTATACTTAAGTATAATATTAGAATCCTTAAAAAATACCCTGATTCACAGCAAGGGCAATAACATTTCCCATCACCCATATTCACCATTCACCTCTTTAACTTAGCAAGCGCTATTGATTCTTCAGGAGTTGGCTTTGTAATTACCTATTACAAAAAAATCCATTGAAGAATTATAAGTACAAATGATCTTTATTGATACAATCCTTACACTTGTAAGAGAAATATTGAGATCAATAGAATAAATTGCAACATGTTTAGAATTTAAACCTAGTCCAACCCTTCTAAGGGTTATGATTAACCTTGGGAGGGGTGTTTTATTTGGTAATATTGCTTCTAAATATTGGACTAAAGGGTTGCATCACTTATGTTATGTATAGGCTCTATATTTACATCAAAGGTCTAATGGAAAATAAATGATCGCTTTATTATAATGATATAAACTAAAAGTACACATAATGTTTATGAAAACATCAATGGAAATGGAATATTTCTCGAGTATAAACAAAATGGAAAATCTTATAAACGAGTTTCCCCATGAAAACAAAATTACATAAATTTAAAAATTATCCATTATGAATTTAAATCATAAAGCTATATGATATTAAATTTTTTTAATGGAGCTTTATATTACAATGAGAACTAGGATTAAATAATGTGAGTCATTATAAATCGTTTGAATTGCAACCCTAAATTGCTCCTTACATTCTAATGGATAATATAATCCTGTAGAGAGGAAAATACTCTTAAAAATTGAGCAGTTATACTTGGGTAATTCAATTTATTATCCCATGAATGATCTTTCCATGCCATAAGTATAGGACTATAAAATATTAAAGGAGACAGAAAAAATAAAAATACTAACCTTCAAATTGTAAAAATTGAGTTATGTAGATCAAGAATTGGTTGTGTTAAACAAGTAGCTGATAGAAAAATTTACTATTATGTGTGTCACGTCCTTGGTCACCTCAGTGCCATTTAGAGTGATGGGGGAACAACCTAATAATTTTTTTCCAACTATTCGCTTTTACACAGCTGCAACGATCTCAGTCCGCAATCCGTAATTCTGCAAGCAGCAAGCCTCAAGTTGGAAGTCGGAAGATGGAACACTAATTACACAGCATCGATAAACACCTCTCCGACTACTACAGTCTTCAATCCGTGATGCAGGACTCGGAAAGTCAGAATTCCAAATACACAACGTCAAAGAAATACCTCTCTGAATTCCACAGTCTGCACTCTGCGATGCGGAAATCAAAAAGTCAGAACGCCAATTATACGACGTCGAAGAAACACCTCTCTGACTTCCGCATTCCGCACTCCGCGATACGGGAATCGGAAAGTCAAAATGTCAATTACACGACATCGAAGAAACACGCCCCTGACTTCCACACTCCGCAATATGGCTTGTGGGAGTTAGAAGTCAAATCTCCCAAATCAAAACTACAGGGGAAATACTCCTCTGACTTCCACACTCTGCAATCCAGCTTGCAGGAGTCGGAAGTCAAAATTCCCAATTCACAATTGTGGAGAAAATACTCTTCTGACTTTCGCACTCCGTAATTCGGCTTGCGGGAGTTGAAAGTCAAAATTCCCAATTCACAACACTGGATAAAATACTCCTCTGACTTCCGCACTCCACAATCCGGCTTGTGGAAGTCAAAATTTCCAATTCACTTCTCCGGAGAAAATACTCCTCTAAATTCCGCACTCTGCAATCCGGCTTATGGGAGTTGTAATTTGGAATTCCAAAGCACCATGCCGAGAATTCACACCTCCGGATTCCATGATCTGCAATCTACATTGCAGGTTCAGAAGGTTGGAATTCGGCCATATACCCCTGTTACAGCCAACTTCTCAAGCCAATATCTTCTTCATCCTAAGTCCTTTTCTGGCAATCCCAGTACTATTGGAAAGCTCTTAGCGAGCCTTATACAACTGCATGATCCTCTTCCACATCCAATGGCTTTGATATTGTCCTTATTCCAACCCAAAATGTGGCCCCAAACTTCATCAAGGCCTCTTTACCACTCTGTAAGGGATCTTATGCTCCTCATTCCGAGCCCTTCCCTTAATTTGATCCACAGGGAAAGCATGAACACCACAGGGGGGTTTCTATTTCCTCCCCAAATCCCTAATTGAACCTTCTGCACATCTAGGGCCTCAACCAAACTTATCCCTATTCATCAATGAACAAATTTACATATAAATAAAACACATGGATGCAAAACACAGTTGAATTAAACCTAATTAACACACCCTCAAAATGCATTTATTAGCATTTCATCCTAGGCATAATAACAACATAAAGTACAGGTATTCAATTCCATTATTCAACTGGATCAATCTATGCATTTTGACATAACAAACAATCATTCATGTATATAAAATTGGCATAATCAAAGGCAACAGGAAACACTTATATTTAAGATGAAGTCACCAAGCAACTGGTTATGGACTGCAGTGTTCCAACCCAACCATAGGTCTCTTCCCAACTTGTATTCTTTCATCACTCAAAGACCACCCTTGATATGGGGCTATGTATCCACTAAGGAGGAACTACCCAGGTTTACTCACAGCCTTGGTTTCACACCAACAGTCATGCTAAGCAAACACACAGTTGGGTTTATCAATCATGCCAAGGGAAAAGAGAGGTGAGCGCTAAGCTAGTGAGCTCAACCACAAAGCTACAAACATCTCCAACTCAATCAAACACTCTTCACCGGTTTTATCAATCAGTTCCAACCTCTACTCTCTCTTCCACTCTGTCATCCACGCTTCGATCTCCTTAGGGTTACGGCTGAAAAGCTCTGTTCCGCGACTGGGATTTTGGCAATCAAACCTAGGTTTCTCTACAGATTCCTGAGCATCCAACACTCTCCAAATCACCCCAAGGTTCAGGTCTATGGATCCCCCAATAGATTTCACTTCCCATGCAGATTCCTGAGCGATCTTGGCTCTACCAATCATGGTTTTTTTTCCCATATCGTGATTTATGGTTCTCTTCCCTAATCCCTCCACGTCTCCTCTCCCTACTAAAGCTTGAATGATTCCCATGGAATGGGGATGAGAAAAAACATCCTCCAATGAGTTGGAGTGACTTATGGGTCAAGCAAGCCAAGCCCATACCCTACCTTACGGATTTTAGGGCTACCAATACTCCATCAACCTCATGAATAGTTTTTTGCGTTCATCCTTACACAGAATTAAATGACAACTAGGACATTCAAATGGGTTCTCAATATGACATATGGCAGCCTAGGGTTCAATCCCACAACCCACTCACCTCTCCCTAGTGGATACACATAGCCCCCTCATATAGTTGCATCCATATCCATCCCCTTGGTATTTTTATTGCATGAGATTTGTTTACATCATTTTTATAATTTCCATGGATTAATAGCACATGGAAATCACAATGTCAAATACTTGCCTCTTAAAGCTGAGCATTCACTATCGGGGCTTTGGCCTTAAGCTCCACGCTAGGAAGTATACATCACATATATACAATGTTTACATTAAAAACCAATATATCCTAAGGGTCAAAATGGGGACATTACATTTCCCTCCCCCTTAGAATAACATCATCCTTGGTGTTCCAATACTTAGGAATACATACACATTGTTTACACATCAAAATTCACAAAACATGGCAGGTCTGTCCTTCATTTCATCTTTTACTTTGAGCTTCTAGGACCAATTCCTTTGGTTTCTCCAGGTTGCTCCTACTGGCTTTGAACTTCCATATCTACAGAAATCCCTTCCTTTTATTTACCTTTTAGCTGATCCACAAGTCTGGAAACTTTATGGCTACAATTCTTCTTGTTGTCCTTTGTTGGGAAGTTAAGGAGGCAATGATTTCCTCCACATTCCCAACATTTCAGTGGCTTCTTTTTCTTTACCTGTGCCATTTCCCTTGAGTCTTCCATCCTTGAGAATTTCTTAATGGGATGATTGGGTGACTGCCTCTTCATTGACACATTGTACTTTCCACTATTGATAGTTTACAGAATGCCTTTTACCTCATTTTGCAGACAAATATATTCCTGCAAAACCTTCTGGTTCATCTCATTTTGTTTCTTTTGTATCTTGAGCATTTTCGCAAGATTTTCTTGGGTCTTAGCAATTGTTTGAAGAAGATTTCCAGCCAAACCCAGTAGCTTTTGGTATGTTTCCATGGTCAATGTGCACAGCTGTCCACACTTTGCTTACTAGCAACACTTGTCTTGTAACAACTGCAACCAATTGATTTAATTTTCACCTGTGAAATTCATCATTGCAATTCTTTTTAGGCCAGGAATAACATAAGCATTAATATCATTCAATTACTTTCCCAATTGACATGGAAATTTCATGCTTTATCCATGATACTTCCACACATTTCATGCTTGTCCAACATACAAATGAACTCATTCATATTCATCATTTCACAGGGAATTAACTAATTCAACATTCACAATTTATTTCAAGCAAGATAAACATAATCAAATTTCATCGATAACCTGCATTCAACAACTTTCTGTCTCTAAAATGCAGCAATTGAAAAGGAAGAGGAGAGTAAGAGTTTCCTCCTCTTAATCTTGTTCCAATTTGGAGTCCCAAAACAATTGTGGTTCCATGCTCCTTGGTCTCTTTCACTTCAAATGTGAATGCTTAAATCTCCTTTTCCTTGTTTGGGAGATGACACTTGGTGTCTAAGGTCTGTCTAGGGATTCTCAACAAGGAACCCTTCCCCATGATTTTCCTACAGGACCCTTGGCTGCTGGGACCCACACAAGTCCCCTAGCACCATTTTCCATTGATACTCATACTGAGATTTCTAGGACAGTCACACGTCCACATGCATCCTTAGGATGCCTTCAAGGTTCTCGCTTCCAACAATACCTACACTCAAACATTGATTCAATTCACATGTCAAGTTCACTTTCATAGGATTTATCTCTAAACAAGAGTTTAAAAATCATATACACACATATATTCATATTAAATAAGCAAGAAGCTGCAAGATAACCAAATACTTATATGTATTGGATGTCTTCACGTTATTCCATAGGCTCCTTCTTTGCTTTGCAAGCCTTGGATTACCTGTGGATACAATAACGAATGTTTGGCTAGCATGTAGGCTACTCCACAACATTCAATGCCCCACCAGTGAACCGACTGGATTTACCAAGCGTTTAAGGAATGTGTGGCCAACATGTAGGCTGCTCCACAACATTCAATGCTCAACCAGTGCACCGACTAGATTTACCAATCATTTATGGTTCCAAACTAGTCCCATACCTGATTTTCCCTCTCCATTTCCAAGCCAACACTTTCGTCTGGGTCAACAAGCCAATGGAAGGAAATTGCACCATAACCATCTCCAAGTCAAGGACTCTACTATGGATCCATAGGCATCTCAATGCGTTCCAACCAGTCTCAGCACCCACCTCACTTTTCTTCTTAGTCTGTAACACCAAATGGCATGATATAAAATTGTAACATATTTCATAAAAAAAATCACTCTCGAATATTGAAACACCAAGAATGCATCCATTCCCTTAAGGTGTATTCAATGTTGACAACCATAACACAACATAGCACCCAAAAGGTGTGCACCCCTTTCTGATGTGATTCATGTAGGCCATAATCACACTCAAGTAGTATAAAATAAAAGCATGCTCTGTATATTAATTCTAATAATTAGACATGCATATTCTCAGCTAGGGTTACAAAATACTTATCGGTTTGTAGATGTATTTTCTCTTTCTTTCGCAAGGAATGGGGCTCCCTTCTTTGATTTAACAGTCCCTCCGTATTTTTACCCCAATCCCTTTCTTTCTTCATAAACAACATATTCCCTATTGGAATAACTTTACCATCTCACCCGCATTGCTCACCAATAAGCAGTTCAGATGAGACATCATCAAAATTTGCAATGGTGTTTCACCCAAAACCCATTTCCATAGCATGGGGCCCTTCCCATGGATTTTGGATTCTGCAGGCCATAACACATGGTGTTCCTGCATTGTGTCCTCCTGGCACAATTCACAAACAGTCAACCAATCAATGACATTAATAATCAAACTCAAATCTGAATTTACAATTATGTTCACTACAGAATTTTGGTTTATTTAACCATGAGTCCATCCTCATATTGTTTTCATCTTGTAAGTGCTATCACACTTCCCAATATGGTATTACACTTGTTTTCATAACCTGGACATCCACCTACAACATGTTCTCTTAACACCATTCTAAATTAGCCAAACAACCATTATCAATTATTAGCAAAATATCTAAACTGAAATTCAATTAGCCAAACACTTGGTGAGTATCCATGCACATAATCATTTCATTGTTACAACAGTCACTGAAGTGATCTCAGAATTATAGTACTCAATAATTCAAACACTATTAGTTGTTTTTTTTTTCTGAAAGAAAATGAGATACATCTAATTTATGTGCATCCTTATCACAGAAAATTGCAAGATACATTCACATCATATATACATGAAGTCAAATAAAACTTTCATCATTCATAATTACACAACCATCCATTCACACAATGCATTTTAACATGTGCACCCACACATATGCATGCACACTCACAACACTTTCATAATCTATCCAATGCACTACAACATTGATCTAAACATTTGTGTTCCTACACAAGTTTATTACCATGGTAAGTTGGACATCCTAGCCAATGCTTCAAAAACATACCCAGCCATCTCCCCAATCACTTGGTTAACTAATTGGGTGCCTTCCTTCTCCACTCGAACAACACATCATAAGTTTTCTCACTCCTTGGTTGTTGGAAAAGAGATTGCATCCCAAATTAACACCAATAGGGAGTTCATGGGCTACTTATTGAGCACTGCAGGCTACTTATTGGCCAATGCTTCACAACCCAACATCCTCATGGTTTCACACATGGCATGCTCTTATTTCTCATGAATGCAGTCTAAATTTTAAACAATCACATGGTATAATGCTCATTTTCTTTACTACCAAATACCTCACCATACCTTGTGGGATGGCATTCACATAAATTCATTCACTATTACATGCATACCATTTTATGATGATTAAAACATGGTTAAAACTAGGATTCTTACCCATTCTTTCTCAATATTTATGCAATTAGTATAAATAAAACCTTACCTGCATGGATGCCATCAACATATCTGTTGTTACCGGATTAGTTGGATTCTTAGCAAGGGATACAAAGTCCTTCCACCATCCTCTTGATCATGGATTTGTGCTCCAACCTTTCTTCACAAGGCTACTAGTCATATGCAATACCATCATCAACATCTTCAGCCATGCTTCTATTATATTGATCTTTTTTTGTGGTTTCCATCAAACTTGGATATATTATATTGACCATGATATCTAGGATATCATCTTGGTAAAAGCAAGAACCACCAGAAATAGCACTTTTGTCATTTCTCAAAGCAAAGTGTAAGGAAGGCATCTCAAAAATATTTTCTCCATATCTTTGTGCAACATTGCAAGAATCATAGGCATGCAGCATAGGATTTTCCCGCAGTCCCTTTAGTTGATGTGAATCCTTGTTAGGTGTGCATTCAAATTGAAATGCAATGTGTGCATTAACAACTTTTATCAATATGCAATACCATATGCAAGAACAAATAATTTTACCTGCAGTATGCATTATCTCTTGATATGCCTACTATGCATACACATTTCATCTATCTAATCTCTTGCATTTTCAACATTCCTATGCCATAACATCACATATTTAAAACTCAGAAAATGTAAATATAACAACAAGAGAAGAGTTTAGGAATTCTCCCTCTCCAACTCCTCATCATAGCATGGAATTCCTATTCCATATCATAGCTGGTCTAATTCATGGCATCTCTATCAAGCACACAAGGGATCATTAGCTATGATTTTCCCACCAAGTAGCAATTCAAGTCATATACACATGCATGGCATTTACACTTGCTACTTTTCTAGCATGCAATTCTTATGCTATAAATAGAAATAGTTTAAGGTGAGAGATTTCCCTCTTTATCAACATTTCAATCTGTTCAATTCCAATTCCATATGGAGTCCTTCAAGGAACATTGTATGCCCTTGCACCTCATTCAGGTTTTGGTTACCTTCCTATAACTCATACTTTGTCCCAAGCAGCCCCAGTGCTGCAACCTTAGGCTCTAATACCATCTATCACCTCCTCGGCCACCTCGGTTCCCTTTAGAGTGATGGGGGAACAACCTACTATTGTTTTTCCAACTATGCACTTTTACACAGCTTCAACAATCTCAATCCGCAATCTGCAGTTTCGTAAGCTGCAAGTCAGAAGTCGAAAGATGGAACACTAATTACACAACATCGAGAAACACCTCTCCAACTTCCACAGTCCACAATTCATGATGCGAAAATCAAAAATTCGGAACGCCAATTATACGACATCGAAGAAACACCTCTCCAACTATCGCAGTCCGCACTCTGCGATGCAAGAATCAGAAAGTTGGAACGCCAATTACACGACGTCAAAGAAACACACCCCCAACTTCCGCACACCACAATATGACTTGCAGGAGTCGGAAGTCAGAGCTTCCAAATCACAACTACGGGGGAAATACTCCTCCGACTTCCACACTTTGCAATCCGGCTTGCGGGAGTCGGAAGTTGGAATTCCCAATTCACAACTCTGAAAAAAATAATCCTCCAAATTCCGCACTCCGCAATCCGGCTTGCAGGAGTCGGAAGTCAGAATTCCCAATTCACAACTCCGGAGAAAATACTCCTCCGACTTCCGCACTCTGCAATCCGTCTTGCGGGATTCGGAAGTCGAAATTTCCAATTCACTTCTCCATAGAAAATACTCCTTCGACTTCCACACTCCGCAATCTAGCTTACGCAAGTCAGAAGTCGGAATTCCAAATCACCACACCGAGAATTCATGCCTTTGGCTTCTGCGATCTGCAATCTGCACTGTCGGTTCAAAAGGTCGGAAGTCGGCCAAATACCCTTGTTATAGCCAACTTCTCAAGTCGATATCTTATTCATCCTAAGTCCATTTTTTGAAAGCTCGGTACCATTGGAAATATCTTGGAGATCCCTATGCAACTACATGATCCTCTACCACATCTGATGAATCTGATCTTATCCTTATTCCAACCCAAAATGTGAACCCAAACTTCATCAAGGCCTATTTACCACTCTGTAAGGGATCTTATGCTCCTCAGTCATGGCCCTTCCCTTCATTTGATCCACAGGGGAAGCATGAACACCATAGGGTGGTGTCTATTTCCTCCCCAAATACCTAACTGAACCTTCTTCACATCCAGGGTCTCATCCAAACTTATCCTTATTCATCAATGAACAAATTTACATATAAATAAAACACATGGAGGCAAAACACAGTTGAATTAAACCTTATTAAAACACCCTCAGAATGTATTTATCAGAATTTCATAGTTGGAATAATAATAACATAAAGTACAGGTATTCAATTCTATTATTCAGATGGATCAATTTATGCATTCTGACATAACAAACAATCATTCATGTATATAAAATCGGCATAATTAGAGGCAACAGGAAACACTTATATTTAAGATGAAGTCACCAAGCAACTGGCTATGGACTTCAACGTTCCAACCCAACCATAGTTCTATGCCCAGCCTGTATTCTTTCAGCACTCAGAGACCACCCCCGAGCTGGGGCTATGTATCCACTAGGGAGGAACTACCCAAGTTTACTCACAACCTTGGTTTCACACCAAAAGTCATGCTAAGCCAACACACAATTGGGTTTATCAAGCATGCCAAGGGACAAGGGAGGAGAAATCTAAGCTAGTGAGCTCAACCACAGAGATACAGACATATTCAAATCAATCGAACAGTCTTCATCGGGTTTATCAATCGGTTCCAACCTCTGCTCTCTCTTCCACTCTATCATATATGCTTGGATCTCCTCAGGGTTACGGCTGAAAGGCTCTATCCCGCAACTGGGGTTTTGGATATCAAACCCGGGTTTCTCTACGTATTCCTGGGCATCCAACACTCTCCAAATCTCCCCAAGGTTTGGGTCTATGTATCCCCCAATGGATTTCTTTTCCCACACAGATTCCTGAGCGATCTCGGCTCTGCCAATCGTGGTTTTTTTTCCGAAATCATGATTTATAGTTCTCTTCCCTTCTCCCTCCATGTCTCCTCTCCCTACTGAAGCTTGAATGATTCCCATGGAATGGGGATGAGAGAAAACTTCCTCCCATGAGGTGGAGTGACTTATGGGTCAAGCAAACCAATCCCATACCCTGCCTTATGGATTTTAGGGTTGCCCATACTCCATCAACCTCATGAACAGTTTTCTGTAGTCATCCTTACACATAATTAAATGACAACTAGGACAGTCAAAGGGGTTCTCAAGATGACATATGGAAGCCTAGTGTTCAATCCCACAACCCCCTCACCTCTCCCTAGTGGATACACATAGCCCCCTCATTTAGTTGCATCCATAGCCATCCCCTTGGTATTTTTATTGCATGAGATTTCTTTACATCATTTTTACAATTTCCATGGCTTAATAGCACATGGAAATCACAATGTCAAATACTTGCCTCTTAAAGGTAAGCATTCACTAGCGAGGCCTTGGCCTTGAGCTCCACGCTGGGAATTATACATCACATATATACAATGTTTACATTAAAATCCAATATATCCTAAGGGTCAAAATCAGAACATTACAATGTGCTTCGAACAATGACCAGAAAAAGTGTCGCAACTATAGCAAATTTGTCAAAATTTAATTGTCCCGAACAACAATATTTATAAATTTATATTTCTAGACTTCTAATGAATGTCAAACATGGTCAAATTTGACCGAAGCAAAAAATTGACAACCGTTTCTACCTACCAAATAGGTATATACCCTTTCACACATGTAAAGTTTTGCATCATAAGTTTGACTAAATATTGTCATAAGTGCGATGGGATGTAAATTTTGACGAACTTATGATGAAAATCTAGGCACCATGAAAAAAAAGCTAAAAATTTTCATGATTTGAATTTTTTTTACAATAAAAAATATTATGTCCACATTTCGTCAAATTTTGACCCCATATGTAGTAGTGAGTGTACATGGTTTTGTCGACTTTGAATGGGGTGGATGTCCCAATCATAGAAGGTCGACCAGTGGATATGTTTTCAAATTATTTGGTGGGGCAGTAAGTTGGATGAGTAGGAGGTAGTCAGTTGTTGCACTGTCAACTACTAAGGTTGAATACATGGATGATTCCCATGCAAGCAAAGAGGCATTATGGTTGCAGAGATTGTGTTCATAGGTTGGGTTTAAAAAAAAGTTGTTAGGTTGAATTGTGATAGTCAAAGTGCAATATTCCTGGAAAAGAACCCAACATACCATTCAACGACAAACCATATTGATGTATAGTATAATTTTGTGAGAGAAATGGTGGAGAACCAAAAAGTGTCGTTGGAAAAGGTAGACACGTTGAAGAATACTGCAGACTCACTAACCAAGTCTTTGAGGACTGAGAATTTTACTTGGTGTATGGAACAAATGGGCTTGTCATCCCTAGTTAAGTGAACTAATGTTTTAAAATATATTTTGTACGCAAAGAAAACAACAAGTGGGAGAATATCAGGTATGTTATATTATTTGCATGCAAATCCACAGGAAAATTCAATAGTCAAATGTTAACAAGTTTAACAAAATTGAAATCAATAAAATGTGGCATTTTGTTCAGCTAACTGACTAGAATAGTCGACTCATCAATTGGCCAACTAGAAAAGTCAATTGGTCGAAGGAATTCGATGAACACTTGGACATCGAGAAACTCAACTAGTGGTCAACTAAGGTTGACTCATTCAAGTCAACTATAACATAATAATTGAAATTTGTTAGGAATTTGTTCACCATTAATGAAGCAATTAGTTGTAACTTATTCGGTTGTCATGAATTAGAGTATTTCACCTATAAATAAGATGTGATGGAAAGCTCAAAAGTGACAGGACAATACAGTTTGGCACAATACTTGTACAAGATAAAAATTTGTGTATTATGCGATTGTGTTTGTGCTATTGTTAAATTCTATTATATCTAACTATTAGAATCATTATGCATAATCACTATAAAGAGGTATTTAAATCCTTAACAATAACTTTGAGATCATGTTTACTTACTATCTTTTTTTCAAGGTTCCTTTCGATATCCTCTTTCAATGTTTGGAAACCATCTTTATTTACCATATTCATGATGTTGACCTTTATTAGCATTGTATTTTCCATTTTCTCTACTCTTTCAGCAAGCTTGGACACCCTAAAGTCTACATATTCATACTCATCTCATGTCATGGATGAGCCTTCAAGATTTTTATTGGGCAGAGTTATTTTTTCTCCACATCTTCTCATTTGATCCCACTAATATTTACTAGATGTATTCTCTATTTACTCTTTATTACACCATTTGAATAACCAAAAATAGATATTCCAATCAAAATTTATGCAAGTTTCAAATTAACATACCTTTTAAAACCTAAGTTTAGAGGTTTCCTTGTTGGTCGACCTTGCTCTTGAATTATATCTAAACAAATTGGCTCATGCGAGTCCAAAATTCCATTATGTAGTAGCATGTTGTGTCTTCTCTTCAATTCCAAAGGTTTGATCCAATTCTAATTTACCAAGAGAGACTTATGGTAACTTTTCCAAAACTTGTTATTTTTGTCCATTTCAAGAGAATGGATTTGTATGAATTGACACATGTCTGATTTTCATGTTCTGCTTTCGAAAAAAATTCTACAAAAACTTTGGTACATCTGATTTAATAGCTAGCACTCAATTTGGATCTTGAAAACATTATATATAATAGTTTTACCAAAAGCACCTATTTGTGACTAGTTTTTGGACAAGTCAAAAACTCTAACTTCCACTAACTATAAATTCAAATTTATAATGAACAAACACCAAAAAAAATTATTGCATGTATTTCTCCATGTCCTCTAAGGATACTAAATAGTTTTTTTCTTATACATCCCTAAAAAATATTTATAGCAAAAATGGACCCGATACTAAATGTTATGCACCAAATTCCCAAAATAGCAAATAAAATAGAAAGAAAGAGTAACCCAATGCCTTGAGAATGAAATAAAGAGATGGATAGGAAGCCTCTTTGAGGGGGAAACCTCTTTATACAATGTATCCAATGCATAAGACAATATGAGAGTCTCTTGAAACTAGGTCTCATTGGTGTGTGTGTGTGTGTGTGTGTGTGTATATATATATATGATAAAAAGGGTACAATTACAATTCAAGTTTACCATACAATTACACTTAAGGTCCTAGCCGACCAATAAAGATAATACTAATATAATAGTATAAATGTAACATCACAATATATATGGATTAACAGAGTTATGTCAACTTTTGGTGAATCACACTCTTTGGTCAACTTCACTCCTAACTAAAAAGGTGTAGCACAAGTTGTACAATCTTCCATCTTGAATATTTGCAAAAGATCCATTACATATTTACATTGAGAAGCAAAGATATCCTCATCCATTTGTAAAACTTATATGCCCAAAACAAAGTGTAAGAGACCAAGGTCATTCATTTAAAGGTATCAACCAATTGTTTCATCAAACCCAATATCTTATTTACATTGATTCAAGTAATTACTAAATAGCCTAAAATTAATGCAACATTAAGGTTCCACCATTTGCATTCAAAACATAAATATTGTGATCTGATTCACATCATTTGAAACCAAGATTGTGTAATATACTTAAACACATAAATTAAGAGAAAATACAGAAAAACACAAGAGAGAATAGATAAAATGGATAGTTATTTTCACTTGCCTCTTCAAGGTGGCAACCTCCAAGAGAAAATCTCCAAATACAATGACAATGCTTCACTTGCATTACATAAGTTACTAGTCTATATATAGTGATTCGATAGCCAAATACCTAACTAATTGTGGTCCCTCTATTAATGAGGGTAAACCACCTATGGGGATTGATTCAGTAAGGAATGGAATTTTACATTATAACACTACACATTAACTAACTAATAGGAATTATGGCCTTGTACATTGATAAAGTACGAGGGTTAGGGTAGGACTCTAACATGCCTTACCCCTTCAAAATTGGACTTTTCCTCAAGGATGGAGATGAAAAACTATTGTAAAAGGGTTGATAGTTCCCAAGTAGCATCTTCTAGTTGCATATCCTTCCACTACATTAGAACTTACGTGACTATGTGTTGGTGTATGTGACACTATCATGTGGCCAAAATGACTAAGAGATGAATCCAAATGGAGCCTTCTACATTGATTTATGGTAATGGATTTTGAACTCAACCATTCTGAACCACACCCTTATTTTAACAAAACACATGAAATATTGAGTGGATCTTGGAGTGTGCTTGTGGTGATAAGTTGAAATCCACCTAACCCATGACTTGAAAAATATGATGTGGATCATAAAACTTTGTTGAAGGAGTGTTGTATAGCTAGTGAATGCTGGGATATTTCTTAAGTTGCTTGATCAACTAAGATGCAGTAACATTGGTGAGTCATTCTTGTCGTGATTTTTCTATCGATTCTTATACTAGAAAAGATAAGTCAAATAGGGATCCCTCTTCCTCATATTTCCTTGACAAATAATCTACCACAAAATTATCTTTTTTTCATTTTCATAAATGATCTTGTAATCATATCCAAGCATCTTGATGACCCACTTGTGTTGCTATGGGGATGACAACCTTTATTCCAAAAAATAATTCAAGTTGTGGTAATCTATCTGGAATTATTTCCCTAGGAGATAATGTCACCATGTGTCAACTACATGTAGGATGGCCATCATTCCCTCCTTGTAGGTAAACTTGTTCAAATCCCTATTACTCTAGTTCTTATTGGTGGATGTTGAGGTTTGTCAATATTGCATTAAGATTACACCCAAACCTTTTCTAGAAGCATCACATTCCAATCCAAAGGTCTTAGTAAAATCAAGCATGGATAAGTCTGGAGTGGTGCAAATGACATGCTTTAAAACAACAAAGGTTTTTTTGTTTCTTCATTCCATGAAAAGCCACAAAAATCAAGACATGTGTGCCACTTCCCTTCATGCTTTAAAATCTACAGTAGTTGTTGAGTGATCCTCCCGATTTCATTGTTTTGTGAAAATGTGTTCATGTACAAGTATACGATTTATAGTTGATTTCCCATAATCAAGGGTATATCATGATCATTCTTACTTCTATATTAGGGTAAACCCTTTGGTGTGTCAAAGACATATTAATGTTTGTCCAAAATTTTTTGTAACTGAAGATGTATTTCTAGTGTGGTGTTGTCGCAAACTTGTATGTCATGGAAGTGAGCAATAATTTCAGAGTGGCCTTTGTTTGATATTTTTTCCATTCGATGAGAACTTATTATTTCAATGGATCTTTCCTGGATTCATTTTAGGGTGTGAGTACAAGATTCCTAAGTAAATCTCTAGTATAATTCCTTGAATTTCATGGTAAATAGCCCCATTGTTTGTAGCCAATTTTCCCCTAAAACTATATCACAACCACCCATATATATGGCCAACATATGATTTTTTAGATGATAATCACCCAAATGGAGCCTCACATTTTCACAACACCCCCATGTTTCATCATCCCACCATTAGCTATCATAATTTGAAAGTTGGACAGTGATTGGACATAACATTGGAGTTGTTCAGCCACTTATTATTGAATAAAAATGTGGGTGCTTCCACTGTCAACCAATACTACCACTTTGTGGTCCCTGATGTAACCCAGAAATTTCAAGGTTTGCAGGACTAAAATAATGGACAAAGCATGAAGAGAGATGAATTGTTCTTCTTGATGAATTTTAGTTTTCACTTCTTATTGCATGGGAGAAGTTTGGTCAACAATATAAAACTTAAGGGAATCTTCCATAACGATGTCTTCATAATGGGTAGAAGTATCCACATCATTTTGAAATAATTCTTTTTCTTTTCATTTATGAACTGGAGCATATTTTCATCACAATTATAGCAAAGTCTTGGTCTACCATTTTTTTTGGACACAACCTTTGCACTTTCAAGGGACAAGAAGTAATTTTTCTTGAGGAATTGGCCTCTGTAGGGTTTTAAAAAGGAATGAAATATGGTTTCTTGGATTGTGCATTGATCACTGTCTCTACTTCTAGATCCCTCTAAGATGCCTCCAACTAGGTAAAAGGATGTTGCATTATGACTTGTTCTTGAATCACCTCCTTGAGGCCACTAATGAAGCATTATTTAGAGAAAGAATCTATTAAGTTTTTTGTATGGATGGATAGTTTCTCAAAGTCTAAGATTGTTAAATTTTGAGCATTAATTCACAATACTCTAGGATCTTCACTGAGAGAATAACATATATAGTATATCAATGCATAACAATCACAATAAGCATGACAAGCATCACAAGAATCAAAAGCATGAGAGACAAGAGACACAGATTTTCCGTGGGGAAAACCCTAAGGTGAAAAACCCCACAACTTCCTCAGAGATAGAGAGAGCAATGGCTCAACCAAAGTACAACCAAAATACACTTGAGATAGTCTCCTAGAAGTAGATGATCCTCCTCCTCACTAGTGTGCCACTTTCTGAGTGAGAGAGAGATGACTTTCCGAATGATCTAAATAGAGATCTCCTGATATCTATTTATACTAACCTGTTTGCCCAGTGACCTTATGGGGCCGACTTGTCTAGATAGGTACATCCACAATATAATATATATTTCAGGGCTGACCCCACACATGGTGGTATAATAACCCATCGGCAAGTACACACACTTGCGACACTTGTCAATCCACATGACGACACTTCCTTATAGAGGAATAACACATCTCTAATAAGGGTACAATAAATATATATGAAATACATAGATGAAATACATTCCGAAGTTACATATACATCAACAAAGATAAATTCTATGACTAATCCTATTTGGCGTAACTTGGTAAGTGTCCCCAAATAGTGAGGATATTTCTTGAAACGTTGACGGAGATATTTAACAAATAGAATCCAAGAAACATAGCACCCATAGGATTTGTTATGCCACTCCCATCATTTCCATCATTCTGGATCAAAGTACTAGACCCCCACCCTAAGTTCCATCACATAATCAATAATAACATGAAGGGTGGAGTAATGTTTCATTTGAGTTAACCATCTTTATGGGTTAAAACCATCAAACTTGTTCAACTCTGCTTTAGGAAAATGGTTCCAGGTTTTATTATCTATAGAGGGTGGTTTATCATTATGAGGAACCAAAGGGGGTTGTTGGTGTCTAGATAATCTCGTGTGAGAAGTTTCTTCCTAGTGTGGCTAACTAGGCTATGCATTCTCATGATACTTTTCATGTATGCCACTAACTATCAATTACATAATTTTCTATCCAATAACTTCTTCAAGAAATTGATTTTTTGACTCCAACTTCTTATCACATGTATGACCTCCCAACTATTGATGGTCCGCTTAAGGTGTTGAATCTGTCCATTAAGATTTGTGTATTGATATTCCAATTTGTCCATCCTACTACTAATAAAGTGAGTGGTTATTGGTGAGCTCTTAGAATGGATGCCTAATGAGGGTAGCTAGACTAGGAGCCTACTTTAATTATCAACCCGGGGGATGTACAAACTTAAGAGGTGTAGGCACTATATGTGCTCTTATAGGATAGTCTTTGTTGTGGTTGGGTGTTGGTATCAATGTTTAAAGGTTTTCCTAAAAAGGAAATTGAATAAGCTATGAAAGGATTGCCCAATCTATGGATGAGAAATACCTATGCTAAGAAGTTTTAAATGCTGAAAACAGTAAATCTATGTTAAGAAGTTTAATTGCTGAAACAATAAATCTACCTTAAGAATTAACTGCAGAAAACAATAAATCTATACTATGAATTTGAATGCTGAAACTTGACAGATCTATTCTAAAATACCAAAAGATGGATCTCTAATTGAGAAGTAAATACTGTAATTCAAATACATAAACTGGAAATCTGATCCAAAATATTCAAATGCCAAAGACTAAATTCAGAATGCAATTATCCAATGCTACTAATTAATCATCAATTAACCAAAGTGCTGAAAGTAATCAATCTTCATGAGTAACTATAATAAAGGAAAAGTGCATGAGCTTCAATATCTGGATCACTGTTTCATAAGTAATGCAAGCACACAGGAAAATAAGTGTTGAAATATGTCTTGGCAGAATGTTGTTACATGACTACAGAAATAGTGTTACCGAACTACAGAATGCACTATAACTTACTACGGAATCAGAATGGTCGCTTTACTACAGAAATTAAATCATGTTGTTTAAATGTCATCAAAAATACTTTCATATGCGATATGGATTAAGTCAAGACAAAGCACATAATGAAAAATACCTGAACAATAAAATCTCCTGACTTACGTGTTGGAGGGGTCCTCTCCAACCCATACTCAGAATTGGAGAAAACTTATAGATGCCGAATTGAAAGCAATAGCAATGTCTTTATTCAAAATAGTAATTTCATAGTTCTATAAAGGTCTGTAACACGAATTGTCTCAACAATATAAAAACGTAAAACAATGGTTCTCAAAAATGGCAACAGGACCCTCTTGCTAGCCGAGAGGCCCATATATATATGCCTCTAATGCTTAACCTAACTATATGTCTAATTTCCGATTCTGTTTGAACAAGATTTCTCTCTAGAAACCATTGGAAAAAGGCGCTGAGCTTTGTATGATCCTTCATTCCTTCGCTTGATTTTCGTGTTTGTGCCTTAGTGTACCTAGACCTGCTCAATCATACTCGATTTTCATATAATTAGTTTATTGAATACGCTTTCAAACATACAAGAATAATCTTTAAAACAACTTCATTAAATAATCAAGGTAAATCATTTCTCCCACAAAACAAGTGTATTTCTTCACCCATTCTTGTGCTTTACTATGGGGAAAAAGGCTATCAGATACCTGTAACTTGGACTCATCATTATCCCCCATACTTGAAAGATTCACCCATCCTTGGGTGACATATTCAGCTCTTCGACGACTTCTATTATGTCCCATGCTACCACCCTAGGGGTCCCTTCCTGCCTGTAGTAGCCCATGCTCTGATCCTCCTTGACCCATGCTATCCTCTCCTCTTCCTCATTAATATGTTCCTTAATAACCGGGGGAAGGGAAATGGGGGATTCACCCTCATTCCAATCCATCTGAGTTGATTCCTTATCAAGGATTCCTTGTAGAGTTTGGCTTTGAAAAGAGCATCTTTAAATATGAGAGGGGAGTGGAACTCTCTTCTTTTTAGATCACTTGCTACTCTGCACCATGTTTCATTAATAGACTCATGAACCTATTTGTGTGTGCTTCGGAGAGTAACATCAAAGTGTGCCATAGCCTCCTATTGCTTCACAAGGAGAATGGGGATTAGCTCCTCATCCTGGGTGATGTTCCTATGGTGGTAAATTATTCTTTTAGGGTGAGTTTCCTCTGCCCTGACCCATAATGGATTTTTCCATTTTGCTGCAACGTAAATGTGGTAGTCCTGAGCTCGTTCAATTTCGTGATTCATCCATGAACACAGTGCCCTCAACTGGAAATCGCCCATGTAAGGGTTTGGCGACCAGTTGGGTGAGTTAGGAACTACAAAATTGTGCAAGAAAAATTCACTTAGCTGTTCCTTCTCCAACTCTGTGGAGTCTAGAGATGTATACACAAATTCCTTGGGGGATTTTATCTCTATCAAGAGTGCAGCAACTGTATCCGGTTGGCTCGTTAATAGTCGAATCTGACTCTCATATTGAATAATAAGTAAGAATAATATATTAGATGATAGGATAAAAGATGATATGTTACAATGATGGCCCTGCCTTAAATATGGCTCGGGCATTTGATGTTGAGGAGATGCCTCATTTCATAACCTAACTTTAGTTAACCTAATTATTAATTATTTAATTATTATCTTATTTTATGTTCGTAGCATTGCCACTCTCTTAGAAAGGCTTTGTCCTCAAAGCCTTATAAGGTTTTCACATTGTTCTTTGCGATGTCGTGGCTGACGAAAATGTCGATAAGAACTGCTAAGTGTAGAGCATAACTTTTGATATGTGGATGGGTCAATCCATCCCAAATTGATTTGTTGTGGACTGTTGGGAGTCCATACTGATCTGTCATCAAGAACTTTGATCATATTAGTATCATTATCTTTCAACATTTCCCACTTTTCAGAATATCGGTTTTTATGGTTGGGGTGTTGATAGGGAATTTTCACAATGTCATTTTCTTTTATGAGTGTCGTCTTTTGAGCATTGATCTGAGTTGGAAGTTGTATGTTCATCCCTTGAGGTTTTAAGGTTTCGTTCTATATTTTTTCCAACTTGTTTTCTAACTGCATGTTATCATTTTGAAACTTCTTAACCAGCTCTACTTGTGATTTCCTGGCATCTTCTGACTTCTTAATTTGTTCTTTAAGCTCCTCATTATGACTTCTAATGCAGCTATTTTCTTCCTACTTCTCTAAAAGTCTCCCTTCAATGTCGTTCGTAGATTGTTCTATCTTCCGGCTATTTTTCAACTTCTTAATTTTTGTGACTAGTATCTTGTTATGATTTCTTAGTCTAAAAATTTCTTCAACAATGTTGGATAATGCTTTATTATTCTTTGCGATCTCTGACTTATGTGTCTTTTTAAAGTTGTCATTTTGTTGTTGAAGAACTTTTATCTGTTGTCGACATTGGCCGACCTCTGATTCTTGACTTCCTAATTTATGTCGTATCTATATTAGTTCTTCATCTTTGTCGCTAACGATTTTGTGCAAGCGTATTATTTCTACTTCGTAATTATTTATTTCCTTCTTTATATCTTGATTTCCTAACCTCCGATTGATTTCATTTTCGGCTCTTAATTCATCAATTTGTGCATACAATTTTTCTATACGCCTTTCCCGGTCAGAGATTTTTATTTCATTGTACCTTTCTTGTAATTCAATTCTTATTTCTGAACTGTTATTCATGTCACGCAATTCTTCATTGTCTTTTTGATAACGTTTTAACTTGGCTTCTAATTTCTCTATTTGTAGTCGCAAACCAGCTTCCATGGTCTCGACTTCTTCGGTGATCAATGATCTTTATTTGAGTTCTTCAGCGATAGATAGTCTTCGACTTTTCTACGATAGAGGGTCTTTGACTTTTTTATGGGTCTTCCTTGATTTTAACTTCTTTGATGATAGATAGCCTTGACTTTTTATTTTTTTATGAGGGAGTCTTCTTTGACTTCTTCGATTTTGTCTTTGACTAATTTGGACGAGTCTTCCTTTGATTTTACTTTCCTTTGTCCCCCTTTTTTTTTGGACTCCTTTTGATTTTTTTTATTTTTTGATAATAATAATTATTATTAAAATTTAATAATAATATTATTATTAATAATTTTTTGTTTTCTTTTGAAATGTGATATAGTGTAAAATAATAATAATTTTTTTTTTTCAATAATAATAACTATTGTTAATTTCAATAAAAATATAATAATAATAATAATTGAAATGAATACTATTATATTATATATTTTTGTTTTCTTATTAAAGTCAAAACTATGATAATAATAATTATTTATTATTATATTGTAAATTTTGTTTTTGACCTAATTCGAGGCGGAGTCTTGATGGAGGTTGAGAGAGTGGAGGCTGGACGCGAATGTGGAGGGCGGCTTGGAGGAGCATGCTCAAGTCAACAGGGTGGAGAGGAGAGAGGCGTGGCCGTGGTGGTGGAAGCGCTATGGCGGGGGAGGTGGTGCGAGGCAGGCGCGTGAGGAGAGAGGAGGATGTAGTGGTGGTGGGCGGGAGGGGACGGACTGCGTGGGTGGTGGATGGATCCAATTGGAAGGAGGGAGGATGGGGGATGAGCACAATGGTGGAGGCGAGGGCATGGACGAGTAGGGGCAAGAAGAGATGATTGGGTTGGAGTGGTGCAGAGATGTGGTGGAGGTCGTGGGAAATGATGGGGCGTGGAGCTGTCGTGGGAGTAAGTGCTAGGTGCGCAGAATAGGACTGGTGGACGACGTGAGCAGGCGGCGGGGAGAAGCTCGTGGAGGATGGCGTGAGGGAGAAGGAGGTGGTGGCGGTGGGATGAGAGTAAGGGTAAACGTAGCTGCAGATGATTAGAAGAAGGTAACGGATCTGGGTGGGGTTATGTGGTGAGATTTCAGGGAAACCCTGGAGTAAGGCCACAAACCAAGAAGAATCAAACAAGGTCTGCAAATTTTTTTTTTTTGTCCAAAGGCTGAATCGATAGCCGTGCTCTGATACCAAATGCAGCAACCGTATCTGGTTGGCTCATTAATAGTCGAATCCGACTCTCATATTGAATAATAAGTAAGAATAATATATTAGATGATAGGATAAAAGATGATATGTTACAATGATGGCCCTGCCTTAAATATGGCTCGGGCATTTGATGTTGAGGAGACACCTCATTTCATAACCTAAATTTAGTTAACCTAATTATTAATTGTTTAATTATTATCTGATTTTATGTTTGTAGCAGAGAATCCTTGTTTTAACCTTTGGAGCTGAAATTTGCCCCACTTTTCTTGTAGATAAACTGCATAAATTGTTGATGGCGACCTGAGGTCCAGTAGTTTATCATATATTTTAGTGGTAGTAGCCAAAACGTCCCTCAGTTGAACAATATCTTGGTCCTTTTTGGCTAACTCCTCTTGTGCCTCAGCCAATTTATCTTTAAGTGTTGAATTTTTCTGCTCAACCATTTTTAGCTCCCCTGCATGATGCATTTTCAGAATTTGTGTCTTTTCAGGTGAAAATAGGGGAGACGTTGGCTGGATTCTGGATTCAATTTTCAATGTTGCCATCTCCTTTATGATCTTTTCTATTTATGCCCGTGCCTCAGCGAGTTGGTCAACGAACCTAGGGTTTTCATTGTGCTTAGGAGGGTTCCCCTAGAAGTTGTCTTGATTTTCTTGTGCACTTTGTTCTTCTTTTGCATCCTGTTCTTCTTGTTCATCCTGCTCTTCTTTTGCATCCTACTCTTCTTGTTCATCCAACTCTTCTGGTGTAGTGGGATCTTCCTGATCTACCCAATCATCATCAGACACATTTTGAACTAAGGGACTGGGTTCCCTTTTCTCCTCCTTGGTAATTTGGATTCTAGATGCTTGTGTGAATCTTTTACTTCGTCTCTTCAACCCTTAAGTACTAGTGGAAATCCCTAGTTTCGTTTTGGGGGAGTCATTTCGTGAATGCTTTATCTTCACCAGGGTATCAGCCACGCTGTCCAGGTCAATTTTCCTCTTAGTCCCTGATGTAGAGGCAGTCTTGTCCTTTGATCCAGGAGGTAGGGTTATGCCAACTGTGGGTGTACCCTTCATTGTTTGAACATCCTCAGCAGATACCAACACGAAGTCTTCCCAAGAAAGATCTAGGATCTGCGCTTTTAATTCCTCACAAATGATCAATTTGATCAGCCCATGGTGGGGTAAAGCATCCTCTTTTCCTTTAATCACTTTCTTGCTCATTTCTTCCAGAGATAGGAGAAAATAGTATGGAATGCTAATGTTTTTGTTCAGTAGAAGATGGCTCCTGTGCCTCAACAATTCCAGAATTCAAAAATGAAAAATAGGGACATAACTTAGCCTACCAATGCATGTAATGTATTTCTAGATGATTGCGGCCATTTCATCCCATAGTGCCGGCATGGAGAGTCTTTTGAATCCATTTTTATCTTCGTCATAGACCTCTCCTTGCTCAAAAAATGTTGCCTTTGCTTCATGGTTTTCCTCTCAGTCATCCCTGCTCCAATGTAGACCCATTGGTAGACCAGTGAATTTGGAAATCACTTCATCATCCAACCTTATACGTAACCCCTTCACTCGGGTTACGAATTGTTCATCCTTGATATGCTTTAAATTTCTTGCAAACTTCAGAGCCACCCTTGTATTGTATCCTTTCAATCCTAAAATGAAAGGCATCCAGCCTGCATTGCAAATGATTGGAAGGATTCGTGAGCTCTGATAAACAGCACTGTGTTCCTCTAGTTCACTTTTCTTGAAACCTTTTGTCATCCTGAAATCCTTTACTATCACAATAAACCAACACTTGGAACGTGGCTATCTTACCTCAAATGGTCAAGGTTGATTACAGGTTCGAGTGCTGGATTGTTGGCTACGTGACCACACTAACTTTCATTTCCCTTCCTTCTGGAGAGTTCTGAGAGGTTTCGTATATGCAAAACTGGCTTTTTGGAAAATTATGCAGCCTTACTTAACTGCCTTTTCGCACTTATCCTCATCAATGTTTGTTGTACTTGTTGCTTGATCGAGCCCTGCATTTCATTTCATCATTGTACCTTGCCCCATTTGCTCTGATTATTTGGAAGTATGGTGGCTAGATGCGGGTTTATCATTTGCTGACATGACGAAGGTAGTAATCATGATTCATTGAAGCTGATATGACTTAGGTAGCACTCATGATTTATTGAGGTCATTCTAAACTAAATCGTGTTGTCGAATGAAGATGTAAGCTGTCCTCAGCTTCATAAACAAATGTTTTGTGGGATAATGATTTGGCCTTAAAAATAAAACAAAGATGTTTAGAGATTACCTCGTTATGTTTTAGCGTACCTGAGTTGATGATCTGGCTCGATTTTTATGTGTGCTGGATTTTGTAGTAGATTTGGCATTGTCTGTAGTAAATTTTGGCATGTCAGTAGTTACGTGCGTTTGCTGCTTTTTCCTTTGGTTCATTTGAATTTATTGTATTGGATGCTTTTGAACTTTGTGCCATTTTCTGATTAGACTTTGTGATGATGCTTTTGCATTGGGTTTCTGATTCTTCCCTATATTGTTGTAATCCATGCTGGCTCATTTGAATAGATGGCAGGCTCGCGTGAATATATTGCAGATGTGTTTGATTAGTTTGTTTGAATGAATTCTGTAATAGTTGATACCTTTGCTTTCTTCTTGATTACGTGGCTGGCTTGCTTGGTTGGTGCAGTGTTGATAATTTTCAGGCTCACTTTATTAGATTGCTGGCTTTCTTGTATTCGATGGCAAGCTCACTTGAATAATAGCAGGTTTTGAATAATGGCAGGCTCGCTTGATTGAATTCTATAGTGTGATATTTTTGTTGCTAACTTGAATATATGACTGGCTCGTTTGATTATTGTTACCTGGCTCTCTTGATTTGATTTGTCTGCAGTGTGCATGCTGGTTCTTCTTGGGGATGTATGTTGCCCTACAATTTTACCTATTTTTACCTGATTGTATCATTTCTGTAGTTTGGTATTTGGTATTTTGCTCATCCCCCTTTCTCATGTTTTTTTCTTGTCACTTTCTCTTTTTTTGTGTTTTTTTTTCTCTTCTTTCTTTTTTTCATTCTTTTTTCATTTTGCTTCTTTTTTTTCAACATTTTTTTTTCATTTTTTTCTATTTTTTCTTTTCTTCTTATTTTATTTTTATGAACTGAATTTCAATGATTTCCCATGCTCTGTATCAGCATCAGTTGTTGTTGGTAGAGTACCTATGTAAACTCCTCCTTTGACTGTGGCTTCTTGTAAAGTTTGAGCCGATGTCCATTTACTATCATGGGGAACTCCTCTTCATCAATTGTAATGATCCTTACAGCTCCATTTTCATAGATATTTTGAATTATGTAAGGTCCCAGCCATCTGGTTGGCTTTCCCTTGAATGTGTGAAACCTGGAGTCATAGAGTAGTGCCTACTCACCTTCCTTGAACTTTTTATCCTTTAGGTGTTTTTCATGCCACTTCTTCCTTTATTGTTGGATGATTTCAATATGGGCAAGTGCTTGTTGGCGTTGCTCATCTAGTTGATTCAATTGTAGAATGTGTTCTTGTTGTATCTCTGATAGTTCCATATTTAACTTTGCTGCAATTCCTAATGTTTTTATTTTAAATTCAATTGGCAGCATGACTTTCTTTCCATATACTAGTTCATAAGGTGTGAATCCTATTGTTGTCTTCCATGTGGTATTATAGGTCCAAACTGCCTCATTCAGTCTGTCAGCCCAATCTCTTTTGTGGAGTTGGATAATCTTTGTCAAAATCCTCTCTAATTCTCTGTTGGTTACCTTATCTTGACCATTTGCTTGAGGGTGATAGGAGGAGGACTATCTCTGCTTGACATTGTTTCTTTTAAGCAAGTCTTCTATTAAATTTGATGTAAATTGTGGGCCTTGATCAGAAACTAGTTCTCTTGGTACTCCAAAACTGTGAAAGATCTGCTCAGTGAAGAATTTTTCCACGTTGGTTTCATTGGCTGCAACAAGTGCTGCTACCTCATCCCACTTTGTAAGGTATTCAGTGCATACTAGGATGTAGCTTTTCTGATTAGACTGTGGGTTGATTGGACCAACGAAATCGAATCCCCATTTTTCGAATGCCTCCACGGAGATTTTTGGATGGGGTGGCATTTCTTCCTTTTGTGTTGGTTTCCCCATTCTTTGGCAGTCATCATAGTGTGAAACATATTCATAAGCATCCTTATGGAGTGTTGTCCAATAATACCCTGTTTGCAAAATTTTATAGGCTGTCCTCTTTGCAACATAGTGTCCTGCACATGGTTCATTGTGAGTGGCATGCATTATGTCATGCACTTCATCTTATCTAATGCACCTTCTGAGTATTTGATCTGGTCCTTGTTTGAAGAGCATACCTTCTATCCATGTGTATGTGGCACTTTGCCTTATTACTTTAGTCTTCTCTTTGTAACTGTAATGTTCTGGAAATTTCCTAGACACTAAATAGTTTGCTATGTCAGTAAACCATGGGCTTCTTGTTGATATGGCAAAAAGTTGCTCATCTGGAAAACTGTCATTGACCACTTCATTGTCTTGTCCATGTGTGAGCCTAGATAGAAAGTCAGCCACTACATTGTGTTTGCATGGCTTGTCCAAAATTGTGATGTCAAACTCTTACAGGAGGAGTAACCACCTGATGATTCGAGCACTTGTATTAGGTTTGGTTGTGAGATACCTTATTGTTGAATGGTCTGTATGGACAAAAACTTGGTAACCTGTTATGTAGTGTCTAAACTTGTTAATGACATGTATGACAGCCAAAAATTCCTTTTCTGTAATAGTATAATTTAATTATGCCCTGCCAAATTTTTACTGATATAATATATAGCATAGGGCTTCTTGTATTTCTCTTGTCCAAGGACAGATCCAATGGATTTATCCGATGCATCTAAGTGGATGTGGAATGGAAGTTCCCAGTCTGGTCCTTGGAGTACTGGGGTTGTAATTGTTTTCTCCTTAAGTTTATCAAATGCTGTCATGCAATGGTTTGTCCATATGAACTCAGTGTCTTTTGTGAGAAGGGAAAACATTGGTGCAACAATCTTTCTATAATTTTCAATAAATCTCCTGTAGTACCCTATTTGTCCAAGGAAACTTCTCACATCCTTTGTTTGATAGGTGGTGGCAGCATTCTGATTACTGAAAGTTTTGGTTGATCAACCTCTATCCCCCTCTGTGATATATGGTGCCCTAGAACGATGCCTTCTTCCATTAAAATTCTACATTTTTCATTGCTCAAACACAAGCTCATCTCAATAAATATTTTCAATACTAATTCAAGATGCTTCAATGCCTGATCAATTTTTTGTCCATAGGGTGTGAATTCATCCATGAAGACTTCCATTTGATCATTTATGAAATCAGAGAATATGCTCAATATGGCCCTTTGGAATGTTGCTGGAGCATTACATAACCCAACGGGTAGTACTCTATATGCATAAGTTCCCCAGGGGCATGTACCATTGTCTTATCTTGATCAACTGGATGTATTAAAATTTGGTTGTACCCACTGAAGCCATCCAAAAATGAGAAATACTTGTTCCTAGCTAATGTTTCCAACACCTGATCGATAAATGGGAGTGGAAAGTGATCTTTCTTGGTTTCTTTATTTAGCTCTTTGTAGTCCACACCAATTCTCCATTTGCCTCCTTTTTCAGGGACTATAACCAGTGGTGAGACCCATTCTCTATCAGAGATGGGATATATGAACCCAGCATCTAATAACTTCTGTAGTTCTATTTTGATAATGTCCTTTAATGTTGGGTTCAGCCTCTTTTGTGGTTTCCTGATAAGAATAGAACCTTCTTTGATGTAAATGTAATGTTTGCATATATCAGGATATATACCCTTCATGTCTGCATATGTCCATGCAAAAGCTTTATTTTGTTCTGATAGTACCTTCATTAGCTGGGTTTCTTGCTCTGGCTTCAGATTGGAATTAATGTTGACTGTCTTTCCAGGCATAATTTCCATTGTCTTTGCCTTTTCTGATTGTTTTTCCAGAGATAACACTTCTTCCCACATTTTATTTAAGTTCTGGTTTGAACTTTCGCCTTCTTGTTGCTGGTCTGTGTCAAAAAATCTTTCAAGACCATCATTGTTAGAATATGCATTTTGTATAAACCTATCTATATGACCATCTTCATCTATGGCATTTAGTGATAGTGTAGCATCAATTGTTAGGATAGGTCGTAGGTTTTAATTTGGTGTGTCGTTATCATCATCAGTCCAATTTTGATATTCTAAGTCTAAAGATTTCTTTGTTGTTGGGTAAATCGTGATTTTCTTCCTGGCATGTCCACTAGTGATAGTCATGTTTCCTGATCTACAACCTATATAAGCATTTGCAGTTGCCAACTAAGGTCTTCCTAGTATGATTGGATAACCCCTAAGTTTAATTTTTACTTCTTTGACTATGAAATCAGCTAGGTATTCCCAGGATTCTATATTGATTATTATGTCTTCGAGCATTCCTTCAGGTCTCACTGTGGATGTGTCAGCTAGCTGGAGTACTGTAGTGGTTTGTTCGGATATCCACATCATCTTTTTCAGGATCTGCATGCAAATTAGGGTTTGCATGCAGAATCTAGGGTTTGCATGCACCTGCATGCACTGGCATGCATCCCAGTCACCAGTTTGATGCCTCCAGCACCTTATCCACCTTCTTCTAGCACCCGGGAGCCACCTACCACAGAGTTTTAGCCCTCCTAAGCTGAAAGGCGCCCACTTCTCACCTACTGCCAGAGAAGGGCGCACTTGTTCACCTACCACTGCAGTTCCACTTCAGTTACATTCAGTTAGCTCCGATTCTCCCTGATTTGAGGCTAGTTTCACTCCCGACTGACTGTATCACTTCCGTTTGACCTCCAGCTTGATTAGGTGACTTGTTCTGACTTCAGTTAGCCTCCCATGCGCCCCCACTGAGCCTCCAGATCCTATATCAGTGCTACACACTTCAATTACACTTATTACACTCAGTTAGACTCAGATTGACACCTGGATGACTGGTTGTTGTGATTGATGAGCAACACCGATGATTGATGAGGACTCCTAGATAGAGTCAAGCTACTCCATTCTGTGATTCGAATGACCTCCTTAGGCAATTCGAATTGCTCAGTCATTGTGACCGTTTGTATTGTAATTCAATTCACCCTTTCTGGGATAGAGAGCACTACTGCATGTTTTGCACAGTTTTGCACCATATTTTCTATGTTCATCTGTTGTGATTGATTTACTTGTTCATTAGATCTGCTGTGACTAATTTTACATGGTATCAGAGCCATTGCAGGGACAAGATCTCTTTTCTACAGGTGTTTATACAAGAAGATTTGACTGAATTGCTAAAAATTGCAAAAAGTTTGGCATGAGATATCTCAAGGGCATTCGCTCCTGTGCATGCAAAGCTTGAAAAATATTCCAATACCACTCCAGAAGCTTGAGTTACCACATAATTCCTGGATCTGATACATTGGACCCATTCAACATTGCTTGAAATCCAATCCCAGGTGTGATGCAACTCTCAAAGGGTGGATTGTTCGACCTTATTGTGGTTGTTTTGATGTGATTTGCAGGTTTATTGTCTCCTTCAAGTGCACTCGCTATCTTCTGCATGCAAGGTTTCCTACATCAATTGCATTCGCTATAGTCTGCATGCAAGCTTCCTCTTCATCAGTTGACTCAATCCTTGCAATGGAATACTCTTCTTCAAAGCCTATCCTCACCCCATTCAATTATTTTGATTGGAAAGATGATATGGAGATCATATTACGTTCAAAAGGTTACTACCGAGTCACTATTGGTCTTGAATTGGAGCCAAACAATGTGTCAGATCGAACCAAACACTACAACAAGCTTGATGAAGCTTATGGTCTTCTTTGTCTCTCCATTTCCAAAGATCTTCACTTCCATCTCAGCGGATTGAAGACTCCAAAAGCCATATGGGAGCAACTTGAAACACTATTCGGCAAGCAGGATGAGCTTAGGGCTTTTCAATTAGAGAATGAATTGATTGGCCTTAATCCTGAGAATTTCGAGACCATCAATGAATTCTTCACAAAATTCAAGAACTTGAACTTGCAATTGAAGAACAGTGGTGTTATCAAAGAGGATAAACAGTTAATCCTCTCCATTCTAAGCAAGCTTGGGAAAGATTATTCGGTATTTGTCTCTACTTTCAATTCCGGTCGGCTAACTACCCCGAATTGGAAGATGCCTACCTTGAATGCCTTCATTGAGTCCGTTACGAAAGAGCATGACAAGTTGATTCAAATGGGGTCCATAAGCTCCAAAGATTCATCCCTATTTGTTCAAGGACCCAAGATCTCGAATGGTAAAGGAAAGCTAAAGAAGGAGAAGCCCAAATTCGAGCCTCACAAGCAAAAAGACAAAGGCAAGCAAACGGATGCACCATCCGGTTCGAAATCCAAGCAAAAGGGCAAAGAAGGTAACCAAAAATATAAATGTACTTATTGTAGCCGTGGATTTCATCCCGAAAGTTCATGTATGAAGAAGACTATAGATCAAATGGCCCTCCTTTTGGAAAAGAACAACATAACCCTTCCTGACGGTGCAAGGAAGAAGGATCGGAATGACGATCATGAAAGAGGACAAGCACTCATGGCAACGGTTTCGAAGCCCACTACTCTCTTGATAGATTCGGGTGCATCAAATCATATGGCTGCAAATATTGATTCTTTTTCCTCATTCGATCCAAACAGCTCCATCCCCATCCATTTGGGAGATGAATCAAAAATTTCTTCAAAGGGCAAAGGTACGATTCATGCAGAACATGGATGCTTTCAGAATGTTCTCTATGTGCCTTCCTTAGCTTCGAATCTCCTTTCTGTGTATCAAATGACACATACTGGTGAACCAAAGCAAGTTACATTCAGCCCTAATACAGTTGAAATTTCTGATATCAAAAGTGGAAAACTAGTTGCGGTTGGAAAGGCAAACCACACTGCAAAATGCTATGAGTTTTCGCACTTTATTCCGCTTGCAAAGCCCACTGCTCTTCGCACACATGGTAATGAGGTTAGTAGGATTTGGCATGAAAGATTTGGAAATCTAAATTATAATTATTTGCTGCTGCTATCAAATAAATCCATGGTAGATGGGCTTCCACAACTCCGTTCCTCGAAGGGGAATATGCACCGGTTGCATTATTGGGAAGCACCCCGAGCACAGATTCGACCGCGGCAAGGCTAGCAGAGCCTCTACTATTTTGGGATTGATCCATTCTGATATCAGTGGTCCGCTGCCCCATATGTCATTAAATGGTTCAAGGTATGTTTTGACATTTATTGACGATTTTTCCCGCTTTACATGGGTATTCTTTCTCAAAAAACAAGTCAGAAGTTGCTTGGAAAATTCAAGGATTTTAAGGCTTCTGTTGAGGACCACCACTGAGAGCAAGATCAAAGCTCTTAGATCTGATAATGGTGGGGAATATATCAAGTCCCGAGTTGCTTGCAACTTTGTGCCCAAAGCAGAATCAAGATCCAACATACAGTTCCCTACACACCCCAGCAGAACGGTGTAGCGGAAAGGAAAAACCGGGTCACTGAAAGAGATGGCTACATGCATGATTGAATCGAAAGGTTTGGCTGCAAATCTTTTGGGCTGAAGCAATCAATGTTGCTGCATATATACAGAACCGTGTTTCCACATTCATCCGTGAAAGGTATGACTCCTTTTGAAGCATTCTTTGGTCACAAACCGGATGTGTCAAATTTGAGAGTTTTTGGGCTCTACTGCATGGGCTAGAATTCCTTCTGAGAAGAGACGAGCTTTGGATCCACAAAGTATCGAGTGCATATTGATAGGATATGGGGAAGAATCAAAAAGCATATAAACTCATGGATATCAGATCTAAAAATATATTCATAGAGCGCAGTGTGCAGTTTGAAGAACCGCTTCAAGAATTGCAACTAGTCGAGGAGAAAACTGCCGATTCACCGCCTTCACCAGAAGAAGATCCGAGCAGCGATAATGAAGGTATGAGTTCTGATATTTCTGATATTGTAGTAGCATATGATGATCATGAAATATCAGTTTCGGAATCCGACCATTATGATCCTCCTCAGTTACCAAAGTGGGCCCAAAACACTCTACAATCTGCTGGTTCTAGTCTTGGAAATCCTGCTGATCCGAGACGAACAAGAGGAGACTTTCAAAGAGCAGGTATGGCTCTTTCTATTGCTGATCCATTTCTTCCTGAGATTTGTTATTTGATGGCTGGTTCAGATCCTACATCATACTATTCAGCTCATCTAGATCCGAGATGGAAAAGTGCCATGGATGAAGAGTACAGTTCTCTTCAAAAGAACAATACATGGGAGCTAGTTTCTCTTCCACCTGGAAGAAAATTAGTGAAGTGTAAATGGGTCTACCGTACTAAAGTTGCTGCTGATGGAACTATCAGCAAATATAAAGCAAGGTTGGTGGCAAAAGGTTTTTCCCAAGTCCAAGGAGTGGACTACACAGAGGACCTTTGCACCGGTTGCAAAGATGGATTCCATCCGCCTTGTTTTAGCTATTGCCCGCATCCAAGCACTGGGAAGTGCACCATATGGATGTGAAGAGTGCATTTTTACATGGAGACCTTGCTGAAGAGGTCTATATGCAGCAGCCAGAGGGTTATACATCAGATCCATCATTGGTTTGTCTTTGTACGGGTTAAAACAGGCCCCAAGAGCTTGGTATGCAAAGATGGACTCCTTCCTTCTTTCTCAGAATTTCCAAAGATGCAAATCTGATCCAAATGTGTATCTTCAGAGAGTTAAAGGTAATTTGTTGGTTATTGTACTTTATGTTGATGATCTGCTTATTACTGGTAGCACACTTACTTCAATAAACAAGCTAAAATTTGCCTTAAATCTAGCTTTTGACATGAGCGATTTGGGCTTGCTGAGTCATTTTTTGGGCTTGGAGATAGCTCAAAATTTGATGGGATCACTATATCTCAGCAAAAATATGCTTCCGAACTGTTATTGAAGTTTAATATGGCTGAATGTAAGGCATCCCCGTTCCCATTCCTCTCAGGAATCAGTCTTGAGGAGGGAGATTCCACACCGCTTGCAGATTGCAGTATGTATCGACAGTTGATTGGTTCACTACTTTATTTGACACACTCACGGCCTGATATCTCATATGCCGTGAGTGCCGTGTCAAGATATATGCAGCAGCCACATGAGCTTCATTGGCGAGCAGCCAAGTGGATCTTGCAGTATGTGCAAGGTACGAAACAGTTTGGCATACATTATGCTGCAGATTCTGAGCTAGATTTCATTGGTTTTACTGATTCAGATTGGGCAGGTGATAGCATTGATCGGAAGTCCACTTCCGGTTATGTTTTCATGATTGGTCATGGTGCTATTTGCTGGTCCAGCAAAAAGCAAGCAGCCATTGCACTTTCTTCAGCAGAGGCAGAGTATCGAGGGGCAGTCAATGCCTGCATTCAGGCAGTTTGGTTGCAGGGTATTCTTTCCGAGTTTGGTTTTGGTGGCACTACTTCGACTGTCCTATTTTGTGACAATCAAAGTACTATCAAGATCTCCACAGATCCAGTTCAGCGGCAGAGGACCAAACACATTGAGATTCATATGCACTACATTCGACAGTTGGTGCATGACCGCACCATCATTCTGCAATATTGCCCTACTGATGAGCAAATTGCAGACATCTTCACCAAGAGCTTCACTGAGAAGAAGTTCTCTTACCTCCGTTCACTGTTGGGGGTGAGTTCCATCATGGTGGAGACAGATTGATTCATTATTATGCTTTATCGTGAGGGGGGGCTTTCTTCCCACTGGGTTTTCCCTCTTTCCTCACTTAGTTTATTTTCAGCATTTTTTGGATTATTGTATTGGGGTGACCTTTGGTCTTAGTTACCAGGGCCCCACATTATTTTTGTTGGCACATCATAGTCTAGCTTGAGGGGGGGTGTTCGGATATCCACATCATCTTTTTCAGGATCTGCATGCAAATTAGGGTTTGCATGCAGAATCTAGGGTTTGCATGCACCTGCATGCACTGGCATGCATCCCAGTCACCAGTTTGATGCCTCCAGCACCTTATCCACCTTCTTCTAGCACCCGGGAGCCACCTACCACAGAGTTTTAGCCCTCCTAAGCTGAAAGGCGCCCACTTCTCACCTACTGCCAGAGAAGGGCACACTTATTCACCTACCACTGCAGTTCCACTTCAGTTACATTCAGTTAGCTCCGATTCTCCCTGATTTGAGGCTAGTTTCACTCCCGACTGACTGTATCACTTCCGTTTGACCTCCAGTTTGATTAGGTGACTTGTTCTGACTTCAGTTAGCCTCCCATGCACCCCCACTGAGCCTCTAGATCCTATATCAGTGCTACACACTTCAGTTACACTTATTACACTCAGTTAGACTCAGATTGACACCTGGATGACTGGTTGTTGTGATTGATGAGCAACACCGATGATTGATGAGGACTCCTAGATAGAGTCAAGCTACTCCATTCTGTGATTCGAATGACCTCCTTAGGCAATTCGAATTGCTCAGTCATTGTGACAGTTTGTATTGTAATTCAATTCACCCTTTCTGGGATAGAGAGCACTGCTGCATGTTTTGCACAGTTTTGCACCATATTTTCTATGTTCATCTGTTGTGATTGATTTACTTGTTCATTAGATCTGCTGTGACTAATTTTACAGTCTGGCCATTGATTGGATTCCTAGGTGTATCATAGTATCCTTGGTCATTACATTTATAGCAGATCCAAAATCAATTAAGCTCCTGTCTATATGTATGTTATTGATGTTTACATTGACCACTGGGCTCCCTGGATCTAGATATTTGGGGTTAATTATGATACCTAGCATTAGATTTGCTAACTGGCCCACTACATTGATCATTGGTGGGTCAAGTTTTCTTCTTCCAGGCCTTTTTAAACAATTTTCTTTAATGTATTTGTTGCATATAGGTACATCTCTGATGGCCTACAAGATCGAAATTTGGCTGTTTAAGTGCTTCAATTTGTTTAAAATTGCATTTTCTTCTTCCTCTTTTGTACTTCGTATAAGTTTCTATGGAAATGGAGGGTTTCTATTTCATATGAGTGGTTGAGTTTATTCCTCCTGAAGGTTTGGTTCATCCGGATGTTGAACATGAGGTTGTGTCGTTTGTTCGTGAGCCTCAGGTTCTTGGATATTCTGTGTGTGTGTATTTTGCAATGTTTTTCCAGATCTTAAATTAATTTCATTTATCTCCAGCGCATCTACAACATAGGTTGGGAACTGTACCATCTCAGTATTGTAGGCTTTTTGTTGTGGTGGCCTGTTGTTGTTAGGGTTGGGAATTGGCTGGGTAGGAATTGGTGGAGGCCTGGGGGGTGGTTGATTTGGTGGTGGCGGCATGATGAGTGGTTGTTGTTGCTGCAATGGAGCTCTCTAATTTGATGAATAAGGGTATGGATTGCCATATTTTTGTTGAGATATTGTAACTTCAAAGAATATTATATTTGTACTTTATTATTCCAGAGATGTTTCATTCCTCCATGAAGATCTTATTGTATATCCGGAGATGTTTATTCCTCCGTTGGAATGTGGTAACTCGGGTTATTAGACTTCCCTAGTAGGGGTCGGCCCTGTATGTGTTATGTGGGTCAAAGGGTTATTAGACCACCCTAGAGGGGTCGGCCCAGTTAGTTGTAGTGGGGGTATTTAACCTATTGGTTAAATACGAGCCTACGTGTACTTGTGTAAAATACATATCAGAGTAGTGTATAAATAGAGGAGGTGTGTTCCTCATTATACACACTCACTCACTTGAGAAAGGCGCATTTGTGGAGGAGAGGTATGCTATGGAGGAGAAGGAGCTTATGCTCAGGGTTTGCATCTTTGTATATTGCTGGTCATCTATATTGAGGAAGCTTTGCTGGGTTTTCTACCCCATGAGGGTTTCCCAGGATAAATCTCTGTCTCTTGTGTTTATGCTATGCTTGTTGTTTCTTCAGTGATCCTGTATATGCTATTATTGTGAAATGGAATGTAATGCTGCTATTTTATGTCTTAGCATATTGAATTTTAACATGGTATCAGAGCTAACCTGAAGGAAGACAAGGTATGGCACTAAAGACACTTGCTTTACTTACGACAATTTGAAGGTTAGGGTTTTACATAGCAAAAACCAGTCATCGTAGCACTTTCGCTATAAATCCGTTTTGGAGAACTTTTCGGATCTGAAATTGTTACAGGACGAAGCTACGATCTCCAGGTACCTTGTGTCCAAAGGACAACCTCTAATTCGTTGTACTTTGTGATTTATGATCTGTACAATATAGGGTTTCTGCCTCTTCCAGATCTGAGTCAAAATCAGGTGACCTTGGGAAAAAGGTCATAACTTGGGCTAGGAAGCTCCAAATGAAATTTCGTGAAAAGTGAAAGGTAGTACACAGACTGTACTATCTCAGAAAACTTTTTCAGAGGCCGAAGTTGAACCAGTGACACGTGGCACGCCGTACAAGTTCGCTCTCCTGTATTATCCCATAAACAGGTCACGTTGCGACACTTGGAATAACTCTCTCTCAGAGAATCCAATTGAGTTCAGACCTGTCAGGATGGAAATATAACAGGCCAAGATATCTCAGAAAAAATTTTCAGAGGCCGAAGGTCAAACAGTGACACGTGGCACGCCGTACAAGTTCGCTCTCCTGTATTTTCCCAAAACAGGTCACGTTGCGACATTTGGCATAACTCTCTCTCAGAACATCCAATTGAGGTCAGACCTGTCAGGATGGAAAGCTAACAGGTCAGGCTATCTCAAAAAACGTTTTCAGACCCTGTGGATCAAAAATTTCGGAGTTACACCAGAAACAATCAGGTACATATTTCTGTCAAAACAGAATTATTTTTTGGTACCTTCATTCATGGCTTCCGAAATTTAGGGCTTTGAAGAAAGTTGGAATTTTTGTAATCGGAGACCACGGCTGGATGCTACTCATCAAAATAGAAATTTAGAGACCAAGATCAGAATTTTTGGTTGGGCAGAAGGCCGGGCTTGATTAGACCCTAGTTCGGGACTTTGATCAGAAAAGTGGAAAATTAGGGCTTCTGTAAAAATGGGAATTTTTGAAATCTGTGACCACGGCTGGAAGCTCCTCAGAAAAATAGAAGCTTAGAGCTTTGGATCAAACTTTTTGATGGGGGCAAAAGAGTGGGCTTCATCAAACCCCAGTTCAGGGTCACGTCCAGTGAATCCGAAAGTTTCAAAGG